>CAWUFW010002746.1:990000-1590000 GCA_963921515.1 Calotriton arnoldi | reverse complement strand
TGTTTCTGGATCAGATGTATTGTATCCTGAAAAATATGGAAACTTTTAGCAAACGTTTTTGAACTACCTTTGGGTGGTGTAGGACAATGCTCCCATTGGTTAAACATAAACACATTTCTAGGTGTTGCAGATTTATGCAAAAAATGATGACCATAGTGGTTATTGCAATACAGCTGATCATAGTCTGATGAACCCTCTAAATATTCATTATTAGAAAATGCAGCAGACGTTTCTAGGTCAAACATCATGTCATTTACAGTTTCAAAGTCCCAATCATCAGAATAGGTACTGGATGAAACAAAATCACTTAATGAAATCTTAAATAAATGTGGAATGTTCAAATGTTCCGTAGGGCCGAAAATATCGAAATCAGTTTTGTCCCACACTATACCATCCTGTATAGGAACGGCTGTGATGTTCACTGCTGACAAGTCTCTTGTTTCACGATGGGATGATTTGTGTGGTTTTAAAAGTAAGTTCACATCTTTACTTTCAATGTCCAAATGGATGTATCTGCCATTTATAAGCACGCTCATAGTCATAACCAAAGCTAGCCACAGCAGAAAGAAAAATATTCCAGAAATAATCCATAGTTCAATCCATGGTGAAACCAGATAAGTATTTCTCAGAAAATGAAAAAAGTCTTGTGCTCGTTGTTTAAAAGTTTTTGATGCTGGCGACGTTTCAGGCTCACTCAGATCCTCAGAAAACGTATCAAAGTTAATGAAATAGCCAGAAGCAGTTCTGTCAATTGTTGGAATTGCATCAGGATTTGTAGAAATCGCTGGAACCAGTTGATCACTTGTTACATTGGTGTAGACAGGTGTATTTGGACGAACTGTTACTTGAGTTTCAAGAGGGATGAGTTCCATAGCATTGTTGCTTAGTCCTTCATCTGTTACTGCTGAATTCTCGATGGTTATCAGTCTTTCAGTCTGAACCTCTTGGATAGTAGCGAGAGGAGTGTGTCTGCTACTAGGTCGGAGTCCACGAGGCCTACTATTTAGTATTGGCCACATACTGTGGTTTGATGAGGTCGATGGACACAAATCCTTTCTACTTTTTTCCAGCAAGGGGCGGCAGAAGTACTGTTCTTGTTCCGTGTATGGCTAGGACAGGTACTGGTTGTCTGTAAGAAGGTCCAAATTCCTTCTTGTCCGCAATTTTCTCTCTGACTAGATCCCCAACTTTTGGAATCCAGACAGGCCTTGCTGGGACCGCCGGTTTTTCCCCAGTGGTGGTTGGTTGCAGGAACACGTTGCTTTGTTTCGATCTTGGTTCATTTAGATCCTGTAAAACAGCCAAACGATCTTTGATATCAAAGGGTTTATTTTCCACCACTGTGCCTCTACATTCCAGATCGGGTACCCACATTCTTGTCCCAAATAGGACCTCATATGGAGTGACCCCCCCTAGAGAACTTCTTGGCAAATTATTTAATGAGCGTTGGACCCCATAAAGATGTTTGACCCACCCATCACCCGAACCTCATACCCTAGCTGTTATAGACTGCTTTATGTCCCGGTTTTTCCTTTCCACAACAGAATTTATCTCAGGATGAAACGGAGAGGAGTACCGCAATGCAACGCCCAGACTGGCCATGGCTTCTTTGTAAGCCCGAGAGCTAAACGCAGGGCCCTGGTCAGAATGTAGCGTGCCTATTGCGTATGTGCCGATAAAGACTCGCAAATCTTTTATAACAGTTCGAGCGTCAGCCGAGCGCTGAAGCCATATACATAGGAACCTAGAGCAAAAATCCACTGCGACCATTATATATTTATAGTTACCGTCCCTTTGCAAGGGACCGCAGTGGTCCAGGTAAACGCAAGCTAATGGTTTGTCTGAAATTAACAAGGGTGTCTGCGCAGGACGTTTCACTGTGGAGACTTTCATCTGTTGGCATATTTCACATTCCAGAACATAGTTCTTGGTCTGTTTCCTAATGCCAGGCCACCAATATCTTTGTTTCAGTAAAGATACTGTTGCAGAAATACCTTCATGGGCAGAGGCTATCCCTTAGTCCTAATCTGCGTTCCTTGTTTGGAATTACCGTATCCCCCACTCCAGGGATTCGAGCAAAAGGAACGTTGTTCGCATCAATTACATACGAGTACTTGAGTGGAAACTTTTTTGGTAACGCTCCACCACTGCCTTTGCTCGTAGCATTGACAGCCAACATTATATCACTGTCTATTCTCGTTTTTGAACGAGTGATCGCAGCTACGGAAGCCGTCTGACCAGCCCCCTTTGCGGCTTCGTCAGCCAATGAATTCCCTGCAACGTGAACGCCATCACGTTGATGACTCAGTGTGTGTATCACATGAGCCTTTGTTAGTTCGCTTTTTAACTGAACTACTTGTTCCCAAAGCGTTTAATGCTTTATTGTGCCACCTTTTGCATCTTTGAACCCATTTTCAAGCCAATTTTGTATATATTCATTATACGACTGCACACAGTAGAAAGAATCGCACACTATTAGTGTGGGGAATTCGCGATCTGTACTATCAAGTGCCAGTTTGAATGCTTGTAGTCCAGCTCGCTGAGCTGTACAATCTCCTAGAGATTGAGTTTTAGTGACCATAGGTCTGAAGTTACCATCGCGCATGCGACCTTTAACGATTGCGCACGCTGCACTGTAAGCTTGCTTACTCCCTGTAGCGGGTTGTGCGGATCCGTCAGTGTAAATTATGAATTCATACTGATCGAGAGGCAGAATCTCAGTGGGCAGAGGACATTCATGTTCATATTGCAGGAACGCTTGTGTTTTTAAATCAGGATCAAAAACATATTCAACATCTGTTGCAGCAGGAGAATTAACCCATTGTATCCATCTAGGATGTAATGCTTTAGCATTTGGAATGCTCGCTTTAGTTACTGCCTCTAAAGCCGGTACTGGGGTTACGACAATAATGCGTTCCCCTTGGGCTAGAGCTCTTTCTTTTGCTACAGCGGTTTGAACTGCTGTCAGTATTTTTTCTGTTGAAGTGAAGCGCATTTCTGCTTGTGTATACAAATGTGATTTGTATGCTATTGGTACTTTTTCACCCTCATTAAATGTTAAGTAGGTGAATCCGCATTGACCCGAAATTATTCGGACCACCAAATTGCGTTGACTTACGCGTGTTTGTAAGTGATTTGTTGCTAACATGTTAGCTTGGAGTGAACGCAAGATTTCTGTGTGTTCATGTGTCCAATTTTTGATTGAAAAATTAGGTTTGATTAGTGCATAGAGAGGTTTAACCCTTTCTGCGTAATTTAGAATGTAAGTTCTTCCAAAATTTAGGAAACCCAGGATGGATTGTAAATTTTTCAGCGTCTTTGGAGGTTGGAGCAGCGCACACCTTTCTAAAAAGTTGGCTGCCAAGCTCTTGCCTTCACTTGAAAGCTCATATCCTAGAAAAAGGACATTGAGATGGGCAATTCTGGATTTTTTAAAGTTGAACTTATAGCCCTCAGAGGCGAAGCCCAATATAATGGTACTCACCCTGTTCAAGTGTTTGTCCAGGTCATCGTCTGTCAGATAGATGTCATCGACATATGACAATGCCTCATTATCATAAATTTGTAGTAACTCTGTTACCCTTGCTGAGAATAACCCCGGGCTGTTCTTGAACCCTTGTGGGAGTCGACAAAATTGACGCTGGGTCCCCATTATTGAGAAAGCTGTTAAGTACCTGCTTTCAGGTGCTATGTTTTGACAAAAGAAGCCATTTGAGATATCCAATGTGGTTTTATATTTTTTACGCACAATGTTATTCATTAATGCTGTACTGTGTGCATTTTGCACTGCAAATGTTTTTGAACTAGTGTTTAAGTGTCTGTAATCCAAGACTAGACGATATGTATTGTCTGGTTTGGAGACAGGAAACAAAGGATTGTTCATTGAAGAGGTGCATGTTTCAATCACCCCTTGGTATTCAAGTTGATCTAAGATCTCCCTGACCTGTTTTTTAGCTTCTTGCTTTATTGGGTACTGCTTCTGTGCAGTAGGTTCATTTTTTAGATGTATTTTATGGTGAGGTGAGTCCTCATCCCATCCTACATGATTTTTGTATAATGCTGGGGCCTGGGCAACTGCCCATTTCCTGGCATAAGTATATTTTAGATGAATTGGAATATGGTTGGAGAAGGCAGGCATAATGATGTCCTCACCATGTGGGCACTCCCTGACAAATTGTGGTGGCCAGTCTTTTTCTGCTAGAAGTATATCATAACCCCTTGAAAGTTTCTCCCAAAAGAGTGCTTTCATTTTTCTTGGTATGTCTCCCTCCATTCGGAGTGTTATTTCATATAACTTTTGTGGAGTACTAACCCTGGTGTCTACAGTCTCAACTGTGATGTACTCATTCAAGTCCACTGTCTCCAGAAGTTCCTTCAGGTTCTGGCGAGCTATTGTGACTTCTGCCGCACTGTCCAGCATTGTCTGAGCCCATTCTCCGTTCTTGAGTTGTGTTCTCAGTATCCTCGGCATGTCTGACCTTCAGACCTGCTACCTTCTTTTTTGAGAATTGAGGTTTAGATTTACTTTTCGGAACGTGTGTGTCGTCTTTCGATTTCACGCGTTCTTCTCTATGTTCTGACCGTCCTCTTCTTTCCGATGTCTGTGACGAGATCTGAAAGGTACGAGAGGAACGTGTATCAGTATCTTGATACCTGTCAGGCTTTTTTAAATTATCCCTATTCCTGAGGTTATACCTCCTTTCAGAGGGCTCCTTTTGAGGAGACCTACCTCGGGATTGAGAACGTTTCTCGTTTGAATTTTGTTTATTAGTTTCCCACTTCTTTTTAGAAGATGTAGGAGTTTGTTTAATAGAGTCCTTCTCAGGACTTTCAGATAGTTTTGGCTTTAATGGTCTTCCACCCAAACTATCTCTGCCTAATTCTGCATAAGATTGTTCTATTATTCTGGGTAGTTGTGTTTGATGTTCTGTAACATCGAATTCCCTTAATCAATGGCGGATCGCCACTGCTGCTGCCTCCCCTTTAATATTAGATAATATTATTGTTGAGACATGGTCGAAATTTTTCAGTAATTTCATACCTAAATTCAGAGCAGGCTCTGCCCCGTATTCGTTTTGAATTTGTTTCAGGACATCAGGTATTACTGCAATTGACGGAATACCATGTGTTTTAGTATAGATGGCAGCAAAGACTGAGCCCCAAGTGGTGCAGTCTTCCAGTTGTGGTGTGATCCCCATTGGTAAACAGATTGTTAGGATTCTGTGTTTCTCATAAGGGCTAGTATTTGGAAATACTGCTTCAATTTGAGTAATTTTTTTAGCTATCCAGAATGGAATTTGCTCACGTTTTGTGGGCATTTTTCTCATGACTGCGTATAAAGTCTGTGGTGTAATGTTTAGTGTATTCCCCTGTTGAGGGGTTTGATTTGGAATTGTCAATGGTGGTTGGACTGTGAAAGTCCGCATGACATATTGGACTAATTGTCTGTAAATTTTTATCAACTCTGTAAGTTGTGTAAGTAATTCCTCGTCTGACATTATATCGAGGTCAGGATGAGGAGTGTAGCCGGCTAGAATCGGCCATGTTGCTCCTGGTCTACCTAGTGGACGAGCCTGGTAATGTTTTTGTGATGGTTTAGGGCGCCTTTAAACCAGAGCTGATGCTCCTGGTATGTTAGTGGAATTTCAATATCCTCGAAAGGAATATATTCCTCTGGTGGTTCATCTTCTTTGTAGAAGTGAAACAGTCTTGTTACTGAATTTGATTCAGGGAATATTATCCATGAATAGAATACCTCTGTCTGAAAAGATTTGTGTGCCTCTATCACGAAAACTGCTCTACCGCCTCTTGGTGGTAGGCCATGTTTTATAAGTTTTAGAGTGATGGCTCTTCTTAAGTTTGGAGCGATGTCTATAACACCCTCCTCAGGTTCATTTAAACCTGTAAAGTTAAAAACTGTTACGACTGGGTCAGCCGTAGCTCCACCGGTTTCCGTGGCATTGTCCCGATTGGACATTTGTTTTTTGAAAATGTAGAACAAGTTTCAAGGAAACAAAAGATAAGGTGCACAATAATTTGGAACACTGTATCCTTCAACGTTGAACAAACCAAACAACTAATATATAGGGTTTTTTATCCTAATTAGTTATGGCGGATATTTAACCCTACCCACTCCAGACGTCTTATGGAGTATGTGAGTAGGGGTCTCTGAGAAAAGCACGACTGAGTTACTCAGTATCTAGCGTTAAATTACTGCCTCACTAAACGGTTGGGCGCCATGTAGTGTAGTTCCAATTTCCCTAATAGGCTCTGCGCATTGGAATAATATAACCTATAGGTTTGACATAGGACTAAGGTCGGTATGTCCCTATCGAGTATATTAAACTTAATTACTTGTGCCAGCTAGCTCAGAGGCCACTAGAAACTCCTTGAGAACAAGAAGGGAGTAGTTTCTGGCAACCGCATAAACATGACCACTTTGTTTCCCTTTAGAATCGGAACACGTCTCAGAATCGTGGAAACAATAGATAACAGTTTCACTCAGTCAATCGTGCATGCTTAGTTTCTACAGAGTTACACAGAAAGGAAAGACGGGCGTTTCAATAAAAGGGTTTTATTGAACAGTCTTGTTTCTCGTGTAAGAGATATGTGCTGCTATGATCACAAGACAGTATGCAAGATAAATAATGTACCGCGTAAGCAGTAGAAATAAATAATACTGCGCTAGCATTATCTTTTAGCATATATTCACGTACATAAATAACATGAGCTAAAAATGCGAGTACTCATACGATGCGTCTCTAAGCTAGTTCTACCCCAATGTACCTAACCTAGTCTAGGTGTAGGGAAAGGTAAGAAGTAGGTGGAGTATTCTCTAGTGTGATATACTAAGAGTATGTCAAGTCTAGTATGCCAAGAGTCCCTCTAGGTTCTAGTCAGCTCCATACCTTGAGAATGAGAGAGGTGGGAATCTCTTGCCGGATCTGGAACTCTAACACCCCGCGAAGGGAGTCAGAACACTGGAAGCTGGATTCTTCTGCGTGCAGGAATGACAGCGTCTTCTCAGTGCGTCAGGCCGGGATACGGGCTCCTCTGAAGTCGAGGTGTCCTCTAACTTGCTTGGGCAAGGGAAGGTATATTTATACCTGGTAGGTGCCTTGGATTGTTAGCATTGACGTAAAGTCGGACAGAGGAAGACGTCGGGAATGAACCCTTAAGGTATAACGGTTCATACATAATAGATGAGTTCTTGGAGAAATCAATAGTCCTGTGCTAGGGGAACTCCCGAAGCTTAAGGGTCTGGTTTCTAAGAACTCGTTGTGACGTTAGGGTGGACGGATGTCGGTGACCATGCCTGTATTTGGAATGCACGGCTAATGCCTAAATAAGGACTGGAATTCTATGCCTATATAAGGGCAATGCGAATTGTGCCTATATAAGGACATGATTCAGGAAAACCTATATACGGACACCTAAAGCGGAATACAACAGTGCTCATTGATGCAGTGATGTGAAATAATAAAAATGATACATAATCAGGATGTCACTAAATTTTTGCAGATCCACAGTTCAGTATGTATTCTGATCACTGTCTTAAGTCCATTGGACAATCCCTGTTACAGTGTCGACGTTTCAACCCACCCCCAAGTTTACGTGGGTCTCCTCAGGTTATAAACACACCACCTAGCACAACACCTGTAGGGTAGAACGAAGAGCGAGGTTATCAACGGGCCAATGTGCCATAACCCAGAGGTGGGTCTAAACTCCATATCCATGCGTCGCTCATAGGTCTGTATAACATGCCACCTTTAATGTAGTGACCATGATCAATTGCTAGAAGGGTCCTATATTTTCAGCCGGAACAATAATACTGTGCTTTAAGTATTCCAACTTACCCAGTAAGTGCCAGTAGTGATATCCATGTGTCTGAGAACTGTATCTTTTTGGTTTTAAAATACACTCCACAAGCGTTAGTAGAAACACCCAGTAGCTCTGCCCCCTGACTTAATATGGTCCCTGTAAACTGGGTTGTCAGTACCAAAAACTTCCTCAACAATCCAGCACACCAGTCTTTTGTATCATAAGAAGTTTTTGCCACAACAATCCAGCCAACCAATCAATGATATCTTAGTAACTCATTTGCCACACTGTTTCAGTGATCCTCGAGTGGAGAAAAACGGAGTCTCTCACCTTTTGATAAAGTGTCCCGACCCAATCCAGGTTTGCCCAGGCAGCACGAGTTGCTAGTGCGTCTTCACAACGGTGGATGTCTGCGTTGGAGAGCGCGCAGGGAATAGCTATGCTCTTATCCCAAGCTTTCCAACCCAACAACTCGAACGATAATCGTGGTGGCCATAGTGGTTGCAGCTTCAGCTCCAAACCAGCTTATTAGTCTCAATGTGGGCCAAAGGGCAGAAATCCCTGGGATGGGAAGAGGGAAAGAAAGGGAAGAGAAAAAGCGGAAGTGGTGGGGGCGGAAGAGAAGGGGGTTGGTTGTTGGGAAAACATGAGGAAAAGGGAAAAATTAGTAAAGAAGAATGGGGGGGAAAAAGCAGGAGAAAAAGGAAAATTAAGGAAAGGACGTTGCAACCAGCCTCATAAGTTGGATCATGCCTATGGCCTTAGCTTGGGCTTCTCATTGTGAATCCTTACAAATCATCTATGTCAAAATTAATTTCATTGATCAGAGTTAGTATGTCATGGATCGTACCCCAAGTCATCTGGGTACCCCAGAGAGGGATGCCCTCAGTTCACGTCGTAGAGGTTACACATGTATTAAGTTCTATTTACCTTGGTATTTCAGAAAGGGCACTAGCTCAGCCCAAATCAAACAGTGTTCTAAGACAACGTGGCCGTGATGCCTCTTAATTCACTTACATCATTCAGTCCTCTTTCTGTACTTTTTAGGCGATCCGTCCATCTACATTTTCAAAGCCACAATAGTTCACTCAAATTTTGGAATCCAGCTTCACTGTTTAAGGTACATATCAATATAATATGTCCTTCGTGTGGTGTGCCTCCGTGTAGTGGCTGACCAATGGTGGTCTGGCATCGTATGTGATTCCTATGTTGGCAGATCTTCTATTTGACCATCTGGGTGGTCTGTTGCACATACATAAGATCACATGGACATATGCTCCGAAATGACATTCCTACTATTGACATTTGAGTGCCTCTTTGACTGTATTCTGATGTTGGCTATTAGGTCACTTTGGTGTCATTTGTGAATTTACAAGCTTGGCATTTCACACACTTAATGTAACCCTCAATAGGTGGCAATCTGTTTGTGTTATAGCCTCAGCTCTGTGGTTTTCTACATGCTTTTAGCACTTTATCCCTTATCCTCCTATCTCTTTTAAATGCAAACAAGGGTCTGTTGGTTTTTACATCGTCTAACATGCCAGTGTCTATTCTTGGATTTAATAATGGAGTTGCTTGCTGGACTGTATGTTGAGACCATAATCATACGTTCCATAGTATTGTCATTTCTGTCTTTTGGAGTAAGGAGTGTCTCTCTAGGGCAGTACCAGGCCTGCTTCTGGGTGCTCCATACTAATTTCCTAGGGTATCCTCTCTCAATTAATTTAGTAGTAAGAAGTTCTGCTTCCTTGAATATTCACCTCTCTCTCTCTATATAACTTTGCTTGATGCAGAGGAATTGCCCATACGGTAAATTGCCACATAATGAACTGGGGTGGAAGCTGTTATCCTTTAGTAAGAAGTTCTTGTCTGTGGGTTTATATAATAGAGTTGTATACAGCCTGCCCTCATTGTGCTTGAAGCAAAATATCCAGATCACTAATCTGTTCTTTGCTGTGGTCGTGGGTGAATTTTAAGTCAGGATCTTGTGCATTAAGCCATTGAACAAAGTCAGCAAGCCCCCCACTGTCTTCTTCCGATACAATAAAAATTGTTATGTATATATCTTCTCCTTACTAAGGTGTTAATTCTGTATGGATCCGAAGATGCCAAGTTTTGCCACTACCAGTTTTGCTGTGCCTGGAGTGAAACAGACTCTCATAGCTACTTCCTTCTTGTGGGTAGTAGTCCTTTTTTAACATAGTCATTCTTACTCGAGGCAATTTCACTTAGTTGTAGAATGAACTCAATGATGTGGTTCACCCTTGGGGCCATTCGAGCCCTCTGGATCCGGACCTGACTCCAGTCGCAATTGCATGACCACTGAGTTTGGCCCTGTGGCGCCGTTCCCAATGCCGCCAACGCTTCTTGGTGGCGCCAAGCTCTTAGTCATTCCCGACTCCAATGCGCAGCCAGACGTCGACACCGGCGCCGAACAGACCCCAACATCCGTTTGTGTCCGAGATGGTGCCTTCTTTCTTTGACAAGCGATGTGGAGATTTTGGCTGGGGTGTATTTGAGCTTCCTTATGGCTACCCGGTTCCCTATGAAGACCCTTTGGCCCGATTGGATGGCGACTAGTATGAGTATCTGTCTGGCACCAATGAACTGGAGACTTCACCTGACAAATGCCTGGTCTCATCTCTTAGTGTGGCTACAAAGGATGGGTCATCCTTTGCTTTGGTGGTTAGGAAGGCGGCTGAGGTCCTTGATCTCCGGCTACCTTCCGTGGAACCCAAGACCAGTGTCTTGACTGACGTGCTTAATACAGCGGTATCCCACACAGAAGCCCTACTGCCCGTCACTTAAACCCTCTCTGATGTCCTGCTCGGGACTTCAGCCAAGCCCTGCATGAGCATCCCCATGTACTGGGCGATTGCACGTCTCCACCATCCCGCTCCTGGGAACTCCGCTTTCCTCACCCAGCACCCCATCCCTGAAAGCCTGGTGGTGCAAGTGAATCCCGGCACGTTCCCTACCACTCCTCTGGATAGGGAGTCCAAGAGGGTGGATACCTTTGGGAAAAGGATTATCTGATAGAGACTTCTAGCCACAGATTCCTTACCATAGAATATTCCCCAGGTGGCCGACTGGGTCTGAAAAATCTTGAACAGTACCTCTGCGCGCCGGTAGGACGCCTCGATAAGCTCCTCGTCGGCATTGTCCGTGCCGGATGTGCCTTGTGGGGTCCCTATATAGGCGGCACTGCAGCGCGATTGTCTTAATTGCCGGTCCTGCCACATCGAGCTCGCGGGTACCGGCAAAGGAGTTTAAAACCCCGCCGATCTCACACTGAAACCCTTCGTGTTCTAGTGTTCGGGATCAAGCATCACTTCCGGGCCGCTTACCTGCTGTTCTTCCAGTTCGCCGCCGGGTGTTAGAGTTCTTGCTCCAGTCATCGTCGCGTCTTCCCCTCGCGGCCCCTGCCTCTCTGTCTCTGTCTCTGTGTATCTCTCTCTCTGTCTCTCTCTGTCTCTCTCTCTCTGTCTCTCTCTCTCTGTGTCTCTCTCTCTCTCTCTCTCTCTCGCTCTCTCTCTCTCTCATATATATATATATATATATATATATATATATCCATCCCTTGGCGGTCCTCTGGCGTTCTGGTTCATTGGCTCCCACGGCGCTGCAGTCCTGACTATCCTCCTCTCCTGCAACAATAAAAAAAGACACACCTATTACGTTATACTATACGGTAACAGCGCTTTAGCGCTTCTTATGAGTATATCATTATTTGGCATTATGTTACTTATCTGTTTTGGAACCTCGTCCCTGGAGATTCTTTTTTCCTTTTCTTTGTTTCATTGAGTGTACAAGTGTATTCCTGAAAGACATAAGGAATTCCCTGTTATTTTTCTCCTGACACTAAGGAGGATTTTAGTATTGCCCAAGTTCTGAGCTTATGTTTACTTTGTATAAGGAACTAGTGTTCTATTCAAGATTCCTGTTTCTAAGCATTATTACTAGTAGTCTTAGGTGGGTGTTATTGAGCTCCCCTTTTTTAATTTCTTTTCATTACACGATTATATAACTTTATTGATCTCTCTCCTTTCACTTTCTGCAGACAAAGACTATAACCCCACTTGAACAACCCTGTCGCCTTCTAGTGGAAGAAGGGAATTATTTAGGTACTTTTAGCATCACACATGTTCCTCAATAATATTATCTACATTTTGCATTTCTCTTCATACTTACACACACTGTCTCTTTTTTTGGTTGGGATTTCTCCTAGTAGCCTAGTCCTGTCCATGAGTGGGGAATGTCGTGGGACATATTCTTCTGCCATCCCTGTTTTTTCCCTTCTTCCCCAGGTTTACTGTTGTTGCTTTGACAATGTTGGGTATATCTGTAACCGGGGGAAGTTGGGACCTCTCATCCTTGCATGACGTTCCTGCCGAAACGTGAGTAGGAATCGGACAGCGCTGACATCAGTTCTGACTTCATGTCGATGCTCTTTTGAGCTTTCGCTTCCAGTGTGTCTTTAGGGATGTCCACTGAGAAACCTGTGGGTTATAAACCCTGTGGAGCCTGCCACAGACAGATATCTTTGACAGACCCACACCTCATTTGCTTGTGGTGCCTGGAGCCGGACCACTGCTCCAAGGCCTGCTCTAGCTACTGTGTGATGATCCCCAAGGTGGTCCAGGAGCGCATTTCGAAGCTCCTAGTTGTTCTGCACTGGATGACTGTGCACCGCTCCAGGTCCTGGTTGCGTGAAAGGTGAAACGAGGTGCGCTCTCCAACGGTTGTTGGGGTCTGGTTGGTGATGGTGTCATCATTGAGCTCGGAATCTTCGCCTGGTAAGTCCCGCAAGAAGAAGAAGTCGAAGTTCTCTTCGACTTCACTGTGCAAGTCCAAGTCTTTAGACGACGCACGGAAACAATGCCACAAAATCTAGGCCCACTCCCACACTTAACCTGCGGAGCCTGCACCTTGGTCTGCTATGCCTCAATAAGAATTTCTCAGAGTTGGAGCGACCCCCCCCGAGCCAACTGGGAGAATTCTATGAGGCTGTGCAATTCATATTTTGGCACCCGACCCCTCTGCAGTTCATTTGGGCCCCATGGATTTGCTAACTGGATTTCTGCCCGCGGGTTCCCCTGGGGTGCCAGTCGGGCCTTTTGGATCAGTTCTTGGATCGTGGCCGATGCCATCCCAAATCTTCAACTTCACTGTAGTGTGGTCGCATGGCACCATTCCTGGTGATGCTGACCCCATCGTCGTTCCCGACTCGGACACGGAGCCAGACTGGTGTCATCCGGCATCGACTCTGGCACTAAACGAGCAAAGCCCCTGGGTTGGAGACAGTGCCTCCTATTTTCTACAGGCCATGTGGAGAATACGATTGGGAAAGATCCGAAGAACCTTATGGTTATCCTGACCCCCTTGAGGAGCACTTGGTTGAGGATAAGTAGTATGAGAAACTGGCGGATGTCATTGGCCTTGACACCTCTCCAGACACTGGCCTGGCCTTTATTCCTAGTGTGGCTACAAAGGATGGTGCTTCTTTGCCATGGTGGCGCTGAGGGCGGCTGAGGTCCTGACTCTTACATTGCCCTCAGTGGCAGTCAAAACCAACGCTTTGCAGATGCACTTCAGCCCGAGGTTGCCCCTGTGGAACCTCTTCTCTCCTTTAATGAAGCCCTCACTGATATTCTGCTTGAAGACTGGGCCAAGCTTTACAGAAGCGCTCTTGTGCAATGTCCCACTCCAGGTGATCCAGCTTTTCTCACCCAGTACCCCACCCCGGAAAGCATTATCCATGCTTCAACGTTCAAAGTTAACCCTGGCGCTTTCGTATATACACCACCAGATAGGGAATCCAAGAGGCTGGACACCTTTAGCAAGAGGATTTTCTGTTCCACCAGCCTTGCACAGTGGTCATTGAGCACCGCGTGCCTCTTGGGCTGATACATCCATACAGTGTGTGACTTGGTTAAGCAAGGGCTGCCCATGGTCTGAGAGGACACCTGAGCCATTGTGAACCGGGATATTGCAGATGGCAGGGACGCAACAAAGTTCACAATATGCTGCAGATTGGAAATAACCGACTCACTGAGCACAGTGATTGCTTAATCGGTGGCACTCTGTAGCCAGGCCTGGCTTCTCGCGGGATGTCCAGGCATCCTTTATGGACATGCCCAGCGGTGGTACACACTTGTTTGGCGACAAGGCAGAGTCAGTGCTCGAGCGCTTCAAGGACAGGTGAGACACCGCTCAGTCGTTGGGACTGTACATGGCCCCATGCCAGCTACATTCTGCCTCTTACTCCTTCTGTGGCTACGGGAGGGTCTACCAACCGCTTCCATTTCCACCCAGCCACCATGGCCAGCAGGCTACCCAGTCCTTTCGTAGCCTCGAATGCTGCCCCATGAACCACGTGGGACGCAAAGCCAGAGATCGCCCACGGCAGCTGCAACCTCAAAACTCCTTTAATATGCCCTTGCACCATAATGGGCATCTGGTCGGCAGCAGGATCAGGCACCAATTACCCACTTGCAAGCCATAACGTCTAACAAATGAAATTCATGAAAAACACGCCACCCCTGCCACCTTCCTTTGATCGGTTGACCGAGGACTACCTCCTCATGCTGTGCCAGGAAGTGCAGGCTCTTTTGGCCAAAGGAGTCATCAAGAGGGTGCTGTCATCCGAAGTAGGTCGTGGTTGATATTCCCGCTACCTTCTGGTGCCAAAAAAGGATGGGGGCATTTGCCCTATCCTAGATCTGTGTCCTCGCGATGACTTCCTGAGAACGGAGAAATTCAGGATGCTAACATGTGCTCAAGTCCTTTCTGCATTAGACCCTGGAGACTGGATCGTAGCATTGGATCTGCAGGACACCTAGTTTTATATCATTCATATCCCCGTCCTGCAGGCCCATCGGTGTTACCTATGCTTCACGGTGGGCCAGGAGCATTTCTAGTTTGCTGTTTAACTTTATTCCTACCAGTGCCCCTCGTCTTCGGCAAACTTTCTTCATTCGCTGGGGTTCACTATCAACATGACTCCATCTCAGATGCTCCCTTTAATCAGACCCATTCTGGACATGGTGCAATTCTGTCCATATCCTTTGGAGTGGAGATTCTAGAACATTTGGGGTATGATCCCCATGCTTTAGATTTAAGGCCTGATTTAGATCTTGGCAGACGGGCTACTCAATCACAACGGTGACGGATATCCCATTCGCCCAAAAATAAATCCCATTATATTTTATGGGATTTGTATTTCAGCGGACGAGATATCCGTCATCATTGTGATGGGGCAACCCGTCCGTGAGATCTAAATCAGGTTCTTAGTCCTGTATTTTGGTGAGACTGACTGAGACTGATGGGTCTGATGGCCTCCCGCAGCTTGCTGGTAAACCACGCTTGTTGGCATATGTGGCCTCTGCATTGGGATCTGAAGTCTCAGTGGGCGCACCACTAGGGGTAGATTTCCGCCTTGTCAATATTTCAAAGGAGACTGTGAATGATCTGAGTGGTGGCTAACTGACCGCGATTGGGTCACCGGCAGATGCTCTATCCCTCTCCCACCCAGAGCTGACAGTGGTGACTAGTGCATCGCTTCTTGGCTGTGGCAGCCTTCTGGGTGAGGTCGAGATCAGTGATCTTTGGTGTCCCATGTAGACTCAGCTCCAGAAGACTGATGTGGAGCAAAGGGCAATTTGCTTGGCATTCAAAGCTTTCCTGTCCTCATCAAAGGGAAGCTGATCCAGGTGTTTTTGGACAAAACTACCACCATGTGATATTGCAACAAGCAGGGTGGAGTGGGGTCGTTCAAACTGTTCTAAGAGGCTCTTTGCCTCTGACCATAGCTGGAACATCAGGCTGTTTACATGGTTGTGCAGCACCTGCAGGGATCTCTAAACACCAGGGTGGGCAAACTCAGCTGTCGATGCCTCTCTGACCACAAATAGCGCGTGCACCTGGAAGCGGCTCGAGGTCTCTTTCAGGACTGGGGAGAACCTTGGCTAGATCTATGTTAGTTTCCAAGGCGGCTCTTGCTGAGAGACTCATTCCGATTAGACTAGAATATGGTACTCCTACACACCTTCCCGCCAATACCTCTCCTCCCCAGAGTTCTGAAAAAGATCAGAACCGAATGGGCCCAAGTCATACTGGTGGCCCTAGATTGGGCGAGGATAGTATGATATCTAGAACTCCTGGGCATGAGCATCTGCCCTCTGATCAGGCTGCCCTTCCGGTACGAACTCCTGTCACAACAACAGGGTAGGGTTCTACACCCAAACTTGTGCACTCTCCACATTCATGCTTGGAGTTTGAGCAGCGACAGTTGAGAGTCTTTGACCTCCCACCCGAAGTCTTTGTATTCATCTTGGCAGCCAGGCGTCCATCAGCAAAAACTGTATATGCCTGCCGTTGGGACAAGTCTGTGGCTTGGTGTCGTGAGAAACCCATTGTTTCACTTTCTGCGCCCTTCTCCGAAGTGTTGTTGTTTGTTTTGTCCATAGCCCGGCATGGCCTTACTCTGGGCACAATTAAGAGTTATCTTTCAGCAATTTTGGCTTCTTTATAGGTTGCAGGGCCAACCCTTCTTCTAAGTCACCTGTTGTGACACATTTTCTGAAAGGTCTTCAGCACATATTTTCTCCCAAACCTTTTGTTATGCCCAATACAACCTTAATTTAGTTTAAACCTATTTGATGTGCTCCTCCTTTGAAACAATGCATTCAACGGCGGTTCCTCCAAAGGAGCGGAGGAGCATCATCCCCACCACACTGCTGCAGAAAGCTGAAAAATAAAATGGTAATAAAATGATTGTATTACCTTTTTATTTTTTACTATCTGCCAAATGGAGTGTGAGGGCAGGCCCAGGGCATCATTGCTGTTGATTGGCAGCAATGAGGAGTGGCCACTTCAGTTTGAAGAGCGCATGTAGGTTTGGCCGGCTATCTTGCTACGGCCAGACCGACATGCGCAATTCCAACCTCTCCAGTCCCTGGAGCAAGCCTCCAGTGCCTTTCGGAGCCTGAGACAGACTGCTCCAGCCAATCCAGACCCTTCACTCATGCTGGTTAACAGCATGAGAGCAGTGTCTAGATTGGATAAGGTGGTTGGCTGTGGGACCTCGCACTTGGAGGAGGAATGGAGAACATAAAGGACGTACTGCAGGTTAAGGTAAATGAAACGTTCGAGGCATGTGAGCTGTAGATCACATGCTTTGCATACTCCTGCCATTTAGTGTTGGGTCCGGATGTTTGCAAGTTGTTTTTCTTCGAAGAAGTCTTTCCAGTCACGTGGTAGGTGACTCCTCTTTTCGGTGATGGTGCACATGGGCATCAACGCCATTGTTTATTTCCGCCATCGGGTTCGGACGTGTATTGCTGCGCTCCGCTTCGAAACCGTTCTTCAGGTTCTCCCACCTCTCTGCGTATCGTATCCGTCGAGGAAAACCTCTATTTAGATCGAGGATCTTCGGGGAGGCCGTACGGCCTAACCGCATCGGCTCACTTCGCAGTCGAAGGAACGGACACCATTCAAATTCTGTCCTCGGTGCCAGGCCAAGTACCGCGCACCGACTCGCACAAAGTGTGCAACTTGTGCTTGTCACCGGAGCACAATGAACAGGACTGCAATGCATGCAAATCGTTTTGATCCAAGAAAACGCTCCGCGATCGTCGGGCTCGACGTCGTGAGATGCAGAGTCAAAACGCCGAATACATGCCGGACATCTTCGGTGAAGGATCGGAGCATGAATTCGATGCACAAGGTGCCGAGGAAGAACAAGAAGAACTTGTCTCCATTCCTTAATCTGACTCTGAGATGGAAGAAGACTTTCCACAAGGTCAACGTACCGTGAGTACCGAACGCCCCTAGACCCAAACTCCAATTCAGCCGAAACAAAAGGCTCCGGTCCCACCCCAGCCTTTGGGCCACAGTCGGCACCAAGAAGATGTTTCAGACGCCCCGGCTCAGCATCGAAACACGGCACTAAGCCTTCCGACTCAGGATCGAGCTGGCCAAAATTTGGCACAGAGCCGAAACCTTCAGGCTCTAAGCCGAAAAACGCTTCGGAGCTGAAATCTTTGACACCGAAAACAAAACCTCTCTCGGCACCGAAACCTTCGGAGTCGAAAAGCCATTCTACCCCGGCACGGAAATCCTTGGTGCCGAAACCTAAAACTGTTCCTCCGAAGCCACAGGATCCGATTTTCGATGCCCCAACACCCAAATCGGACCCAAAACAAAAGGAACTTTATATAAATCCGGAAACAGGACGTGTTAAGACTAAAGCACCTCACAAACGCAAACCTGAGTCGGAGGACACTCTTTACCATATTCCTTTGAAGAGGAAGAATGTAGGTACTAACCCCTCCCCTCCTCCTCCTTCACCACGTTCCCCTACACCAACTTCTCCACCATTGCAGCATTTGCTGATTACACCAACTAACTCTCCACCACCACCACCTGATGATGGTGATGGAGATGGGGGGGATAATGTTTTACCAATAGACCCCTGGAAGGATTATAACACAGATTCACCTACAGATAACGACCCAGATCTTTACCCTGCAAAGCCTTCCCCTCCTGACGACAATGTAGGATATTTAGAATTACTTGCTAGAGCTGCGGAATATCATGGGTTACAATTACACAAGGAATCTCTAGAGGAAGATTTCTTATTTGAAACGCTCCGCAGCACACAAAGGGCTAGCCACACTCTACCTATGCTTAAAGGTATGATGAGACATGCTGATGATATCTTTAAAGATCCAGTGCGTGCTCGCATTCTCCCCTCCAGAAATGATCAAAAATATAAACCTGCTCTCTCAGATCCTGTCTTTATTAAAGGGCAGTTACCACTAGACTCTTTGGTTGTCTCTAATGCCCGTAAACGGGCTGATTCACAGACTACAGGGGATGCTCCCCCTCCAGATAAAGAGTCAAAACTATTAGATGCCTCCGGTAAAAGAGTAGCCACCCAAGCATCAAATCATTGGTGAATTGCCAACACCCAGGCCCTGCTAGCTAGGTTTGATAGGGCACACTGGGAAGAAATGGAGCAGTTGCTACAACACCTCCCAGATGAATACAAATCAAAAGCCCAGGATTTAGTCCAGGAAGGAAAGCGCCTATCTAATTCCTCAATTAGATGCACTTTAGATGCTGCAGACACCGCAGCTAGAGAGATCAACACTAGTGTGTTATTAAGGAGACATGCATGGTTGAGGATTTCTGGTTTCAAACCTGAGGTACAACAGTCTATTTTAAATACTCCTTTGAACAAGGAACATCTCTTCGGGCCCGAAGTCGATAAATCATTAGAAAAAATGAAAAAAGACACAGAAGTAGCCATGTCTATGGGAGCTCTGCAGTCTCCCTCTAATCGGGGCTCCTTTCGTCGCTCCTTCTACCGTGGAGGATCGAAAACCATGTCCTCAGATAATACTTCCACCTCTAAGGACAACAATCAATCTTCCTCTATAAGGGGCTTCTTTAGAGGAGGATACAGAGGCAACAACAACAAAGGTCAAGGCAGGGGTTCCACACCACGTAATTCCCCCTCCCCCAACAAGCAGTGACTTACCTACACTTCCCCTGATCATTTAACACCTGTCTGGGCACGGCTTCCACAATTCCTCCAATTTGGCAGTCTTTCACCACAGACAAATGGGTGTTAGGAATTATCCAACATGGTTATTGCCTGGAGCTTTCGAACAATCCTCCAAACATTCCACTACGTTCTCACAAAATGTCACCAGAACATTTACATCTACTTCAGCAAGAGGTCCAATCTCTCCTCTCCAAAGGAGCCATAGAACCTGTGCCATTACAACATCAAGGGACATGCGTGTACTCCCTGTACTTTCTCATCCCCAAAAAGGACGGCTCCTTGAGACCTATTCTAGACCTCAGTAAACTAAACCTCTACATACTTTCAGAGCATTTCCACATGGTGACACTTCAACAAGGGCTCCCACTTCTGCAGCAGGGCGATTTTATGTCTACTCTAGACATAAGACGCATATTTCCACATTCCAATTCATCCCGCTCATCGCAGATACCTCAGATTAATGATAGCGGGTCCTCATTACCAATTCAAAGTACTACCGTTTGGAGTCACCACTACTCCCTGGGTATTTACCAAATGCCTGGCAGTAGTCGCAGCACATCTGCGAAGACAACACATCCATGTCTTCCCATACCTCGACAACTGGCTCATCAAAGCCAGCACTTACCAAATGTGTCTCCAACACACTCAAACCACTATTCACTTACTTCACCAAATAGAGTTTACAGTAAATGCGTTGAAATCTTATCTACAGCCTTCCAAGACACAAGCTTATCTGGGATCCACGATAGACGCTCACAAAGCTCTAGCCTCTCCCATTGCAACCAGGATTCACAGTGTTCGGTCCCTTCTCTCTCATTTTCAGCCCAACCCATCATTACCAGCAAAAGTATTCATGCAACTGCTAGGGATGATGGCGTCTTGCATTATAATTGTTCCCAACACAAGACTTCACATGCGTCCACTTCAAGAATGCTTAGCAAGTCAGTGGAACCAGTCGCAGGGTCAGGTAACCGATCTAGTGTTGGTAGATGGCCGCACCCATCGCTCTCTGCAGTGGTGGAACCCACAAAAATTATCCAAAGGGCGGCCTTTTCTCGACCCTTTTCCACAGACAGTCCTAACAGCAGACGCATCGCTCACTGGTTGGGGCGCTCACCTACAGACTCACACAATCCAAGGCTGTGGATCCTAAAGTACAAGAGCCTCCATATAAATCAACTAGAGCTACTTAGCAGCTTCTTAGCAGCACAATCCACTCCTCCTTGTACCAATATCAGTGATATCATCTTTGACAGGACCCCATTACATTCACCAGAAGCTTTGTATCATTGCCATCCAAGAGGTCAGGGGCAGGGTTGGATTAGAATTACAAATAGGACTGGGCAGTCCCAAAAAAAGTGTCCCAATTTGGCAGATCATGCCCTTGCACATGCATCATTTATTTCTTCCCCAGGGACCCATAGCCCATATGTTCCTGTAATTATTCATCACCAATAACACCCTCAGAGCCGGGGAACCTCGCCCCCTCAGCACCTGTTCATTGCTGGTATCACTTTCAGGGCCAGGGAACCTCAGCCCATAGGTACCAGTGTGTCACTGATATCACCCTCACGTCCAGCGACTCTGAGCCAATCTTTGCCTGTTCATCATCTCTATGAACCTCCGGTTCGGGGAAATTCAGCACATCAGTGCCTGAGCACCCCAAATATCATCCTCAGGGCTGGGCAACCTCAACCCCTCGGTACCGGGCCAGGGACCCTCAGTCCCTTGGCATCTTCTCATCACCTGTTTCCCCTTCAGGATGATCAGTTTTTTATGTGTACTTGCTGTAATTGAAGAATGCCCCTCTAAAGCATCACATCTTCCTTTCTGGGCCCTATCTTAACCGAATGTCATTAAGATAGATAGCCCTCTAACTACTGTTTATATGCTTCCCATAACATTATGGCACTTTCTAAGGACTCAAGATTTTCCTCAGGATAATGCATAGAGGATTTTTTCACAGTCTCCAATGTTCCTTTGCAAATAATGTACCAGGGGTCCAGCCTCCGGTCTCCAGTATGTTTTTGTCTAGGTGGCATTTATAAACAAGTTACTTAACTTCGGTAATGCCTTATCTGGTAGAGACTCTATGTAGCCACCGATTCTTTACCTTAGAATATCCACCAGGTGTCAGACTGAATTTGGAAAATCTTGAGCAGTACCTCTGCGCGCCGGTAAGTAGAGTCCAACGGCTGTGTGTCGGCATCATAGGCATCGTTCAAGCCAAAAGTGACATATGCGGTGCCTATATGAGCGCCACCTCAGCAGCCGGACATCAGTTTCTTTCATGGCTATTTCCGAATCAGAAGCTCGGAGCCACGTCAGAAAGCTGTTCAACTAGTGTGCAGAGTCTAAGGGCCTACAAGGATCTTTTTAGGTGCAAAAGTCCAGCTCGCAGAACAGGGAAGATGAGCCCATCAGTACCTGGTCATCATCGATATCACCCTCAGGGCTGGGGAACTTCCGCTCATATAGCGCCCCACCATTTTTGTAAGTCACCAACTGCCACTGCATGCATAGCTGTCCTCTAAAACGTCTGACGATTAAGACTGTCTTTTTGGTGGCCACCACATCGTCCAGGAGGGGTCAGTGAGTTACAGGTGCTTTCTGTTCACCCTCCATACACCAGCTTCTTCCCACACAAACTTGTTCCCCAAACCCGTGCATGTTTGATGCCAAAGTTTGTGACACCTTTTCACATCGGCCAAAACATCACGCTTCTGACTTTCTTTGCTCTGCCTCTCCCTTTCAAGGAGGAAGAGAGACTTCGCCATCTGGACCCTAAAACGGCACTGTCTTTCTATATTTATCTCACTAAAGAACACCGGGGTCGTTGGAAGGAAGAAGGGGAAAGCGGTGCAAACATGGACAACCTCAAGATGGATTGTACTCTGCATCAAGATCTGCTACGCATTAGCCAAAGAGGAACCGCATGAGAACTTGTCGGATCATTCCACCAGAGCCAAAGCTGCGACTACTGCTTTAGTTTGTGGAGTTCCAATCCTGGACATCTATCAGGCTGCTACATTGGCATGCTTGCACACATTTACCAAAAACTACTGTCATGACAGTCCGGTCAGTCATGGTGGCCACTTTGCCCGTTTGGTCCTCCAGGACTTTTTGGTTTGGTTTGCAGGCTTGCCTCCAGGGAGGTATTGTATTGGTATCTATTCTAAGATGAAGAATCTGCGGCTAGAAGTCGCTATCAGATGAACAAGTTACTTACCTTCGGTAATGCCTAATCTACATAACCGCAGATTCCTTACCGACCCGATCATCTTCCCTGTTCTGCGAGCTGGACTTTTGCACCTAAAAAGATCCTTGTAGGCCCTTAGACTCTGCACACTAGTTGAACAGCTTTCTGACGTGTCTCCGAGCTTCTGATTCGGAAATAGCCATGAAAGAAACTGATGTCCGGCTGCTGAGGTGGCGCTCATATAGGCACCGCATATGTCACTTTTGGCTTGAACGATGCCTATGATGCCGACACACAGCCGTTGGACTCTACTTACCAGCGCGCAGAGGTACTGCTCAAGATTTTCCAAATTCAGTCTGACACCTGGTGGATATTCTAAGGTAAAGAATCGGTGGCTACATAGAGTTTCTACCAGATAAGGCATTACCGAAGTTAAGTAACTTGTTTATAAATGCCACCTAGACAGAAACATACTGGAGACCGGAGGCTGGACCCCTGGTACATTATTTGCAAAGGAACATTGGAGACTGTGAAAAAATCCTCTATGCATTATCCTGAGGAAAATCTTGAGTCCTTAGAAAGTGCCATAATGTTATGGGAAGCATATAAACAGTAGTTAGAGGGCTATCTATCTTAATGACATTCGGTTAAGATAGGGCCCAGAAAGGAAGATGTGATGCTTTAGAGGGGCATTCTTCAATTACAGCAAGTACACATAAAAAACTGATCATCTATATTGGGCAGAATACTCCAGACAAAAAGACAAATACTGAACTTTATTCTCACATGAATCCATCATACACTATTTGAGTGGTCAAAAAGCTCTAAGAAGCGGAAAAAAAAGCAGGGAAATTAGTGTCATGACTTCAAAGACAATGCTACAAGACATATACAAACCATGACATCCGTACAAGTGATGGGAGATGAAATGGTGGCAGAAACATTTGTTACATGTATGCAGTAATTTTATTAACTTAAACTGTCCTGTAGCAGAGAAAAGGGGGAAGAGTTAATCTCAGACTGTCAAATTACAAGACTAATGGATGATTAAAGACCATCTTTAGAAGAATGAATAACTGCAGAAGAAATAGGGACTACATTGCAAAACTTCACACTGGGAAAGTACTGGGACCTAACCGCCTGCCTGTGAAATTCCACAGAAGATCAGGAACCTCACCAAAGCTACACATGTTTCAGGAAGCTAGAGAAAGAGGAACATTACCTCAAACCTGCGAATAGCAGCTTTCGCATTGATATAACAATGAGGCAGAACAGTAGAGTACTGCTGCTCCTATCACCCCATACTATTACTGGACTGTAAAGCAAAATTATTAGCAAAAGTCTAAGACTAACCCTGATTATAACAAGATTGGTTCCTCAGGATCAATCCAGATTTATTCCACAAGAGACGGACAAAAAGTAATCTATGCAGATTGCACACTAATCTGGCTTACATGCAGAAAGCAACTGATCCTATAGCCTTGGTATCGGAGAGACAAAAGGGTTAAATTCCACAAAATTGCCGTACATATTTGTAGTATTACTAAAGATTGGCTTTGGGCCATATTTTATACCCTGGATTAAACTATTATGTACTATTTCTTTGACTAAGATCAGGGTAAATGGTACCAAATACAGTATTTTCTCAATAGGGCAGGGTTCAGGGTAGGATTTCCCTCAATCCGCACTCGTCCTCGCTATAGTGATTGAACCTATGTCACAGGTGATCAAAAGGGCCCCTTGGTAAGGGGATAGAAGTGGTGTGATGTCTGGGCCAAATATTTCTCATACGCTGACAAACATGTATTTAATATTGACGATCCTAATTAGTGCCTGACCAGACTGAAATCTATATTCTCTAACTACGGGAAATATTCTGATTTCTTTTATATGCTGGGAGAAGTCACTGTTATACTCCCTGCATATGCGGAACCCAACACTATCTCTCTTTTCACCTCTCAAGATCAGAAAAAATTATTTTAAATACCTTGTTATGTGGCTGTCGAATGACCCAGATGATTTTTACGCAGATAATTTAAAACCCTTATTGAATTAGGTGACGGCGGAAGAGACACACTAGAGGAAGCTCCCTTTTAAAGTTTGACGCTCCTGGTTTGCTTGTTGCTGTTTAAGATGATAGCACTGCGGAAGTTCCTGTACATCTAACAAAACACACCCTGTAAAACATCAGACCAGTTATTTAAAAATCTAGTAGAAATATCAAGATCTTTTATATGACAAGACAAAACCCCTTAATAGTACCCATGATACTACAGAAAAGCACCTTTGAGGACAGAACTGCACTTTAAAGTCTACAAGACTATTATGAAGAAGCCCAGCTAGTGACTGTGAACGAATGGACCTTTGCCCACAAAATGAATCTGCATTAAGAATTGACAGATGCGCACCCGGTAAGAAAGGGCCCACACTTATTCTACACAGAGGTAAGCTACAACACCCCCTTCCTTGACACTAGTGGTGAACTTGTGGCATGCACTTACGAAGGAAATGGGGTTGAAAGGAAGATTAGCTCTTAAAACGCTGTGGGGTTGGGATCTAGACTGACAGAGTTGATTGATCCTAAGGGGTTTCATTGTTGAGTCACTATAGGAATGTAAACACTGGGAAGTATAAGGGCCAGATATAATATTCTTTGGAAAATTAAAAGCAGAATGCATGTTGGAGAACTCCAGATGTTTGCACTGCTTTTGTGTATCAAAGATAACTCAATTACAGAAGAGGAATTATTGCTGTGAAATAGGCTCTTGGACAAACAAATGTTCAAAAATTCGGTATCCCCCACATATTACCCTAATGTCCAGCACTCAGAAATAATTAAAGATCTGACAATACATTGGGTAAGAGACATGGGTGAACTGGAAGATGGAGAGTGGGAAGATGCTTTGATGTACTATTGAGAGGTTTCAATAAAATTAAATGTTAGGGTCATACAATTTAAGATTCTACATAGGATATTAAATAGGGAATACAAGACTTGCCCAGCCATCAAAAGTTGTTTGTTTATTAAGGTCTCTTGCAAGAGGGACATCGTGCAAAAATAGGCTAGCCTAGAACCGCCAACAATCCGAGAATGGAGGAGCAACATGAACTGGTGTCTAGCTGCAGAAAAGGTGGTGTACGCAGGAAGAGGTTGCCCATAAAGAATTGAAAAGAGTTTGTGGCCATGGATGGAGCATTTGGGTTCACATAGGATTGTTGGGCGGTATTGTAGGCCACGTCGATTTGACAGTATAAAATAAGTATCACAGTTGAAACCATGCATGGTTAGTTGAAAGTTACCTTAAGTGCTCTCAATAATATGGATATGACACCAAGGCAGGAGAGTCCACTGTGTACACCTAAAATGTGGTATGTATGTTCTTCATATGTGCAGTGTTAACCCCTAAAGCATTTGTATTATAATTGTTTATATTGCAAATCAATAACATTTAGTCAAAAATAGACTAGTGTGATGGTATTGGAGCATTTTCAGTTGCTCTATGAGGGTTTTATTTTGTCTCTGTTCCTCTAGGCGAGAAAGAATTTTCCAAATATTCCACCTGTTTTTTACATTTTTCCTCCCTATATTAAAATCCTCGATGTTCCAAAATTTCTAAAACGTCTGTCATCCTTCCCACAGACTAGGAAATCATTATGGAATGCCACAGTTCCTTCCTGATCCTAAAACATATTGAAGAATATACATTGAAAAACAGAAGCAGCATTGGCTTTCTCAAATTGTGTACATTAATATAGAATGCCCCTTCTGGTATGATGTAAGTGCTTAAATGTCTGATTTTCCCTCCTAGCCAAATTTGATATGTGTGAATATAGAATGTCCCTTCTGCTATGATGTAAGTGCTTAAATGTCTGATTTTCCCTCCTAGCCAAATTTGATGTGTGTAGTTTAAATGTATTTTCTTAAACATAGTGAATTCTTCTGGTCGAAACCATTAGGTGAAGAGTCTGCGAAGCATGACTATCAGCTCAATTGATTATATTTTATTGCACAGATCTATTAATGACCATTTGTCTTGTGTGATAGTACAGTCCAAGCCAACCAATGAGAAGAGACAATTGGTTTGAAAATGCCTTGCTTTCACTGCACATTGGCGTTCTCTCTGAACTTCTGCTGAATTAAGAGGCACATTCCTTGCTTTGTGGCAAACAAATGCAGTTTCTGCATTCAACACAACGTTTCGTTTGAATGATCTTAGTGTGCCAGAGATGGTCACTGAACATTCCTTTAAAGCTTTTGGCTTTTTTTCAACTGATTTGCCATCCATTCCTTCCTGTCTTCCTGAGTGCTACTGGCTGAGCCTACTAGGGCAGTCATCTCACTGGACCACTTTAATTCCAAACCCTGCTTGTTGAGGCTGCCATTGAACCAACATCGTACAAACCATCACTTACACTTTCCGTTTGCATGTCCTCCCCTCATACACCAATTTAAAAGAATGACCGGTAAGTCACATTTACTTTCTGTGTAATAAGACTTTTCCACAATTTCTATTACACATTTTTGTTACAATGGTGTACCACATCCTACTTCCGAAAAGAGAATCAGACTCCACCTCTACAGTTGATGTTTAGAAAATCACACCCATTGTCACCACGGAAACTAGAAGAGCCTGTGGTGCTATACGTTGAGTCAAAATGAAGAAAGGTTTAATCACTGTAACAGGAAATTACTTTGTAAAGTAAAAAACAGTTTCACCATGCTCTAGAATCTCTTCTGAGGTAAACCTTCAGTTGTCATAAGTGTTCTAAAGTCCATGTTGGTTGAATTTATAGGGAACAATGACAGTGCATCTTAAGTGTCGCATCCGGTTTGGCAAAATATATCACAAATGTACTAGTCTAAGATTGTGGTTGAAAAGGTCTGGGTGGTCTCTGTAGAGCAAATAACGGATGAAAGGACACGTTGTAACAGTAAGGAATTGACTCTTGCCTATAAAGGACTGTTCTTCTTGTATTTTGTGAATGTATTTTGTGGTTGGTTGTGTATACCTAGCCTGTCAAGAGTTAGTCTGCAACATTCTTTTTTTTTTGCAGTGTAAGAAGCACAGACAAGCGAGAGTCTTCCCCTGTCTTCGGAAGGTTGCACAACTTCTGCTCGATCTCCAGTGGAAGGTTAGTATGAAGTGATGGAAGCTTTTTGACTACCCTTTTTCACAGGAACCTACTGCAACCCAGCCAACCCAAGAACAAACCAGCCTTTACTCCAAGTCTCAGTACTTTTATTCTGTGTCACCAAACTTGTCTTTTCCTCAAGACTTGCAAAGTCATGGTCTCATTCTCACCATAAAACTAAGTGGACAGGCCAGCAGGAACTGCATGTGATCCATGCCTGTGAGAGATCAGCTTCATCATTTAGTCCCTTAAATTAGATCGTGATATAGAGTGCTGCAGCTTGAACTTCAGCATGTACACTAAGGCAGCACAAGAGATTGTGCCATGGAGCTTTACTGATATCCAATGTCCCAGTATGAACAATGACCACTTGACTGTTCTGTTTGCAGCCCTGTTCATCCTCTCTATTGCACCAATCTCCCACATTGGAGACTGGCTGCTACTCTAGCACTTCTTGCACCCCTTGCAATAAAAAAAAGCAGAAGTGGTCAGCATCCCTTCGGTGAGGTTGCAGGACGCTTGACCAGGCTCCAGTGTTCTCCACAACTTTTATATCTATAAATTCTGCAGCCAGACAAATTGCTCTTCCTGCCTTCATCCTGTACACCTAGCTTGCTTGAGGAGCTTAAACAGATGATGCTATCCACGTGCTTTTCTCGGTACTTAGCTTTTGGTTTCCTGCCTTATGGCATCACCAAACCTTACCTGGAGGCTGATGTTCTTGCATCTACTCTTCTGCTCCTCCTAAGGCAATAGCTGGTTGTACCTTGGCCCCAGTGGTGTCCGTTTCTGCTTCCCCTACTCCTAATCTTAAATGTGACTCAATAATTAATCCTTGACCACCTTTACTGCTTGTGGCATCGAAACTGAGGTCACAAAGGTAACTGAGGAAAATACGTTTCTGCAAACTTTTCTGTAAAAAGTATTTTGTGAGGAAATCCTTGTTCTTGTACACAGCCTTTTTGATGGGAACTTTGTGAAAGGAGGCAAGAGTAAACATGTAGTTGACATTGGGTGCAGAAGTCATGTAGGGGATGAAGGAATCTAAGTGCATCATTGTGTCAAACAGCGCAATACTGTTTCTGACTACTAGAAAGGAATCGGACTTCAATTGGAAAAGATAACAAGAAAGGTGAAGATGGGTCAAAAACTGTAAAAAATGGCTGAGCGAATATGCATTCAGATCCACAGAGTTCCTCTACTTTGCATCCTAGGCTCTGCAGGCTACTTGAGTATAGTATCTGCAGTGTGGTATTCCCTATTGAACTATCTCAAACTGTTCAGTGTTTCTCTGACATTTGTCAAACATACACAGTCCCCTTCTGAACCTTTTTCTCTACCCTTGTGCATGCTGCATGACTACTTTTATGCAGCAGTTTCTTTTCCACCCTAAGTGGTTGATTAGATGGTATGGCATTCATTAAATGTGGTGGTGATGACCAAATGTGTGTTTTCATCTGCAGTTTGATGCAGACCCTGATTTCCTGAATTCCCAGCCGAAGAGGAAAGCCAAAGAGCGTCAGAACCAGCTGAGTTTAAAGAAGCTGATCAAGAAGTTGCACATCACAGAACCAGCACACCATGTCCAGAGCCTGCTTGGCTGCAGGTACTTTACACATAATCTGCATCACAAGTCATACTTTGAGGGCTCACACCAAGCCTTCCATCCATATCCAAGTCTGCAGTTGCATTTCTTAGTCTTTCTATTTGTTAGTTAGTTAGTTAATTCTTTATTCGGATACGAAAATATCCATAAAAGTACAAGATAAAACCAGCACAATGCATACATGATTATGGTTAAAAGTCAATAAGTGCAATAGACATGTTATTATGTGTACACGGAATTATATACAAAGTACAAAAATAAATTTCAACAAAACGGACATAAGCCTACAATTAATTATTAATTCAGAGGAAATATAAAATATAATATTTAAAATATAACAAGCATAAAATATTAAAAAGCGGACACTTTGACACGTAAAAAACAATAAAATTAATAAGATATGCGGCCCGCATATTAATTGAGTCAAATGCCTGGCATACAACAAAAACTGTCTATACTGTGTTCATAGAAGCACGAGAACAAACAGCCAATTTCAAGAACGTACTGACCCGAAAAATTAAATTTTCCCCATTGAGCATAACAATCTCCCTATATGCTTCCCTAAAATCAGTAATATCATGAGCCTTAAAAAAGGGGATCAACAACTGCTTACTATATATTTTATAGAAATCACAGAAGAAGAAAAAGTGTAACATAGATTGGCTCCACGATTTCCACAAGGGCAATGCATTTGCTCGAGATTAATATTAAAACCTAGGGGAAAACAAAGTAAATATTTTAAAGTACCAGCCCTAAGACGAAAGAGCAGGCTTCGTTCCCAGCGATTAGTCGCCTTTAAAAGATAACTAGCTGGGAATTTTGTGGGGGGGCCAACTGCATCTACCATAGTTATATACCGGGCAACTGAGGGTTTCAAAATTTCTAGCTCATATCTCAGGTTGGCGTAGTAAGCATACAGGGCCCCCTGGATAATCTTTTTGTTAGTGCCTGCCATGTTTCCTGGGTCTGTAAAAATGTGTGGCAGATTTACAATGCTCAGGCTAGCCTTAACGGCCGCCAACCAAGGTATATCTCCGCCCTTATTACACTTAAGTCAGTCAACTATAATGTCTCTAGTCAATGTGGCTGCTGGATTTTGCCACACTTTTTTATTTTTTTAATTTTTTTATTAGATTTTTTCAAACAGTATGCAATATGTTGGCACAACAGTATGCGATATGGTTATGCAAAAGTTACAAAATTGAACACATATATATATGGCGGTGGTGAACATGTACATATTGTATCAGAAAAGGCACTACACAATGAATATAGAGGCAGTCTAACCGCTTTGTTCCGGTACTTCACCAGTCTCACAGTGTTCCGCAGATCTCAGATAGTGTAACAGAGGTTCCCATATGTCACAGGGTCTAGAAGTAGATGGTAGATCCTCCGCATATAAACTAGATTATCACGGCAATAAACTAAATCTTTGAGCCAGAGGGCACTTTGTGGTTTTACTGTACTGTCCCAGGATAGGGCTACGCGCCGCTTTGCAAGAAGCAAGGCCACTCTGACAAATTTGCCCACTACGCCTTTCAGAAATGGCACCAGGCCCAGGAGACAGATGTGTGGGGTGCATTGCACCGTCACATTGACCATTCTGGACAGTTTGCTCGTTACGTCAGCCCAAAACTCGGCAACTCCAAGGCATGCCCAAGCCAAATGCCAAAAATCAGCTCCCGTGCCCCTGCATCTTTTACACATATCGGCGTCTCGTAGTCCATAACGAAATAATCTCTGTGGGGTGTGGTAGGTCTGGTGCAAATATTTAAAATGAAGAATTCGGAGGTTCCCGTTGGAAGTCAAGCTGCCCGTCAGTTGGCAACAGTATTCCCAGTCCGCCTGCGTCAACTGGGGAAATAGATGTGTTTAACCCATCTGGCAACCTGTTGTTCTAGGACCGTGTGCGCCACGCCATAATTTTCACGAATAACTACGTTTGGGTCACGGTGTACCCACACTCCCAGATATTTCACAGGATTGGTGGCCCACAGCAGTGGGAATTCCAGATCGTGAGGCTGAGTGCATGCGGTCAGCGGTACCACCACCGATTTGTCCCAATTAATTAGTAGACCGGAAAAATGACCAAATCGAATATATTCCCGCATTATGGCCGTCAGATATGTTTTTGGTTTTCTAACAAAAAGCAACATATCATCTGCATACATTGAGATGTGGACTGGGCGGTGAACAAATTGGAGAGCTGAAGCTCTGTGGCGTTGCCGAATGATACAGGCCAGCGGCTCAAGCGTTAGCGCAAATAGGAGTGGGGAGAGAGGGCAGCCCTGCCTCGTTCCTCTGGTGATTTTGATGGGGTCTGACGTGTAACCCTCTACGCGTATTCGGGCTATGGGGTCAGTGTATAATAAGCGTATCCACCCGATAAATAGGGGTGGAAATCCCATGCGCCTCAGAATGTGGAATAAATATCCCCACTCAATCGAATCGAAGGCTTTGGCTGCATCTAGCATTACCGCCGCTGCCTGTAGACCCGGGTCGAGTATGTGAAATAGTGCAAAAATCGTACGTAGATTGTGCGAGGTTGATCGGGTAGGGATAAAACCAGACTGATCAGGAAGAACGAGTAGAGGCATAAGGGGTTGCAGTCTGGCAGCTAATATTTTAGCCAGAATTTTAACGTCAGTGTTTATAAGTGACAGCGGTCTGTACGAGTCACAACGGGACTGTGGCTTATCTTTTTAAGTAGGGTAATGATGAGGGCTTCCCGCAGGGTAGGCGGTAGTATACCAGAGTCGTAGGCCTCAGCATACATTTCCAGGATATATGGCGTGAGTTCCGCTGCGTACTCTTTATAGAATTCGCCGGGGAATCCGTCAGGTCCCGGTGCTTTTTATTGGGGAGTGTCTTGATGGCTGCTCGCACCTCCTCCTCCGTAATCGATTGACTAAGGAAGTCCCGCTGGCTGGTCGTGAGCCACGCTAGGGCCACATCCGAAAGATACTCGTCCAGCTCGGGAGGATCCACCTCCCTTGCGATGTGTACAGAGTGGCGTATGTGTGGCGAAATTGCTCCGCAATTTCTGGGGTGGTGTAATGATCGCAGTCAGTCGTCATCTGTTATTTTGGTGATGATATGCTTATGTGTGCGCGATGTGATCTTAGAAGCTAGATGCCGTCCTGAGCGTCCACCCTCGCCGTATGCTCGGGCCACAGGGCGTCTGCGGATATAGCGTGCTTCTTCTTCAGCGAGAGTGTTATATTCGATCACAGATTCTTTAATAGAAGCAAGAAGCGAGGCAGATGGAGAGAGTTCGTATTCCCTCTCAAGTTTGTGCAGCGTGGTCTCTATCCTGGTGAGCTGTCCGCGTAAATCACGCAGGATGCCAGCCGTTGTGCTGATACAAGTGCCACGAATGGTGGCCTTGAACGCCTCCCAAAGGGTCATGACACTATCCACCGAGCCGGCATTTGTGCTGAAATAACGTACAATGGCTTCTCGAATGGTTGGGTTATATAGCGGGTCCAGTAGTGCCTCTGTGTGGAAGCGCCACATAAAGGAACGGGGCACGGCCCTCGGGATCTGCAGGGTGAGGAGCACCGGGTTGTGATCTGACAAGGTGCGGGGCAAGTTATGTATTTTTGTTACCCAGCCTCCCGCGTGCTCGCTAAGCAACCAATAATCAAGGCGGGACCAGCTGTTATGTGCTGTGGAAACATGTGTACCCTGCAGTGTGTAGGTGTTGCGATGTCGCCAGATGTCTAGTAGGCCCAGTTCCGCTATTCCCTCCCGTATGATCGCGGCAGCTCTAGGGGATTGGCCGTCTCGCGCGCTCGACTTGTCTTTAGTGGGGTCAAGGTGTGTATTTAAATCCCCACCCCACAGTATTACGGCATCGGGCCAATCCCGTAGAGTGGAAATTATACATTCATAGAGGCCCGGGTCATCAATATTGGGACCATACGTATTGACTATAGTGACGAGCCTGCCTTCCAACTTTCCATGTACTATGGCGTATCGCCCATCACTGTCTACACATGTACGGATCATGGTGAAGGAGAGATTACGCCTAATGAGTGTAAGTACCCCACGGGAGTAGGAAGAGTAGGAGGAGGCCAGGCGGTAACCGGCCCAGCGCTCTCCAATGTGGGCATCCGTTTGTGTGGTTAAATGTGTTTCCTGGATAAGGGCAATGTGGATGCCGTGGCGATCGAGATAGGCGAAGACTTGCCGGACTTTTTTGGGTGAATTGAGACCCCGGACATTCCAAGTGAGGCAGGTTATTACTGCACTGTCATTCTGGTGTACTCCGGTGGAGCATATATACAACACGGGATCTTGTGAGTGCCTGAAAGAAACGCATACAATCCATATTCACCATCATAGTGTCTGTGATGTAAAAACAGTGCCCCCCCATCCCTCCTCCCGCCAAAACCCCCCACCCACTTTGGCATCCCCAACTCGCCAAAGCCAACCCCAGCAACCCATAACAATTCCGGGATACATAAACCAGATTGGGGAACACCCATGTGGGGGACACCGGGCCACACATCTCCTCCCAGTTCTACGGGAGGTGGTCGAGCCAGGAAGTTTTTATAGTCCCACTTATGCATTGGGAACGTAAGAAACCAACATGAGGCCGCCTCAGCGACCGTGAGATGTTACTACATTGTTGTGGCATAAGTGATGATCAGAATAGCAAAAGGATAATCTATCAATTTATACCAGTCACATGTACTACATAACAGCGTGAGTGTTCTTAACCACGATATAACTAACATGAAAGTATAAAATCTTATCTGAACACCGCAAGTGTCTTGGAGAGGTTCGCGTTGCGACTGTCCCGATCACCCTCTGTCAAACTCAGGATGGGGACTTAGTCGGGGTGTGGCGGAGGTCGGGCGGTAGGAAAAGTCCAATTGTCCACGCCACACAGCAACGTCACTTGTCCGCCGCATCAGCGCCTCCGCCAGTGTCTTCCGCTGGGCCAGGAGAGTCTCGACTGCGATGTTTGAGGGTTTTGGCAAAGTCCATCGCTGATCTAGGGGTGGTGAAGATCCTCGGTTTTCCGTTAACCTCGATGCGCAGTCGTGCTGGGTACAACATCGCATAAGGGATTTGTTCCGCGATAAGGAGCTTTTTCACAGCCTGGTATTCACGTCGTGCTTCCTGGACAGCGGCTGTAAAATCAGGATAGAATGAGAGGGTATTGCCCTCGTGTGTGATGGTGCCTTTTTCACGCGCTAGTCGTAGGACGGCATCCCGGTCCCTATAATTAAGCAAGCGTGCGATGATGGGACGCGGTGGTGCTCCGGGAGGCGGACGGGCGGCAAGAGATCTATGGGCCCTTTCGACGATCAGGACGGAAGATAGGTTCTCCGCTCCAAAGAGTGCTTGGAGGAGACGTTCCATGTAGGTCTCCAGTCGCCCAGTATTCGTAGATTCTGGTAGGCCCGTGACGCGGATGTTGTTGCGCCGGGACCTAGCCTCCAAATCTTCATTACGGGCTTGAATCACCGCCAGCACTTTTTCCATCGAAGTTGTCTTTGCCGCAACCTGCTGCAATCCATCTTCTGTCGTAGAGATACGGCCTTCCGCCTCTCCCAGTCTCATGGCATGTTTATCTAGCTTTGTGGACATATGGTCCATACGCAGGTTTAGATGGTCGAGCTTCCCATCTATAGATTGGAGACTGGCCTGTACCGCAAGCAGGGTTTTATCTATATTAGACAGCTGATCGGTGGGCGCGTCAGCCTCTGAGTCAGAGGCCGCGTGCTGAGTCGACTTGCCGCCGCGCCGCAATTCAAAGGTGAGACGTGGCTGATTCCGATCAGGCTTCCCCATTTTGGACGGTGAGTTGATGTAGGTGTCCGAGGCAATCACCCCGCAGGCGGCAATGCAGATCGGCCACACAGGTGGCCTAAAGTAAAAGTAGGACCCAGGCGCTTCCAGCAGAGTCTGCTCACAGCGATGTTGACACCCCACGTGTGGGCCAGGGTGAAATGTGCACCTCCGCAGTAGACAGCAGGGCCGATGAGGGCTGCACTGCAATGGGGTCAGCAATATGGACTGCCCTCCCGCAGCGCTCAGAGCTAGTATGCCAGAAAAGTCCAAGCCACTAAGGTGACCCTCTCGTGGAAGCACGTCGCGGTGTTGAATTGATACTAGTCTGCGTTGTAGGCAGTGCCCCCAGGCTGGCACTGGGTAAGTGATGAGAGCGCTGGGTCTGTAGCGGTCTTAATTCAGCGCTGTACTCGCAGGGGCGTGGGGTGCCGCCAGGTAAGGCCCGGGAGATGTGGACACCGGACTGTGAGGAGGTCCGGGCAAGAACAGCAGTGAGCCAGTAGGTCGGGGCAGAGTAGGAGACCAGACCGCTATTGACCGGCAGTTCTGTCCCGGGTCGCCACAGAAGTCAGGGCCGGTGAGGCGGCAGGAGTAAATTTGTTCCGCTCCAAGGGAGGCCGGTCTGCGTGAGCGGAGTTGCGCCGCCGAAGTTCCCCAGACGTCCTCCCTCAGCGCCCGTCAGCACCCTCTGCAGTTAACGAGTCTGCCACGTCAAACAAAACAGCGCTCTACTGTGGCATACCTGAGTGCGTAGGGCCGATATCGTGCAACCTCCGGAAGCGGGATGTCGGGCACCCGTTTGGGTCAGTGTTGTTGAGGTAGGCCACAGAGGGCTTTCGGGCCGGCACACCGGCGACTCCACACCCTCCGCTCCACACCGCAATGTTATTGCAGCTAGTGGCAGGCTGGATCCGGGCTCCAGCCCCACGCGTCGCAGGGACTGCACACACGTCGCAACGTCTTTCAGAGCAGGGCGCAGCCCGCCGAGGCAGCGAGACAGGCCCTGACTCCCGGCTGCAGCCGCCGTCACCAAATCAGCCCGTACAGCGAATCTTCCTCGCTCCCCAGGTGCATATATACCTCCGACACTCAGATTTCTCAGTTTAAGGTCGTTTTCGTTAGTAGGACTGCAGGATTTTAATGAGTAATGGGCTCGACCGACGGAGCTGCTCTAGGGAGCGGCCATCTTGTCGTGCGCCCTCTAGCGCCCCCCGATTTTGTCACACTTTCATCCAAAAGATCACTGGTAGGGTCTTCATGTAATCCTCAATAAATGGTCATTTTAACTCACGATGGCAGACAAAAGAAGAAGTACTGATCGGTGCCCCAAGAACTCTCCGACAGAATCTGTTTTCTTCTACCTGGATATTATTACAATTTGCATAGCCCCAAATTTCCGCTCCATATGTTGCGGTCGGTAGGCACTGAGTTTTATATATTTTCAAAAGGGATAGCACTACCTCAGTTCTTCTTGGTTGAGGGAGAGACAAAATCGAGTTGACTGCTTTTATAAATTTACTCCTGCTGTGTGCCAAATGGGCAACCCAGGAACCATTATCTGTGTATACCACGCCCAAGTATGGGAAAGTGCATGTGCATGATAGTTTTTCGAGGCCAGAATTAATTACATTTACAGAATATTTTTTGGGGCCGCAACTCATTAAAAATGATTTTTTTAAATTTGTGCAAAGGTCCAGCTTATTCATAAAATCCACAAAACCCCCAACTAGAGTGCGCAGTGCATTGGGAGTGCGGCCCATTAGGACCGCATCATCTGCGTACAGTAAGGCGGGAAGCATTTTACCATTAATCATAGGGACATCCTTGGTCAATTTGGACAGATAGTTATTCAGCTCGTTGATGTACAAGATGAAGAGCAGAGGGGCCAGCACGCATCCCTGCCTGACCCCTCTGCCGATCACGATATTCCCCGATACTGCCCCGTCCCTGCTAATCCTCACCCTAGCTCCCAAGTCCTTGTGTAAATAGGCCAAAAAATATACTAAAGCCTCGTCCAGCCCATAATTTAAAAGACATGGCCAAAGACGCGATCTATTTACAAAATCGAATGCTGAGGTAAGATCCATAAAGGCCAGGTAGATTGGGGACTGACGAGCTATAGTGTATTTACCGATTAACAGATTTAAATTAAGGCATTGCTCTACAGTACCCAATCTACTTCTGAAACCCTACTGACATTTATCTAAAATGCATTCATCCTCAGCCCAACTCCTGATTTTATTAAATAAAACCCGCCCAAGTATCTTCAGTGTGTTGTCGATCAAAGAGATCGGTCTGTAGCAACTAGGGTTAGACCTATCTCCCTTTTTAAAAATTGGGACTATAGTGCTCATTGACCATGTGCTGGGGATATGAGAATATGTTAGATTGTTAAAAACATTAAGCAGAAGCGGTGCCCAAAATTCTGGTTTATGCTTAATAAGATCAATATAGAGTCCATCCGGGCCAGGGGCCTTGTTTCCTGAGCTTTGATCAATGGCCTCCTCGACTTCTGTTATAGATATCTGAACTCGTGTGGCAGCTTGGAGATCTATGTGAAACTCATTCTGAGCAGGGACTGTGTATATTTTGGAAAAGTGTGCTACCCAGGCTTCACTTGTTATGTTACAGCTCAGAGGTGTTAAATTGTGACCCATAGATCTCATATTTTTAACAGATTGCCAAAACCCATTTGTATTATTTAAATTAGCGGCACTGGCCAAATTATCCCAATGATCTTTTAATATCTCATCTTTCCTCTGTTTAACCACTTTATTATATTGTTTCCTCAGTGATCTAACAAGGCTTGCATCCCTTGGTGTTGATAACAAGGCAGCGCGAAGCTCTCTATTGGCCCTTGAGCAATCACTGTTAAACCACTTGATGTTATAATTATTGGGCGTCATGGGTTTTGAGATAATTTGTTTAACGCCTGTGCATAGGTGGGCAAAAGCTGTTACTACCTCGGGGTTAACGTCCATAGGCGACAGACAGGTATCGACAAGTGACCGATAAGTTGTTACCATGTTCTGAAACACAATACTATTGTGGATACCTTTCCAAATGAGTCTTAGATTATCAGTCGAAGGAATTACTTGCTCCTAGTTCTACAATCGGATTGGCTCTAGGAGTGACCCTAAACATAACCGAGGTTGGGTTATGGTCCCCAAATGCGGTCGGTATAACCTCTGCTCTAACTAAAATATCTTCCAACGAGGCTGATATGAAAACGTAATCAATTATTGAGGCGCAGCCACGGCCTCTGAACGTTGGTATTAAATGGCTGTCATCGTTGTTTACAGCTGCAGTGTCCATCGCGTTTACTAACTCATAATTTAACAAATAATCAATTAATTCCGTCCCCCTTTTACACAGATTTACACATGGTGCGTAAAGAGTGTCTGATATATTCACCCCTGAAATCTTAACGTTAAAATCACCTCCCAAACAAATTCCAGCTAGATTGGCTGTCCCTGATGTGATTTGTATATTTAACACAAAATTAAACAGGTTGGCAACAATTGTGTTTGGCACGTTTAAGAAATCATTATTATAAAAGTTAATAAAACAAATGGAGACCCCCCGTGTGTATATCAAAGCTTGGAAGTTGGAACTATTTGTAGAGATAATTTTGATACTTCCGCCAGACTGAATATTGACCCAAATAGAAAGGCCGCCTGAGGGTCGCCCATATGTGGAAGCTAGTGCACAGACATTAAAGCATTGAAAGCCCTCAAGGTAAAGATCCCATGTGGCCCAGGTCTCCTGGAACATTAAAATATCAAATTTGTTTACCAGGTTAATCCAATCCTCGCTGTTTACTTTGGAAGCTAAGCCGGCAACATTCCAGCTTAGCACCTGCAAGTTGTGGTTCGGGGGCTCAAAAGCATCGCTTGCCAAGGGGGACGATACTGATCTAAAGGGGGCCAATTCTATGGGCGAAAGTATGGGAGGCAGTCAATGTAATGTATCCAGATCAGAGAGGGGGGGTAAACCTATTTTGTGACAAAAGTGAAGAAATGACTGGTGTGTTGATGGAGTTATTCGGTTTGTAAAAATGGGCAAGAGGCAATAACCAGATATCAGTAGATGAAGAATTATTATGTTCTCTTTGGCTCAGTATAGATTTTACCAAAGCTGGCCGACGGAAATTAACAACAATACAATCTCCTTCTAAGGTCTTGGCAGATCGACCAACCCAGCCCACCCTGCGCACCATCAAAATATCATTGATGTTGTGTATGCTAAACCCCTTGTGTTTTACCAGCCAATTAACACTCTTGTTACGTAGTTGATCCCAGGACTCTGGTTGATTTTTCTTTATAGGGGGCACCCCTACTAAAACCAGTACATAAGGGCAGGCCTCAGGTGGTAAGTTTAGAACATCTTTTCTTGGTTCAACGAGCCCGTCGTCATTTTTACAGGGGGCAATGTTCACGATCTGGGATTTTTGTGTACTTGGCTGGTATTATTTACAGGGACTGTGCTAGGGCTAGGGGCGGCTCGTCTACTAGACGACTGTGGAGTGATAAGAGTACCTGGGTGTGGGTTGTTCCCCTGATTGACGGCAAACTCACCGGAGAATGCATTCTTTGACTTTACGACAAATATCGCAAGACCCGTTTAACATAGGCTGCACAGCAATAGGAATTGGTTGGGATATACTGGGAATACTAGGAATACTAGAAATGAGTCCCTTCTGAGCCTGTAATTTGTCAGACAAGTTGGGTGCATTAGTAGACAAACTAGACTTGTTAACAAGGGATTCTAAGCGATCCAAGCGCTTCCAAAGTAAAGCAAAATTCCTGTCGACAAGTTCCTTAATTCGTTCAGACACAGTGTCTACAATAATGTCAATAGCAGTATCTTCCAGTGTAAAATTATTGGAAAGTGCTGGCGTGAACTCCGTCTGAGTTTGGGTATGAATTGGGTAGTTGGACATAGTAGTTGACTTTAGAACAACAGGGGCGCCAGCAGTTACTGCATCATTCACTATTTCAGCTGTAGCCGCAGGGCCTTGAATCCATGTACTTAGAGTGGAGCACTGTGGCTTTAGACGGGGTGGTTGTTTCCTCTTAGGGCAAACAGGCTTAATTGTTTTCCTTTTCCTTTTTGCCCCTGAAGCTTCTGGATTTGGGGAAACAGTCACATTTTCACCTGTGTCCTTATGGCTTTTGACTAACAGACTCTTAGCAGTAGTTGCAGTCGCCCTGTGGTCCCCAGTTAATTTGGTTTCATTGCGGCTCGGACAGCTTGCCAGGTCTGGTGAGTGCAATAGCATGTTATTCATACTTTGGTTCTTTGGTGAATTTAAATTCAACGTCATGGGGGAACTGATATGATCATCATCATCCACAGATAGGGGGTAAGCTGAGGGATTGTAGAACCCAAGGACATACGCCTCTCAGTTAATTCTATTTCAGTACTAACAATATTGACAACCCTCTCCAACATGCTGTCTATAGAAACTGAGGCAGTGGCGCGCATACTAGACATAGCTTTGGCCATTACAGTAAATCCGCAGGGGCAAGCCTTGCTTCACTCACCAAAGGTTGTCACAGGTGACGGCAAATGTCAGAGGGGTGGCCCAGCCCAGTCTACTCCGGTCTATGACGGGCGCGGACGGGCCCGCGCCCACGCGCGCGTCCCGCGCTGCGGGAGGGCCGCTAGCTTTTTATCGCGCCCCCCGGCGCAATGTCAGCTGTGTGGGAGCGTGGCCCTCTCGAAGATGTAGGCATTGTTTGGCTGTTCCCCTCACGGCCAGGAATTAAGGAAAAGAGCCGTTCACCTCACGGCGGCAGCGGAGGCTGCACAGCAAAGCCCCCTGTCCGGTGTGCGTCCCGCGCTGCGGGAGGGCCGCCAGCTTTTTATCGCGCCCCCCGGCGCAATGTCAGCTGTGCGGGAGCGTGGCCCTCTGGAAGATGTAGGCGTTGTTGGGCCGTTCCCCTCACGGCCAGGAATTAAGGAAAAGAGCCGTTCACCTCACGGCGGCAGCAAAGCCCCCTGTCCGGTGTAGTTTTTCTGAACAAATACTATTAATTTAAGAAGAAACAAAACAATGTGATTTTGTCACTCAAAGGGGCCTCTTTGATAGTTTGTTTTTGTTTCTGTGTTTAAAATGTAATCTTCAAATGGAATTCATATTTGATAGTAAAAAAGAAATGAAGTTTTCAGTCTTACAAAAACGTTTACATGGTACAGGGATAGCGCATAGTAAATCATGATGTTTCCAGATAACCATTTCATTGATGGAGAGTGAGGTGAGGCATATGGTAGGGATGAGGAAAAGGTTGTGTCCTATAAATAATGACCTTCACAAGAATCTGCTAACCTGCCTAACAGGGTTATTACAAGTTATTCCCTCTTTCTCGTTGCAAAAGACTTAGTCTATGTAGAGGAAACTGGCAACCCGACCGGCCCTTTAATTTTAACACATGTTTTTAACACCTCTTCTTTGACTAAAGATAGTTATATTTGTTCATTTACTGGGAGAATCATCTTTGCCTTTTCCTATGACATTTAGGCCGCCTACTGATGCTGGGTGCGGCTTTTGCATGCTGCCCTGCTGGAGATAATTTAATTTCATGTCAGGAAGGATCAACTAAATCTAGAGGTGCTTATTTACTGTTTCTAATCTGCCTTCCTGCAAAACAGTATGTCCATTATTAAAGTCTGTAGCAGGTATGCATGTTATCCCCCTTGGCATTCTCTTTGTGGGATGAAATATACCTAGCTATTGTTTTTAAAGATGGTTAAGACGGTAAATTAGACTTTACCATGCTAGCAGGCCACACGCATGCTATTTGCCACTTGCCTTCTAGTGTCTTCCACCCAATGATCAATATTCAGTCTTCCTTATGAGGTCACCACTCACAGGTGGTGTTCATTGCATTGTAGTTTGTGATGGGCATTCCTTCTGGAGAGATGACCAAGCTGCTTGCTCTGCAATGGCAAAGATTGGTATTAGAGAAGGCCCCATCTCTGAAACCATACTCAGGACCGAGGTGTAGGAGGCGTGTATTTCAGAGAGGGTGTTCCCTCTGTTGCTTGTGTCAGTGGCCTTAGCAAATGAAAGAAGGCCTTTGCCAAATGTAAAGTCTCCGTAGGAGCCCCATGCGCGCTTATTGTTAAGGATTGCATGAAGGCCACAATGAGGGTTGGTGCTGTCTGAGAGTGCACCACACAATGTGGGGGTGTTAAAGGTGCTCTTGAATGTTGGGAAGGAATGCGGGTCACCTCAAATATAAATGGGGCATTTGGCAAACAGCTGTTGTGTGCCTCACTCTCTTCTGTACATGCACATGTTCAAACTGCTTCAGTTTCTGCATATGCAGAAGACTGCAAATTATTGTGTTAGTGGGCTGCATGGCCCATTTTTTTGCTGGTACACCGATTTATGCTACGTTAAGATGTCCTCTCCTTTAATATGCAGCTTGATTCTCTGTCTCTATTTCTCTGTGTCTTGATGAGTGCAACTCTCTCTCTTTCTTGCTCTGTTTTTCAATCACTTTCCTCTTCTCTTTCTCTCTGTCCCTTCTCTCTCTCTCTCTCTCTCTCTCTCACACACACACACACACCCTCTCCTTCAACATTCCTTTTATTTCAAGCAATTACTTAATTGCTGGTTGATTTGCTTTTTTCTTCCTCACTTTCATAAGGTATCCATCAGATCTACAGTCATTCGCCCGGAGCCGACTCCCTGGCCCGTGGGACTCCCAGCTATCAGGAAAGAGAATGAAATTGAAACAGCCCGATACCTGGGAGAGGCTGCTCAGCCTCCAGGGGAATATCCCGTCCGTTTGGGAAGCATTGATAGGTATTAAATCAATATGTAAATTGTTTTTAAGAATCCTATTATATTTCGTATTGTGGTATGCTGCTTCAATTGATATGGAGTAAGTAATACGTTTATTGTTTAATTAAAATGGAGATGGGTCAGCAGAGGAGGAGAGATGATACTGACCATTATAGGTAAGTAGAGCAACTGATATAGCAGAATAATTCGGTCGAAATATCAACTAAAAATATTACATATACAGTATCAACTGGCACTAGCTCACCATGGATAGCATTTATAGGGAAGTTTAGACTTACAAATCTTAACTCCATGCGTTCTTACCATGATGTGACAGTGGTAGTCAATAGCATCAATGCAGTATTTTTGCAGCTTAGTTTCTGATGGATACTTTAAACACAGATTCCTCACTTTTAAAATGTCCCCAGTCGCAAAACTGGATCTAGAAGATTTAAACAGCTTTGCTCCCTCGCTCTGATAGGTGACGCCGTGCAGCTCCATATTGACTTTGTTCTGCCTGGAAGTGATGATGAAGCCCAATGTAAGTCCACCTCTGCTCATCGACGTCAGTTCTTTACTTTCTGTGCATTCGTACGTGACCTGAAGGTCGCTCCCACTTTTTCCTCATCAGTTGATGAGTTTTTTTTCTAAAAACTATGATTTTTTTCAGTGTGCCAGGGAACTATGTCTCCGCCTAAAACTACAGGGTTTAAATCTTGTAGAGACTGTTGCAAACAAATGTCTGTGACAGCCCCCATAAGTTGTTTCTGGTGTATGGATTCAGGGCACAAATCCAAGTCCTGCGAGGTGTGTGCCCTTATGAATTTGAAGGGTATCTCTTGGCATGTGGAGCGAAGCTGTATGTCGCCGAACATGGAAAGGAGTCACAGAAGTCCCACTCCAACTTAAAGTCGAGGGCACAGACTTGTTCCCATGACATGTCCTCATCACGATCCAAGTCTTTTGATAAATTGATGCAGAAGCACAAGAGGGTCAAACCGGATTCGTCCCAGTTCCACACCAGAGAAGTTGTGAGGATGGCAGGTTGCCTTTCAGTCTCATTCCCACTCCCCCACCAAGGAGCCAGTTCCGCAACTGATCCCAATGCATTCTGAGTTTCCTGGGTCATCGGTGACGTCTCAACAGAGACTTTTTAAGAGGCCATGTTGTGAATTTTTGGCACTTTTCCGTCTCCCTCTGGTTAACCTTTGGGCCCAACGTTCTGGAGAGGCCTCCAATCGGGTTATACCGCTGGAGGGTCTGCCCACAGTGCATTCTGTGGCTCTTGAAATCGTTTCTGGTTCCTCTAAAAAATAAGAGTCAACTTCGTCTGGCAGCAAAATCCATGCAGGTCCTTTTGACTTCGATGCAGACCATGACGCTGCCAGCGCTGGAGTAAGACCCTGTCATAATCGTCCTATCAGACTCTGAGCCGAATTCTTCTCGTCCCGAATGAGATTGTGTCCTGTCCCAAAATCATACCAACGTACCCGGTCCTGGCACAATCTGACTTAGACAGAGCCATGCCTTTACCTAGGAGCCACACCTGAGCGCTCCAACAACTTTTCTATTACGACTTTCATTTAAGTCAGTCAGCTTTTTGAGATGGCAATTGAGATGATGGGGATTATTTTCCCCCACACTATGATGATGACAATCTGTACCTGGAATTGCAGGAGGCCAGTGGGTTGGACACTTCCTCGGTTGTGGGATGTGTTCTCCTCCTGGGCGATCAACGGAAGAGAGTGCCTCCGATGTTGTGCCACCATTGTTGTGGTCTTGAGACAGGCAGCAGAGATATTAGACGTTCAGCTGCCAGTTATGGAACTTAAAACTAAATATGTTAACAGACATTTTGCTATCTGGACAGGCTTGCTCTGAGCCTTTACTACCATTTAATAACGACCCTAACACCTTAGCATGCCCCGGGTGTACGCATTGAACCTTTCCACCAGTGAACAGGTTGGTTGTCATGTGCCACAGGCCAGAACCAGGTGACCCTGACATCTTGACTCAGAACCCTACACCAAAATGTCTGGTGGTTCAGGCTTCCATCAGCAGGGTGAACCAATGCAACTCCACCAGACAGAGCGTCTGATTTAAATCTTGGCGGGACTGGTCTTCCCACCCGCCACCTTGGCGGTCCTTCCACTCGATTTAGATGTTGGATGGTCACTGGTGGGAACTGAGCTGCAGAGCCGCTGCCTCCGCCAGATTCCTGTTCCTGCTTTTACGACGTGGTCTATGGGCTTCTCTGGTGATGTGCAAGCCTCTTTGATGGATATGCCATGCGAAGGATCTTATCTTTTCCGCGAGAAGGCAGATTCAGCCCTGGAATTAATTAAAAACAGACCATGACACGCTCCTTGGGCCTCTCGACTCCAGGAAGACAGTACCTACAGCAATTTTGCTTCTTTCAACACTACTTCAGAGGTTTGGCGTACGAGCAATGTCAAGGCCCACCTCCTCTGCAACAGCCACCCCAGTCCATTCAGGTGTGGGGATCAAGCAGACAATGTCTAGGCCACCAGGGGCAACAAACTTCCCAGGTCCCTGCATCTGCTTTAGTTTGCCCGTAGTGGCAATTGACCACCTTGTGCGAGGCAGGATCAGACATTTCCTCCAAGGGTAGCAAAATGTAACATCTGACAGGTGGGTCCTTCAGATAGTTCAACAAGCCCATGCCTTGCCATTCCTTTTCGACCCACTGTATCTTCTATCCACACTAGAGCATCTTTGAGAGTAGCACCTGTCCATCTTGCTTTGAGAAGTGCAGGCTCTTTGGCCAAAGGAATCAAAGAGAGCGTTCCGGCCATCGAAATAGAGACTGATTGTTACTCTTGCAATTTCCATGGGCCGAACAAGAACAGAAGTCTTAGTCATATTTTAGATCTCTGCCCTCTGAAAGCTTCTTGGAAAAGGACAAATTCAAGACCCCACGGTAGCCCAGGTTTTGTCTGCCTTGGATCCAAGTGACTGGATAGTGACTTTGGACTTGCAGGATCCCTCCTTTCATGTACCGGTCCTCCAGTCCCACAGACACTACTTGTGGTTCAAGGTGGGCCTGGAGCATTTTTAATATGCTGTGCTCTCTTTTGATTTTGGCCTCACCAGTGCCCCTTGACGGCTGGCAGTGAAGGTGGGCTTGCCAAAGTTCATCGTGGACCACCTACAAATAATGGCGAACCTCCTGACATTGCTGGGGTTCACTACGAACATGCTGAAGTCAGACCTGACTCCTTCGCAGAGGCTCCTTTTCATTGGAGCCATCCTGTATACAGTGCAGTTTCGGGCCTTCCCTCCGTCACAAGTGCAGGACATTCGGGATATGATCCTGATGTTTCAGCCTTAATTCTGGGTATCCGTGAGAGTGGCTGTAAAGCTTCCTGGTCAACCACAGTTGGACCTGCGGGAGACCCCTCTCCCTGCCCTATCCAGTGCTGATGATGGTGGTGGATTATTATTATTATTACACTTATCAAGCGCACAGCTACCCAACAGGGTCTCCCGGCGCTAATGCATGCGTCATTACAGTTGACGATCAGAGGATGCTGGTTTCTGGCAGAGGAATGTCTTAACATTAACCTGTTGGAGTTGCAGGCCATTTGGGTAGCGTTAAAAGCTTTCCAACTAACCATCAAAGGGTGGTTGGTTTAGGTTCTCGCGGACAACACCACCTCAATTAGGTACTGCAGAAAGCAGGGTGGGATAGGGTCCTGTGCCAAGAGGCACTACGTCTCTGGAGCATTAGAGCACTTCCCTAGTCATGAACCACCGAGCGGAATCTTTGAACACTGTAGCAGACAAACTTAGCCAGTGGTGCCTGGCGGATCAAGAAAAGCTGTTACATCTCAAGGTGGCACTAGACATCTTCCAGCAATGGGAAGTACCTACATCTTTTCACCATTATCGAGAATGTACAGTGTCAAAACTTTTGCGTGCTGGAGTTTCCAAGAAGGCTTTTTCTCGGAGACTCATTCTGGATAGAGTGGAGCACAGGACTCCAGTCCGCATTTTCACTGGTGCCTCTCCTGCCCCAAGTTCGGAAGAGGAACGGGAACGACTGGGCTCAAGTTATCCTAGTACCGTCAGATTGGGCAAGAAGAGTGTGATACCCGGAAATTCTGCCATGAGCATCTGTCCTCTGATCAGGCTACCACTTTGGGAGGATCTCCTGTCACAGCAGCATGGCAGGGTCCTGCACCCACACCTGTGCAGTCAGCACTTCCATGCTTGGAGATTCAGCGGCAGCAGTTGGCTGCCTTCAGTCTTTCTCCTGAAGTTGTGCATGTCATCCTTGCTGGCAGGAGTCCCTCTGCAAAGTCTGAATAGCCAGGTGCTTTGACAAGTTTGTAGCTTGGCCTGGCACCCGCAATACAGACCCGTGACTGGTCAAGCTGTCGGATGTGTTGTTTGTTCTCTGGCATAGCAAGGACTTGCAGTGCGCTCTACCAAAAGGTTATTTGTCGGCCCTTTTGGCATTTTTGCGTTTGGTGGACTAACCACCCTTGTTCAAATCACCTGTTGTACTGAGATTTTTAAAAGGTTTTGTACAAATGTTCTTCCCAGCCCCCCCCAAAACAATTTATGATGCCACAGTTGGATCTCATTTTGGTCCTCATTTTCCTCATGTGCATTCCCTTTGAAGTGATGCACAGCTGTTCTCTACATCTCTTGCATCTGTAGACTGTATTCCTGGTCACAATAACTTTAGCTCGTCATGTGAGTGAACTCCAAGCTCTTTTTGATGCAGCAGTCTTACACCACGTTTTTCCCAAATAAAGTGGTATTAAGGACCAGGGCAGCCTTTAGGCGGAAGGTTGCGAGTCCTTTTAATGATGCACAATCCATCACTCTCCCAACTTTTTTGCTGCACCTCACTCCGTGAAAGAGGAGGCGAGACTCCATTGTTTGGACCCCAAGAGAGCCTTGAGCTTGTACATCAATCTCACCAAAGACCATTGGTTGGACAATCTGCTTTATATGAGTTCTCTAGGGCAAAGAAAGACAAAGCTGCGCAGAAAAGGACTTTGTCAAGGTGGATAGTCCTCTCCATTAAGATCTGCTACACTTTGGCTGAGAAGCAGCCTCCGGAAGGACTGTGGGCCCATTGTATCATGGCCAACGCTGCTATCTCTGCTTGGGCACATGGAATGCCTTTTCTTGATATCTGTCAGGCTGCAGCGTGGCATCACTGCACACGTTCACGAAGTATTATTACCATGCCCGCCAGGTTTGTCAAGAAGGGCAGCTCATATGTTCGGCCCTGCAGGACATTTTCCTTTGAGGCATTCCACAGACTGACCTCCTTGGGGGATACTGCTTTAGTATGTATTCTAAAGGTGAGGAATCTGCAGTTAGAAGTGTCCACCAGAAGAACAAGTTATTTAGTTTTGGTAGTGTTCTTCTAGTGGATACTCTATCTAACCACAGATTCCTCACTGCCCTCTTTCCTCACCATTCAGTGGAATGGTCTCTTTTTCCATCTGAAAAGGTCCCAAATTAAAGATCTGTACATTGGTATGCCTGATTATCATTGGGCTCCACATCCGAGGGTGTGGACAGAGTCAAGAAACTGACATCGACATGCAAGTGTGGCGCTTATATGCGGCTCCATCGTCATTTCCGGGATGGAACGAAGTCAATGTGGATCCTCATTGGCCACCTACCAGCGTATGGGAGCAATGCTGTTTGGATCTTCCATATCGAGTCTGGAGCCTGGGGAAAATCTATAGTTGAAGAATCTGCAGTTAGAGTATCCACCAGAAAGAGCGTTACTGAAGGGGAATTTACTTATTCATTTTGACCAAGATATTGTGAACTGCTGCCCCCCCTCCTTTTTCTCTCCCCTCTTCTAACCCCTCAGAAGACCCCTGTCTTCTGTAGGAATTTAAAACTACGGACATGAAGGGAGAGAATATTGCTGATATATCTTGTCAAAGAACTGCTGACATTAAAGGCAGAGCACAATAAGGAGAGACAGAGGACTGTCAATTCCTAATAGGAGTTAGGGGAATGCTGGCGTGTACTGGAGAAGGGATGACAATGATGCCTAATGGGATAAAGGATGCTGACAATTGGGAGAAGGCTGCTCCCTTCTAATTGGAGAGGCCTGCAACAGTAAAAGTGGAGAGGAAATTTAATATTTGTGATGTACTCTATATCGAATGAGAACATGTTGACATTAATGGCATGTATAGGGAACGAGGGGGGTGAGGAATACTGATAGCTTAATGGATTAAATAGAGCATTGTCTGCTGCCAGCTGGAGGGAATAGGGACTGTTGACAACGGATGATCACTACCTGCTGGGAACTTCTCAGAGGTTACTGCTGATATGCCTAGGGGAGATAGATAATGTTGACAGATAATGTTGACAGCCTTGACATTGAAGGGGTGTGATGGCGAAGGCAATGAAGACAGATGTTTCGTAGGGATAATAAAATTCATGATCCAAAATCACAAATATACATCCAATTAATGATTTCTCATTTGAATTTATTACAGGCTCTTTACTTTAAACTATACCAAAAAGGGCATTCCTGAGAACTACGTTGTTCTACAGTTTTTTTTTTTTTTAACCAAAGCAGTAGTAAGAAACGAGTTTCCAGAAAACATGTGTCCAAATTATTTCAAACTGTTTTCAGTCATAGTTACAATTGGTTATTTTCAATACACAATGTTTTCAGCCATCTCGTGTTTCGCAGCGTACATGCCGCTTCTTCAAGACTGGAATAACGAAAAGCAGAAAGATTTATTTATGTAAATGATATAACACACTTGTACACAATTGTTAAAGCAGTAGTGGCTACTCCCAATAACACTTGGTGGGGCGGGTGGGAGAATAATAAAAACAACATAAAAAAATGTACCTGCTGCTGCCAGACGCAGCCTCGTTGCTCCTTTGCTCCCGCCGCCGCAATACTTCGCTGCTCCCGTCCTCACCCAATCACGACGCTGCTCTCACATGAGAGCAGCGTCGTGATTGGCCTGAGCGGGCTGAAATGCTGCTCAGTTAGGGCCTCGGAGCCTGCGCTGGTTCTCCACCCAGCTGTGCAACACAGCCGGGTGGAGAAATGCTAAGTGCGCATGACGGTTTGGCAGGCCTAAGACGTCCGGCCAAACTGTCATGCGCACTTAAAGTGCACCTACCACTCCTCCTCCCTAGCTGATGACGCTGGGATAGAGAGGATGGCCCCTCCCCACCCACAACTCGGCGGACTGGGAAAAAGTTAAAAATAAAATGCTAATAAAAACGTTTTATTATCATTGTAGTTTTATTCTGCTGCCTTTCGGCAGTGGGGCGACGCTCCTCCGCCATAGAGGAGGAGCCATCCCTGAGTTAAAGTATATCTTGCATTTGAAGAGTCTAATGTTGCTTGAATATTTACTCTATTTTGACATGCTCCTATTAAGTCAAAATGTCACTGAAAGAAAATTTCTAATTTAAGTACTAATTCCCATTGTGAATATAATCTCAAAACCAGTTACCTTTAAATAATGTTGTTCTTACCTATTTGTAATATTGTTTAGTATCCTGACTCTAAAATATTTGGATGTGGTCTTAATCTTAGATAAAGCAACAAAGGATTTATAAACATGATTCTAAATAAAAAGAAAAAACAGCAGAGAGGAAAGGGTGAAAAAAGCTGAAGAGCGTATTTTATCTATAGTTATCTTACATACTGGGGATTTCTCAGTGTCTCCAACTGATGTCCCTAAAATCGCAATGGTTGTCTCAAATATTTCTCAGTTTAACCAAATTTTGTGACCAGAAGCGTTTCTTCTACCCATTTATTGGAAGCCTTAACCGGATACAATTATTATCATTTTAATGTATATTTCCCATCTACCATGAACAAACTACTTTGGAGATAACAAAGAATGTTTGCGATGGTGGCACAGCCCACCAATTCACCCACTACAGTTAAATATCAAAATTAATTTGAAATCTACCAGAAATTCTAACACTCATTCTCATATGTTAAACCAAATAAGTGAAATTGGCTGGTTACAGGTAGTTCCTTTTTACTGAAAAGCGGTGGTTTCCCAAACTCAGTCTTGCCTCAAAAGTTTTCTTTTCTTTTAAAAAAATCAACAAAAGGTTTTTGGAGTTAAATTATTAAACAAGATAATCTGATATGGCTTAGTACTGATATCTTCCAAAGGACCCATATTAACTCTATCAAAACTAATTTCTTAACATGCTAGAGATACCGCAGTTCCTATCCTGCCCACATTCCAATCTTATTGTGACGCTAATCTCTCAATAAATGGACCAAAACCCCATCATGTTGCCCTATATAGAAACTCAATGTTATTAATCGAAAATTAAGCAACATAGTTTTAAAATAAGCGACAAGCCCCAAAGCCGATTTGAAATAAATCTACCACAAAATCAGAAGCTTAGTCAGACCTTGACCAGGCCCTCCAGAATTTCTCTGCATGGATCACCAAATGCACCAACAAAGTCTCCCCGTTGAAATCAGCAAAAACCAACAACACCTCAAAACAAGCCAGCTGGTACACCCAGAGCTCAGAACAACCAAGTGCAACTGCTTTCAACTTGAGAAACATTTGCGCCACAAGGAAACCCATCTGACAGAGCCGCTCACAAAGCAGCCCTCAGCAACTACCACTCGTGCATCAAAGAAGCCAAAAAAGCAGCCATCACAGCCCACATCGACACTGTGGCCAACCACATGAAGAAACTCTTCCGAATGGTCAAGGAATTCTCCAACCCGACAGCCACAGAGTACACCATCCACCCCCCCATGAACTCTGCGACGCCCTCTTTGATTACTTCCACGGCAAGATTGCCTCCATCTACAACAATTTCCACCCCCAACCCATTGCTCTTAACCATCCAGCGCTCACCAACCAAATGATCACCACCTGGTCACCACTCAGACGACCACGGCCATCATGTCTTCATAAACTCCGGGGCGTCCACCGACCCCTGCCAGACCGTCTATTCACCTTCGGAACCGATCAAGTCTGCAGCATCATCAACACCTCCATCTCCACAGCAGCCTTCCCGGATGAATGGAAACATGCAGAGGTCAGACTCCTAAAGAAACCCTTCGCCAACCCCAACGATCTAAACAATTATCGACTGATCTCCCTGCTCCCCTACCCGGCCAAAGTACTCGAGAAAGCCATCAACCAACAGCTCACCGAATACCTGGAACAAAACCACATACTCGATGCCTCACATTCAGGACTCTGTGCCACCCACAGCACTGAGACTGCGCTGATCACTGCCACAGACATCCGAACTCTCCGTGACCACGGAGAAACTGTGACCCTGATCCTCCTTGATCTCTCTGCTGCATTTGACATCGTCTCCCACCACACCCTCATCGACAGACTCTGCAACATCGGCATACAGCAAAACGCCCTCAAGTGGATCGCCTCTTGCCTCACAGGATGCACACAGAGCATCCGGCTACCTCCTTTCACCTCCGAACCCAAGGACATCCTATGCGGCATACCCCAAGGATCATCCCTCTGCCCCACCCTGTTCAACTCCTACATGACCCCCCTCGCTGACTTCGTCATATTCCATGGCCTCAACATAATCTCCTACGCAGACGACACTCAGCTAATCCTCTCGCCCACCGAGAACCCCTCCAGCGCTAAAACCAACTTCTGCGGCGCCATGACCAATGTAGTCAACTGGATGAGAGACAGCTGCCTCAAACTCAACTCGGACAAGATGGAAGTACTTCTCTTTGGGAAGAACACCTCTGTTTGGGACCACAGCTTTTACCCAGCAGAACTCGAACCCACACCAACAGACCATACATTCAACCTAGGCATCATCCTCTGCAGCAAACTGACTACGAAACGACAAGCAAATGCACTTGCCTCCTCCTGCTTCCACACCAACCGCATGCTCTGCAGAATCTTCAGATGGATTCCAGTCTACACCAGAAAGACCATCACTCAGGCCTTCGTCACCAGCGGCTTCAACTATGTCAGTGCATTCTACGCTGGCATCTCAACCCAGCTCCTCAGAAGACTCCAGATTATACAGAATAATGCAGCCAGATTCATCCTGGACCTCCCCAAACGGACCCACATCACCCTCCACCTCAGAAACCTCCACTGGCTCCCCAGCCAGAAGAAATGCCAGTTCAAGAACCTCACGCACGCCTACGAAGCTCTACACGATCAAGGACCGTCCTCCATCAACTGAACTTCCATCTACCCAAAAAGACACCTGCACTCCTCCTGGCTTGCCCATGCGCACACCGCCCGCATCCGTCTCAAGCGCAGCAGGCACTGCTCCTTCTACATCACCGTCGAGACCTGAAATAACCAACTACTCCACCTTCGAACAGCACCCTCCCTGGCGGACTTCAGAAAGAAACTTAAGACCTGGCTTTTCGACAGAAGATTGGCACCCTCAGCGCCCAGAAACCCCTAGGGGTGATATAGCTGCGCTATAAAAATGCTGATTTATTGAATCTAACAGCCCGTTTCAGCCCTTGTTGCAAATAGTTAACCACTTCCACTATTAATACGTACGTTAACCCCATAATGGGTCACAACACACTTAGTGCTCCCTTATCAGCCCTCAATCATGTTGCAAACACTGTCGCACAAATTCCTACATTGTGCCAAAGTTAAACTCATCCATCCTAACCAAACCCAATATCTGGTTAAAAAAATTTGAAAAGACATGCTTAAACTGTTATTTCTCCCTCATGTACTCAAAATTAAATTGTTCTATATTCTGTAATTGAACAAAACCCCGAGCCGGTAAGCTACATTGTGGCTAGACTATTATTGTAAGGCAACAAACTATCTCGCTCTGGTATTAGTACATACCGTGATCTGCCGCGTTAGTTCTTCCCCGTCGCCATATCGCCTGCCCCACTTCTCTCTTTAAGTACTGATCCTACTTGCATATCAAACCGACCAATCAAATCCTGGTGTGACCAATTTCAAATGTTTTTAGCTGATTCCAAAAAACGAAATGGATCAAACTAGTCCACTCAATTGTTAAACACTCACTTCAAACTGAATTAATACCAAATGTAAACTGAACATTCAAACATCAAATGTTAGCCTCCCGCAATCATTTCTTATTCTAAATTCGAACGTACAATTTTTACACTCACTTGGTGCATTCTAGGTCTGGTCAGTCCACTTACCATGACGATAATCAAAATCCAACAACAAATTCGTATTCCAGTTTTGATCCCTAAAAAACCCCAAACTCAATCATCTCTCATTTCTGAGTGGGTTAATTCATGTATACCATTATTCACATTCAGGAGTCGAACCCCTATTTATCAATTAACCTGCCATGTGTCTCAAACCTTTCAACTAATCTCATCCTCATTTAATCAAGCACAGGTCTATGTTAATAATTAAAAGTTTTCCTGTCCAAGGTTCATCTGAATGCAACATTTTTTCTAAATAACAAGAGAACCCAACATTAAGTATTGATCAAAACTTACAAAAAATATTTAATAGCCAGTACACCGATCATTGGTGACATCTTATACCCCTTGTACAATTACACACACACATGTGATGCATTCTGGGTCTGGTCAACCCACTTATCATAATAATTAAAATCCATTATATAAATATGAATTTACATGCCACAAAGGAGAAAACCGAAATAGAAGATTGCCTCTCAAGCATGGTATTCATCTCAGGTTAGTGAATCTGACATATCCACAATTCATTGGAGAGACCATATAGATATAATATGTCATACATTTCAAGAAGGGGCACTGAAACCACATTGGTTGGACCATTAAAATCTCAACAATCTAAAGAAACTGCTAATAAATGTTCAATATAGTGAGAAAAATATCTTAAAGGGAAGAAAAGAAAACAAACAAAGACAGATATGTGAAGTTAAATGAAATAATTTTACTTACACTAGTCTAAAGTGTGGTATAAAATTTCTTTCTATATTGAGACCAAAATCCACTGTCCGTAGTGTCAATCCACCACGTTTCTTTTAAACGTAACCTCTGTGTCCTGTTCCTACCTCTGTGGTGTACTTTAATGTGGTCAATGCCAACAACTGTGATTCTAGACATATCTCTCATAATTTGAAATTCTTTAAAATGTTTCTCTAGAGGGGACCTTTCATCACAATTCATAATGGCATTAATATGTTCTTTAAACCTTTCTTTTAATAGTCGGATGGTTAAACCCACATTTTGTTTTCAAAGGGACAGGTGATCAGATATACACAAAAACTTGTGTTACAATTGATGAAAGTTCTAATGCTAAATTTTTTACTCGTTATAATTCTCAAATTCTTTTTTTTTTTTGTCCATGACAAATTTATAACAGACACAGCCTCGACAACGATAGCATCCATCAGGTTTTGTCCTCATCCAAGTAACCTCTTTTTTTAGGCACCAATCTGTGAGTCACTGGAGCTCAAAATATTTTTTAGTACGTCTGCTTTCCTTAAAGTGAAAATGGGACGTGGACTGATGAGTGTATTCAAATCCTTATCTATTTTCAAAATATCCCAATGCTTTCTCAGCAGGTTGTAATTCGCACCATTTTCTGCAGAAACGTATGTGACAAACCTTATATGTTTATGATTGGCCACCAATTTTAGCTTATCAGAATTTTTAAGTAGCTTCTCTCGCGAATTACTTTGAATTTTCTTAACAGATTGTCTCAGGGTGTTAGGAGGCTAACCTCTTTCTGACAGTCTTTCTAAGGTATTAACATCTTCTATTCTTTATTCATCCAGATTCAAACAGTTACTCCCATGCCTGATTAGTTCCCTAAATGGCATATTTTTTTTTTTGGGTCACTGGATACCCTTATCCATAATGTAAAATGCTGTTACTAGCCATGCTTTTGCGGAATGATCGTGTACACAGTGTTTTTTCCTTGACATAGAGTTTCAAATCAAAATAGGTAATTGTAGATTTACTATACTCTAAGAACAACTCCACATTCACTGTGTTAGTGTTCATATACCTATGATAAGATAAGAGTTGATCTTCTGAGCCCTCCCACACAATTAATACATCTATGAATCGGACCCATAGGGCCACGTGCTGATACCCCTAATGGGCGGACTCGTTCCATGCATGCTCCCTCTCATACCAACCCATGAAAAGGTTGGCACAAGAGGGAGCAAATTTAGCACCCATTGCAGACCTGCAAATTTTATGATGCAGAGTATTCTGATATAAGAAAGTTAGTGTTCAATACAAAGTCTACTAATTCCAGGATCATCTTGGAATGGCTATTAAAGGTCCAATGCAAGATATGCATTAACTAAATACTATTAGGTGAGTGTGTATTTGAAACGTGGTGCAGACTGGGGCAAAGATGGCGGCCGGTCACTCGGCTGTGTGAGCTGGCGTTTGGCTCTCTCTCCCTCCTGGATGACCCCTCTACAGGCGTGTGGATGAGGCGAAACGAGACGATGGAAGCAGTAGGAAAAGTCACCTACTACTGTGAAAGTTAGGATGCTTTGGCGTGTAAATCGGCTACGTGACTTACTCGGTGCAGTTGCCTGGATTGGATTCCTTCCGTATTGTCTGGGCTTCCTACGAGTATCTTTGCGGTTCCGGTCTGCAATGCCCCCGAAAAGCTTCACGAAGAGTTTGAAGGCACGTATGCTTCCAGCGCAGGCGGCGACCCCCGGCAGAGCGGCTGGCGGGGAAAAGCAGACACAAGCTGTCAAAGGGGCGGAAGAGTCAGTCCTTGGAGCCGGTGGACAGCCTCAGTTGGCAGCAGTGAAAGGAAAACAAACGCTGCCATCCCTGTTTAAAGCTCAAATAGTAAAGCCGAAAAGAATTGTGTCCCTTGCGAGTGGAGGGAGGGATAAGTCGGTGGCTGCCCCCAGTGTCATGCTCTCGACCCTGGATGTGGTGCAAGGGGGGAAAAGCGATGCAGGTACGCTTTCCAGCACAAGCCTAATTACAGATGCAAGCGCGCTAGAGGGTGATCAGTGTTTGTCTGTCAATGGTCAAAATGACTCTCACCTCAAGGCGCAATTCGTGATATATAATAATGGGGCTATGGCTAATGAGGCATCTCAGTCTGGAGAAAAGCTGAAGATCGACTTGGGCAGGAAAAATTATTCCAGTGACGGGATGGCAGTGCAGAGCTGTGGCATTATGGGTACTGTAGTCCTTCAGTTGGAAGTCCATGTATTAGGAGCTCAGCAAAACTCTAAAGTGCTCAGTAAGGGGGATGATTCCATAAGGATCGAAGCTAAAGGGGCTCACCCAAGGGATCTTGGGGCTAGTGGACTTTTTAAGGACGTAGAAGGAGGAGATAAATTTTATTCTATGTCAGATCCTTCAGACACATCCGCGGATGAAGGACCAGAGAAAGAATGGACGGATGATGACGGTGATCTGGGCGGTTGGCGTTTTGACCATGCGCAAGCAGGCGATGTGGAGCGGTTAGATGAGGGGACTGTCCGTAAATTTAGGAAGCAAAGAGAGCAAGCATGCCCCTCTCTGAATAAGGCTCCAGGAAGTATGGGCTCAATGGCATGGAATTATTCCTTTTCAACTCAGCCTGGAACTACTGGCAGCAATGGGGTGCCTGACACTAGTGCTCTAGTTACGGCTATAGGTCCCCCATCAGAGATAACGCTATCTACTATCTACCAGACGATTATGGCACATCGTGAAGAAACACGTCAGGAAAGTTCCCGGACACAGGGGGCGTGCCGCAAAATGCGATTCGCAGAGTAGCCAAAACATGTTCAGATATAGCAGCCAGGATTGTCGAGGCTGAAGGGAGGATTTCTGTACTAGAAGATGATATGTCAGCACAGAAGGGTCTTACGGATTCACTCAAAACCCAAAGGGACGATATGCTGTGGAAACTGTCAGATTTGGAAAATCGGGCCAGGAGGAATAACCTCCGAATTTTAGGTATTCCGGAAGGAAAAGAGGGTTCGGATGTTCAGCAATTTGTTATAGGCTTATTTTCGGAGGCATTCCGGGACTTGGAACAATGGGATTGGCGGGTAGAGGTGCAGAGAGCACATAGGTTTCCTTTTAACCTGAGACAGAACCGGGGGGCAAATGCTGATAAACCGCGAGCGATTTTAATCAGTTTGAATAACTTTCTGGCTAGAGAACAAATTTTTGACTTGGCAAGGCCAGATAGAAAAAGGGTAGGGAAGGATTGCGAATTTTTCGTGAGACCTGATTTTTGTCAGGCAACTGTTGAGCGGAGGTGGCAGCTCCGCCAGCAGATTGCATCATTTCAAGCAAAGGGGGCACAGGCTTTCCTGCTCTTTCCCGCCAAGCTGAAAGTCATATTTCAGGGTCAGACTAGATTTTTTCAGTCTGAAATTCAGGCAAAAGAGTATTTGAACTCTAGGCAATATGGGAATATAGTATCTCTGTCTCTATTTGTCTCATCCAATTGAATCATGTCATAGGTCAGTAAATTGGGTGGGCCTGGGTTAATGATTTGGTTCTGATAGCTCAGTGCCCTGGTCTCTTAAGTGGGGGGTGAATACAGGGGGAGCGGGGGTTGCCAGTCCAACCATCACAAGGACACCGTCCTGTTGCCTCGCTTAGGGGGAGGAGTGTCGGGGTGGGTGGGGGGGATCACGGGTGGGGGTGGGGGTCACGGGGTGTGGGTTGTTGTGGTGGCTATGTCTGGTTCTTGGTTGTAAAAGTAGGCATGGCAAATGTACTTTGAGTTATAATTTAGGAACTGAGATGGCAAGGAAAAATGCTGGTTTATTAATATTATTCATAAGGTTGGAGGCATTGTTAGGCTCTATCTTAGGGGTTAATGAGGGGTAGGCTCCGTATCTGCACTTGGAATATCTGTGGGCTAAATGATGCTAAGAAGAGAGGCCTCCTCTCCAAGGTGTTACAGTCTATGCAGATCGATGTACTATGTCTGCAGGAAACCCATATTCCCTGGGGCAAGCGAGACCAAATGAAAGGCTTAGGGTTTGACTTAGTAGCGTGTACCAAACAATCTTCTATGATCAGGGGGGTGGCCATATTGGCAAGACGTGGGGCTTGGACCTGTAAAAAAGTGAAAGTTAATAGTGCGGGTCGTTGGGCAGTGGTTGAAATTATGATCAATAGTAGACTTATTTCCATCTGCTCAATCTACGCCGCTAACTTAGATGACTCGGAGGTGCTGGAATTTTTAAACATTGAGTTAGCACCTTGGCCGCAACCACTGATAATCTGTGGGGATCTTAATATCCATTTGCCAAGCAATTTCGACCTTTGGACTACTCAGGATTATTCAGGGAGGAAACCAAGAGTTTTTAATGCCCTTCGAACTTTGGTTTGTGAGCATAGATTAGTTGATGCCTGGTTCAGGTATAAAAAGGACGATCAGGGATGTACATTTTTCTCTGCCCCCCATAATAAAATGGTTCGTCTGGATTATTTCTTCATGTCTGAGCAGTTGGTAGAAGGAATATCAGTCGAGATTCCCCCCAGAATCTTATCTGACCATAATCCGTTAATACTATACTGTCCCTGGGGGTTTGTAGACAGGATACCGAGATCATGGACGTTTGAGAGGAAGTTACTGTTAGATCAGGTGTATCGCGATCATATGTCCAAATGGATTGTGGAATTCTTAAACATTAATAGGAAGACGGCCTCAGACTGTATAGTCTGGGATACATTCAAAGCAGCAATCCGAGGGGAAACTAAGAGTTTTGCGGCTTTTCGTTGGAGAATGGCACAGGAACAGACTAAGGAGCGTATCGAGCAATTGCGGGAGGCAGAGCTAGAGTTGACACAGGATATTAAGGATGGTCGTGATGTTACTCGCAGTCAGCAAGTGGTGGCTGTGGCTAAATCTAGAGTTTTAACACATTTTGGGGAAGATCTGGCCGCAAAGTACATGCAGTTTCGCACTACAATGTATGAATTTGGGGAAAGCTCTGGTAGAGTCCTCGCTAAACGGTTACAACAGAGGAGCCTAGCAAGTCAAATTCTTAGGGTTCAGGATCAATCTGGCCAGATTCAGGATACACAGGAGGGGGTTTTGAAGGTCTTTGAAAAATTTTATACTCAGTTATACACTGAGGAGATTATGTTGTCTAGTGAGGCATCGATGGAGGGATTTTTGCAAGACATCGATACCACTAGAGTTACGGTAGAGCAAAATCAGGTTCTCTCAGGAATAATCACATGGGAGGAGGTCGAAGGGGCCATCAAATCTTTGGCTAGCGGGAAAGCTGCTGGGCCGGATGCAATCCCGTTGGAATTTTATGGCGTCTTCTCTCAGGAAATTCGACAGGATTTTCTATCCCTACTCCAAGAGGCACAAAGGGGGTTATACCTGAATCCTGGAGGCGAACAACCATTGTGCTCTTTAAAAAGAAAGATAAGTCTGAACTGAATCCCTCCTCGTATCGCCCTATTTCACTTATTAATACAGACAGTAAGCTATACTCAAAGATCTTAGCTACTAGACTAGCGAAAGTCATTACCCCCCTAGTGTCCATACGCCAGCATGGGTTTATCCCTGGAAGGGACACGGCGGACCATGTCAGAAGGGTTATCGCCTTGCTGGATTGGGCACAGGCCACAGAGTCACCTTTGGGGATGATCCTGTTGGATGCCGAGAAGGCATTCGACAGGGTCTCTTGGCACTTTCTCTGGGGGGTGCTCTGTTGGAAAGGGCTCTCCATGGAATTTGTTCAGGCACTAAAAGCACTATATATTGAACCAGAAGCAACGATTCGCATTTCAGGTCAGGAAACAGGGACGTTTAATATCAGCAGGGGGACCAGGCAAGGTTGCCCGTGTTCGCCCCTGCTTTTTGCTCTGTATATTGACCCCTTTCTTAGTAAAATTGAAGGGAGCCAGAACATTTTGCCAATCGGGGTTAATGGCACCGATTATAAGGCCTTAGCGTATGCGGACGATATTGTGGTTCTAACCAAGGACGTGTCTTCAGCTTTTGTTACCCTCAAGACTATTGCAGGACAATTTGGAGCAATATCAGGGTATAAACTGAATGTTGATAAAACCCAGATTCTCCATTCAGCATTTTTATGTCCGGCTGACGTTCCGGTTGTGACTGAAGCAGTATATCTAGGAGTTAAAATAACTGCCGCAGTTGAAACTATCCCTGATTTGAATTTCCGCCCAGTGGTGGAATCCATAAGTAGTAAATTAGAAAGATTAGATCATCTTCATCTTTCGCTGTATGGTCGTTGCAATATCTTGAAAATGATGGTCCTCCCAAAATTTATGTATTTATTTAGAACCATCCCCTTGGAATTTTCTCAAAAATGCCTTGATAGGGCTCAGAGGGCATGCTTTAGATTTCTTTGGGGTTATCAGCGCTCACGTAGGGCCGCCAAATGGATGTTTCTGCCTAGGGATCGGGGTGGATGGGCTGTCCCGAATTTGATGTATTATTATTGGGCCTCCATGCTTCAACATTTTGAAACGCCTTTACGTGGAGATAAGGCGGAGGTACATGTGGCTAACAGCCCAAGCATCTATGAAATAGGTTTGGGTGTGGCGGCAAAGGGAATGCTAGTCCGGATTTTAGAGCCGAGTTATTTTAAGAAGACGAGATTTAAAGTTATTATAGCAGCCTATACGATCTGGCAGAAAATCAAGCGTAAGTGGAAAATTCCGGCTATCAATGTTTATACACCATTCTCGGCGGTTGGAATTCTGCCCCCTATTTTTCAGGATCAAGTTATCTTCAGGTGGCAGCAGGCCGGTCTAAAGGTTATAGGGGACGTATTTCAAGATGGGATGGTGGCTCCCTTCTCGGTCTTAAGGGAAAGATTTCAGCTAAGTAATCATGATTTTTTTAAGTATCTCCAGATTAGGAGCTTCCTAGATAATTATTGTCGGGGGTGGACTCCCAAGTTTGAAAAAATTTCTATAATCGAATTGGGCCGTAAGAAAGTGAGAATAGGCACAATTTATCAGCTTTTTTTAGATTTCCTCCCGGATGACATTGATGTACAGAATACTAATTGGGAGAGAAAATTGGGTAAAAAGGGGGTTGATATTAGTTATACTTTGGTCTTAGCAAGCCAGATCTTAATCTCCGGTAGTCTTCGGACTCAATGTTACATGGCAGTGTTTGATTTATATTATACTCCTGCGAAGATTGCTAAGTGGGGGGGGCGGAAGGGTGATAGATGTGGTAGGTGCGGGTTACAAGCGGCCGATGCAGTGCATATGTTCTTCTCCTGTCCAAAACTGACTATATTCATTTATGATATCGAATTTTTTTTTAATACAGCCTTAAACATTCCCGTTGTAATCTCTTCAGAACTTGTTATAATGGGCTATGAGGAGGCGGGGTCAGCCAGACGTTCAAGGTATTCTGAAGCACTCCTGTTTTTGGCTATGACATTGGTCCGGCTGTGTATCACTTCACAATGGGTAGGCCCAGAAGCTCCCACTTTTCTGAATTGGAGATCAAGGCTGTTGGCACTATATAATATGGAATCTTCTTTATATCTTTTAAGGGGTAAAAGGAAGCGGGAGATGGGTATTAAAATATGGGCTCCGGTTAAGGAATGGTCGCAATGAAAGGTCATAGATGAGTATTGGCATATGTATTCTACTGATGTTTAGAATAATGTTTTACATGCATTGTGCTTGCATTCCTTTTTTTTTTCTTTCTTAGTAATGTTATATTTTATTTTTGTTTTTCCCCTCTAGACCCCGGGATTTAATGTCAATATCATGATATATTTTGTTCTTGTGTGGTCACCATCTCTCCTGTTCCTATGTGTTATTTATGTTTGTTATCTTGCTATGGCACTTGTAAGATTAAATAATAAAAGAGAGTTAAAAAAAAAAAATGAAACGTGGTGCAGAACGCTTTAGATACGTTTCAATACTATCCATGCCACTAGCAAATAACCCACTGATCCCCCCCCCCCCGATGCTGGAGAGAAATACACAGGTTCATGCACACTTAAACAAAATTGTCACCGGCAGCGACCTGTACCCAGAAGGTCAATTCCTCACACTCCAACAAATGTGCAGCTCACCACAACACTCGGCATTAGATACACTACTATATTACCAGCTACGAGCTGCATGCCGCGCAAGATATAGTACATTCCCCACTGCCCCATCACCATTGCCGGCGCTGGAACACATACTCAGTCACCTCGGCCTGTAAGCTGGTGACTCGTATATATACCATCACACAACGAGAATCCCCGATCATCATCATCATCCAATCACGCCGCGCCTGGAAGGCAGATATCGGAGTGGAAATCACAGACGATCAATGGGCCTTCTGCTGCAGCCAATTAGAGCAGCTTTCTCCCAACTATCGTCTCAGGCTAATTCATTTTAAATATATACATCGCATATACCGCACCCCGACGCAATTACACTGCATGGGATTACGGCCCGACACGTGTTGCTGGCGTTGCGGGAACCCCCAGGCCACTTTCTTACATTTGGCTTGGGAGTGTCGACCCATAGCTACTTTCTGGGTGGAGATACTTAATCACATAGAGAACATAACTGAGCAGACCTTGCCGAGGACTCCCCTGGTGGTACTGTTGGGATACATACACAGCACCCCGACCTCCGTGAGACGACTCACAACACTAATGTTACAGCTGGCCAAAAGAAGAGTGGCCATGCATTGGGGAACACTATCACCCCCAACCATAAAGACATCACATACTGTAGGGATCAATTGTCATGCTATTGGGAGCTCCAAACGGCTTGATCCCGCCCCAAGGATATCTGGTCCCCATTCACAAGCTGGCTTCGCGCCGCTGACGGAGACGTATTGTAGGCACACCTGGTACAGCGCAGCGTGCTCTGGTCTATGTATATTGGAATTACATGCCATTACAGACTAGTCTAGTAGTATTGTAAAACCCCATGACTTACTATTTGCAATGAAATGTGTGAGGTGTGTACCGTATGTAATATTATAAAAGATGGATAATGTTTGGAGCAACGAGGCTGGTAAACCCATTGTATTGACAGCAATACTGTGTTAATATGCTGTAATGTTATTCTTTCTTATTCTGTTATATGTTGGCCGATGCAAAACTTTAATAAAAAGATTTTTTTTTTTAAAAGATACGTTTCAATAATATCAATTCCAGGATATCAACGGTATATACATGGTTTATTTTGCCACACAATATGGATATTCTGTTTCTTTTTTCAATTGTGAACAAGTGTGTTATATCATGTATGTAGATAGCTCTTTCTGTTTTTCGTTATTTCAGCCCTGAAGAAGCGGCATTTCCCGCCGCGAAACACGTGTTGGCTGAAAGCACTGTGTATTGAAAATAACCAATTGTAACTATGGTTTTGAACATTTTGTATTGAAAATAACCAATTGTAACTATGAGTGAAAACACTTTTAAATAATTTGGATACAAGTTTTCTGGAAACTTTTTTTTTACTACTGCTTTTATTAAACTGTGAAATAATGTGGTTCTGAAGAATGCCCTATTTGGTATTGTTTAAAGTAAAGAGACTGGAATAAATTCAAATGAGAAATCATTAGTTGGATGTATATTTGTGATTTTGTATTTGTTGTTGCATTTATATAGCGCTTATTACCCCAGACGAGGCGTTGAAGCACTTTTTAGCTAATAGCACGCTATTCCGGAACCCAAATAGGATTTGTGATGAATTAGCATAGGGAAGTATGAAAAATAATTTGAACAGTGGACATGTGAGTCTGTTAGTTGGATTGAAAAGGATAGTGGAGGGATAGAAGAGGGAAGGGTCTACAAAGTGTTTTTCTTTTGGGGGAGATCATAGCAGTATGAGGAAGTTTAGGATGAATAAAGGGGAGGTGGAGGGGGGACGAGTTGGAGGGAAGGGTTTAGGAATGCTTGTTTGGGAGATCTGAATAGTAAAAAGAGGTCGGAGATGATGCCAGGAGGGGTAGAGGAGGGAAGAGTCTAGAAAGGGTTATTTTGGGGATCATAGTAGTAGAATGGGGTTTGGGATGAGTCAGAAAGTGGAGGTAGAGAATGTATTGAGAGAGGTATATGTGAGAAATAGGGTAGTGCAATGGAGGGAGTAGTAGAATGAGGTTTGGGAAGAGTCCAACAGTGGAGGTAGAGGTAGAGGATATATTGAGAGGTATAGGGTGAGATATAGGGTCGTGCATTGGAGATGCTGAATTAGAAGTAAAATATTAAATGTAAAGATACATAAGGACATGAAAGGTATATATGGTTAAGGAAGATAATAAATGTAGATTTAAGTTGTATTTAATAAACTCACTTTCAAGTGTTGCTGTAAATTAAGCTAATTTATTTGTTTTTATGATTTATATTTTTTGAAATGCAATAGGGAACTAATTGTAGATAAATAGTTGTTAAAAATGTACTTATTTATTCAGTGATGTGTATACATCTTAAACATAGAATAATATAACCATAAGTAATATGTATTTGTTAAGCATAACTAACAAATATCTATATATTTATAAACCTAATTATTATACATGTTTATAAAAGAAATATACATACCTAGGTACACATATATAGTCCAAATAAATGCTTATATACACAGAGATATGCTGGATATTTATGTTTGAGTATGGTGGTTATGTGGAGAACCAACTCTTGAGTAGTCTTCTGAAGATAAGCTAGTTATCCGTGGACCTTATGTTTGAGGGTAAAGAGTTCTATAGTTTGGTTGCTTGAACAGAGAAGGACGTGCCACCTATGGGTTTTTTCTTGCATGGTGGGATTTTGAGGCGAGGTTCCAATCTAGAAAAGAGGTTCCTTTGTTCAATGTATTTGGTGATTTAATTCCTGATAAAGAGCGGTCCTGTTCCATGTATCGCTTTGTGGGTGATACAAAGCATCTTGAATGTGGATCTTCTGGCAACCGGTAACCAATGTAGGGCCTTCAAGGCAGGGGAGATATGAGCTTGAGGCTTTATATGTAAGAGTAGTCTGGCAGTTTAGTTCTGAATCTGATGTAGTCTTTTCATAGTTGTTAAAGATGATCTGTGGTAGAGGCTATTGGCATATTCTAGTTTAGACAGAACAGGAGAGATAGTAGCCATGACCTTGTTTTGAAATCACAGGTGGGGGAAGATGTGTTGCAAAGTTTTGATAGTAATGAAGCTGGATTGTGCTAGTTTGTCCACTTAGGAATTCATCGATAGCTTGGAGTTCATGGTAATTTCGAGGTTTCTTACTTCCTTAGATAATTTAGGCGGTGTTCCCAGATCGACAGGCAAGGCGGCGAATGGATAATAATTTTTCCAATCGCCACATGTGAGTATTTCCGTTTTGAAAGCATTCAATTTGAGATGGTTCCATGTCATCCACTTATCAATGACTCGGGGGCAACTGAAAATTAGCAAGTTTACAATGTCTTTGGGGCTTTCCAGTTTAAGGAGGATTTGTTTGTCATCTGCATAGTTATAGCATGTGAGGTGAAATTGATTGATAAGTGCCGGTAATGGCTTCATGTAGATGTTGAAAAGCATGGGTGAGATGAGGGAGCCTTGAGGGGCCCTACATTTGTGAAGTACGGTTTGGATGAGAAAGGTGGGGTATGGATAATATTAGCTCTGTTTTGAAGGTAGGATGTGATCCAGTCGAGAACAGTTCCCTCTATTCCGGCTTTGTAGAGTGTTTGTATTAGAGTGTCTTGGTCAACTGTGTCAAAGGCAGCTGAGAGGTCCAAAAGAAGTAGTGCAGCAACCCTGTTCCAGGCAACTGTGTTCTTAAGGTCATCCCAGATGGCAACGAGGACAGATTCTGTGCCTCTTCCTGAACAGAATCCTGTTTGAAAGTATGGAAATATCTTCAATGAATTGTGACATCTGGGTGAGTGCTGCTCTTTCTATCTGTTACCGTTTGTAATTGTTCTGTAGTTGTCTGGGTTAAGCGGGTCCAGATTTGTTTTCTTTAGTAATGGGCGTATGTATGATTTTTTTTTTTTTTGATCTTCTGGAAATATTCCTGTGGTTAAGAAATAGTTGATGATTCTTCTTACTGGTGTGGCAGCAGAGGTAGTTAGAGGAATTTTCTTGAAGGTTTGTGGTGGACATGGCTCAGAAGGGCTGCCGGCAGGCCTGCTTCTTTGACCAAGTCCATAAATTCATTGTGTGATATTTGTTGAGAGGAATGCAATGGCTGGGATAGCCTGTTCTTGGAGTTTTTTTTGGGAAAAGTGCTGGTGGGTTTTCTTGGTTTTAAATAGGAGTCCAACGCGTCTGCTTTGGTCGTGTAATTATTTGCCAGTTTGTGTGTGAATTCTTGAGTAATGGGAAGAGCTCCTTCTAGGCAATTTGGTCTACGAAATTCAGTGAGAATTTGATAGAATTCTTTATTTGCACATTTAGCATTTTGAATTCTGTCTGAATAGTATTTTTTCTAAGCTTTTTTGATAGCTGACTTGTATAATCCGTTAATTTTCTGTAGGCGAAGTTTGTCTTGATTGGTGTTTGTTTTGAGACAGGTGCGTTGCTTTCTAATTTCCTGTTTTATCTCTCTTAGCCCTGTGTTTCTCCAGGATGCCTGGTTTCTTTTGTTCTGTTGTTGTTCTTAGTGGTATTAGGGTATCAAAAGCTTCCTGTAGCCACTCATATAGTTTTTGAACTGAATTTATTGTATCTGAAAGAAACACGTGGTGATAGATTCCTTACCTTAGAATATCCCCAGGTGTCAGTCTGGATCCGGAAAGTTTTCGCCAGCAGTACCCCTGCGCGTCGGAAGGTGGCGTTGTGCGGGTCCGCGTCCGTCGTCGGCGTCGTGATCGCCGGGATGACGTTGCGGCAGCTACTTATACGCCGCCCTCGCGTGCTGTTAGTTCTTTCTTTTTCCGCGCCGGCAAGCGCAGATCCGGAGAGAGCGGAGAGTTTTTGGAGATTTTTTATCTCAGCTTTTTGAGTCGATCGACTCCTGGTGCAGTTAGGGATGCCCGGGTTTAAGTCTTGCGAGGACTGTCATCGGATGATGTCGGTGGCGGACCCGCACCGCGTGTCTCTCTTCTGCCTGGGGCGCGACCACGACCCCAAGTCGTGCCCTGACTGCCAGTCCATGGCACCGAAGTCTTTGCGGGAGCGGTCCCGAAAGCTGCTTGAAGCCCGGCAGTCGGCTCCGCGCCGTGAAAGGTCCCGGTCCAGAGGGAGGTCGAGGGACCGGTCGCGGAGCCACCACCATCGGAAGTCGTCCGAATCTAAGTCTTCGCACTCGGGGTCAGGTAAGGCGAAGCGCCAAAAGAAGTCGAAGAAACGGCATCGTTCCCCGAATTCCCCTCGCCAGTCGCGCGACTTGGCTGAGGGTGCGCGTGGTGCCACCCCCGCGGCTCCGGCGGAGCCTACGCAGTCGCCGGTGACCTACCCGCCCTTCCCGGGTTCATCGGCGTCTCCGGCCCAGGTACAGGGATTCCTGTCCGCTTTGGCTTGCCTATTTTGGCCGTCGGGCCCCTCCGGAGCGCCTTCGGGCCCCGTGGGCCCGACTGGGAGTCCACGCCCTTTGATGCTGGTGGCTCCGGCCCCGGCGTCGCCGTCGGCTCCGGCCTCGGCACCGCAGGACTCCCGTGGATCCCGGCGACGCCGGTTGACCTCGTGACACCTCCACCGACATCGACCCCACCGATACCACGTTTCGCGTCGCCCGGCGCGCCGGACGACGTCCCCGGTTTCAGCCCCAAAGTGGAGACGGTGCCGGAACGGTGTCGACCGACGCCGATTCCGACGCCGTTTGGGAATCTGTTTCCCTATCTCCATCCTCCTTCTTTTCTGCCTGTGCAACAGCATGAGGAGGAAGGGGAGGACTGGGAGGGGTCTGAGGACCCTCTCGCTGCTCAATGCGAGTATGACCCGGACTGGGCAGAGGAGTTGGGGGATGCCAGTGGTCTGGACACCTCTCCAGACCTTGGCATGCTGTCTCCTCCTACCGTGGCTACGGAGGAGGGTGCTTCTTTTTCTGTGGTGTTGCGTAGGGCAGCCGGGGCTCTCCACCTCGAGCTACCTACTGTGGCCGTCAGGACTAACCTCCTGACGGAAGTGTTTCAGCCAGCAGTCCCCTCTGCGGAACCACTGCTGCCCTTTAATGACGCACTTTCGGACGTTCTTTTGGGCTCCTGGTCCAGGCCCAACACAGGGGCTCCTGTGGACATGAACGTGGCCCGACGCCATCGCCCGGCCCCGGGCGACCGCATCTTCCTCTCCCAACACCCCACCCCTGAGAGCTTGGTTGTCCAAGCCTCCGCTTCCCCAAGCGCATTCCCTTCCGCCCCCCCGGACAGGGAATCCAAGAGACTGGAACAGTTTGGGAAGAAGGTTTTTTCTTCCGCCAGTTTAGGGCTGTGGTCTGTGAACACCCCATGCCTCTTGGGCCGTTATTCTCACTCCCTGTGGGATACGGTGGCGCAGGTGCTGCCTCAGTGTCCGGAGGAGGCTCGGACACTACTCTCCCAGGCTACTGCTGAGGGGAGGGATGCAGCCAAGTTCACGATCCGTTGTGGCCTTGACACCGCCGACTCGCTGGGCAGGGCGATTTCCACGACAGTGGCGCTCCGCCGCCACGCCTGGCTGAGGACAACTGGCTTCTCGGGGGATGTCCAAAACACTTTGATGGACATGCCCTTTGATGGCATTCGCCTCTTTGGCAACAAGGCAGACAGTGCTTTGGAGAGATTTAAGGACTCACGGGCTACGGCCAAGTCCTTGGGCCTTTCGGCCACACGGCCTCCTCAGCCTTCTGCCTTTTGCTCCTTTTGTGCTCGCGGAAGGGGCAACCCACCACGTTCGCAACAGAGCCACAGGCCGGCGCAACAGTCCACGCGCGGCCGCGGACGTGGGTACCGCTGCGACAGTTTAGGGCGGCTAGCGGACGGGTCAGTCCACCACCACTCCAGCCACCACTGCCTCCAAACCTTCCTAGTCCGACCTTTCAGGCCCACCAAACGCCAGTGGGTGGGAGGCCTTCGCCATCACCTCCCCCACTGGCGCACCATCACGTCGGACAGGTGGGTTTTAAAGATAGTCCGAAGGGGCTACTCCCTCCCCTTCGAGACTGCCCCTCCAGCCATGCCACCTCAATACCACCGCATGTCAGGGGATCACTTGGCACTTCTCCAGCAGGAAGTTGTCGCCCTCTTGGCCAAGGGGGCCATAGAGCGCGTTCCAACGCCAGAAGTAGGTCGTGGTTGTTATTCCCACTACTTTCTGATTCCAAAGAAGGACAAGGGCCTGCGTCCTATCTTGGACCTTCGGAACGTCAATCCCTTCCTCCGGAAGGAGAAGTTCAAGATGCTCACACTTGCTCGGGTGTTGTCTGCCCTAGACCCACAAGACTGGATGGTAGCGTTGGACTTGCAGGACGCTTACTTTCATATCCCCGTCCTGCCGGCCCACAGGCGTTACCTGTGGTTCACGGTAGGCCACGAGCATTTTCAGTTCACCGTGCTTCCTTTCGGCCTTACCAGCGCCCCTCGGGTGTTCACGAAAGTGATGGCGGTGGTCGCAGCTCATCTGCGCAGATCAGGGGTTTTAGTCTTCCCCTATCTCGACGACTGGTTGTTGAAGGCGGGCTCGCCCCAGGCAGTCGTCTCCCACCTCCAGACTACGGCCGACCTCCTGCATTTGCTGGGGTTCTCCATCAACGTGCTGAAGTCGCACCTGATTCCCTCTGAGAAGCTCCTCTTCATCGGAGCAGTTCTGGACACAGCGCAATTTCGGGTCTATCCTCCCGAACAGCGAGTCCGGGATATTCGGGCTATGATTCCAATCTTTCAGCCCTTATCCTGGGTCTCGGTCAGGATGACCTTGAGGCTGCTGGGCCTCATGGCCTCCTGCATCCTGCTGATCGATCATGCCAGATGGCATATGCGGGCTCTGCAGTGGGACCTGAAGTTCCAGTGGGCGCAGCTTCAGGGGACTCTGTCCGACTACGTCCAGATCTCGGAGGGCACTGCAAGACAGTTGCAGTGGTGGCTCGCGAACCAGCATTGGGTCAGCGGCAGATCCCTCACCCTTTCCCAACCGGAGCACACAGTGGTGACGGACGCGTCCCTCCTGGGATGGGGCGGCCACATGGGAGAGGCGGAGATCAGAGGCCTCTGGTCTCCGGCAGAGTCCAAGCTCCATATCAACATTCTGGAGCTCCGGGCGATCCTACTTGCACTCAAAGCATTCCTTCCCTCCGTCAAAGGGACAATAGTGCAGGTGTTCACAGACAACACCACCGCCATGTGGTACTGCAACAAACAGGGCGGGGTGGGGTCGTGGACCCTATGTCAGGAGGCTCTGCGCCTCTGGACATGGCTGGAACATCAGGGCATTTCCCTGGTGGTTCAACACCTGGTAGGTTCACTGAACGCCAGGGCGGACGAACTCAGCCGCAGGTGCATGATGGATCACGAATGGCGTCTTCACTCGGACGTGGCGCAAGGTCTCTTTCAGCAGTGGGGAGAACCTTGGTTAGATCTATTCGCCACCGAAGAGGACGCGCAATGTCAGCAGTTCTGCGCGTTGGAATTTCCAAGGCGGCACTCGCTCGGCGACGCTTTTCGTCGCGAGTGGAGTTGCGGTCTATTGTACGCCTTTCCGCCTATACCACTTCTACCCAGAGTGCTGAAGAAGATCAGACGCGACCGGGCCCAAGTCATTCTTGTGGCTCCGGACTGGGCTCGAAGAGTTTGATATCCCGAGCTACTCAGTAGGAGCGTGGATCCCCCGATCCGACTGCCTCTTCGGGAGGATCTTCTGTCGCAGCAGCAGGGGACGGTCCTCCACTCGAACCTGTCCAGCCTCCACCTCCTTGCGTGGAGATTGAGCGGCGACAGTTGATTCCATTTCACTTGCCTCCTGAAGTCTGTGATGTCATAGTGGCAGCCAGGCGTCCCTCCACTAAATCGGTATACGCCTGCAGGTGGAACAAATTTGTGGCATGGTGCACAGCAAAGGCTGTGGCTCCACTTTTTGCCCCTCTTTCTGAGGTCCTACTGTTCCTTCTTTCTTTAGCCCAGCAGGGCTCTGCTCTGGGCACTATCAAGGGCTACCTTTCTGCAATTTCAGCCTTTCTCAGGCTACCTGATCAGCCCTCTCTTTTTAAGTCCCCTGTTGTAAATAGATTTCTCAAAGGCATTACTCACCTTTTCCCTCCTATTCCTTTTGTGATGCCACAGTGGGACTTGAATCTAGTTCTTACTTATTTGATGTGCGCTCCCTTTGAGCTGCTTCACAACTGTCCTCTTCGTTTATTAACCTTGAAGACTGCTTTCCTGGTTGCCATCACCTCCGCTAGGCGCGTAAGTGAGCTCCAGGCTCTTTCATGTAAACCTCCTTTTCTGTCTGTTCATCCGGACAAGGTTGTGCTACGCACACGTCCATCCTTTTTGCCAAAGGTTGATACTGCCTTCCATATCGGGCAAACTATCACCTTGCCCACTTTCTTTCCGCCTCCGCACCCTTCCAGAGAAGAAGAGAGGCTCCACCGTCTGGACCCAAAACGTGCGATCTCATTTTATCTCAACCGCACACAACAGTTCCGGGTGGATGACCAGCTCTTTGTTGGCTACGTAGGCGCCAAGAAATGCCGGGCTGTACACAAGAGGACTATCTCCCGCTGGGTTGTCTTGTGTATAAAAGCCTGCTATTCTCTGGCTAAAAAGGAGCCTCCGGTGGGGCTGCGCGCCCATTCTACCAGGGCAACAGCAGCTACTACTGCATTGGGACGTGGTGTCCCCCTGCAAGACATCTGTCAGGCAGCTACGTGGGCCTCGCTGCACACTTTTTCTAAGTATTACTGCCTGGACAGCCAAGCCCGGAGAGACGGCTTCTTTGGCCGTTCTGTTCTCCTAGACTTTCTAGTGTGATCTTGGTTCGCAGACCCACCACCGGGGTTGGTATTGCTGGGGTATCTATTCTAAGGTAAGGAATCTATCACTACATGTTTCTGTCAGATGAACAAGTTACTTACCTTCGGTAACGATATATCTGTAAGAAACATTAGTAGTGATAGATTCCTTACCGCCCCACCCATCCTCCCCGTTCTGCAAACTGATTTCTAGGGTTAAGGTCATCCCTTTCAGGGCCCTAGTTTCAATGCACCAGTGGTCAGTATCTTGCATGGCTCTGCGTTCCTGGCGCGGAAAGTCGTATACAGAACTGATGTCAGCGCGCGAGGGCGGCGTCTAAGTAGCTGCCGCAACGTCATCTCGGCGATCACGACACCTACGACGGACGCGGAGCCGCACGACGCCACCTTCCGACGTGCAGGGGTACTGCTGACAAACGTTCCGGATCCAGACTGACGCCTGGGGATATTCTAAGGTAAGGAATCTATCACTACTAATGTTTCTTACAGATATATCGTTACCGAAGGTAAGTAACTTGTTCGTCTAGATCATTAATTTTACTATAGCTCCCTACGAAGCTTTAATTGTGTATTTGATGTATCAACTTGGCTGGGGACCAGTGTAGTGGGTTGAGCTTCCTCCGGGCCATCAGAATCTTTGCCCAACATTTCATTTAAATAAAGATGTGTCTGGCCTGTTGTGGGATTGTGGAGCAGGAGAGTGGGCTGTGTTACATTAATGATGTACCTGCCAGATCGAGCAAGATGAAATGTCTTTCATGAGGGAGATGTCCTTGATGAAGCCCCCCAATTGTGGCACTTACCCTGAGGTTCTGATGTCTTGCTCTTCCTCAGATAGCAGAAAGCTGCCCTTCATGGCCATGCTCAGAAACCTTCGGAATCTGATAAAAGCTGGAATCAGTCCCAAGCACCACAGGAAGGTGATTAGCCGACTCTCAAACAAGGTATGTACAGATAAAGACAGTGGATATATTAAGTGTTCAGCAGCTTACCAAACATGGTACAGCAAATGTAGACTAGATAAATATTGAATTAACTATCATACAGACTACCTTATCAATATTGCTAACATATTGCTATATGCTGCTGCAACCAAAGCTCCACTATCAGTTGTCCAGGAAGGGAATCCTTTGCTATCTGATATCCTCACTGCCCCATCGTAAATCTTCCAGGAAGTGAGTTCCTTGCTATCTGCTGTTGCCACTACTGTTCCACTATCAGTATTTGAGGAAGTGAGACCTGCAGCCCTGGTTTGTTGAATACAGGACCACGTGGATGGGAGATGTTCGAAGCCTAAACAAGGAGGGTTCGTTGTGAAGCATGGTAAAGATTGTTGTGTGAAATTCCCCAAGGAACCTTTGGTTGGCTGTTTACTGGTATTTTGTCTGGCCAGCTATCAAAAAATTCCAGACAGACTCCATGCAGTCAGGTTTCTCTTTAAAAACACTCTTTATGGAATTTGATGTGCATTGAGGCTGATAAGAGTGCTTTGACACTAGGAGCCTGCCTTGAAGACTTTCTCAATACTAATTCTTGGTTTTTTGACAGTGGAGGAGTCTTTCTTAACAACAAGACTTTGATATTCTTTTTTTCTCCAAGTAGCTCTTTATTAAAATGCTTTCATCTTTAAACATCATGAGTTTGGCACGAACATTCTAGGACATCAGGATTACACATTCAGTTATGTAAACATATCCGTGTACATCCAGGTACCAATCCCCTGTAAGTAAAGAAACACAATCAATGTCTCGCATAACAGAAAAGCACCCACTGGAATAGCCCAGAGGACCAAAACCAAACCTATCCGTGAATGGGTTTGACGATGATGTGTCCAAGTACATTGACCAGACAGGACTCCTACTGAAGGTCTGGTGCACAGAGAAAGGAGATGAAATATGGCACGAAAGCCAAATGTGGGAAACAACTAATAATGCCTGTGAAATGTAGATCACCCAGTAGAGCTCTATATGCTAGCGCCCTAGTGTGTGTACCAGCTTTCGGTGTAGGGGGAGAGGTGAGAGGGAGCTGACTGCCACCCCATGTTGTTGGGTATAGAAAGAAGACCCTTAGGTGTTGCAACAGTGAGCACAAGGAAAAAGCAGCAGGGACAGGGAGCCAGCCCAGTTGACCAGGAAGCATTTGAATATAGGGGGCCGCTGACCATCGTGCATCCTTAAAGTAACATTCTGTCTCATGGGTGTCTCTCATTCATCCGTACCAACAATTTGTCGAGATACGCATCCCAGGCATCCAGCGAGGAGACAACAAGACATCGATAAGGTTATATATCTCCTTGGGCACTTTAATTCCGATTGAGAGTTTCCTGTTTAAATCCAGGTATAACCTCTGGGCATTTTCTATGAAGGAATAACAAGCTAAGAGCCAGTTCACAGGTTTCTGGTGGCAGCAACATTTCACGAACTGCTGATTATTTGGAAAGTTCTTAAGGTCCCTGTTATTCTGTACCCTAATGTTAAGTGAGCTTGTTAAGGTGATTTCCTAAGGCTTGCATGTCTTATTCCCTTGAAGAAAATTAATCTGCTTGTGAAAGGCTATTCCCTTGATGGTGCATTTGCTGCTACTTTCTATGTTGACTTGATCTTAGAAAACTTGCCAAGCTGGAAATGAAATGCAGTGCTTCTGAGGGGTCTATTTGTTTATTTTAACATCGTTTTTGTGGTCAAATGTGGGATGCTTTCTCTTTGTTCCCTAATGTAGTAATGGGATGTAGCTCTCCAGGGTAGGCCACAAAGTACATACTATTGAGTTAAGGGCTAAACAGTGGACTGCTATTTTCAATTGATATGACATAATGACGTGGTAGAGGATTAATATGTTATCTGTTGATCATATTATTTAAGTTCTACCTTTACTAGAAGAAAGAAAGGCCAGCCTTGCATTCCTATTTGCTTATAGAAGAAACCGCAAGAAGAGGATTACAGATGTTCTTCGCCTTGAGGACACTATCAATTGGTTTAATCAGGGCAGTGGCCTCCGTATCTGAAAAGACCTATTATAAGCATCTGCAGTCAGCAGGCGTGTGTCAGATTCGACTTGTGAAAGGCACTGCTCTACTGGTCTATTAAGTCTTTATCCCAGCCCACTACCACCCTATATGCTCTCAAGTAACACAGAATGCTACACAAAGAGCTGGGGGAACATTATAGTACAGAAGGTAATGGATACAGTGAAATTAGGCTATAGTCCTTAGTTTGTGCTTGAGACTCAGATATCTACAAACATATGACAGAGACAAGGTGTGTCGAGACGAAAGCCCCTGCTCGAACACTCGGGTGCTACACAGTCCCTTTTCTTTTTTTGCAGTCTGAAATTCCTTTGTTTTTGTCTTCCTGTTGCTCACATACTTATGTTTACCCAGCAACATAATCTAAGCTGCATCAGGGGTACACCCATAGAAGAGGTAAAGACACACCATGATTTTAGCCACTCCTGACACCATTGCTCTCATTCAACATCCAAGATCTCAGTGGATTGAAGGGATGGTACCAACTTGTTGGCTTTCTGGAGCAAAATCCCTCTTAATGGTGACACTGAAGAATCACCATCGTTCGAGATTTGGAAATCATTTCCATCAAACCACTCGAGATTGCAATTCCGGACATCCCCAACCTATTCAGTGTCTTACCATTCAATGTTGAGGTACTTTTTGACACCAAGGCATTTGAAATCAGAGCATCATTTGAAGTTTCACAGTTGATCTCAATACTATTGACACATTCTCCATTCACTGATTCACCATCAAGGGTCTTGACAGTGGAGGACATCTGCACCTTCCAGCATGTTCTTGTTAGAAGCATAGAATTTTGTTGGAGGCTTCCCATACCGTAGTTTCTGTAATTAAGGAGACACTCCAGCACCAGGACCTCTACCGGGGCTATTGGAATAAGCAGTGTGTTTGTCACTACTGCAATGACTGAAACTGCCACTCATCTGCTTATAAAGAAATGGTGACCTCCACAAGACCCAACATTTCTTCAACTAGATCTGAAGCCTGATTTGGGGATAGTTTTGTTTGTCTGAAAACATAATGCATCAGGTCCTGATATATCTACTCTACCAGATAGAGAAAGCAAAAGAATGGATTTTGCCTGTTGCAGGGCAGCTACAACAGGCCTCAAAGCTGCCAGTGCCATGGCACCCTCTTAGAGAGGTCTGACTATTCCCTATGGTAAACAGTACAACAGTTTGCAGAAAAGCTTCACAGGAAGCGCAGAGAAGACTTCAAATATGTGGTGCAGGAAAGTTTCCTGATATTCAATCAGGTGATAAGTGCAGTCATTGACTCTGCAGAGCTGATCTTGCAATGTAGGTTTATTGCCATGGCATACATTTGAGGTATTCATCATGGTTCTGAAACTGGATGCAAACTGAAACTTTTAAATCTAGCATTGTTGGATACTCTTTAGGGGCCAGAGAACTTATGGAATAAAAAATGGTTTGTGTAAACTAAAAAGAAGTTAAATGGGGTTGCTCAAAAAGTATTTGAAATGACAATACTAAGCAAAAAGCGTAGAAATCAACAGCGGAAGGTTCAATCTTTCTGATGATCGTACCACCAGCGACAACAGCAGCATCAGGGGGTCACCCATCACCAGTGAGGTGGTTCGAAATCAACACCATCCAATCAGCCACACTCTTCCAACTCGTCAGGAAATCTACCGATCCAACATCAGACAATGATTCCCCCCATACCCCGACACCACTCTGGTGTGTAGGTTTGTCTCTCACAGCATCTCAACGAATGGCATAAATTCACAGGTAACAAGTGGGTGCTCACCATTATTCTAGATGGTTACTCTCTTCTGTTCAAAACATCCGCACCATCTGGTTGACCTGCACAAGGAGGTGGTTTCTTTTCTGAAGAAGAAGGAAAAATAACTTGTCCCCTTCCCCAAAGGATGCAGGATTTGTCCTAATCAGAAGCAGGGTCCCAAGAAGGACTTCAGACACATCTTAAACTTGTGACCAGAAAACAACTGGATTAGGAGAGCGACTCTGTATGCTTGCATTCCGTCACACCTTAACTTGCATCAGAAAAGGCAACTGGATGTGTGCAGTAGACATTCAAGATATGTATTTTTACATGCAGCTTATGAAGATGCACAGGAAGTTTCTTTGTTTTGTGGTAGGATAAATATACTTCTATAATGCAGCTCTTCTCTTCAGGCTGAAATCCTCAGCACGAACCTTGTGAAAATATATGGCAGTACCCATGCCTGGATGATTTGCTTCTTGAAGCCAGCAACCTAGCCTAATTAAAGGAGGACCTTCATGTCAAAATCTTCCCTACTACATTGGCTGAGCCAACAAAACAGTTGTCTACTTATTAGTAGAAGGCTTGTGGACACCGGAGGAGAGCTCCTTTCATATCGAGCTCCTTATTGCTCAGGGCTATTCAACTAGCTCTGAAGGACTTGTCATTTCTAACAACTGATCAAATTCTAATGCTGACAGACAGCACAAATGAGATGCACTTTTTAAACAAACAAGATGGCACCAGATTATGACCACTGTGTCTGGTAATACAGCAAATTTGGTAGTGTCTCTTAGCTAGACCCCTGATAATAAAATGGTTCGTCTCCCAGGAAAAAAAAAATCAAACAGTAGGTTTACTCAGAATATTTTTGAAAACAAAACCATGAATGATTTATAGACAAGGTTCTCTGATGTCTTCTTAAACTGGGGTCTCCCTTTAGTAGACTTGTTTGTAACCATTCAAAACACCAAATGCAAAAGATTCACCTCCAGGCGGGGGAAATCGGTCCCCCAGGAAACCTCATTTTGATTAACTGATTAACTGATTGGACATTAGTGTTTTTCATCATCCCTCTGATTCCAGCAGTGCTATTCAAATTGCGAAGCTTTTTAAGCTACAATGATCTTGATTGGCCCCATCTCACCAGGCAGTAATTGTTCAGTGACCTACTACAAATGTTGCTGAAACCCCAAAAGTCTGCGATGCAAAACAAACCTGTTGACCATATTACAAGGTCAGTTATTTCACCTGAGACCTTTAATTTTTGCAGAAAGAGTCCTGAAATCAGGCAAAATGGGCACCTGAACTTGCCACAGCCTTGCATGGACAACTTGAAGGCAGTAAACAGAACTCTGCTTTGGAAAAGATTTTTTTAGGATGCCAACAGCAAGGCTTTAATCCGATCGCCTGCCAAGAAGGGATTCTACCATACTTTGAAAATCTAACAAAGTCTAAGCTGCTCATCTCCTCAATTAAAGTTCAGATTGTAGCTCTAATACTATACAGAAAAGCACCTGATCAAGTTTCCTTTTTCAAAATGCCAGTGATTTAAGAACTACCTTGAAGGCTTAAAGAAAGCCAGTGGGCCAAAATGATCACCATCACCTCCTTGGAGGCTTAGTCTAGTGCTTTCCAATTAATAGATCCTATATTTGAGCCATCCACCAAGCTTCATTGGAGAATCTGTCCTAGAAGGGGGCCCTATTAGTCTCTGTCATATCAGCTTCTCTTGTCAAACCCTATAAATTCTTCTGATCTAAAAAGGTAGTCATGAAGACTTGCCTTTCTTTTTGCAACGTATAGTGGTCTCAAAGTTTCATAATAATCAATCTGTTAGTCTCCCAGTTTTTTCAGTAACCCAGCCATATACTTGAGCGCTCTCTCCACTTATTAGATGTTACAGGGTTGCGTATTTAGACAAAACCAAAACAATAAGAAAATCTGATAAACTTCATTTTTTTGTCCACTAAGTAGAGGTTTAACAACATCAAAATGATAAAATTCACATTGGATTGTTTCTTGTATTTCTTACTGTTATTGGTTGGCCCAACAGAAAGACCCAGAGTCCATTCCAGCAGAGGAAAGGAATCAAATGTGGCTTGGTAAAGAAATATCCAGCTACCAGAAAATTGTATAGTGTCCACTTGGAAATATCTTCACACATTTACACAACATTATTTACTTGATTCCGAGATAAGAGCTACCTTTAGTGTAGTTCAAGCCATCCTTATGAAGCCTTTTTCTTGCTATTCTTTATATAGTCATGCATAAGCCTTAAGTCTTGCTGTGCTTTATCCCTTATGGTCGAGAGCCACAAGACAGAAGGGTTTTGCTTGCTGCTTTATCCTAACAGTGAAAAAGTGCCGCTTTTTGGTTTGTCACCCCCATTTTATGCTGACTGATGTTGCAGGTTTCTGCACACTGGGGCACTGCTTTCCAGACCTACTGTATGTGCTGTGACCTTTAAAACATTGTAAAATTGGCTAATTCCCAAGTAACGTATTCAACTTTATAGTAAGGCCATAGTATATGGTGCAGGAAAATTCACCAGTGGCATAGAAAGTTAAATGCCACCTATGGACTGCAGTCTTTTTTAATATGCTGTCCACTAGAGTGGCAAAGAAAACCTTGCTTCAGACCTGCCTACTTTTAAATATTAAATTTGTCACCCCTAAGCCCACAAGGTAGGATAACTAGTATTTAAAAATAATACATGTAAGAATTTATTGTTGTCATATACCTTCAGTGCGTAGCCTCCAAAAGCTGTTTTCACTGTTTGTCTATAGCTATCCTACGAGAAAAGCTAAAGTTTGAAATAATATCATAACTCTATCTCCGTTGTGAGACAAGCTACAAAATAATTAAAACACCAAATTAAATTTTATTAAAAATCCATTTCAATGGTGAAGTCGGATTTTTATAAATATGTAGCAAAAAAGACTTTGAGAGAATTAGTCTTTGTCTTCTTGAACCTCCAGTAGGCTAATTACTATTAGCCTCCTGGCTGATGGCCCTGCCCATGCTTTCCCTTAATGATGTGTGAAAACTGCTTGCAAAGCTGAAACAATGACTTAGGCATTTTCATAGGAAGACCTTTGTGTGAAGTATATGACACTAATGTTTATCACTTTCAGTGAAAGTCCTACGACGGAGAAGAAATGGTTACTTACTGGAAGATATATTTGGATGTAAAGTGTTCCAGAGTCCCCTTACACAGTGGGAATTATTTAGTATGCAGGACATTTGCTATGTGAGCCCTGCCACTGGACATTCAACTTCCAGCACTGCATTGACTACAAACACACATCAGCAGTAACAAGCAGCAGAATGCAGAGGACAGCAGCAGGGCATGAAGAAGTTAGTGGCGGTGCCCCTGTAAGAAGAGCAGGAACCCCTGTAAAGGAAACAAAAGTGAGGATTATGGGGGGGGGGGCAAACGCCACCATATACTGGAAAACAAGCAGACCGTGGGACTCAGTCTTAACATCAGGATCGTGGTTCACCCCTAAAATAAAGAGTAGATAATCCATTCTTCTGTAAGGAATACGGAAAGAAAGATACACAGTGAAATGTGGAAGGAAGAATTAGGAGAGATGGAGGGAAATCAATGCAGGACAATAGAGTAAGTCAGTGTCCTTCCTGCGGTGAAATGTCCTCATTCCACGTTAATCTAATTCTTATCACTTCAGTGAGGAGTTCTATGAGGCAGAAACAGGACTTCAAGTAAGTTACTAGTTCTGCACTTCCAGGTGGCCTCCAGGAATGCTAGAGTCCCTTTTCTTTGTACAGTTTGCCTTAATGAAGTGCAGATATTCCTCTTTTGTCTTTCTTCTGATTTGTATATTGCTGTGCCAGGAGCCATTGATTTTTTATTGTTTTGGCTCCAGGAGGGGAGGGGACCTGGATTGTTCAGGGCTCTTTCCTTCCTAGGCACACTTCATGATCCTTTAGACCCAGAACCAGAATGGATGCAAGATCAGGATTCAAGAAAGCTTTGAGATGATAAAAGTTCTAGTGGAACTTGGTTCAGTGCTGAAATAAGTTGCCACAAAGTACTCATTTAGGAAGACCACTAAGTTAGATACTTATCGGTCATTTTTAGTCCCGTAGAGGATGTTCAGGTCTCCTGGGAAGATGTCAGTAGGCTCAAACAGTGGACTAATGAAGCGGTATGCGCAGTGTTCCCTGAATGATGATGTTCTTTGGAGGCTGATAAATGACATTGGTCCTTATTCATTTTAAGGGGATGGTTTCTAATTTTACTAATAGACATTCCAAAGCAGAAACCATTTTGGTGCCAATTTGTTTAGAGGTGTAGAGCACTTCTTTGTGTCAGGGTAACTGTACCTCTGTTCAGTCTCACCATCGAAGTGCTGTGTCCCCTTTAAATTGTGGGGATGAAATTGTTGTCATTTGTAGTGTACACCTGCCTGCTAGTCCAAATGTATGTGGATGGCACTCAAATCTCTCGGCACGTTTAAACTAATTTAGTATATCTAAGTGCAGATGGAATACCTAACCCTGGCTAAATGGAGTAAAATTTACACTGGATGTTCCCTTGGCTGGCCACGCTGCAAGGAGGAAGGGGCCGATTTTATACACCACACACTGGACTTGCATTTGAGATATGAGTTGAGATAATGCATATGTGCTAGGATAGTTTTATTTCTACAGATTTGCTCTGAGCAACAAGTCTTCAGGATTTCGGTTGTTTAGGTTACCATGCTGGTGAATTACCCAGCTCTGATTGTTATCCTTTTGGCTTTATGTTAGTTTTAATTTTGGCAATGATTGTCAGGTTCAAAAATAGAGAACTGCATTACAGAAAAAATACAGTTTGAACTTCAGAAGGCCGGTGGGCCAGTTAAGCAGGCATGCACTAGAGATGAAACTCCGCTGACGCCCTAGGCAATCTTCTAGACCCAGGAGACCGGAGGTGGGCTTTCCTTTTTCTAGAAATCTGCTTTGTGATGCTTTCCAGTCTTCCGGCTCCTAGTGTTGAAGCCAGTTTATAGGCTATAGTTGCCCCCGATCACAAGGTGGTGCTGGTGAAGCCAATGTGGTGCAGGTAGTGGATCCACTAGACTATGGTCCGCTGTACTGTGATTGGCTATGAACCAGTCCTGTGAATCAGCCTCCAGGCTGTACAAGAACCAGAGATAGAGTTTGGCGTTCTGCGACCGTAAGAAAGGCTTGTGGGTAGCTCATCGGATACCTTCCTTTTTATCATTAGTCTAACTCAGAGGATTGAGATTAAAATTTGTTCTGGGGATGTTTGGGGGTCAACTCTTTCAAGTCTTTCAGTTCACTTTAGCTAGGGTTTGTTGTGAGTGTAAGAGAAATCTGTTGTGTTTGTGCTGCCTCTGGGCTTGGGACATGTATTTGCTTGAACTCTTTCTTTGCATCTTGCAGAGATTACTCAGTTACCATATGTAAATGGTAATGATGTTCAAGCAATAGAGCTCTATCACTACAAAAACTGGAGATAATACAATTAGTAACTTTTATTTTTTCATATACAGTCATTATGCTTTTGTTTCTCATTTCTTTGAATTTTCCCTTTTAAAAAAAAAATAATATCGAAATATTCTTATTTGCCCCCTATAGTTGTATTAAGCCTTTTTATCTTTTACAGGATGCCGTCATTCAGAGCAGACAGTTCCCATTTCGATTTCTCTCGGCTTATAAAGTGATTCTTGACTTGGAAGAGCAGCATAGAAAATCAGGTAAGGTACAGTTCTTGCAACTAGTATGGCATATTCCAGGCTCCACTTAGGCTTAAGGTACTTCTGTGTAGTGGAATGGTGATGGATGTGTGTGTACTTGTGTGGTAGTTGAGTTAAACCCTGCATCATGTGAAATTCTCATGCACCCTATTGTAGCAAGTGGTCTTTCAAGGTTGGTGTTGGCATCTTCTTGTTCTCTTTACTTGTCTCAGGTGACAACAGCTGTATTCATTGCCAGTATCCTCTTTTTTTCTCAGAGACACCCGCCTTATCCAATGCTGCCATCCTGAAAAAGACTTTTAACATGATAGCCAGAAAAGACTCTAGCCTGAGGGGCCTCAAGACTCATAACTGGACTCGCAATACCTTAAGAGCTGTCATGGGGATACCGTCAGTCTTTCAGCTGGTGAAGCGTGAGAAGGAGCTACAAAAACGAGTCAGGTACCCTTACTGGTTAACAACTGCAGCTCCAGTAGCAGTAACCCTAGCGATAAATATATGTATTACTCTGCGCTAATGATAGAGTGGCCCTTTCCATAAATTTTGGCAACATTCATGTTTCATACACTCTGCTGCCAAACTGTTGCACCAAAAGCTTTACTGTCCCAAGCCTAAGATTGTGCGCCTAACACAGTGGTAAAGTATTTAGAATTCCACTGATCCAGCGGTGTACTAACAACAGATACTCTACTATCAGACGGCTGCAACGCATCCAGAACGCCTCTGCATGTCTTATCCTCGACATCCCCCGACGCAGCCACATCACACCCCACCTGAGAGACCTGCACTGGCTCCCTGTCAACAAGAGGATAACCTTCAAGCTCCTCACCCATGCACACAAAGCACTCCACAACTCCGGACCAGCCTACCTCAACAGACGACTCAGCTTCTACACCCCCACCCGCCAGCTCCGCTCCACCAGCCTTGCCACAGTCCCCCGCATCCGGAAAACGACCGCCGGCGGCAGATCCTTCTCCCACCTCGCCGCTAAGACCTGGAACACCCTCCCCACCAACCTTCGGCAGACCCAAGACCTACTGGCCTTCAGAAGACTCCTCAAGACCTGGCTCTTCGATCAGTAGCAGCACCACCCACCTCTTCCCCCAGCGCCTTGAGACCCTCGCGGGTATGTAGTGCGCTTTATAAGTGACATGATTGATTGATTGATCATATACTCACTTGGGCCCATAAACACCTACACTGATCCAAGTAGACCGCTGGGGTTTAGTTTATAATTTCCATATTTCAGGATTAGTTATCACTTGTTCCTAACTAACCTTTCACTGATCAAAAATTTCTTTCCTCTGGTCAATGGACCATTAGTTGAACTAGTTAATGTTGATAATTAACATAACTTATTAACTATTCTTTATTTAAAGAAAATAACCACAGACTCTGGAAGTTGTAAAAGCTTTATCTAAATTAAATGAAAGTGAACCATTTCAAAGTTTTCAGTACAAACACCCTCATTCGCAAGAATGTCAATTCAATCAATAATCAAAATTATTTCAGACTCACACAATAACTATGCTCAGAGAGGAGAGGACAAAGAGAGAACATCTATCAATACAATGAATTTATATTTACCGAGGATGGTGTGAAGACCAAACCCTCTGGCCAAAGGGCTGGTAAGGGTCCCCCGGGATAGATCAGGAGACAAAGACTTCAGGACAGGATACTTAACCTCTCTAGGATACCGACGACTGCGTCGTACCCCTCTCTGACACTCTCTTCCTCCTCGAGATTCTTCCACGATCTTCTTTCTAACCCAATTAAATAAAGTCAGATGGTTCTGCATTCGATGTCTTCATCAGCATCTTACAGCGTCTTCATCAGCATCAGTACCACCCACAGCACCGACAGCATCCCGAGCTCTGCAGCATCGACGTCTCTCTAACTAACTAAAGCTATCTCAGTTATACCTTTCGTTGGCCATGGACCACCCACTAAAGTTTCAATATTGCAAAAATACTAACTCCGAATGGTCAGGCAAGGGGGGATGATCATCACACCATGCTTACATTTCACTTATTTCATTGAACTATTGTTTGTAAACCCATCCCCTTAAACTTTATTAAGTCGTTTCCTTTCCCATACATCTCCAAACTTTATTGATACAATTTGTTTCAACCCCATGAATAAGGCTTCTTCATATGAACTCTTCACCCTCATGTTCCCAGGGCACATCTTTCTCGTCCTTGGACGGTTGACAAGTCCTTACTCATCCTTCCTGGTTCTCTCTCATGTGAGCATGCGCGGATTGAAATCAGTCAGCTCAGTTCAGACAAGTGTGGAAGGCCCAAATGCGCACTAATAATAAAGTCAAAAGAAGAAATGTTATTTTCAAAATAAATGGTTTCACTGTATACCACCAACCTCTACTCTAACCCACTTTAATTATTAATACCATTTCTGCATTTGCGTTAGTATAATAACTTATTTTCTATTTAGCCAAGCAGGTGCCATGCATGTGAACTTTCAAGCCGCCATTTTAATGCCTTTTGCTCATGTGCAAGATTTTCCCTCCAAGCATAGAACGTCATACTACGTAGATGCAGTTGACGCATGCGCGGTAAAGATTCCCTTTTAGAGCGAGATTAGTCCTTCGTTCATATTGTTAGTGTTAGTAAAACACATACGCAAGCTTCGTTGTCCCGTGTGTCTTTCTAAAATGCGAATTATTAATTACAAACACATAGTTAGTAATTCGTTAGCAAGTTAAACAAGAGGATTGCTTCCGAGCAAGTCTCATTTACGAGTCCTTGCTCCATCAATCCCCTCTCTGATGGCATTTTAAGCCATCACAAAATTACCCATCCCATTCCAGATACCAACTTTAGCACATCTCCGTTTTCTATTTCTCCTCTCAATTTTCTATCAGTCAACTCTTTTTCCATCTAAATCTTTCATTTTCTTGTATATTTTTCCTTTCATTTCTTCCAGCTGTATTTCGTCATATTCTCTTTTCCTTTTCTTTCCCTTCTCTTTTAAAATGTATTCTTCCTTTCCCTCTTTTTCTACAACATTTATATGTAATCGTTACTATCATCACTACTATTATTATCATAACTAATGGTATTATTATTTGACCTAGAAACCTTTTTCCAAAATCAGTAAACCATTTCCCTATTGATGTCGTACTTTTTGTTAGTCTTCCCCACACACTGTCAACCGCCAGTTGGGTCAAGTCTTTATGCATTCTTGTAATGTTTTCAATATATCCTTTAATTTCTCTGCTCTTGTCCGGAATATAAGTGCAGCAATGTTGAATTTTCAACATACCACAGACTCAACCTTCTTTTGCTAATAATATATCAAGAGCAAGATGGTTCTGTAAAACCATAGACCTGATGGCAACCATCTCTGTGTTAATCATTAAGAATCCTCCTGCAGTATCTGTAGAAAGACGATCAACTATGGTTGATAACTTACAAATTTTCTGCGAGTTAAGAATGACTCCAACTGAGGGTATCAATGCACTAAAAATATCTCCTACTATTTCAGAAAAACTAGCTCTTCTTCTACGTGTTAGTCCATAAAATTTTCCATTGATTCTATTGATTTTGACCACATGAAATATTTTCGGAAAGACTATCCCGAAATAACAGCTCCCGTACCATCTTGCAGGTAACCTATAATAGGCATTGTTCCCGCAGACATAATAAACTCCTGGAAATACAGGATCAGTTCCCCCTTTTAGTCCCCACCCTCCTAAGATTAGGAAGTTGTGTTCACATTCACTGGAACCAATGAAATTATTGTTATAATCTGTCTTTAATCTATGGAGGCAGAATTTTCCCTTTGTCACAAAATCCAGGGACATCGCAGCATGAGCCTTGCCATTTGCATAGATTCCCTCTTTCCCAGCCCATGGAGGTACATGGGTTTTTTGTTCAGTAGCTTTCTTTATTAAATCCAATCTCCTTTCTTCTACTAAATTCAAAAATTATTTTTCTTCTTCTCTTAATGTACAGGTTAAATTATCTTTATGTGCTTGAACTAAATCTATTGAACTCATTGTTAAGAACAATTCACCCATAAATTGTGCATTTTTACTACTAACTACTGGATTCATATTCTTTCTAATAGGTAATTCTGAAAATACTACATCTATATTTGAATAAAAATACTGAAGTTTCCCTGTAGCTATAAAATAAACTTGACAAAATACTACATGACACACCATATGTTAAAGGTATATGGTGATACGTCACTCCTTCTGGTCACTGATGAAGGTAACTTCATATACACGTAACAATTACTAATTTCCATTGTATTAACATACTGAAACAGCAATTTAATAAACACATTTGAAGATGTATTATAATTAGACTCATTATGATAATTTGCTTAATCTTCTACCCCTATTTCTATTTTAGTCCGTTTTATTCTATCTATTTTATCATTAGCATCTGTTTTATTCTAATCACTTGTTTCTAATAATAAAGGTACTCCTACTGTTAAGAATAACCATACTAATACTACTAATAAAATACTACAAAAACAAAATCTAAAACATTTACTTTTTTAATCCTCGTTTTGGTCTTTCGGTAACTTCAATTTCTGCCATTTTACTCCGAGAAAATTTCTTTTCTCTTATTCTTTCTTTGTCAATTTAACTTTCTTTTTGTTCTTTAAGGAGGTCTCAATTTGCTTTCATCGATCTGTGCAACATGAACTTCTTCTGTTTCCTCACTTAAATCTAGGGATTCAAATTCTTCGAGTATAACATAGGTCCACTCAGGGGCCTTGTACCTTCTATTTAAATTTCTCAATCTTGGACTTTTTCGAGTTCTTTTCGCTAAAGTTTGTTTAGATTGTGTTTGACTTGTGACTTCATTTACTTGTTCTGGTCTCTTTTCTGGGCTTCTCAAATAGTATCTTAATTTCTTTACTCCCACTGGCCAATTGTCTCCCTTTCTGATTCTTTTGATCTGTACTGCACTTTCACCTTCTTTATCTCCTTTTAAAGTCCTTTTATTTTCACTTAATCTAGGCACAATCTGTTCTCGTTCTCTGTTTTCTGTGCTTGAACCTTCTTTTACTTCCACCTGCTCAGGTCTTATTGTATTTTGTTCTTCTTCTTCCTGAGCTTGTTCTTCTAATTCTATCTGACCCTGTTCAGGTCTTACTTCAAACTGTTCTTTTTCTGCCTGAACTTGTTCTTCTAATTCTATCTGATCCTGTTCAAGTCTTATTTCAAACTTTTCTTCTTCTTCTGCCTGAACGTTTTCTTCTAATATTCCCTCCTCAGGTTCCTGAAAGTCTTTTTCTATTTCCACCTGAGTGTGTTCTTCTTTCCCTGTCTCTTCCTGACTACTTTCCTGTCTTTTCAGTTCTGTTATTCTTCTTGTTTCAATAGCATCATCAGTTACTTCAATCACTGGTATCCACTCTTCCTGACTTGTACTTGGCTGTTCGTCATATGGTTGTCTTTCAGAATCTGTTACCCTAGATTCTTCAATTTCACAGCTTACAACTCCTGACGTTTCAGCCTGTTCAGTTAGTGGTTGCTCTTGTCGTTCTGATGGGCTCGGAACTCTTCTGGTATGACTGGCATGAATCCAATTTGGCAAACCTGCACACTTCACTGCTGTGGTAGTGACTAGTATGACTTGATGCGGTTTATCCCACCTTGGTGCTAGGCACGACTTTCTTGCGTGTTTCTTCACTAGCACCCAATCTCCAGGATTCAAATCATGTGCTTGGTCTGGCTGTCTTTCAACTGCGTCTTCTCCAACCTGGTGAGAGACAGAACGCACCATTTCAGCCAATCCTTTGCAATAGTCCAATGCCAGATCATCAGTTATATTCATTAATTTATTTCCAGGAATAAATGCTTGTCTCATTGCTCTTCCCATGAGAACTTCATGTGGGCTCATTCCTGTTTTTCTGTCTGGAATACTTCTGAGACCCATCAATACAAGAGGTAATGCATCTGGCCATTTCAGCATTGTAGATGCACACACTTTCCCTAGTCTTGACTTGATTGTGCCATTTAACTGTTCAACTATTCCAGAAGCCTCTGGACGATAAGCACAGTGCAGTTTTTGTTCTATGTTAAATGCAGCACAGATTAATCAAATTATTTCATTATTAAAATGAGGTCCTCTATCTGATTCCAAAGTGACTGGAAAACCAAAACGTGGAATTAACTCCCTCAACAACAATTTAGCAACTGTAAGACTGTCATTTCTTCGAGTGGGATATGCTTCCACCCATCTTGAGAAAAGGCATACTATGACAAGTATATATTTCAGTCCATTGCTAGGGGGCAACTCAATAAAATCCAACTGTAATCTGGTGAAGGGTCCTTCTGCCTTTCCAATCTTTCCCTAGCTAACCACTGTTTTCCTACCTGGTTTTTGCTGCTGACAGGTTAAGCATCTTTGGCAAAGGCTCTCTGCGACGACCCTGAATTTCGGATTGTACCAACTCTGTCTGAATAACCTGATCATTGAGTTTCTCCCTATGTGTGTTGCTCCATGACACACTCTTGCCATCTTTGAAAGCAAACAATCTGGCATGACTGGTCTTCCATCTAAATACACCCATACCGCATCTTCTGGTCTCTTTGTACAAGCTGCCTTTATCCAAATTTCCTTTTCCTCAACTTCTTCCTGCAATTGCCTAATCTCATCCCATGTTTCTGGTATTGACAAAAACATAAGTTGGCATCTGGTTTCACCCGTTTCAATTTTTCTGTTTATGGCCACTGTATTTTTGGCACAGTATTGAGTAACTTGATCTGCATATGTATTGCCAGCTGCCACATAGTCATTTCCTGACTGATGTGCAGCGCATTTAACAACCGCTGTTTCCTTTGGCAATTGTAATGCTTCCAGCAGATCTTTCACATTTTTACTGCTTCTTATAGGAGATCCTGAAGAAGTCAGAAATCCCCTCTGCATCCAGAGTTGGCCAAAATCGTGCACAACCGCGAACCCATATTGACTGTCCGTAAATATGGTTACTCTCCAATTTTTCCCCTTTTTGCATGCCATGGTTAGGGCTACCAATTCGGCTACTTGTGCAGATTTGACCCCCGGTAAACAGGATGCTTCAATTACCCCGGATATCTTACAAACAGCATATGCAGCACTTAATCCTCCTTCCTCTGTCCTAAGACAGGACCCATCTACAAATAACTCATGATCAGCTTCTTTTAATGGTGTCTCCTTTATGTCTGGACGGGGCTTAGTACATAATTCAGTTACATCCAAACAATCATGATCGCTCTCATCTTTCACTTCTTCATTGCATGGGTCTGGCAATAGGGTAGCTGGGTTCATGATCGTACACCTTATCACTGTCACGTTCTCAGCTCCCAAAATCACTCTTTCATACTTAGTCAATCGACTAGGGGTGAGATGTTGTGTTCTTGTTCTCGTCAAAAGAATCTCAACTGAATGTGGAACATAAACCTTTACTGGATGTCCCATCACTATTGACTCGCTTTGTTCCAGACTCGTACAAGTAGCAGCTACTGCTTTTAAGCAGCCAGGTAATGCTGAAACCACTGGATCCAATGTGGCTGAAAAATATGCCACTGGACGTCGACTCAATCCATGTCTCTGTGTTAAGACTGAAAGTGCACAATTTTCTCTCTCACAACAAAACAACGCAAATTCTTTTGAATAATCAGGCATGCCCAAGGCAGGAGCCTCACACAAGCAATTTCGCAACTTCACAAAGGCCTCTATGCAGTCATCATTCCAATCAATCGGATCCTTTGCTCTTTTTCGGGTCATTTGTATTAATGGTTTTGCTAGCATGGAAAAACTGTTAATCCACTGCCTACAGTACCCAACCACTCCCAGAAAATTCTCATCTCTCTTTGCGTCTGTGGCAATTGCATTTCTCTGATTATTTTTATTCTTTCCGGTGTCACTTTTCTAACTCCTCTTTCTATTTTATGCCCTAAATATCTAACTTCTTGTTGACAGAACTGTAATTTTTCTGGAGACACCTTGTGTCCTCCTTCAGCCAAATGGTTCAGTAATGCAATTGTGTCTGTGACACAATCTTCTTGTGTTTTTGATGCCACCAGTAGGTCATCAATATACTGAACCAGAACAGATTTTCCAGGCATAATCAATGATTTTAGACACTTTTTCAAAATCTGATTAAAAGTTGAGAGACTCTCTGTGTACCCTTGAGGAACCCTGCACCATGCATAGATATGATCCTCAAACTTAAATGTAAATAAGTATTGACTATCTGGGTGCAAAGGAATAGAAAAGAATGCTTGACATAAATCAATTACTGTGAACCAGCCTGCATTCCAAGGTATCTGATAAAGGATCACGGCTGGATTTGGCACTATTGGGCAACATGGCACTACAATTGTATTTATTTTTCGTAAATTCTGCACTATCCTATATTTTCCGCTAGGCTTTTTCAGTCCCATTATTGGCGAATTACAGGGACTACCCATCACTTCTTTTAAAATACCTTGTTTAACCATTCGTTCAATTTCTGGAATAACTCCTGCTTTTACTTCTGGACTCATATTGTACTGTCGGGTGTTTGTATAAACTGCACCTTCTTTCACTGTTACTTTAACTGAGTCTATATTTGTCACTAACCCAATATCCTTTCCTGTAAAATCCCACACTTCTGAATTAACCGTGGTTCTCAACTCTTCTGGTAATTCATTTTCAGTCATTAGTGAAAACATCTCATCTACTTCTGTTCCCTGTTTAGCTAACATCATTTTGTATACAACGTCTTCATCAGGGGTTTGGAAAGCAACACCATCTGGTGTACAATAGATTGTGCAATTCATTTTGCACAATAGATCTCTTCCCAACAGATTTACAGGACTGGAATCGCAAACTACAAACCGATGCATTTCTTTAAAGTTTCCAATGTGCACCTCCATTGGTTTTGTGATTGGGGTTCTAATCTGTTGGTTAGACACGCCTACAACTTGGATTGATTCTCCCGAGAGGGTTAGGTTTGGGATGTCTGCTGTTCTCACAGTAGACCGGGTAGCACCAGTATCCAATAGAAAAGTGATGTCTTTACCTTCTACTTTCCCATCAACAAATGGACCTGACTGATCTACCGGCAAGGATGCTCCAAGCACACACTGCTCTTCCTCCCCCCTCAGGCACCGTCATTGCGAGTAGTCCGAATTTTCCTCATCATTCTGCAACAAATATTGTGTAATTGTTCTATTATTCTTACCACTTTCTCCTTGAAATCCGGTGTTTGTACTGAACTTTTGATGATTCACAAAATTTGGCATAGGAGCTGGTGGCACCTGATATTGTGGAGTAACTATCTGCCGCTGCTGATTCATAAGTACTTCATTCTGCATCTGTGGGATTAAATTTTGATTTGGCCCATTATTACTTTTATTATTCTGAGTAGTCTTACACTCGTTCTTCCAATGTCCAAGCTTTCCGCACGCATGACAAGGAAATTTCTTTTTCGCTTCTTCTTTGTCCATTCGTCCCCTGTATTTATTACCATTCGCCACTTGATCATTCTGATTCTGCTCTTTCACTTAATTATTATTTTGGGCATTTGTTTTCTCCTCTTGCTGTTCTGCTAATTTTACTTGAGCCCACATCATTTTCTCCTTTAATTTACTACGCCTGGCCTCAATGTCGTCTCCGCAATATTTTGCGTACTTTAAAATCTCATCCACTGTCTTGCTTTGCCAACACAACATGTGCTGTTGTATCATCTGACTAATCTCTGGTTTCAAACCATATACAAACCGATACACAAAATGTCCCATATCCTTATCACCGATATTCTCAAAACCACTATACTGCTTAAACACCTGTAATAACCTCTCATAATATGCATGTACAGATTCATTTGGTTCTTGTGGTTGTTCTATCTATTTTTACCCAATCTGTTTCTTTAGGAGGAATCTTCCCTTTCAAGTAAGTAATTACTTGGTGAAATTTCTTCATCACCTCCTCTGAGGGTGCTCCTGTCTTTGAGTCTCTAGCATAAGCCTCATTAGGCCAGTCAACTGTGATTTTACATTCCGTTCATAAATCTGCAGGCACTACAATATGAAATAAACCATCCAAATCCTTCAATAAAACTTTTGAAACCTTCACAAATCTTTCTACCTGTTTATACCATTCAACCGGTTTTTCTCTCAGCTTTGGAAAATCATTTGTGAATGACAAAATATCTTGTCTACTCCAAGGAACATGATCATATCCACCTCCGGGAACCTCTCTCATTGGACACAATTTTTCAACTTTATTTGATTCTCTTACTGGAAATGCAGCTGCTGCTTCTCTCGCTTGTACTTCCTCTTTCTTTCTTATCCATCTAATTCTCCATTTATCAATGTCTCCCCATTTTCGTAAAATGCTCATTAATTCCTTTATCTGTAGTCTCTTTCCAGAAGCATTTACACTTTCTAAATCTTTATCAGTAAAGTCCACTCGATATGGTTTCTGTAACAACTTTGATTTCCCTATGTCTATTCCAATCTCTGAAGCAACTTCGGTCAATCTCTCATGAAATACCCTTGCTCTTCTGGTTATGCTCTTACATAAATATAACAATTCCTCATCATTATAAACATTCAATCTTTCTATGCCCACACATCCTGTCATCATCTCTTCCAATTCCACTTTCAATCTGCTGATGTCTAAAATCTTTGGTGGTGGATTTCGATTATCTATTTCCTGTGCCCATCTTTCTATTTCTTCAGGGGTAACTACTGTTGCACCTTCAGTTCTTATAGGTACTAAAGATCTCTTTTCTCTCAAATTCATAGGTGTATTTCTCTTCGGAGTTTCAGTTGAAGATTCTACATTTAGGGAGATCCATTAATGAAATAACTGACTCACTTTCACTAACCTGATCATCTGCAATTATTACTTCTTTTCTAGGACTATTTAACGGAATTGTCACAGGTTGTGGTTTCTGGCAAATCTTTTTATCTCCATACAATGGGATTACTGGACCAATGGTCACTGGCACTGTCAAAGCTTCAGTATTCAAATTTAATTGACTTATCTTCTGAACTAGTTCTTCTCTAGTTTTGTTTAAAACATCTCTCTCATTATCCTGCAACACTCTGTTATATGACGTATCATGTAAAATCTGTGGGGTTAATGGCATTCCCATTACTGGTGCACTTGGGGTAACCTTACTAGTTGCTTCTTGATATGGTGTTGAATTTTTTATTAAAATATCCTCTAACAACTCATCATCTGATTCACCATATCCTGCTGTATTCATGTGTTTCGTTTTCTCCTTACACTTTCCTCCAGACTGTTCCTCAGCCATTAACACTGGATATAAACCATCTGATACCATAGCTCTCCTCCATTGTTTCATCTGTCCTTCGCGTGACTCATGCAAATGTCTGGGAAAAAATCCTCTATATCTCCCACTTCTGCATTTCTCTCGTTCATATGACTCTGTCTCCCATTCTTCCAAAGCCTCGTATTGAGTTAATCTAGGTCTAGGTTCTAAATCATTCATTTTCAATCTCAAATTCTGAAGAATTCTCCCATTAAACGTACTGTTTTTGGGAAATGCTAACACTCCATCATCCTTCGTATATTCTATCCAGTTTTCCAACCACACGCAAGTATGATATCCTCTTTCCATCATCATGAAAGATGCTGGTGTCTTCGGTGGCGGAATAGGAATTCCTTCCCTAGTCAACACAGGCTTATCTTTCTTAAAGAAATTCTTAATTTTCTTTATAAATGACATCTTTCTCTTTTCTCCATACATTCTCGATGATCGATGTATAAAATTGTATTCTGCAAACCCTTGAAATCTTCTACCTGTACGTCTTGCACTAACAGTCAAATCAAGATCCCGCATACAATCTTTCTTTCCACCAATCCTAGCGCGGCTTCTAACTAGCTATCCAATTAATTCAGGCTCACGCACGCTCGTGATCTGACCAATGCCAGCGCGGCCTTTTTCTGACGTCAGTTCTGCTCCTTACTACTGACCCTCCTTTACAAGGCTGCTCTTGTTGCACGCCAGCTTCTTCTACCAATCCCAGCGCGGCTCACTGTGACGTCAGTACAACTCCAGCGACTGACCCTCCCTTCACAAGGTAATACGAAAACTTATTTCTCAATACTTTTCTTTAAAATTCTTTGTTATTAACGACATAAAAACATTTGCTACTCTGTCTGTTCCACTAAAATCAAAGGATAGATTATTTCTTTCCACTGCGAGTAAAACCTTCCGCTTACTCTTCATATACTGCGAGTAAAACCCTTCCGCTTACTCTTCATTCAAGCTCCAGAGAACCTGCTACTCCTCCGGTGTCACCCGTATTGGGAAATGAGACCAAAGTTTCACCCTCGAACTCCTTTTGCTGTCACTCTAGCTTGGAAGAACCTGCTACTCCTTCAGGGTTACCCTTTCTAGGTGATATAACGCCTAAAGTTTCACCAGCGAACTCTTTGCTATCAATCACTCTCACTTTTACACAGAAATTAGTCCCTACTTTAACACTGCCAGCCCTACCTAGCTTCTCAGTGTTATTCCAACAGACGAGTAACCTCACTGCAGTGTGGTTTCTATCGCCACCCGCTATTCATTCCCCCAGAATTTTCCAGACAACATAAAACAGGACGCTAACTCTTTTTGTTAAACATAAATCAATAATCAGTAATCTATACTTATCACCAAACTAGTCAATAATAACCATAACTCTGCTACCAGAAAACTGATCCAGCGGTGTATTAACAACAGATACTCTACTACCATATAGTCACCTGGGCCCATATAACTCTTTCACAAAAACTAAGTAGACCGCTGGGGTTTAGTTTATAGATTTAATAATTTTCAGGATTAGTTATTACTTATTTCTAACTAACCTTTCACTGATCAAAAAGTTCTTTCCTCTGGTCGATGGACCATTAGTTGAAACTAATTGATGGTGATAACTAACATAACTTATTAACCATTCTTTATTTAAATGAAAATAATCACAGACTCTGGAAGTTTTAAAATCTTTATCTAAATTAATTGAAAGTGAACCATCTCAAAGTTTTCAGTACAAACACCCTCATTCGCAAGAGTGCCAATTCAATCAATAATCAATAAGCAAAAATACTTCAGACTCACTCAATAACAATGCTCAGAAAGGAGAGGACAGAGAGAGAAGAACATCTATCAATACAGTGAATTTATAATTACCCAGAATGGTGTGAAAACCAACCCCCTGGCCAAAGGGCTGGTAAGGGTCCCCCAGGATAGATCAGGAGACAAAGACTTCAGGACAGGAATCAGGACAGGATACTTAACCTCTCTAAATACCAACGACTGCGTAGCACCCCTTTCTGACACTCTCTTCCTCCTCGAGATTCTTCTGCGATCTTCTTTCTAACCCAATTAAGTTAGGATGGAAGTTTCTGCATTCGATGTCTTCATCAGCATCTTACAGCGTCTTCATTAGCATCAGCACCACCCACAGCACCGACAGAATCCCGAGCTCTGCGATGCATCAACGTCTAACTAACTAACTAAAACTACCTCAGTTATACCTTTCAATGTTCATGGACCACCCATTAATGTTTCAACATCGTAAAATACTAACTCTGATTGGTCAGGCAAGGGGGGTATGATCATCACACCATGCTTACATTTCACTTATTTAATTGAACTATTGTTCGCAAACCCATCCCCTTAAACTTTATTAATTCCGCTCCTTTCCCATACATCTCCAAACTTTATTCGATACAATTTGTTTCAATCCCATGAATAAGGCTTCTTCATATGAACTCTTCACCCTCATGTTCACAGGGCACATCTTTCTCGTCCTTGAACGGTTGACAAATCCTTACTCATCCTTCCTGGTTCAATCTCGTGTGAGCATGCGCGGACTCAAATCAGTCAGCTCAGTTCAGACAAATGTGGAAGGCCAAAATGCGCACTAATAATAAAGTCAAAAGAAGAAATGTTATTTTCAAAAACACTGTATACCACCAACCTCTACTCTAACCCGCTTTGATTATTAATACCCTTTCTGCATTTGCGTTAGTATAATAACTTATTTTCTATTTAGCCAAGCACGTGCCATGCATGTGAACTTTCAAGCCGCCATTTTAATGCCTTTTGCTCATGCGCAAGATTTTCCCTTCAAACATAGAACATCATACTACGTAGATGCAGTTGACGCATGCGCAGTAAATATTCCCTGTTAGAGCGTGATTAGTCCTTCGTTCGTGTTGTTAGCGTTAGTAAACACATATGCAAGCTTCCTTTACCCGCGTATCTTTCTTAAATGCGAGTTATTAGTTACAGACACATAGTTAGTAATTCGTTAGTGAGTTAAACCAGAGGATTGCTTCCGAGCAAGTCTCATTTACGAGTCCTTGCTCCATCACCACTATAATGAGAGAAGCTGATTAGATCAAACTGTTTAAGAAACTTTAGACCCAAAAATATTGTTCTCATGGCAGAAGAATGCAACAAAGAGGTAGAGGCAAGCTAAAACTAACTGATAAAAATCATACACTTATTTAGAGTCTTTACAGGTTTTCCAACATGAAAGTGAATAATCTGTCTCCTCGAACTCCAGTGACAAACTGATCCATAGTGTTAGTCACTGAATCATAAGGAATGTAACCTTGAAGGGCTATCTCAATCTGGTAACTGTAGACCATGTTCTCCCTTTTGTTCTCCGTTCCCTCTCTGGACAGTACAAAGACGCATTTAGCTTCAAACCTTTCAGACCTTTACCATCGTGTTTTTGTACAATACTGTAAACACCTCATTGACACATCTGCTTAATTCAAGGATGATTGAATACTAGCTCCATGCATGGGAACCTCTTTTTTGCTATCTTTGATCATTAGTGACACTTATGAATACTGTCTTTGTGCATGCACAGGATCCTGTCATACCTTACTATTTGTATGTATGCCTACTTAAGGGCATATTTTATTTCTAGTTTTTTTGTTTAAATGAGCTGGCACTTCAGAGGCAGCACATTTCAAAATGTCCTCATGCTTTTCTTGTTAATACAAAAAAAATGAATGAAAGTGGTCAGGTTTGTAGCACAGCCTTTTACAGCGAAATGTTGCACTGTGCCTTTAAGCATTCAGGATGGCACAGTAAGAACCCCTTTGAGGGCTATGGGGCACGCAGGGGCTACTGGGCCCAACTGTGGGGGTTGAGACCTATTATTCCTGATGTGCCAGGGCCCGACTAACTATGGATTCTGAGCAACTGGGCCAAGTACCCCTTCTGTACTTGACTCTCTGGGTAGGCGCTGTCCAAGTCTCCCTCGGGGGGGTGGACATAGGTGAGTGAACACAGGCTCACAACTCAATGTGTACAGCAGCAGCCATAATCGTTGTCCAGCCAATTGCTCCCTTTTATGAAAAAATACGAGGTATTTTATTTCTACACCACCAATACAAACCAAAAATACGATGTTGACAAACATTTGCACAGTCCCTTCTCATGGTTGTGGCTCTAGTGTTTCCTTTGCGGTTCCCTGTCCCACACACTTGTGTTTAATTCCCATTCACTATTGCTAACATCCAGGGTATGCCCCACTAGTAGTCCGAGTCTCAAGAATCCACTACGACTAACTTAAGTCAATAGTGTTCCAGTGCTATCACGTTCAACTAGCAGGAAGTTTCCATGGTGCTGATATGCCCCAAACCAGACTTGCCCGCACTGGCAGATGTGAAGCATTTGGAGTTCCCGAGTGTGCCCCGTCTGCTGGCGCTCACAAGCTCCTGCAGCTAAGCTAGGTAAGTTGGCCAAATATGACCCAGGAGGTTGCACTCAGTAGGTGCAGACTCTCTCCCTCCTCCGCTCCTCCTGCAGAGTAAGTGTTCGTTCATCTCCCAATCGGCTCCCAATAAGGGTGGCTACAACAATCCTGTATTGAGTCCCTCCCCCTCATGAAGGTGCACCGGTGCTCCCACTGTGTCCTTACTTCTCCTGCAGGAGATAAAGAATCAGTCGCAGTCCTTGGTGCTCACGGTGACCCCCTCTGACATACAGGGTCACCACAATTCACTGCTTATAGGCTCCAGCTCAGTTAGCATGTTGAAGTTCTTTACGATGGGTCTTCCTTGGCACACGGGGGCCCGCCATGCTACTGCACAAGGCTTCAGCCTTTACGGCACGGCAGGATTTTCCACTACTATGCATCAGGTCTGGCTCGTTGGCGCAGCATGGCACACAGCTAGTCTTCATAGCTGCCCTCTCCTGGCATACTTGGGTCTATTTTGCACATAGGCAACGACATGATCGGTGCCGCAGCTGTTTCTTCACACCTCTATGACAGTGCTCCTCAGTGGACCTCGAGCTCCCTCTAAGGCTGTCCTCTTCCTCACAGGGCACACTGGTCTTGGCAAGCAGACAGGCACTGGTGCTCCAGGGCATTTGGTCTTGGATTCCTTGGGTGATGTCCCTCACCCTGCAGGTAGACTGTCAGGCCTTGGTCCCAGTCCTGGTCATTGGCAGAAGTCTTGCAGTGCTTCCCCTTCTCACCCAGCCCATCTGGCTACTTGGCAGATGACAGTTTTTTTGGGACTCAAACTCCCTTCTAAAAGTCCATTTTTAGACACCAAATGTGATGTAGTGTCTGAGTATTTGAATGTTATGTTGGGGTCCTGCTTCTGTTGAAGTGCCTACTCCTCTCCTTATTCCTCTTGAAAAGCTGTCTGTCGCCACAGGAGTGTCTTTGAAGCTGATAGTCCCACAACCCAGACCATGGGAGTGACACCTGGATGTCAGCCACAGTGATATGTTGCCTCAAAAGGTTAGCACATGGCCCCCAGCCCCACTTTTTAAGATTGTTATCAGCCCCTTCTCTGTGACCTCTCACTGAATCAAATAGTACCCTTTGAAGTGTACAGGAGCGGCCTGGTCCAACCCCCTCCCCAGTGTGTGTCCCACACAGCTTACGGGAATGCAGCAATACACAAATCTGTCTGAGGATATCTCTACCTCCTCTCTTCACTATGCAGGCCTGGGTCTCCCAAAATGGAACCCAGGGCCCTCCATGTATTGTACCAGTCACAGGCACACATGCACCCACTTCCCAGTACTGTATCCTCGATGTACTGTACCACTCACAGGCACACATACATACAGCACCTGCATTTAACATGCACAAACTGCCCACCACTGTATCCTTCATATACTGCACCACTCATAGGCACACATACACCCAGCACATGCACTTATCATGCACTCACTGCATCTTTCATATATGGTACCACACACAGGTACACAATCACCCAGTGCATGCACTTATCCTGCACGCACTGCACAGCACTACAACCTTCGGGAACTGTACCACTCATATGCACATATACATCTAGCACATGCATTCACCAGGCAAGTACTGCTCAATACTACAGTATCCCTGTATTGTACCATTCACAGGTACACATACATCTAGCACAGATACACCACCTCTTTGCAGCACTTAACACCAAACTGATAAAGGTTAAGGGAGAGTTAAGCATATATCAGCAGAACTTTAAAAGTGAGTAAGCCTTTAGGCCTCACTCCAGTGACACATGTTAAAAAGAATCTGTTCTCTACATGGTATGCTGCCACCACCACGCTCATGATGCTTACTCCTGGTGAGGGCGGTAGGCTTCCACCTCTTTGAGAGTAACGCTGTGGGTTCCCCTCCCAGTCCAACAAGACAGCAATCCATGAGACAGGCCTATGTTATGGCACTCTTGGATGTTCCCTGCCTGCCTGTGAGAACACAAATCTGCATTAGGGATCCAGACATCAGTACAGTTGGGCATTCAGGGCAGGGGTGCATGTCCATTATCATGCAGAGGACTTTTCCATCCCAGCTCCCTGCTGTTCCAGTGAGCATAGCTACAACTTTTTACTGACAGTCCAGTTTTCTGCTGTCTATTAGAATGCCTGAACAGCATGCTCTGCATTTTGGATTTCTATTTGGATAATCTATAGTTTCTTTCAAAACCTACACCATTTAACATCAGTTTGCTCTAACAATTCACAAGCAGTCATTATTGTGAGCAAATATAATTTTAGTAGTTTTGTTTTTTCTTCAAAAAAATACAGCTTTCACTATTTCTAAAGTTCCCACTTTATGTCAAGTCTGAAAATTGCCCAATTTCTATGTGTGGCATGTACTCTTCTGAGAGTTATACTAAACATGGGTGCCTGCTATGCCAAAATAATCCAGGAGAATACTGAACAATGATGAGCAAATTCACATTAGTGGTAGGTAAGAAACATGAAGGCGTCCTCTTGGAGCTGTTGGTTCTCAGTGTACAAGAAAACCTAGGGCGCTGCTCCCTTCACCTCTGAACTTCCTAAGACCACCCTGACAGCTTCCCAGGAGATATCCAGAAAACACTTTAATGAACACTGATCATGCCATTCCCACCACTTCCAATTTTTCAGTACTGGGATAGTGAGATTCTGGAAGAGACCAAAAACATTGAGTATTCCCCAAAGCTTTCAATGTCAAAGCCTTTTGATGTCAACATGTTCGGTGTTGAGGACAAAGGTGCCATCTCACTCAAGGTGGAGGGAAATCTCCTCAAATGAGCACATGCCATCAAGACCGTTTAAGATTTTGATCTTGAGCTGGTCATTTCATGCACCATGGCTACATATAGAGAAAACATCTCTACTTGATCCCTCCTCACTAGTTGATGATGGAGGAATGGTAGTTTTCAATACCTTCTCTGATAAAAAAGAATTTGGGGAGGAAATATATTCCCCCGTTAGGGGTGGCTCCAGAAAAATGGTTTATTCCTACAACTCTCTCAGAAAAATACCTAAGAAGAGACCTGCACCAACGTCGCAGCACTGTACTCTGAATAGACATACCCCAACACGTCAATTCTACACACATTTGAGTTCATACAGAAAAAAAACCAATTTACAATATTCTTGAAAAGTGGATTTTCTAGTGGCTATCACTTGTATGTGCAGTGTTATTGAGATCAGGCACTGTCCTTTAATTATTCTTACACTATGACCCTATGTTATAAGTTGGGAGAGCTATTCTGTAACAAATTTAAATCTAGTTCAACCGTGTCAATATGATGATGTGCGTTACTGAGGCAAAGTCATGGTTGTTGTGTCTTCCAGCCAATGAAGCCTCTACTTGTAGACAAGGCTAAATCTCTGGGTTTTACACTTGTCACCAGTCTGAATCTGCACACACATATCAACGCTATAGCAAAGATGCCCAATTCCAAAGCAATATTTCAGAAAAACATGAGCAACCTAAATGTCCATGCAAACTGGATATCAAGTCTAAGCTTGTAACAAGTGTTCACATAGAACCCATTTTGAAAGAACAGTTTCTTCATAGCACAGAAAAATCCTGTTGATTCAATTAGAATATCTGTCCGGCATGAAGTAAAAAGAAGATTAATGCCCAAACTGTAACGAGTATGTTGCCAAAAAACTCAATTCAGCCGAAATTTGTTATTTATTTTAAATATAGGACACTATATTGTAGGAAAGTGCCCCTTTTTGCATGGTTACCCCCCCCCCCCCCCACTTTTTGCCTGACTCTGATGCACTTTGACTGAGTGCACACTGGGTCCCTGCCAATCATGTTCCCAGTGCCTGTGTTCTTTCCCAAAACTGTACCTTTGTTTCCACGATTGGCACATCTCGGGCACACATGTAAGCCCCTTGAAAAAGGTACCAGTGGTCCCATGGGCCTTGTGACCAGAGAGGGTCTCTAAGGGCTGCAGCATGTATTGTGCCACCCTTGGAGACCACTCACCTAACACACATACACTGGATGCTGCTTCTTTGCACGCAGCCACCGGGGATTCCAGGGACTTCAGTCCCCAGATTGCTTCGCGCCAGGAGGCGCTGTCGCTGGTTCCCGCGCCCGGAGGCGCTTAAAAATCATAGCGCGGCTCCCGCAGCGCGGGACGCTGCTTCTCTGCACGCAGCCACCGGGGATTCCAGGGACTTCAGTCCCCAGATTACTTCGCGCCAGGAGGCGCTGTCGCTGGTTCCCGCGCCCGGAGGCGCTTAAAAATCATAGCGCGGCTCCCGCAGCGCGGGACGCTGCTTCTCTGCACGCAGCCACCGGGGATTCCAGGGACTTCAGTCCCCAGATTGCTTCGCGCCAGGAGGTGCTGTCGCTGGTTCCCGCGCCCGGAGGCGCTTAAAAATCATAGCACGGCTCCTGCAGCGCGGGATGCTGCTTCTCTGCACGCAGCCACCGGGGATTCCAGGGACTTCAGTCCCCAGATTGCTTCGCGCTAGGAGGCACTGTCTCTGGTTCCCGTGCCCGGAGGCACTTAAGAATCATAGCGCGGCTCCCGCAGCGTGGGACGCGCACGGGCGAAGCTCAAGCCAAGGGCGGGCCCGTCTGCGCCCGTCAGCGGCAGGAAGAGGCATGGCAGGGCCTGGTCTCTTGGCTCCTGGATTTGGACACCCGCACGCCTCTACTACTGGCCTGCACCTCTTGCTCAAGTAAGCACACTCTTTTTTATGTAATTCAATTCCACTGGAATAGCGGCAAATCTAAAATCACTGGGGGGGAAGGCGGCTACACCAAAAACCCTGACAAACTCCACACTTGATTGTTTTCTTCTTCGGGCTGCAAAGGCTATTGATAAGGAGATCCAGGTCGCGGAACGCCGGTTATCTGTGGGAGGGGGCTCGGCTGGTCCTATCACTGACCCATCTGTTGTGACTGATGTACAGGCTGCCCAAACGAATGACACTGGTCAAAATAATCATGCATCTACCAGAGGTCTATTTGTTTCACCTCCCGCCCAGCAGCATTGTTCATCACCCCAAGTTTTACCAGTACGCGAAACCACAGTTAAAAGGAAAAAAAAGGTAAAACACTTGGAGCCTACACGGTGTACACGGACTAGATCCAGGAAAAAGTTTCAGGACCTAAGCCCAGAAGCCCCTGCTGAAACACTACAAAGATCACCCCCTACAAATGGCTCCAACTCAATTTTGCCTTCCCACCCCGAGGAACTATCCCCGCAAATCACCGCTGCACTAACATCTTTTTTAGAAGAAACTATTGCCAAGAATTATTTACCTATCCTAGCCAGACTTGATAAACTGGAGTCAACTATGGAACTAATGCATACTCTGGTTGCTGATATATCATCGGGCTGGGGCTAAAAGGAAAGTGTTGGATGGGGGTGCAGATCACGGGGGGGGGTACAAACCCTGGTGAGGGGTCCTCAGTAATACACGTCGATCTGTTAACCTGTTCTGTGAACAATGGTCCTCCTAGAAATGTCGCTAGCATCACAAAAGCACTCAGGGCCATCGTGTACTAGACACCAGGGGAAAGCAAGCTTGCCCCCTAGCAAAACCAGGCCTAGTCCCTCACCTGCGACCACTACTGGGAACTATGGTAGGTTCCAAACCAACAAACACCCTCCATAATGTTGCACAAAAATGGACTAGTTAATCGAGATGACAAGGCGACTCTCCATCTTCCACCTGAGTGTAGCCCCTGCGTGGCAATTCTCACTAATGTTCCCCCGCTGCAGGAAAACCAAAATGAATCACAAAACCAGTTGAAGAACAAAGTTTGTCACTGGCTATTACAGAATACAGATTTTCAAATACGAATTATCATGATATTCTGTTCCTAAAGGCGGAGTAAGCTGGGTTGGCCCGCTATGTAAGTCCTTTTCTGGAGACTGTATTGTCATAAACTGTAGATCCCCAATCCTAGCTAGTCAGCTGCTTGGTTGGAGGTCACACTTAACAAACCAGAGGCTGGGCCTAGGGATCGACATTCTACCGCTTGCGTTTTTCTATAGGCATCTTGAATGCAGAGGGGGGAACACTCTGGTCACTAAGCCACCTAGTAAGAAGCCCTCTATGCGCCAGGAGGTCCCCCTTTAGGAAATAAGAAATAGATACCAACTACTGAGCGATCTAGATTCCCAAGACGGACTACCCATAGTACCTTCTCCCCCACTAACCATTCCTGAGGGACCATCCACCATGCAGTCTGATGAACCTCCTGAGATCTATATTAATAATGATATTGCCCCAAGCGACTTAGTAATTAAGAATTGTCACCATTACCAACAACTAGAGCCCGAGGGAGTAATTAACATCAAAGGATACACCCAGGAACCTATATTAGAACTCTAGGACCTGAAAATCTTATCCTGGAACGTTGCGGGCATAAAGTCCAAGTTAATTGACCCTGACTGGTGCAAGCTAGTGGATGATTTCCATCTATGCCTACTGCAGGAAACCAGGGCGGTAGGACGTGTTTATAGGGTGGGATTCACCACATACAGCATCGAAGCCAAGCAGTCAATAGTTGGCCGCCCAGCTGGTGGTCTTCTAATCTGGGTTAAAAACACACTAGCCTGCAAAACCAAGGTTTTACACCTCGGCTCTGAGGAAATACTTGGGCTGGAACTGTCCTCTTTGAAAGGGAATATTCAAGTTAGGTTATTTAACATCTATAATCGTTTCAATAGTCCCCATAAGTTATCTGGCACAATAACAACGCTAACTATCTTGATACAGCCAAGGGGAATCACCGACTCATAGTTGCAGGCGACCTCAACACAACTTTTGAACCTGTTGATTATATACAGGACCTAATATCAGATGGAGATAAAGCTAGAGGGATTGCGAAGCTCCAGACACCACCCATTAAGAAATGCACCAGGGTGGGGCAACAGGTCTTATCACTTACTATTACTTATGGGGTCCGAGCATGCAACGGTCGGACAGATTCTGACAGAGAAGCATGCCATACGTTTAAGAGGGGGGTTACTAAGACCAGGATTGATTATATCCTCGTCGATCTTGAACTCTGGACTAGTGTTAAAGATATGGTCGTATTAATACGGGAAGATAGCGACCATAATGCCCTGGCTCGCACGCTGTTTGGCACAGCCCTATTGTATGGACATCCCTGGCCCAAGAGCACCCAGTAATCACTAGTAACAACAACAAAAGAGTTAAATGGCCTATGATACTGGCTGATCCAACTGCTCTTCCTAAAATATATTCTGAGTTCGAGCAGACTCTCCCTGATCTGAGTAATACCGCTACCAGTATAGATGACATCATGGCCATATTCCTGCAACTGACCACCACAATAAGACCATTCTTTAACGAACAATGTAATGAAAATCTACTCGAACGGAGAACTGCTCCATGGTTCAATAAGGCCTGCAAAAAAGCCAAGGATGACCTAATTGTGGCGGTAAAGTCGAAATCTCCTATAGACATCAAAAATAGCAGGAAGTTGTATAAACTGGCACAAGCTAAGGTAAAAAGGGACTGGGAGTCAGAAAACTGGTGCTCGCTTGTAGAGGCATCAAAGCAAAAGAATAGTCAATTGTTCTGGCACCTTCTGTCAAAAGGGTCTCCCAGCTTGAAAACAGAAACTGACTTCCATATACAGCCCCATGTGTGGGAGGAGTTTTTTGAGCAGTTATTTGCAGGACAATGGGTTCCCTATGACCCAGGCCCACAAATGACATCTTTACATTTAGCAATAACTGAGGAGATTGTTATTACTCTAGACGAAACTACCCTAGCTATAAAATCATTACAGAATGGGAAAGCCCCGGGCCTAGACAAGCTCCCGGGAGACATGTACAAGGCTGAGCCTATAATATGGGGACCTCTGCTCCAAGTGGTTTTCAATGCCATCATGTGTGGTGGTGAAATTCCGGCGACCTGGAGGGGCGCCGAGATTATCCCGATCTATAAAAAGGGAGATAAAGGGTCTCCCGGAAACTATAGCCTATCAGCCTTATAGATGTCTCCCAAAAAATCTTCTGCAAAATTATTTTAACCAGGATCCAAAACTGGATCGAGGAAAATAATGTCTTGTCAAATTTACAGTCAGGATTTAGGGCCTCTACAAGTACCAAAGACCAAGTTTTTAGATTTCTTCTGTTAATTTGGAAGGAAGTGACCATCAGAGGAGGCCACTTGTATGTTGTGTTTGTGGACTTAAAAACGGCCTTCGACTCTATAGATCGCACCCAACTTTGGCTAGCCTTGAGTGAACTAGGACTCCCATCATATTTACTTAATATCCTGATCCGTTTACACCATGACACATACGCAAAGGTCAGGTGGAACTCTGATGGTAGTCTTTCAAAAGCTATATCAGTTCGTAAAGGTGTACGCCAAGGCTGTGTCCTTGCCCCAACATTATTTACCCGTTACATTAATGGGCTAATAGGAGAGTTGTACAATTGTGGTGGCGACCCCCCAAAATTAGCAGGCAGTGTAGTGCCCTGTCTGCTTTTCGCAGATGACACGCTACTCATTGCCAGAACACCCAAGGGGATCCAGAACCTTCTGTATAAATTTGACAAAGCCTGCAAGGAGAGGGGGCTAGAAATAAACTGCTCCAAGACACAATACATGACATTTAACCCCTATAAATCCCACAAGGGTAAACTTATGCTGGGTACCCAAACCTTGGAGCAGGTTAAGGCATTTGATTATTTGGGAGTACGCATTAGCGACAGGCTGGTCTGGACATCACAAATTGAGAAGAGTACTCTGACCCTCCAACATGCCGATTGTGCAATAGTCCGGAGGGCCAGGGCGACTCCATACCGGCCGATCTCGCCCATTCTGGAACTTCATAGGGCTAAAGGCCTAGGAGCAGCCCTTTATGGTGCTGAGCTATGGGGGCTGGAAAATTTGAAGGACTTAGCCCTTGCTGAAAATAAATTTATTAGGGCGATCCTGAACCTACCTGTGAATACTCCCCTTCTGCCGCTTAGACTCGATCTTGGTCTAAAACCTATAAACCACTTTGCTAATCTTAGGGCTCTCCTGTTTTGGATTAGGATATGGACTAGTAACACACAGGTCCCGGTGAAGGAGGCCCTGGAAGAGTTGATTGTTCTGCATAAACAAACAGGTCGTATTAAGTGGTTCAACATGATCAAGGATTGGTTTTTAAAATTATGGTTGGGGTGTATCTGGGAGGAGCCAGGGTCTATAATAAAACCAATGGTTCCCCTTCTTAAAAAAAGGTTTTGGGAGTATATGGACTTATAAAGTTTAGAAGGTAATGCACATGGCACTTTGACCTCTAGTTTTTTAAACTTTAAAGGATGGTTTGGATTCGAAATGTTTTTGGATGACATCGAACCCCCCCCCCAGGCAAGAGCCCTGTATATTCAATTCAGATACAGAGCTCTCCCTTTAAATTCAAGAAGAAGCACCTGGGAAAATGCGTCTGTAACACCACTGTGCCCTACATGTCACACTTCTCCCGAGACCCTTGATCACTTTCTCTTTTTTTGTCCCTCTAATGTTGACCTTCGGAAAACCTGGATAATTCCTGTCTGCTGTTTATTATCTTTCACACGCCCCAGTGAAGCTCTACGTATTTTTAGGTCAGACACCACAAGGTGGCTTGTATTTGCAATCTCGAGATTTCTGCTCTTTGCCTGGTGGAAGAGGTCAAAAATGATTAAAATTGCTTCTGAGAACTTGATTTGATAACACACATCAATCTGGCCTCAGGGAATTGAACTATGTATTTTATATTTTTAGACGCTGTGATAGGTTGTTTTTAAAATACAATTTTCTTATGAAATACTGCATTGAAAATTTTAATTGTTTTTATGTTTATGAATTGTTTTTATGATGTAAATGATCATATTTTTGATTGAATAAAGAAATATATATATATACATATACACTGCCATTGCAGACTGTGTGTTTTGGTGTAGACAAAACGTAAGAGTCGACATGGCACACATCCCTGTGTGCCATGCCTACCAAACACTGCCTGTGGCATAGGTAAGTCACCCCTCTAGCATGCCTCACAGCCCTAAGGCAGGGTGCACTATACCACTGGTGAGGGCATAGCTGCTTGAGCAATATGCCCCTACAGTGTCCAAGTCCCTTCTTAGACATTGTAAATGCATTGAAGCCATATTGAGTATATGGGCTGGGAGTTTGTATTTACAAACTTCACATCTCCATGATGGCTTTACAGAATGCTAAGAAGTTTGGTATCAAACTTCTCAGTATAATCAATTCACACTGATGCTAGTGTTGGATGAATTACAAAATGCACTCAGCAGGCATCTTAGAGATGTCCCCTGAAAAACGACAAACTCTCTGGTGTGCAGCTGACTGGTCTGCACCAGCCTTCCACACTCAGACATGTTTCTGACCCCCCTGAGGTGGGAGCCCTTGTGCTCTCGTGGGTCGGGAACAAAGCCTGCTAGGGATAGAGGTACTTCTCACCTACCCCCAAGCAGGAACAGCATTTAGGGCGGTGAGCCAAAAAGGCTCCTTGCCCAATATGCTAGTCGGGCCTCTCCAGCTAGTGGACATGCCCGCCCCTCTGACCAAGCCCAACGTTTGGCGGCAAAGGCGGCGGGAAAATTAGTTAACCGGAGAGCTGTGCCCCCTCACCCCTAAGGTGTCCTGGACTGAGGTGACCCCCTCCTTAGAATATCCTCCATCTTGAGGGACACGCCTTCTGAGACATTCAAATCTCCACAATGCCACACATGGATCTACACCTTTAACTTTGGAAGCATTGGCTTCCACTGATGTCCGCCTACTTCGCAAAGCAAATACAGAAGAACCCAGTGTTTCGCCTTGTTGTAATTGTTGAAGTCCGCCAGGTCATTGCTGTCCTGATGAGACCCCCAAATTTCAAGCAGAGTCAAAACGCTGTCGACACAAACTAAGGACAGTCCCTAGTTACAAGCACCAGACACTTTACCTGGTGGCTTCTCATTGTTAATTTATCATTCTGGACGTCCTTTTTTTTTATTTTATTTTTTTAAACTTTATTTATTGATTTTCCATATACATAACAAGGCTTCCAGTGTACGACAGGCAATTAATACATCATGTTACATTGTACTATGCAGACAGTTCATCACAGTATACATTCGGGGCAGTGTGTTTGCTTAACCTAACAACTTTATCAGATAACTGACTTAGGTAGGGGTCCACCAGGCCTATGGCCTCGTTTTCCTATCCTTATAGGAACATGGAAGTTTCAGACCATGGGGCATGGCTATCTCGATCTCATATCTCCAGCCAATTTCTTCAAGACCATTTTATGCATTGTTACTGGTACAGTCGTCATTCCGTTATTCTTAATCTTATTGCATTACCGTGTGCAGCATGTTACAACCTAGGTGTGTTGCTGGATGCTATGTGAGCTATTTCTTCCCTTTCCTCAGGTGGTGTTTCTTCAGCATCGCGTATGAGTAAATATTGTGTAAGAGGGCTCCATATGTCTTTAGGCCGTGAGCTCCGCGGCAATGTTTCTGCATATATAGTAACCTGTTCCTGACAGTAAATTAAGTCCTCTAGCCAGTCCTTAAATTTAGGGGCACGTCCTCTACCCCACCTGCATGCCACTCTGCGTTTTGCTAGCAGTAAGGTAATTGTGACATATCGACGGTATGGTTTCGGGATTTGTTCAGTGTACCTCAATATTGCTACTAATGGACTGCGCTCTATTGTGATAGATGTCATCTGCGTTATGGCTTCGAATACTTATGTCCAGTACTCCAATCACACGTGGGCATTCCCAGGCTAAGTGTATAAACCCAGCTCCCGGGCTGCCACAGCGATCACAGTTATCTGTTTCCCTTAGTTTAAACCGGTAAAGCTTCACCGGGGTACAGTAGAACCTTTGAATGAATTTATAATGTATAATTCGAAGTCTGCAGCTAGCAGATATACTTGCAGTTTGTAGGCAGCAATATGTCCATTGTTCGGGTGTGAGGTCGACACCCAAATCTGTGTTCCATTGTGTTAATGCAGTGTGTTCTGGGTCAGTTTGTAACGCGCGTGTGCCATGGTATAGTGTAGAGACTACAAAGGAATTCCTCAGCACACGTCTGTTATGTCACAATATACATAAACATGCTTGATGTGAGCATAAGTAAAATACAAGTAGGTAAGTTCTTATTTCTTTTTTCCTTTTTATTTTCCGATGTTCAGACAGCCGACACGTGTTTCGTCGCTTACATGGGAATTAATCCGCGACTTTATCAAGGCTATTGTCTTCCTGTGTATAACCCTTATTTCTTAGTAGTTTGATCCCACACACGGACGTCGCTCCTCGTGTTGCCGAGTACGGGTTATACACAGGAAGACAATAGCCTTGATAAAGTCGCGGGATTAATTCCCATGTAAGCGACGAAACACGTGTCGGCTGTCTGAACATCGGAAAATAAAAAGGAAAAAAGAAATAAGAACTTACCTACTTGTATTTTACTTATGTTTACATCAAGCATGTTTATGTATATTGTGACATAACAGACGTGTGCTGAGGAATTCCTTTGTATATCTGTCAATTGGCCAAGGCCATTTTGTATTTTGAGGAGGTCAGTGGTTCTCTTCACCTTGCAGCACCGTGATCAATACAGCAAGTAAATATCAAATATTTGTGTTATCTCTCCCGAGTGGCGCCTTCATTTACCCAACTAAATACCACTGCTTATTAGGTGCTCATAGTGTAGAGACTAGATGCCCTGGGCTTGTGGTTTGCAGCATATTATGGAGGGGTACCAAGTATGCGGGTTCTCCAGGGAACTCTGGTACAATGGTGCGCATTCCTTGTTTCAACCGTATGTACAAAAATAACTCTAATGGGGTATATTGTGAGCCTTGAAAGAATTGCTCCACCGTGCAGAACTTGCCGTTCCTAAAGAGATCCCCCCCATTTGGCGATTTTCACTTTTTCGCATAATCTTTGAAACCCCTTTCTTGGAGTAGTGGCATCTGTGGATGATAGGAAAGGGGCAGTATGGGCGAGTATATGGTTTGATTCCCCAGCCGTTTGCTTAGGCTACGCCAGGCGTCGACCGTGCTGGTGATTGTTGTGGGTTCTACATTTCTGGCCCGTGGTAGTATATACAGCATTCCGTCGAGTGGTATCGGGTCAGCCAGCCAGTGTTCCACCGCAATTTGTGGCATGTAGTTGGGAGGGTTAATCCAGAAATAGGCATAATGTGCCTGTGCACATTCAAAGTATAGTTCAAAATCCGGTATATCAAACCCCCTTGTCCATAAGGTTTGGTTAGTACTGACCATTTTATCCGGGGTTGTTTACCTCCCCAGAATAACTTCAGCAGTTCTGTGCGTAGTGTCTTAAAAAATTGGCGCCCAGGGTTATATGGGATATTCATAAATAGGTATAAAAATTGAGGGAGTATTACCATTTTTATTAAGGATGCCCTACCAGCCATCGATAGTGGTAAAGCGATCCACCGTGTGATGTTACTAGCGAGGCGCTCAATGGCTGTGCCATAATTAAGGCGGATTATCTCCTCTCTGTTACCCCCAAGTCGGATCCCTAAGTATCGCAGATCGGACTCACACCACTCTCCAATGGGTAATCTAGGTCAAATTTTGTAACCGCCGGCGTGAGTGGGAAGATCTGTGATTTTGCCCAATTGATGTGTACTCCTGAAAGATATCCAAAACGTATAAATTCTCGTAGCAATGCATTAACGTTATTTTGGGGGTCTCTGACGTATAACGTCATATCATCCGCATAGAGGGATATCCAGGATCTGCCGCAAATTACACCTCAATGCTTTCTCCTGGTGTTGCTGTCTCAATTTACACGCCAATGGTTCAAGTGCGAGTGCAAACAGCAAGGGTGATAGCGGGCATCCCTGTCTAGTGCCTCTCGAGATGGGAATCGTTGCCGACGTATGTCCATTCATGAGCACTCTAGCTGTGGGGCGCTGGTACAGTAGTTTAATCCAGGCCACAAACGCAGCAGGAAAACCCATGCGTTGTAATAGTGCTATAAGGTAGTCCCATTCTATTGAATCGAATGCCTTTGTGGCATCCATGAACACTGCTGCCATCGGGAGCTCAGGTGAGATATTTTGAAATATTGAGAATAAGGTTCGGAGGTTATGTGTTGCTGCGTCGCCCGGGAACAAAAACCTGATTGATCCGGCAGTACCAATTTGTCTATTAGTAGGATTAATCTATTGGCTATGACCTTTGCAAGTATTTTCGTGTCGCAGTTTAAAAGTGATAGTGGTCTATATGAGTCACAGGAAGTGGAGGTCTTGCCGGGTTTAAGCAATGATGTGATCAGAGCCTCCCTCATGGATGGGGAGCACCTCGCGGTTCTAGGGATTCCTCAAATACTTCCTTCAGTACTGGGGCCATAATATCTATGTATGTTTTATAAAATTCGGCCGATAGGCCATCAAGGCCTGGGGCCTTACTGGATTTTTGTTGCAATATGGCCATTCGAATTTCATCGATTTCAAGTGGAGCGCTGAGAAATTCTCTCTGATTATCCTCCAGCCATCCCAGCGCCATTTCTCCCAGGAAACTATCCATTTCGAGGCCACCCTGTCGCTGCGATGTGTATAATGCGGAATAATGTGTCGTGAATGCTGTCAAGATCTCCGTCGTGTCTCTGTATGTCTCTCCCGTAGCCCCCTCTATCTCTATGACATATTGTGTACAGCGTGGTTTCCTAATCATGTCTGCTAAGGACTTCCCGGGTCTTTTCCCCTCCCGTATTTCCGGGCTTGCCAGTATTTCCCTTTGAACTTTACCTCTCTTGCAGCGGTTTCCATGTAGTCTGTCAGTTTCTCTCTGATTTCTATATGTGTTCGCTCTGTACCCCCATTGGCCGTTTTAGTCTCCAGCGTCTTGATCTCTCTTTCTAGTTTTTGCAGTGATCTTTGTATATCCCGGAGTATCCCAAAACTTTTGGAGATACAAAACCCTCTGATTGTTACCTTGAAGGCCTCCCATATGATCTCTACCGAGTCTCACGGAGCCTCTATTCCGTTGAAAAAAATCTCTAATCTCCTCTCCTAGTTCGCTATGAAAGACTTCATCTAATAGCGCAGTGGGTTGTAATCTCCAGTTGCGTCTGGGCATATCATATCCTGGTGGTAGAATCTGAAGGTGCACCGGTGAGTGATCCGAGTATGTCCTTGCCAAATGTATTACATTTTGTATAGCCGGCACTAGTCCTTTGGAGACTAAGCAGTAATCTATTCTGGCCCATGTTGCAGCCTGTGTGTTAAAGTGTGTTCCCTCCCGGGTAGTGTGATGTTGCTGTCTCCAGGTATCTATGAGATTCCCCTCCCTCAGAATCTCCTGCATTATGTTCTGTGTTCTGGTGTAATGATGCGGCGCGGTGTTTGAGCGGTCAATGGCTGGATTCAGTGCAACATTAAAGTCTCCCCATATGATGTGGGTCGATCCAATGCCTAGTATCTTCCCCCACAGTGTAGCGAAAAATTCAGGCGTATCTACATTTGGGCCATAGCAACATGCTAGGGTGACCGAATCTGTGCCCAGGCGACCCCACACCAGTACGTATCTGCCCTGGGGTCCGTCTGCGCTCCCATGAAGCTGAATGGGGTGTGTTTTTTTATAATGATCGCTGTGCCCCTCGCATATGTAGAGTACGATGAGAAGATCCTATGTTCAGCCCATGTATGTGCAAATGTGGAGGGTTGTTGTGGATGAATGTGAGTTTCTTGCAGCATGGCTACCTGTATGTGGTGTCGATCAAGGTATCCTAGAATCTGCCTACGTTTTCTTGGGTCTCCTAGTCCTCTGACGTTCCATGTTACTATTCCCACTTGCTGTGAGTGTGTTGTCTCACCCGTAGTCTCCATTGTTCCCGATAGGACCACCCAGGCTATGTATCCCCGTCTTTGGTACAACACTTAATTGCTCGTTTGCCTGTCCTGCTTGTTGAAACATATTCTGACCAACATTTCTAACATTCAACACCCCTCCCACCCCTCCCACTGAGGCATCCCAATCATGCCAGAGAAACCCTTCCCACCCCCTCCTTGTTCCCAACCTGTACCTCTCCGCAAATGGTGAGTTACGTTCGATTAACAATTCAATACTTCGTGAGTCAATAAGGGGATCTCCCGTTTGAGGGCTTTATGTAGGTGGCTCATCGGTATTCCTCCTGCCCCTAGGCGCCAAGCTGGGACTGTTCGCCTCTGCAGGGGCCGGCAGGCGTCCGGCGATATTTGTTCAGTGGTACCTATCTTTTGTTGACATTTCGGTGCTTTCTTAGCGTCTGTTGCTCGAGTGGGTTGTGCACATCTATTCAGATTCGGTACTTCTGACCACGCAGTGTAGGTCTCCTTACCGCCTATAAATTTATTATTCCTTCTGCTGGCGGCCTATTTCTGGTGTGTCCGTTTGCCGCATGTCCTCAGGAGTCGGCCTTGTGTCCTTTTGTGTCTTCAGTTGTTTTAGGAATTCTTCCACCTGTTGGGGTTTTGTATATATCACTTGTTTGCCTTGGTGTGTTATCCGCAGTCGCGCCGGGTAGAGAAGTGCATAGTCTACTTGCGCTTGTCTCAGTTTTTGTTTGACGGGCAAGAAGCGCCTCCTATCCTCTTGCACCATGGCTGTAAAGTCAGGATAAATGACGAAGGGCACCCCATCATAATGCAGTTGTTTCTTCTCCCGGGCGATGCGTAGGGCAGCATCACGGTCTCTATAGTTGAGGAGTCGGGCTATAATTGGGCGTGGTGTAGTGCCAGGCGGGGGCCTCGGACCTAGGGCTCGGTGCGCCCTCTCCACTATGAATTGAGGGGATAGCGCTTCCGCACCCATTACCGCAAGCAGCATCTTTTCTATGTACAGTTCCATTTTCCCAGTATTGGCACTTTCTGGTATTCCCAGGACTCGTATGTTGTTCCTCCGGCTCCTGGCTTCAATGTCCTCATTTTTGGCCGCAATTATTTTCAATAGCTTGTCCATTTGTGCCACATTACCCTGTAGGTTCAGTCGTAGCATCTTCATTGTCAGAAATGCGCTGTTCCGCCTCTTTCAGTCGTTCATCATGCTGTTCTATTTTGTGGACAACATTGTCCATGCGTGTGTTCATGGCATCCATTTTGTCCGCCAGGGTAGCCAATCCTTGTCGCACTTCAAGCATGAGCGTTTTCATGTCATCTTCCGGTGAGGTGTTAGACCCAGCCATTAAGGGTTCTAGTCCTGTATCCACTTCTGACTGTTGAGATCGTGAGGCCTTCTTTGGCTCAAAATGGAGGCGCGGTTGTTTTGCGTCCGGTTTCCCCATCCCTGTCTGCAAATACGTATGTTCGTTCCTGCGTGGAGCTATCAGTTATGGAGTGCAGGGTTTGGGTAGTGTTCGTGCTATTGCAGTCTCCTCTCAATGGCAGAAGTCTGCAATGCCAAGTTGCCGAATACCACTCAGCGAGTGTGTACACTCTATCACTGTTGTCGCTCTCACAGGGCTCCTCACCACGTTGCTCTATATTGTTGTAGGTCTGCTTAATTGAATCTGTGCCCTGTCCAATTATTGCTGCGCCTCTCCTCCTTCCTTCTTAGCGCCCTTTCTTGCCGTGTTTTAGTGAGTTACCTGCTCCGTCATTCAGTAGCTCGTACGGAGCTCCACCATCGCCGGTCTTCCACCGTGCTGCCCCTTATAGTCATAGCCTTCTTCCTGCGTGTGATATCATACTGCTCGCCCCAGGGGAAGAGAGCTCTCGCCTCGTGCAGTGTCAGTCTTATTACGCACCTCCGCCTCCTTGCAGTCACCTCCCAAGCCCATGCGCGCTGCACCTACCGCCCGTTTCTCTGTGTCCGTAGGTCGTTCGTATCAGCGCTCAGAGTTTGTGCTGCGCCATCTCTTCCTCATATTTGCGCTTAGCCAGTGCACCTGGTCGTTTAAACTTGGGGGTGGCAGGATGCCCACTGCATGGTTTCAGCCTGCGGCCTTTAGCGCGCTCATGTCACTGTGTCTCCTCCCTCACGATTGGCGATGTATCCCTCCTTGCACGCCGGGCCTCCCAATTCCTTCCGGTATGTCGTGCTGTCAGAGCATTCACTGCATCCGATGTCAGCGCTTCCCTTTGAGCTATTATTGCCAGCTTCCTAATCTCGGAGCCGTGCCGTTTTTCGCAGTGCACTCACCGCGCCATCCGCTTCTGAGTGCTCTGCTCCCTCGGCCTGTATTCCACGAGGGGGACCTCGGCGCTCCCGTTGACTCCGGTGCCGATTGTCAGTTCCATTCCTCTCAGGCCCTTCCACGCTGAGCCCTCCGAATGCCGATTGAAGGTGAAGTCCGGCACCGATTTTCCTCTAGATTGGGCTGTCGCCTCTTCAGTTGTTTACTTGCACCCAGCGATCATCTGTGCGATCTTACTTCCACTAGATTAGGATCTTTTGAAGGATAATAGCATCGGACTGCGGGAGCCTTACGTGAGTTCGGCCATTCCACACGAGCGCCACCTAGCGCCACTCTGGACGTCCTTATATGTACCCGAGTATACCTTTTTTTTAGTCACATTATTTGTCATTTCTTCTACTTGCTAGGTTATGGGTTTTTCCACTTAGAGCTGTCCAACTTTGTTATCTTCTACTTTGTCACTACTCACTAAAGTGCTTGTGAGGTTGCATATCGTGAGTTTTTGGCAACATACTAGTTACAGTTTGGGCATTAATCTTATTTTCACTTCATGACTGACAGATACTGTCTGTTTTATTTTAATTTCTTTGTCTATTAAGAAACCATTCCAAAGCAAGCTTCTCAAAGGGATTAAACCACTAATTCCCACCAATGACTTCAAAATGGTAGTTCAAGCGGCTATTTTCTTGAAACTGGACTACGGCAACTCTCTATTTGCGGACACTTAGAATTCACCTTGCTACCCTGAAGGCAGCTCTCAACTCTGCTGCTCACCTGGTCTCTGGTACAAGATGTTCCGACCACATCACCCCTGTCCTAACCACATTCAACTGGCTTCCCAATGAAGCAAGGGGTACCTTCAAATTGGCATGGATCATCCACAAAACTCTACGCGAAGACTCACCAAACTATCTCACAAATAAACTATCTATCTTGGGTGGCTTCCATTCCCTCAGAAGCTCCAACTCAGTGTGTCTGGAAATCCCTACCTTCAAAAAATGTAGAACTCTGAAGCAATACTTCTCAAGGGCCGTCCCCGAAATCAGGAACGCCATCCCACCTGCCATCAGGACAAACCCCTCCCATATCTCCTTCAAAATGGAACTGAAAATTCATGCTTAATGACTCAATTAATCATACTCCAAGGTCTTATTGTTGGCTAAAATTCCATTGTAAGTCTGCTAATGTATTTTTCTAATGAGCTTTGTAAAGTACTCTGATACCCCTCGGGGTCTGGTTTGTGCTAGATAAGACTGCTGCAAATAAATAAATACATAAATTAATTGAATCCATCAACACCTTCGGATTTTCTTGAAACAGCTCTTTATTAAATTTCCAAATGCGTATCCAAAACACAGCCAATGCGTTTAATTCCGAAAGTTGGAACTTCTTCAGGGCTTCCATATTTCAATAAATCTCTCCTGTCCCTGGTACTATGACGCCATTTTGGGGGGGGTTAGCAGTCCAGGTGTTTGTTCCCCTCCTGGCTGTTATATAATGCACACTGCATCGCAGACGCGCAGCGGACTTGTAGACTGAGCAAACCCTAACTGCTGCTGCCCCGCCTTTCTTTTTACTGTGTATTCTTTTCTGGGGGAATTGTTAGTGTGCACCTCTGCGTGTTGCAGGGTGGACGGTAAGGGGCTTCAGTACCTTTTTGATTGTTTTTAACTTTTAAACTTCTTTCTGTTGATTTTAATACTGCTCTTCTGCTTGCACACACCTTTTTGGGGAGGACGCGACCTCGGGGCTTCGTCCTTGTTGTAGCGTTGGAGCGGAGCGCCATCTTTCCTTCGCTCCGTGGGGCCCTAACCAGATGCCATTTTGGGGGGGTTAGCAGTCCAGGTGTCTGTTCCCCTTCCGGCTGCTATATAATGCACACTGCAACGCGAACGCGCGCAGAGGGTGTGCCAAAGGCAAGCCCGTATGTGCGAGTCCGGATCGCAGCCAGCACCAGCCACGCTGCTCAAATGGATAGCGGCAAGGCCATTAAATGGGCACAAGATACTCTTATGGCCTTGAAAGGTGAGCCGAGCTCAGGTATGCCATGCATTGACCTTGGGGCGGGATGCTCGGAGTATTGCTGCTCGATCTGGGATTTTGCTCTCAATGTGCGACCGGAGCTAAATGTAGAAAAAGCAGCACACTCTACTCACCAGACCTCAAAATACACTGACATTAAAGCCTGACTTATCAACTGCAGGTCTTTACCTAAGCATGCCGATGATATTTGCCAATCCCTTATGGACAATGCATGGGATATTATGTTCCTAACCGAGAACTGGTAGAGGGAAGGAACTAACCCCGATGTGGCCCTTGGGATTCCCCCAGGCTTTCGGATTGTGTGTGCCAACAGGGGGGGAGATAGGTTAGGGGTAGGGGTGGCCATTATTTTTAAGGATACTTGGGAGATTTCTACCTCCAAATAGGACCACGTCGGCAATATCAAAGGCCTAATCTTTTGCATTAAAATATCCCCCTCCTTTGCTGGGCTGTTGCTTTATGGGCCGCCAGACTGCTCACACAGCCACACGCCGGAACTGGCTGATATGATCGGCCAGATGTTTTTACATTATATCAATTTTACAGTGTTGGGAGATCTTAATCTCTATGTTGATGAACCTAGCTGCCTGCAGGCTGCACACTTTATATCAGCACTTAATGGCTGTAACCTAACCCAGTTGATCACCGTGCCTACCCACAGAGCAGGCGAAGTGTTAGATCTTATCTGCTCAAATATGCAGGATTTGAGGGTTGAGGAGCCGCTGCGAATGGTTTGGAGGGACCATTTTCTGTTTCCGTTTAGGTTTAGTTTTAAGGCTAAATGTTTGGCTAGCATAAAACTAACAGAAGTAAAGAGGAACTGGAGTAGAGTTACTGCTAATACCCTGGGGCCAGTCCTTGACGGAACAATGCCACAATTATCAGGCAACCCCGATAGCGACCCCAACTGCTTCAATGCCTGGTTGACATCTGCTCTTGATACTGTGGCTCCACTGAGGTCTCTTATTACTTCCAGAACCACCCCTCAGCCCCTTGGTTTTCGGCTGAAATCAGACAGGAAAAAAGCAGCTGCAAAAGGATGGAACGTGAGTGGAGAAAGTCCTATCTGCCGGCAGCTAAAAGTGCCTATAAAGAGGTCCTGAAGAAATTCGACAAACTGCTAAGATGTAAGAGGAGGGAACATCTGGCCAGATGTATTGAGAGTGCAGAAAATTCCTCTAAAGAAATCTTTAGGATCGTAAAATCCTTCACTAAACCTACAGCGTTGGATCTCAATTTCCACCCCTCCCAGGCTCTGTGCTCAAACCTGCCCGAATTCTTTGAAGATAAAATACAAAAGCTATATTCTTCATTCACACCAGTGGCAGAGTCCCTGAGAATCAAGGACCACATAGTCCCTCAGAACTGACCGTACGTTTTCTCGGAATTCCTCCCTATAACAGCAGAAGAGATACTTGTCGAACTCATGAAATGTAAATCGCGTTCCCGGGGATATCCCTGTCCCGCTCGGTGGTTCAGATCATTGGCCTCACGGCTTAATCCCTTACTAAACCAAATCTGGAATGCATCTTTTAAGACGGGAATTTTTCCAGCCACTTGGAAACAGGCTTATCTGTTACCACTGCTGAAGAAACCTAATGCTGAACCCGAAGTACTTAGCAACTTTAGACCGATTTCCCCGCTATCTGCACCGGCCAAAATCCTAGAGAAATTGGCACTGCATCAACTAGATGACTTTGTGGAAGCCAATGGTCTTCTACACGACTCCCAGTCAGGCTTCCGGTCAGGTTATAGCGTGGAGACAGTGTTGGTAGAAGTAGCCTATTCAGTGAGAACGTCAGTGGATGGTGGCTCTTCTGCCATGCTAGTGCTGTTGGACCTCTCAGCGGCTTTTGATACGGTGTCTCATTCAATTCTGCTGGAAAGATTGAAACATATTGGCGTGCAGGGGGTGGCACTTGATTGGATCCGGTCTTATCTTGAAGACCGTGGTCAACGGGTTTTCCTTCGCCCTATCTCATCACCAGTCAAACAACTTATATGCAGAGTGCCCCAGGGGTCTGCCTTAAGCCCGCTGCTCTTTAATATCTACCTTGCCCCGCTGGCGGCTCTCATTTCCACGTGGGGGGTGAAGGTAGTTTCCTATGCGGATGACACTCAGCTGGTGTTCTCTTTTAAAGAACATTTCACGGCAGCCTTTTACAAATTTAAGGAATGCCTGAAGGACATTGCTGGTTGGATGAACGTAAGATGCTTGAAGCTTATTGCAGACAAGACTGAAGTCTTGTTTTTCAATCAAGCATCTCCTCCTCAGTCGTACCTTTGGTGGCCAAGGGAGCTGGGCCCCCTCCCACTCCAAAGGACTCAGTTAGAAATCTTGGAGTTAGGTGGGAGAAAGACCTCCCCCTCACGGCACAAGTCTGGCAAATTTCCGCTGCCTGTTTTGGGAAAATGAGATCTATCAGGAAATGTTCACGTTTCCTGCCAGAAGAGAGCCGTAGGATCACGGTCCATGCACTGGTAACCTCCCAGCTAGATTATGCCAATTGTCTCTACCTGGGGTTGCCTGGCTACCATTGACCCACAGACTACAGACGGTGCAAAATGCGTCTGCAAGGCTAATCCGTAGGGTCCCTTTTCGCCAGCACATTTCTCCTCACTTGAGACAGCTTCACTGGCTCCCTGTGGCCAGGAGGATTGAGTTTTAGGCACTCACCCTCACTTTTCGAGCCATCCACGGCAAGGGTCCAGGCTACCTCAGGTCGAGGCTTAGCCTATATCGTCAGGAGCGGACCTTGAGATCTAATCATCAGCGTCTCCTCAATGTCACCCGTTTTGTAAAAATGCAACAAGGAGGCAGGTCCTTCATAGTAAGGACTTCCAAACTTTGGAACGCCTTGCCCATCCACCTGCGCATGTTAGAAATGGAACATGAGTTCAGAAAGGCTTTAAAAACCTAGCTCTTTAGGCAGGGGTAGTAGTATCTGGAGCTGCTCAGTCTCTTTATCAGCGCCGGGACACCTGTCGAGGTAGCTGTAAGCTCTATAAATGGCCATTGATTGATTGAGTTCTCTTGTTTTTCTTTGAACTTCTGTCTGCACCTTAAGGTTCCGCTAATGTCTATGTGCTGTCCTTAGTTACGCAGGCAATTTTTCTTAACATATAAACATTGTTGTGGGTACATCCTAGACACTTTCTGTGCTGCATGTTGTGCATAGAGGTTCGAAGAAATCATGATGGAATGCTTAGCAAGTCTTGCATTATGACCCGCATTACAAGTAGGGTGGAACAGGGTGGGATATTAACCATCTCCTGTAAAAATCGATACCCAGAGTCGGATGTTTACCAGGTGTGTTAATTCTGGTTGGAATTCAACCCGCTACTTCAGAATGAAAGCCTGTGTGTCATCAGAGCAAGCTTTCTGAGAACCCATTGACTTAATCCTAGCGGTCCTCCAAATTACATAGTATCACTCCTTTCCCAGCAGGATGATGCCCTCAGACTCTCCATGTAAAAACACCCCTTTTGTGCTGTCTAGAAAAAATCAAACAAATTAGGAAGTCTAATCAACAGTTTCCCAATAATGGTCCCTCAAGATAGGGTTGATGTTTTTCAAGCAGTCCTTTGGATTGTATTCTGTATAATACACTGCTACTAAGATTACAGAGGGCTCATTCATCAGAGCGGAAAGTTTTATTGCAGCCCTTCTTACAATTGTGTATGTTGAAGATATTTGCAGAGATGCTATCTCAAACAGATTGGCGCATTATCAAGGCACTGCTCCATATATTCTGACTCCTTTACAAGGTATGAGGTGGTTCTAGGGTCTCTGTCAAATCGTTTTACATGCCAGTTCTCTTCACCATCTTGATTTGAGGTTTGCATCCCCCACTTGAGAGGTTAGGAATGAGCTTGCTGTTCTTTGCATTGGTCATCGCTAATAGGGAAGATCCTTAATGGAAAAGCAAATGCTACTCTTAATGCTGGTTCTTCATCATTGGATTTTCATGAACACCAAGCCATCCTTACTGGAAAACGTGGAGTCGACTCTGGTGGATAGCTTCAAATTAAAATCTTAACGCTTCATGTAAGCTTGAAAATGAACAGGCGCCACAGCTGTGCCCTCCGGGGTTGCAGTGTCAGCTTGGAGACTTAAGAGCACAGTGCAGTTTTTCTTGCTGTAAAGCTAGCCTATTTGCCCTTTTTTCTTTTTTTTGATTTAGATTTAAAAAAAAAAAGCATTAGGAAAGCTTGGGGACTGCTTCTCCGTTATCTACAATATCAGTAACAGCTGTGCCTAGACTAGCAGCATAAATTGCTGGTTTATCTTTAAAGAAACAAAAGCTAGGCATACATTTAAAAACCGAATATTTTTATTTTGTAGTGTCGAAAGATAAATAGTTTAATATTGAAGGTTGTCCCTTCAACCGCAGGAACCACGCTGTTGTTTAAACACTTATAACTAGGCTTCGTTATGTACATAAAATGGATTACATTAGGAATAGACCTCAGATGAAAAGCAGATGTTAGCTGCTCAGCCTCTCACTCTGATCTGACCAACTTCCAGACCTGCACTGTGACATCACACAGACTCACACTGACCTCATCACACTGGTTGAGCTGGTTGTCAAGCACACACTGGTATGTGGACATGCAGGGGAAGGAAGATACCACGTAGAGCCACCCAATATCCAGTGAAGATGGAGAAATCTGATTGCAAGTAAGCAACTTTTCCCTACCCATCATGACACAGCAACAATGACTCACTGAAATTATTATAGATTATTCAGCAATCATTTCTTATTGCAGTCATAGAGGGCCTTCATTATACCAGTTTGGCTGACATAAGCGTATTCACTGCTTCCTACAGCCCTTCTGAGAAAGGTGTGTCTCTTCATTCTTAAGCCTTCATAAACTAGTCAGTGCACAAAACTGGACATCATTGAGTGTACTTGAGAGACAGTCTTGCTTCCTGGTCCTTCAACAAATCATGAAAATGTTCACCAAATTTAAGGGGGACTCTGGGAGGATTTATTGGGGTCAACAACCCCTACTCAGATGTAGAAAATCTGATTATTGTTAGGTCTTCATTTAACTAGTTGGAGGTTTGCAGGGCATGGAAAATACTTGAATTTTTGGTTAAAGAAATATGAACAATGAAACCAAGCAGAAATGACCAAATATATTTTCCTGGAAGCAGGAAGAGGAATTGCTAATTCCACGTTCAAAATTATCCTCACAAGAAATTCTCAAGCAAAGGTTATAACCACTAATGAGGACAACATAAATGTAAATATTAATCAAAAGCTTGACCGAAGCGTTCCCAGTTGGGCACAAATCAGAGGTATTTGGTCAGATTTGTCTTGGTTTGATCCCCTGCTTTGCATGTATACGCTTTAGTGTAAACCACATGCACAATCTTGATGTGGAATAGGTATGATAAGATCTCCTGAAGAAAGACTTTGTAGGATTTGCTGCAGTTCTTTGGAGGCCCTGCCACATGTATCATGTAAATGCTCAAGTTTCAATTACCTGAACCGCAATCGTTCATGACACACAGCGTCTGACCTAGGAAGGATTTAGAGCACCCTCCCGCCATGCCCATCTGGCACCTTTGTCATCTTCAGGCCCAGGCACTGTAGCAGAATCTGGGAGTCCAGAGTGTCGAAGACGGTTGGCTAGTATAGCAGTGTGAGCAATACACACCCCTCTGATTTTGTCCTATCATTAGTGGCCGCTATAAAAGTTGCCCATCATGTGGAGAGAATTCCTATTATCTATTCACTTAAATTCTTTAGTAGCATTCCTAGCTTTTGCATTAATGTTGATACCACTTCTTTCCTTAGTCGTAGCAGCGCTCCTTGCTTTATTGTTGTAGGCACTCATTACTTTAGCATTGGTAGTGCTCATTATTTTGGCGGTGGTAGCACTTCTGCATGTTAATGCGGACAGTACGCCTTCGGTTAATAATTGTGGTGCTCCTCACATTACTGTGTGCACTGCTTGTATTGTTGACACCGCTCCTTGCTTTATTGTTGACACCGCTCCTTGCTTTATTGTTGGCAGTGCTCATTGTTTTTGTATTGGCAGTGTTCATTGCTTTAGTGTTGTGGGCACTTATTGCTTTAGCAGTGGTAGTTCTCATTATTTTGGCGTTGGTAGCACTTCTGCATGTTAATGCGGACAGTACGCCTTCGGTTAATAATTGTGGTGCTCCTCACATTACTGTGTGCACTGCTTGTATTGTTGACACCGCTCCTTGCTTTATTGTTGACACCGTCTCCTTGCTTTATTGTTGGCAGTGCTCATTGTTTTTGTATTGGCAGTGTTCATTGCTTTAGTGTTGTAGGCACTTATTGCTTTAGCAGTGGTAGTTCTCATTATTTTGGTGTTGGTAGCACTTCTGCATGTTAATGCTGACAGTACTCCTTCGGTTAATAATTGTGGTGCTCCTCACATTACTGTGTTGCACTGCTTGTATTGTTGACACCGCTCCTTGCTTTATTGTTGACACTCGCTCCTTGCTTTATTGCTGGCAGTGCTCATTGTTTTTGTATTGGCAGTGTTCATTGCTTTAGTGTTGTAGGCACTTATTGCTTTAGCAGTGGTAGTTCTCATTATTTTGGCGTTGGTAGCACTTCTGCATGTTAATGCGGACAGTACGCCTTCGGTTAATAATTGTGGTGCTCCTCACATTACTGTGTGCACTGCTTGTATTGTTGACACCGCTCCTTGCTTTATTGTTGACACCGCCTCCTTGCTTTATTGTTCGCAGTGTTCATTGCTTTAGTGTTGTAGGCACTTATTGCTTTAGCAGTGGTAGTTCTCATTATTTTGGCGTTGGTAGCACTTCTGCATGTTAATGCGGACAGTACGCCTTCGGTTAATAATTGTGGTGCTCCTCACATTACTGTGTGCACTGCTTGTATTGTTGACACCGCTCCTTGCTTTATTGTTGACACCGCTCCTTGCTTTATTGTTCGCAGTGTTCATTGCTTTAGTGTTGTAGGCACTTATTGCTTTAGCAGTGGTAGTTCTCATTATTTTGGCGTTGGTAGCACTTCTGCATGTTAATGCGGACAGTACGCCTTTGGTTAATAATTGTGGTGCTCCTCACATTACTGTGTGCACTGCTTGTATTGTTGACACCGCTCCTTGCTTTATTGTTGGCAGTGCTCATTGTTTTTGTATTGGCAGTGTTCATTGCTTTAGTGTTGTAGGCACTTATTGCTTTAGCAGTGGTAGTTCTCATTATTTTGGCGTTGGTAGCACTTCTGCATGTTAATGCGGAGAGTACGCCATTGGTTAATAATTGTGGTGCTCCTCACATTACTGTGTGCACTGCTTGTATTGTTGACACCGCTCCTTGCTTTATTGTTGACACCGCTCCTTGCTTTATTGTTCGCAGTGTTCATTGCTTTAGTGTTGTGGGCACTTATTGCTTTAGCAGTGGTAGTTCTCATTATTTTGGCGTTGGTAGCACTTCTGCATGTTAATGCGGACAGTACGCCTTCGGTTAATAATTGTGGTGCTCCTCACATTACTGTGTGCACTGCTTGTATTGTTGACACCGCTCCTTGCTTGTATTGTTGACACCGCTCCTTGCTTTATTGTTGGCAGTGCTCATTGTTTTTGTATTGGCAGTGTTCATTGCTTTAGTGTTGTAGGCACTTATTGCTTTAGCAGTGGTAGTTCTCATTATTTTGGCGTTGGTAGCACTTCTGCATGTTAATGCGGAGAGTACGCCATTGGTTAATAATTGTGGTGCTCCTCACATTACTGTGTGCACTGCTTGTATTGTTGACACCGCTCCTCTGCTTTATTGTTGACACCGCTCCTTGCTTTATTGTTGACACCGCTCCTTGCCTTATTGTTCGCAGTGTTCATTGCTTTAGTGTTGTGGGCACTTATTGCTTTAGCAGTGGTAGTTCTCATTATTTTGGCGTTGGTAGCACTTCTGCATGTTAATGCTGACAGTACTCCTTCGGTTAATAATTGTGGTGCTCCTCACATTACTGTGTGCACTGCTTGTATTGTTGACACCGCTCCTTGCTTTATTGTTGACACCGCTCCTTGCTTTATTGTTGGCAGTGCTCATTGTTTTTGTATTGGCAGTGTTCATTGCTTTAGTGTTGTAGGCACTTATTGCTTTAGCAGTGGTAGTTCTCATTATTTTGGCGTTGGTAGCACTTCTGCATGTTAATGCGGAGAGTACGCCATTGGTTAATAATTGTGGTGCTCCTCACATTACTGTGTGCACTGCTTGTATTGTTGACACCGCTCCTTGCTTTATTGTTGACACCGCTCCTTGCTTTATTGTTGACACCGCTCCTTGCCTTATTGTTCGCAGTGTTCATTGCTTTAGTGTTGTGGGCACTTATTGCTTTAGCAGTGGTAGTTCTCATTATTTTGGCGTTGGTAGCACTTCTGCATGTTAATGCTGACAGTACTCCTTCGGTTAATAATTGTGGTGCTCCTCGCATTACTGTGTGCACTGCTTGCATTGTTGACACCGCTCCTTGCTTTATTATTGACACCGCTCATCGCTTTACTGTTGCCAGTCTCCCTGTCTTAATGTTGGTGTTGCTTCATGCTTTGTTGGCTGCACTCCTTGCTGTAATGTTTGTGCCAAATCTTGGATTAATTCCTCTAAGTGCCAAAAGCCTCCCTTTGTAAATTGGAACTGCCCTCCATGGAATACATGTTGTGAGCTCCGTGCATAAACATTGGGAGCACTCTTTGCTTTAAGTGTTCGCAGTACGCACAGCATTACCATTAGCAGCACCTATTCAGTCAGCGGTTGCAGAGCTCCTTCCATCAGTATCAATAGCACTTCATGGTTAATGTTAGCAGCACTTCTTGCAGCAACAGGCAGTTATAATGTGGTTGAGGATCACCAACAATTGCTGCAAGTTGCTTTGGAGATATCATCAGTATTGCAAGGTCCTTTTCTTTGGGCTCAATGCAGCCCCATGGATATTCACTTTTTTGCCAGTGGCGCTAGCAGCCAGTCCTGTAGGCCCTCTTATTTGTGGAGTTCTCAGTTAAGCAGCTCTAGTCCTGTCTTCTTAAATGGAGTTGTCTATTCATCATCACTGACACCGTTCCCTCACAAGCTGTGATTTTTCTCTCCCTTGGGAAGGGTGAAGGGCCTGTGGATCACTTGTCCCATATCAGAGCCATTAGATTACAGAGTTCTTTCTTTTCCAGAGTGCCTAATGCCCACCTGTATACCAATAGCTCATTTGACCTCTCCCAGGATGAGTCGATATCACTGCAGCTGCATTAACCTTAGGATTATAAAGCAATGTAAATGAAGTGAATCGCCGTAGCATCTGCCCTTTATCCACCCCACACCTGGAGGTTTATCCTACCTACCTCCAGTTGTGGGTCATATACATATCAACAACACGGAATGCCCCTGACGGAATCACTTCACCAGTAATATCACTTCTGTCTGAGAGGTGTGGTGCAGCGGCCAGGGCAGCTGACTTCGGAGCACAGGGTTCACGGTTCGATCCCCGGCTCCGGCGGCAGCTCAGCTCAGCACCATGTGACTCTGGGCAATAGCTCACTTAATTTCCACTACGGCCCCCAGCGCCTTGAGACCCGTAAGGGTGAGTAGCTGCGCTATATAAAAACGGACTTACATTTACTTACATTTACATTTTAATAAATTGCAGTTGGGTAATCAAATATTATAAAAACATCTCAAAATATTATATTGAATATTAAATCAAAAAGACTATATAGATGATACCAAACAAAATAAAATGACAGGCTACACATACAAAATTACCAAAAAAATATATACATTTAAATTCTAAACGCATAACTTTAAGGAATGCGCTAATATTAAGTCCATTGAATACTATTTAAAGGTAATTATACATTAGATTGCATTATAATTGTAGTTTAATCAATGACAAAAAGAGTCAACGTTTTGGCCCAATTAGTGATTCAACAGAACCATTTACAGGACTTCTGTGATAGCCTCAAAGCAATTAAGGTATTGCTGCTGAAGTTAAATTTTAACATCATAACATACCCTTATCAAATTCCAATGTAACATATATCACACACACATTTCTTATATAATCACATTACTTTGAAATGAGTATACCTCAAACAAATGCTCAAATAGTATGTTTAATTTACCATCCAATATAGAAAAAGTGTTCAATTTTGCTTCTGTATTTGTATATACTCTATTCATTTTAGTTTAATAATTTTAATATTCTTTAATTTAGTCGCAGATCCCCATAGTAGGCCTTGTGGACCCGCAGGGTTCCTCAGATTGCAAGTTAAGAGCCACTGACTTAAATGATACTTACAACAATTCATTTATTCCTGATGTTTATGTATTAAGAATGTGGTGGTTAATTAATCAAGTGACAACAATGATTGTTGATGATAATAATGCAAAGTAATTTTATGCACTTTTTTTTTTTTTACACAATTTCTCTGTTAAGTGATTATATAGAAATCATTGATGTGGCCATGGCCTTGGTGTTATGGATGTTTTTTTTTTTTTTTATTGTTTAGTGGATGCAGGCACCAGACACATAGATTGCACATAAGCGGACAGCAACAACCTACTTGCATCCATAAACAAGCCGATAGAGAGAGGGGCACTTGCATATTCCAGTCACTGTCTCACACAACACAGATACAGTTAGAAAGTATATTATCGGGCGTACATAGTTGGACAGGTGGTGTTGGGCTTCAGGTGCAATTATTATTTAAGCCCTATGCAGAGAAAATCAAACATCATGGACAAGAATAAAGTGAGGTGCCAATGCCCAATCAATCCTCCGCCTGTCATTGAAATATTCATGTCTAATAAGTGATCGAAGCTTCCCTTTCCATGCACATTCGGGCCTTTGTTCAGTTGTAGTACCTACAACTCCTTTAATAGATTAAATTGTTAACTGAAATCCCAGAACCAAAGGCTTGGAGCCTGACTTAGAGCCATAGGGCAACCCATTCGCACTGCAGTTTGTAAGCATAACATCTATCAAACTAAATGTTCTACATACATCACAAAACCCAAGTTTGATGTTGTGAGGTTTACATGTTTTTGTTTTCCTACTTTCAAAGGAGATATGGCATTTTCAAATAGCATATACAAAGCATGCATTTGTATTTTGATTTCCTGATCAATACTTCTAACAACAGATTCCTCACTTTTAGACTATTCCCTGGTGCAGACTGGGTTTGGCAATTTTAAAGCAATAGCAAACGAGCAATAGCTCCCACATGCCGACAGGTGGTGCCGTCTGACTCAATGACAGCCTTACAGCGCCCCAGAAATGACAGAGCAGAGTCATATATAGTCCCCACCCTTGAGTGCTTATGTGCTTAGTCCCAACTTCTGATGATTCCAAACATGGAGATGGTGTGCCAGAGAAGCAATATGTTCCCACCCAAAAAAACTGGACAAGATTCAAGCTATGCCACAAGTGCAGAGAGCAGATGTCGGTCACAAAATATCACCACGTTTCTCTTCAGTGTTTGTGTGTGATAAATGTTCTCTGATGTACCCGATGGCGATCAGAGATTGAGAAGCAAAATTCTATGAATGAGGGCACAAGAAGAGGTCCGTTTCGAAACAGCAGTTCTGCTCCAAGTTGCAGGGTTGCTCCCCCTGCAGAGCGAGAGCCATTCTCTTGTCAAATTCCAGGCCCACTCAAAAGTCATCAGGTTATTCAAAGTCCAAGGTGAGTCACAAGCGAAAGACAACCAAGGTAGATTCAACCCACTCTTGCCCATCAAAGTGAAGCGAGAACCTGTGCAGGTGGCATTCTAAGGACCCGTCTCCTCTGGTGTCCTCCAATTCTGAGCTCATTCTCTGTATGCCCTGAATTTATAGAGGCCTTCACAGATGCCATGCTGCAAATTTTCAAGTTGCGACTTACTTCTTCTAGAGCCCCTTTGAGCCCCTCGAACCCTCAGGCCACCAGTTGCACTTCAGCCAGCAGGTTGCTCCTCATGCCAACTGAACATGTTGGACCTGCTATTAGCCCTTGTCGACTGCAATCCAGACAACTACTCTGGCCCCAAGGTCGACGCTTGTCCCACGGCGGTACTAATGCCAACTCAGATAGTGCTCTTGCTAGATTCGATCGAGAGTTGCCGATGGTGCACACCACTCCTATGTCATGCTATGAAATACCCAAGGTGCAACCAGCCATACTAGAGCCTGACCCTCAGTTTCTTTCACTGCTTGAATATCATCAGAGGCTCAATGTCTTTTTTTTCTCTGATTTGGATGTGGCCCAAGAGCTTCAAAATGTTTCCCACGATGACGACAATGAGTAGGCGGACAACGTATTCCCCCTTCGTTACACCAAAGCAGGACTCTTGGACTTATAAAAGGCTAGTGGGTTGGCTACCTCTCCAGAAATTGAGTTGTAATGCTCATTTGGCCCACCAACTGAAAAAAGGGTGCTAATCCAATTTATTGACTGAAATACTTCGGCCAGGGTCGGCCTGTACAGAACCACAATTTCTCTTTAATGATGCACCCTCTGGATGTTTTGACAGCCAGCTTCGGAGGAAGCATTGCTCAGCCCCTCCAGTCAGTTACCCTGTGGCTAGACGACACAGACCAGCCTTTGGTGATTCAGAATTCCTCACCCAGCCCGGACTCCTGAAAGCCTTGTTATGCAGGAGTCAACCAGTTAGGTTAACCCAAATGCTTTCCCTTCTGCTCCACCGCATATTGATGCATTTAGGATGACCGTATTCTCTTCATCTGGCCCTCAGGGAGCTGGCCAGCGAGATCTTGCCCACCATTCGAGAAGTCCTCTGGGTCACTTTTGTCTAGACCATACAAGATGGGCAGGATGTGGTGAATTAAGTCTTGCATGCTGGTCTCATTATGGCAGACTGCGTGGGCTGCGTATAGGCATCAGTATAGAGCTGAGACTGCATACTTTTTTTTTTTTTGTTGTTGACAATATTTTATTGGTTTTTTGTACTAACCACAAACCATTCATTACACAGAAGATCGCACATAACGGCAGTGAAATGACTAGCTGATCCCCCCCATTTAACATTGCATGTTAGTAAGGATATGCATAAAGACAAGCACATAGTCCGCTCGTCCCTGAAACCTCCCAAACGGCAGACGCCCTGACCTCATTATCCTCTTTCCTGCCCTTTGGAGTTTCGATTCAGCCCCCTCCTCCATAGGACTGGATCTACTCCAGGGAGCAACCAGGATTCTCTGGTCTGTGCAGTGCAATGCTTCGATAATGGCACCATGTCGTACACATTTTATAGTGTTTAAGGGGGCAGACTCTGACCTGATATATAGGAATTTCCAAGCTCATGCAGGGGTCCAGCTCCTGTTTCCACCGCTCTAAAGTTCGGGCTCTCTATCCTTCCAGGCCCCAGCGATGTCCCTTTTCGCTATCACCAGCCCCACGCACAACAGAGCAGTACGATACCTGTTGGCATCTAGTTCATCAATCATATCATTTGTAAAGCGCACTACTCACCCGTGAGGGTCTCAAGGCGCTGGGGTGGGGAATGCTGCTACTGCTCGAAAAGCCAGGTCTTGAGGAGTTTTCTGAAGGTCAGCAGGTCTTGGGTCTGCCGTAGGTGGATGGGGGAGGGTGTTCCAGGTCTTGGCGGCGAGGTGGGAGAACGATCTGCCACCGGAGGTCGCTCTTCAGAAGCGGGGGACAGTGGCGAGGGCGAGGTCGGCGGAGCTGGCGGGTGGGGGTGTAGAAGCTGAGTCGTCTGTTGAGGTACGTTGGTCCGGTGTTGTGGAGTGCCTTGTGTTCGTGGGTGAGGAGTTTGAAGATTATCCTCTTGTTGACCGGGAGCCAGCGCAGGTCTCTCGTGGGGTGTGATGTGGCTGCGGCGAGGGATGTCGAGGATCAGGCGTGCAGAGGCGTTCTGGATGCGTTGGAGCCGTCTCAGGAGTTTGGCCGAGGCTCCTGCGTAGAGGGCGTTTCCGTAGTCCAACCTGCTGCTGACGAGGGCCTGGGTGACCGTTCTTCTCGTTTCAGTGGGGATCCACTTGTAGATCCTGCGGGAGCATGCGGAGGGTGTTGAAGCAGGCGGAGGAGACGGCGTTGACCTGTTTAGTCATGGAGAGGGTGGAGTCGAGGATGACCCCTAGGTTGCGTGCGTGGTCGGTGGTTGTTGGGGCGGTTCCCAGTGCGGTCGGCCACCAGGAGTCGTCCCAGGCCGAAGGGGTGGATCCGAGGATGAGGACCTCCGTCTTGTCCGAGTTCAGCTTCAGTCGGCTGTTCCTCATCCATTCAGCGACGGCCTTCATTCCTTCGTGAAGGTTGGTTTTGGCGGTGTGGGGGTCCTTGGTGAGGGAGAGGATCAGCTGGGTGTCATCGGCGTAGGAGATGATGTTGAGGTCGTGCCGACGGGCGACGTGGGCGAGTGATGCCATGTAGATGTTAAACAGAGTTGGGCTGAGGGAAGAGCCCTGGGGTACGCCGCAGATTATCTCGGTGGCTTCGGAGCGGAAGGGGGGAAGGCGGACGCTCTGTGTTTAGCCGGAGAGGAAGGAAGTGGTCCAGTCCAGGGCCTTATTGTGGATCCTGGCGTTGTGGAGGCGTGTTCGTAGTGTGTGGTGGCAGACCGTGTCGAAGGCGGCTGACCGGTCCAGGAGGATGAGGGCCGCTGTTTCTCCGTTGTCCAGCAGGGACTTGATGTCATCGGTGGCGGCGATGAGGGCAGTCTCGGTGCTGTGGTTGCTGCGGAACCCGGACTGGGAAGGGTCCAGGATGTTGTTCTCCTCGAGGTAGCGGGTCAGTTGTTTGTTGACGGTCTTCTCGATGACCTTTGCCGGGAACGGGAGCAGGGAGACGGGCCGGAAGTTCTTGAGGTCCTTGGGGTCCGCCTTGGGTTTCTTGAGTAAGGCGTTGATCTCGGCGTGCTTCCAGCTCTCCGGGAAGGTTGCTGTCTCGAAGGAGGTGTTGATGACTTTCCGGAGATGGGGTGCGATGGCTGTGCTGGCTTTGTTGAAGATGTGGTGTGGGCATGGGTCTGACGGAGATCCGGAGTGGATGGTATTCATGATCTTGATGGTGTCGTCGTCGTTGATGTTGGTCCAGGAGAGCAGGCGGTTGGTGCGGATGGTGGTCGTGGGGGCGGAGGTCTCAGTGGTTGTCGGGGCGGTCGTGGCATTGAAGCTGTTGTGGATGTCTGCGATCTTGCGGTGGAAGAAGGTGGCCAGCGAGTCGCACAGGTCTTGCGAGGGTGGGACGTCGTTGGTGTTGGAGCTGGGGTTGGAGAAATCCTTCACGATGTTGAAGAGCTCTTCGCTGTTGTGCGCGTTGTTGTCTAGGCGGTCTTTGAAGGAGGCCCTTTTGGCGGATCTGATGAGGTGATGGTGTCTGCGGGTGGCGTTCTTGTGGGCTGCGTGGCTGTCCGGTGTCTCGCTCACGGAGCCAGATCTTCTCCAGCTTTCGGCAGGTTTGCTTGGAGGCCCGGAGGTCTTCAGTGAACCAGCTGGCTTTCTTGTTGGTGTGACTGTTGGAGGGTTTCTTGATCGGGGCGAGGGTGTTGGCGCAGTCGTTGATCCACTGTCTGAGGTTGCGGGCGGCGGTGTCGGGGTCGTGTGGGTCGGCGGGTGGGCTCTGGGCGAGGGTGATGGTTAGCTGGTCTTCGGTGACTTTGCTCCAGCATCGGCGGGGCATCTGTTGGGTGCGGTGGTGCGTGGTGGGTTTCTTGAAGGTGAAGTGGATGCAGCGATGGTCGGTCCAGTGGAGTTCGGTGGTGTGGTTGAAGGAGACGTGGGGGCTTACGGAGAAGATGGGGTCAAGCGTGTGACCGGCGGAGTGGGTGGGTGTTGTGACGAGTTGTCTGAGTCCGAGGTTGGCTAGGTTGTCGATCAGGGTGGTGGAGTTGGTGTCGTTGTTGTTCTCGAGGTGGAAGTTCAGGTCCCCGAGGAGGATGTAGTCCGTGGAGGCGAGGGTGTGTGTGCTGACGAAGTCGGCGATGGAGTCGCTGAACTGTGGTCGGGGTCCGGGGGGTCTGTAGACGAGGGTTCCTCTGAGGGTGGTGTTGGGATCGGTGTGGATCTGGAAGTGCAGATGTTCGGCGGTGCTGAGGGTGTCGTCGGTGTTGGTCGAGACTCTGAGAGTGTTCCTGTGGACGATGGCGATTCATGCTCCGTTGGTGCGGTCCCTGCGGGTGATCTTGTAGCCTTCCGGGACGGCTATGGCTATGTTGGGTGCCGAGGCGGGGTTCAGCCAGGTCTCCGTCAGGAAGGCGACGTCTGGGGAGGTTGAGTCGAGTAGGTCCCAGAGTTCAACGGCGTGTTTGCGGGCGGAACGGGTGTTGAGAAGGATGCATCTGAGGTGATTGGGTTCTTTCCTGGTCGGCGGCATGGTGGGGCGGATGCTTGTGAAGCTGCAGTTCCGGCAGGTGAAAGCTCCGTGGGTGCGCTTCGGGGCGGCCAGGAAGCAGGTGTGTGATCGTCCGGTGTTGAGTGCGTGGAGGGATCTGGCATCGTAGCGGTGTCGGGCGTCGTGGCGTTCGCGGGGTCCAGGGGTCCTGGCGCTGGGTGCGGTCCAGGCGCGGACGCGCGCAGACGGGCTTGCCGCCAGCGGCGCGCCAGCTGCGCGGCCTCTGTATGAGGGGATGTGGGAGGGAGGAGCAGCTGGGAGGCGGGGCGGCGAATGGGATTGCAGGGGGGCGGGGCCGCAGGGACGCAGCGGCGGGAAAAACGGGCGGGGGCCGCGGGAGAACTGGGCGAGGGAAGGAAAAACAAGTTTAGGCAAGAAAACTAGTACACGCAAAGAGGAATAAAAACAAGTCTGGGCAAGAAAGCAAGTTAGGCACAGGGGGATAAAAACAAGTCTGGGCAAGAAAGCAAGTTAGGCACGGGGGAATAAAAATAAGCCTGGGCAAGAAAGCAAGTTAGGCACAGGGGGATAAAAACAAGTCTGGGCAAGAAAGCAAGTTAGGCACAGGGGAATAAAAACAAGTCTGGGCAAGAAAGCAAGTTAGGCACAGGGGAATAAAACCAGTCTGGGCAAGAAAGCAAGTTAGGCACAGGGGGGAAAAAACAAGTCTGGGCAAGAAAGCAAGTTAGGCACAGGGGAAAAGTACAGGATTAGGCAAAAACAATGCAGGCAGAGCCGTGGAGCAGCGTGGGGAGCGACCTGCCTGCGAGCAGGGTCAGAGTTCATCTAGTTCTTCTGTCGTGTGGAGGAGAACCAACTTAGGGCCGGGGCAGCGCCCATCACAACACTTTTTCCTCAGGCACGCCAGCAGCCCCTACAAGAACGGGGTCAGTTAAGTGCATGTCCAGGTTGGGTGTAGGAAGTCAACCTCCCCTCCCCCCCCCTCGTCCCTCCCCCAGGTGAGTCGGTGGGTCTACTGTCCCCATCTTTAACAACTTCTCCTGGGTGTGGTAAACTCTGTGTCAATGCTTGCACTGTATAAGGCGGAACTGGGAGGCAATTGCTGTCTCTGGGAAGGAGGCGCAGGCCTCCCTCCAGTTGTTGTCTGTCAGTTGCCACAGGTCCTCCACCCAAGCCTCTCTCAACCGACCAAGTGTGGCAGGGGTATTAATCACTAATGTTCGGTGTTTCTCGAAGATTTTGTGTTTCGTTAGCTGTAAATGCACAAAATCGAGAATTGCAAATAAACACCAAACGGGCACAGTCATAGAGACAGTTTATTGCAAGTTCGAACTGAGAGATGTGAAGCCAGGCGCTTCGAACAAGCTCTGCTAGATAAAACGAGCTCACAATATTTATAACCTTTCGCAAAACATTGGCGGGTGGCGCCAGCTTTTATTCACATAAACCTGTGGTTAAAAATGTTCCTCTTCTCTTGATAGGTACAGATGACTCTTACCGGCTGTAGCACAAAGATAGAAAACAGGTCTGTGCACACACACAGTTTCTCATGTCTGAGAAAGGGGAGCTAAAGGCAAGATAGGGCAGGACAAAAATAAAACGGCTGCAAGTGATACAAAATAGTTGAACAACTGGGCACAGTGGTGTCCCTTTCTATCCACTTTCTCATAGCTCTTATGTAACTATTTTGGCCTACAGTGGATTGCAATCTGGTATGTCTGTGCGTTCTCTAATGTATGGGGTAAGGGTGTGTCTTAATAGCAAATATCTGAAAAATTGTGAATGGTGTAGGTCATAGTCCCTCTGTAGTTCCAGAAATGATTTCATGGTGGACCCTGACAGGATGTCCCTCAGATTTGTGAGATCTCTACCATCCCAGGACTTAACAATATCTAGGCTCGCACCTTGTGACAATCGAGCCCTGCGCCATAATGTTGTTTTTTTGTCAATCGTTCCTTCCAGCCAAGGGGCTCTGTGAAAGTCCTGCCACGTCTGGAGTGCCAATTGTGTGGCTGCTAGGAGTTGCATCGATGGAGTTCCTCTATACAACAGTTCTAGGAGAGGGGTGTCCCGCATTGCCCACTGTTCGGTGGCAAAGGCAGGATCATCTACACTGGTGAACCAACACAGCAGATATGCAAGGATGAGCCTTCCGATACCAACAGAAAATGTCAGTCACACAGCCTTTCACTTCACACGCAGCCTTAAAGCACGCTGCTCTTAGCTGTCCGATGCTTGCTGCAGTTAAAGACCAGCTTGTGCTTCTGTCCAATGGTGAAGGAGGGAATCCTGAAGCGGTGACAGAAGCAGTCTCCAGCTGAAGAGGGAACCAGGAGATTAAGCCAAGCACTGACAGGTGTGAGGCTTGAGCTTTTATAGCCAATTCAGTGGCAGTTAACCACACATGGCTAGCCACACCCATAAGCATGCTAGATGCCTTATCCACGCCCATAAGCATGACAGGTGCTTAGCAACAGCACATGTCCAATAATGTGACACTGTAGCAAGCACCCAAAAACAACAAGCATTGGAAAAACAAGCACTGGCACCAACAAATACAATGAAAAGAAACAAATATTGGCAGTGGCAAGAAAAGGAAAAAATAAAACAACATGGTGAACAGAAACGTGAGCAAACAGTGACCCCTGAAGGTGCTGACATACCAGACAGGATGGGGAGCTCCTGACAGCTACTCGCCAAAACAGCGCTTCAACACCCCATCAGGGGTAACAAGCGCTATATAAATGCAAACCTTTTTCCCTTTTCTATCCCTCCCCTACCCTTCTCAATCCAAATAACTGACTAACATATCCACCACTCAAATTACTTTCATATTTCACTATACTAATTCAACACTAATCCTTTATGGGTTCCGGAGTAGCGTGCTACTCACGGAATAAGCGCTTCGACGACGCCTCAGGCGTAGTAAGCGCTATATAAATGCAATTACAATACAATACAGTAAGGTGAGATGCTCTGTACTATGAAAGTATGTCCAGAGTGGCAATCCCCCGTCATACATGGATTTGTAACATTTTTGAAAGACCAATTCTCGGGGTGTGGTGCCTCCTCAGAAATGCCCTCAGCAAGGATTCTAGTCTCTTGAAGACCGAGGTGGGAAGGGGCAATTCTGCAGTTGATATAGTAGACTGGGCAGTACGATCATTTAATATATAGGTGAGCGATCAATAATGGATAATGGCGGGTACACCCCAGCCTCGTTTCTCCATATGGGGGTACACCCCAGCCTCGTTTCTCCATATGGCATGGGACTGCCCGAGGCTTGCTACATTCTGGTCCACAATTTTTATGTCAGTGAACCAAATTATTGGAACGTCAGCCGCTCCCTCCCCCACATTGGGCCTCTTAGGTTATGTCAAAGACACCCCAGTTAAGTTGCGCAAACTACATGCACTTCTCCTGCTGTTTGCTAAACGTCAAGTGGCGGTGCACTGGGGAAGGAGGAGGGTGCCCTCAGTTAAGGGGTGGATTAAAGATATCACTTATGGCCACTCACAATTAAATACCTTCTGGGAGTTCATGCCTCCTACTTCAAGACCACGTGACATTTGGGAGCCATTCGTAGTTTGGGCTCGGGAACAGTATGACCCTACTGCGGAAACGCGGACTAGTGGCAACCCGCCTGGTGTCTCGATGTGATTGCTACTGGTTTTAACCTGTTTCTACCGTATAGCCCTAGGTTCAATGGGTTTATTCGGATGTGCCTCGAGAATGTTAGACCCTCTATGTGATAATCTGAAGTGCTTATTATTCTTAGTGAAGAATCAACTGGATGTAAATAGATATGCTCCTGCTGGGTGTGGGCGGATGGAACATGGATTAATAGGAAATTGTTGTGCAATGTACGGACTGTGACTATCTTGTATCCTGATACACATTACTGACATACTGACCTGTTGTGTTGTATGTTTGATTTGTTTTCAAAATGCAAATAAATAAAAAATAAATAAATAAATAAATTAAAAAAAATAATGGATAATGGCAGTGTTGCCCAATAACCCAGATCCTGGGTCGGCTGATCAAGATGGGGTTGGATGTTCAGTTTCCAGGCTTGTGCAGGGTCGGCGGTCATGTAACTTGGTATTGGAAACCCTCCCTGAGGATCTGTAAATCTGTCGCCCCTTCCAGTGCCCCTGAGTCACAGGCCATGGGATACACTGAGGATTTGGATTTGTTAATGGTGAGCCTGGAGTACTTACCGAAAATCCTCAGGATGTGTAGAGCTCGGGTACCGTATTAAGGAGATCATCTAGAAAAATCAAGATGTCATCGGTGTAAAGTCTGTCCGATACATCCGCTGCCCACTTCAGACCACTCACTAAGGTGTCCTCCCTCACCCACACTGCCAGGGGCTCCATCACAATCGCGAACAACAGGGGTGACAGGGGGCAGCCCTGTCTGGCCCTCTGTACTGTGGGGATTGGCCAGAGAGCGAGCCTCCCACCCTCACTCTCGCCCGTAGGCCGATGTAAAGCAGTCACACCCAGGAGATCCAACATCAGGAGCGAGTGGGGTTCTGGTAGTCTGTGGGGTAGGGCCAGTGCATTACGTACCTGCTGAATGTTGTGTTGTGTGGCTCTCTTAGGAATAAAGCCAGATTTATCTGTGTGTACTATAGTGGTAATCACAGAACGTAACCTATTGGCCAGGGCCTTTGCCCAGATTTAGCCACCTGTTTAGCAGGGAGATAGGAGGGTAGAGAAGGTAGGAAGAAAGCTTGCCTGTCTCTTGGGCCCGCTCACACATATTCCATAGGGGTCAAGTAGTATTCTCTTATATACCTTAAAGTAGGCTACTGGTAGTCCATTGGGGACTGGTGTTTTTCCCAAGTGGAGCTGCTATAAGGCGTCCCCTAGCTCTTCAAAGGTGATGTCCATTTCCAGAGAGTCTCAGTCTTCATTAGACAAGTGATGCATGAGCAAGTCTCTCTCAAAGTCTTGGAGGGCTCTGAGATTTCCCTCAGATATTCAATCTAGCAATGTGTAGTAACTAGCAAAGCATTGAGCAATAGCTGTGCCCCTCGTGTGCCCGACTCCTGTCTCTTCCGTTATGCATGCAATAGGTGTGCGGTGTACGGTGTTGATGCAGAGTTAGTGCAAGGTCTTCGTGTTGCGAGCCAAGCCATTCTGGGCCCATTCATAAGCAGTGGACAGTGTTTCTTGTTGGTGTAGGGAGTCCCTCATGATGGTGGGTAGCCAGATGCTATGTTGGTCTCTACATCAGTCATTTCTTGTCTGCGTTTGTTGAGCCTTCTGGAGAGAGAGCCAATAATGCCACCCAAGAAAGTGGCCTTTAAGGCCTCCCAGAAGGTCTCTTGGGACTCAGCTGTACCCATATTGATGTCCAGGCTGCTTTGAGCGTATCAAAGAAAATCATTTTATTCTGATAAATCACTTTTAGCGATGCTAGCAAGAACAGCATGTATTGAATCTGGAGTGCTGGTAGTTTCTGTTTGACTGTGAGGAAATTGCACCTTTCTTGTTGAACTTGTTGAACTTGTTGTGTGCAGTCGGGGAAGACCATCATGGACGTGGACTTGCATGTCAAATTCTCCTGTAGCTGAGAAGCCTTAAGGATCTTATCACAGTCAGCAGAGTTGAAGATACAGGCCAATATAGAATGAGACAGGGCTCCCAGCGGCAGCCTCTGCACCAGGGACCTGTTTGTCCTCTCCACCGTGAAAGGGGGAGACAGCTCCTCCTTCGGCACCCAGGTTTTCAGCCAGTTAGTTACTAATTGAATGGGGGAGGACCCTTCCTCACTCTCTTGGACCCCACAAATCATATGTTATTTCATTTTGAGTGTCCCTCTCCTTCTTCCACTCTGGATTCAAGGTGATGTATAGTTTTCTGGAGTTCCGAAACCATGATTTGTAGGGTATAGATCCTGTCCTCTGTTGTTGAGATAAGGCTTTCGGCTTCCGTTGCTCTTGCAGTAGTATTACGCAAGCCTTGGTGCAGCAAGGAGACATCCATTTTCAATACATGTATTGTCCCGTCCAGAGAGGTCCTGGATTGCCTGTAGGATGGGGACTGAGTGGCCAGCAGAGATCAGTGTGACCACCTGCATGGGATCCCCACCAGTAGCTCCTGTGGGCCTCATTTATTTATCTATGCGGCCTTGAGTGAGGCTGGCCCAGGGTTGTTTGTCTTCGCCCATGATGAATCTGGTGGGGTCCCAGCTCTCCGATGCAGGCAAGGAGCGAGGGGGGACCCAAAGGTCAGCAGTCAACCAAGTGCCCCCTATGTGGTAAATCCCGGGGGATTTAGCTCACCACCCTTTCTGGGGGGGTCACTAGCCTCTACTCATTTCTGTCCAGGATCCTCTGTCTGTCACAGCTGAGGGCACTCACTTGCCGTTAGGATTACTCCGTGGCCCCTTTGTGATGAGTGGTGTGGAGTCGGGGGCAAACCACCCCTCCCCCAACCCTTTTGAGGCCGGTCGTATACCACATCACTTCCCTGTGGCAAAGTCTTCTCTCTGGAGCAGGGGCCACTATTCCTACTCCAATGTTCATGTTTGCAGCACAGCTCCAGGTCCCTTCAGGTTGAATTTACTTCACTGTGTCCCTCCATAGCGGCCTCCCGTTTGGAGCTTGGGCCGACTCCCACCGCACCTACAGGGGTGTCCTTTGTTCCTTGGTGTTGCTCAGTCGAGTCGTTCCCCCGAGCCACAGAACTTTGAGGGCCCTCCTTCCCCCTACCGTCCAGTATCGTCACTGGGCCGCAGGACTTCCAGGTACAGTTGCCCAAATGGCGCTCAGGGCTCTGACGAGCGCTTGTGCGGGTAGGTCCACCTTCCACTTCGGGCCCCCTTCAGCAGTCCCGGGCCCCCCATACACGGGGCACCAGCTTGCAGCCTACCGTCTGGCCGTCCACCACTTATTGGGGGAGTGGGGGGGAATCAGTGTCTTATCCCCTTTAACCGTTTAAGCCTTTTTGCTTTGGTCCCGTGGGAATTGCCACCGACCCTCCGGCTCCGGTCACACAGGCGGGAGGGCCCAGAGGGCATGGTGGCAGCCAGTGCGTTTCACACCAACAAGGACAGCATTCTTCTACCAGCCTCTGAGTCAGTCTGATTTGACCTTTCAGGAGCAAATCCAGTCAGTAGGGGGCATTATCCAGTTTTCTTTTCTCCCATGCTGTAAATCCATTACCTCAGAGCAATTGGTATTACAGACAATTCAAAAAGACTACATCCTACCTTTCCTTTCATCCCTGCACATTCCCCCTCTACCAGGCATAGGTTCATCAGAATATGTTACCATTTTTATGCAGGAGGCTATTTTTCTCTTTCACCAGGGTGCCATTAAGATGGCACCAGAGTTGGAAATAGGCGCGGTTTGATGCTCCTGCTACTCCCTCATACCCAAGAAAGATGGAGGACTCATGCCTATCTTGGACCACAAACCTCTGAATGCCTTCTTACAGAAGAACAAGTTCTAAATGGTCACTCTAGCTCTGGTTCTTTCTGCTTTGGATTGCGGAGACTGGTGTCATACAGTTCCTACGAATTAAGTAGAACTGGGACTGTGCATCCGGACAACATAACCGTCAGAATAGGGGGCACTAAGTCTTCACATCATCAGAGTAGGTTGGCCCAATTCCTAGCTAGATCACAGTGCTCCATCTGAACCCCTAACCTTATCAGGGTACTGGATGGTGTCTGCAACCTCAGAACATGACCACTCTAATTCCCCAAGGAAATCGTGGAAACAGATCTACCCTTTCGTTGTTTAGTTATGCATGCCCAAGGTCAACACAAGAGAGATGCAAATTGGCTTTTCAAACATTTATTGAAACAATTTTATTCTTGTATAGAAAGCGTGAGCTGCAATTATTAGGAGGGTGAAACAAAGCATTGTAACCAGCAGGCCAAGAATGGTGAAAAAAATAAACAGTTAAACCGTTATATCATTGCTGCGTGATTATGATTATAGTTATACTCGTATCTAATAATACCTACACTATCGAGAGCATTGTGGGAGTACCCTCTGCCAGATCCCTTGGAAGAGCCTAACCCCCATACCTGTGTATGATGTATCAGGAAGCCCATCTGGTGTAGAGCAGGCGATCTACCTTTGCAGGGCTGCATCTCTGTCGCAGTGCACAGCGTTCCAGGATAATCCCAGCAGAAGTGCTCTTCGGCTGAATTTGGCTTCGAGACAATTTAAATAATAAAATCACTGTTCTAATTGCATGGTGTCAAAAATGCAGAGCTGATGCAGTGGTTAGTCTGGAGTCTTAGAGTTGTAGCCTTCCGGACAACCAATTGCAAGGTGTAGGAAGGTAGGATCCTTCTAGCATGGTTACCCCTACTTTTTGCCTGGTGTTACTGTGTTTTTGACTAGTCTAATGGGATCCTGCTAATCCGTATCCCAGTCACTATGCTTTCTCTCTAAATTGCCCATGGTAAGTACTTCTGTAAATTCACAATTGGCTACTGGTGTGCCCTTCTAAGCCCCTAGTATATGGTACTAAAGTACCCAGGGCATAGGTACACCAGGGGTCTCCCATGGGCTGCAGCATGTATCGTGCCACCCATGGGAGGCCACTCAAACTGTGACTACAGGCCTGCAATTGCAGCCTGTGTGAGTTGGTGCTTGCACCTCTCACGACAGATATGTTTCTTTATATCTGAGGACCCTGCACTTAAAACCTATAAGTCACCCCTATGGCAGGGTCTTCAGTCCTGAGGGCAGGGTGCTTGGTTATAAGTGTGAGGGTGCCCCTGCATGAGCAGGACAGCCTACAAACCCCAGAGTCGATTCTCCAGGCTTAATTCATAAAGTGGACATCAGTCATTACGAGATGTTTAACTGTATAGTGGCTGCAGCGAACCCAGTTCATGTTTGGTATCAAACATGTTGAAATCATACCCCAACACTGATTCTAGTGTTGGAAGTATGACCCCATGTACTTGGGGGGGGCCCTTGGGGTACCCCCCCTGTACTACCGGTAACAGCCTTTCAGGGTCTGTCAGCAAGCTAGTGCTGCTGCCGACCACAGACATGATTCTTCCCTCCTACTGCAGAGCCCAGCTCGAGCAGGGGAAGGTAGAACACTAGGTTTCCTGTCACAGGGAGGTGTGACCACCTCCCAGATAGACTTAGTATTGGGCTGGGTTGGGGCGCTTGCCAGCGCCACCAGACTGCTTTGAAGGGCACATTTGGTGCCCTCCTTGCATGCTCCAGTTTGAGTCAGTTCAGGGAGCCCTTGGCTTTTGAGGAGCTGAGTGGAGATGCCAGCGTAGAGAGCATTGCCGTAGTCGAGTCTGCTGGTGACGAAGGCCTGAGTGACGGTCTTTCTGGTGTCCACTTGGATCCATCTGAAGATTCTGCGGAGCGTGTGATGGGAGTGGAAGCAGGAGGAGGTGACTGCGTTGACTTGTTTCATGGCCAGTTCAATTTGCTGTCGATGATGATGCCCAGGTAGCGTGCATGGGCTTTAGGTGTGGGTGTTTGTCAGAGTTCTGCAGGCCACCAGCTGTGGTCCCATACGGTTGTGTTCTTCCTGAAGATTAGTACTTCTGTCTTTTCAGAGTTGAGTTTACGGCAGTTGTCTCCTATCCAGTTGGCTACGTTGGTCATGGTGTTGCAGAAGTTAAGTCCTGTTGGTGGAGGGGTCTTCTGTGAGCGAGAGGATGAGTTGAGTGTTGTCGGCATAGAAAATTATGTTGAGAACATGGGATCTGATGATGATGTCTGCGAGGTGGATCATGTAGGTGTGGCTGAGGGATGATCCTTTGGGTACGTCGCATAAAATGTCCGTAGGTTCGGAGGTGAAGCGAAGCAGCTGGATGCTCTGTGTATTCTGTGAGTAAAGAGGCGATCCTCTTAAGGCTGTTTTGCTGAATGCCGATGTAGACTGTTGATGAAGCTATGGTGGGAGACCGTGTCGAAAGCAGCAAAGAGATCGAGGAGGATCAGGGCCACAGTCTCTCTTGCGGTCAAGGAAGATCTGATGTTGTCTGTGGCAGCGATCAGGGTGGTCTCAGTGATGTGGTTGGCTCGGAATCCTGATTGGTAGGCGTCAAGTAGGTGGTTTTGTTCCAGGTATTCGGTAAGCTGTTTGTTGATGACCTTCTTAAATACTTTGGCAGGGTAAGGGAGCAGGGAGACCGGTCAATAATTTTTGAGTTCGCTGGGGTCAGGAGAGGGTTTCTTTAGGAGGTGTATGACCTCTGCGTGTTTCCATATGTTCGGGAAGGCTGCTGTGGTTATGGAGGTGGTGTTGATGCTTGTGATTTTTGTGCGGAAAGGGTCTGTTCGAGGTTGAAAAGACCGTGCGGGTGGTGGGTGCCCCTGGATGAATGGATGACTCAATGGCTGTGGAGTGGTGAGTGGAAACCAAGTGGTGATCGTGCGGCTGGTGTATGCTGGTTGGTCGAGGCTGGTGAGGTTGAGAGCAGTGGATTGGGGGGTCGACGTTTTTGTAGATGGTGGCAATCTTGCTGTAGGAGTAGTTCGAGAGGGTGTCGCAGAGTTCTTGAGATGGGTGGATTTTGTTCTCTGCTGCTGCTGGGTTGGAGAATTCCTTGAGTATTTTGAAGAGTTCTCTTGTGTGGTTGGCTGCTGTGTCGATGCGGGCTGTGATGGCTGTTCTCTTGGCTTCCTTAATGCGCTGATGTAGTTGCTGAAGGCTGCTTTGTGAGTGGCTCTGTCGGAGAGGTTCCTTGTGGCGTGCCACTGTTTCTCGAGTCGGTAACAGTTGTTCTTGGTGGTTCTGAGCTCTGGGGAGTACCAGTTGGCTTTTTTTGATGATCTGTTGTTTTTGCTGGTTTCATCAGGGCGACTCTGTCTGCGCATTTGGTGATCCATGCGGAAATGTTCTGGACGGCCTGGCCAAGGTCTGATGAAGCTTTGGGTTGGGTGGCGCTGAGGGCCTGTGTCCACTGTGTCTCCATTACCTTGCCCCAGCTGCGGTGGGAGGAACTGCGATTCTTGGGGATGGTGTGCTGAGCTTTGGAGATGGTAAATTGAACAATGGCGTGGTTGGTCCGGGTGACTTCTGTGACGTGGTTGAATTTGATTCTATCGCTGGAGGTGAAAATGGTGTCCAGTGTGCGTCCGGCTTGCGTGCGTTTGGTAACCAGTTAGTTGAGGCTGATGTTGTTCAGGTTCTCCAGGAGGGAGGTGGAGTTGGCATTGTTGGGGTCAACGTGGAAATTGAGGTTGCCGAGTAAGATGTAGTGGTAGGAGTCGATTGCTAGGGGAGCCATGAGGTTGGAGATGGCGTTGCAGAAGGACGGTCGGGCCTGGGGGGGATGTGTATATGCGGGTGCCTCTTATTGTAGTCTTGGGTTGGTCTGTAGTTGGAAGTTGATGTGTTCCATGAGGGGTGTTGAGTCGTCTTTGGTGGCGATGCATGAGATGGTTTCCTTGAAGATGATGGGGATGCTCCCGCTGTGTTTGTTAGTACGGTCTCGGTGTATCATCTTGTAACTGCCGGGTGTTATGGGGGCGATGTCAGGGTTCGAGGAGGGGTTGAGCCATGTTTCGATGATGAAGGCAACGTCAGGAGAGAGGGTGGTGATGGTGTCCCAGATCTCCATGGCGTGCTTGCAGAGGAAACGGGCGTTGAGCAGGAGGCATTGGAGCAGTTCCGGGTTGTTTGTGCTTTTCTAGGTGGAAATGGCGAGGGATCCAAGGAGATTTGGTGCAACTGTGTTGCAGGAGAGGCGGCAATGCCGGCAAGTGAAAGGTCCTTTGGTTAATCGTGGGGAGGAAGTGCAGCAGATGTTGTTTAGGTGTTTGGGGTCCAGGGCTAAGACCTCCTTGGTGGTGTAGCAGTGGGTGGCGAGAGGTTCAGGGGTCCTGTTGCTGGGTGCGGTCCAGGTGCAGATGGGTGCAAACGAGCTTGCCTTTGGTATGCCTTCGGTGCACCAGCGGCGCGCCCGCCCTGCTGCCTCCATTAAGTAGGTCCTGGGGGGAGGGTGAGGCGCTGGGTGGCAGAAGGAGGGAAACGGCGGGAGGAGGGAAGAAATTAGCAGAAAATGGGCAAGTAGAGGGCAGAAAAACAAGCAGGAAAGGCAAAACAGATGGCAGAAAACACTACTAATTCAAAGTAGTTCCTTTCAGGGTCACCATCGTTACAAAAGAGTTTACGAAGTGCTTAGCAGTGGTGACTGTGCACTTGCTAAGGGAGGTCATTCATGTCTTTCCCTTCCTCAAAGATTTTCTGATTAAAAAGTGGCAGCAGGCTTCAGTGTCTAGCCCATACATAGATGGTGATCTCCCTGCTCCACTGCCTGGGTTTACCATAAACGCCACCAAGACCCATCTACAGCCTCTGCATATCGAACCTTTTTTAGGCTCTGGGAGTTATGTTATGTTGATTTGTATAGCTTATTCATCACCCGACGGGCACTTGGGCAAGTGTGTGGTCCCCAAGGTGCTTTAAAACAAAGAGCCTGGTCTTCAAATTATTACGGAACTCAAAAAGTGAGGAGGAAGCCCTCATGTGTTGAGGAAGGTCATTCCATGTCTTTGGTGCAATGTAGGAGAATGAGCGACCTCCAGTTTTGCTTTTGCAGATGCGAGGAATGTGTACAAGTGAGAGAGGCATAGCGTAGGCGCCTGGGTGGTTGGTGAAAGTGTATGCGGCTCTCCGGTTATTCTGGTCCTGTTTTGTGTATGGCTTTGTATGTGTGTGTGAGAAGTATGAATTGGCTACAATGGGGAGCTAGTGAAGCTTCCTGAGGTGTGAAGTGATATGGGTGCGGCATGCGAGGTCAACTTTGAACCTTGCGGCGGTGTTCTGGATGGTCTGGAGTATTTGTAGCAGATGTTGGAGAGCCGGTGTAGAGTGTTGTCGTAGTCCAGCCTGCTGGTGATCAGTGCTTGTGTGACAGTCCATGTGGTGTTCTGAGGCAGCCATTTGAAGATCTTTTCGCAGCATGCGTAGGATGTGGAAGCAGGAGGTGCACACTCCATTGATTTGAGCCATACTGTTGAGCTTGTCATCCTAGATTTGTTGTGTGGTCTGTGGGTGTTGGCCATGGCTCTGACAGCCACCAGGCAGAGTCCCATGGGTTGGTCTTGTTGCCAAAGACCAGTACTTCCGCCTTGTCAGAGTTAAGCTTAAGGCAGTTGGTTCGCATGGGTGTCATTGGGGTAGGAGATGACGGTGATGTCTTGTGATCTGAAGATGTTGGCGAGCTGTGTCATGTATATGTTGCAAAGGTAGGGGCTGAGGGACAATCCCTCATGGGACTCCACATATCAGTTGCTTGGTCTATGATGCTTAAGAGTGGCAGCCTGGCCCTTTGGCTTCCTCCCGTGAGGAAGGAACGGGTCCATTTGAGAGAGGATACTTTGCATGACAATCTCGTGGAGTCTTCTGATGAGGGTGTTATGGGAGACCGTGTCAAAGGCACTGAAAGGTCGAGCAGGATGAGGGCCGCTTTTTCTCCTCGGTCCAGGATTATTCCAATGTTTTAGCCACGATGAGTGCTGTTTCGGTGCTCTGGTTCTTTCTGAATCTTGATTGAGTGTTGTGTAGAAGATGGTGAAGTTCAAGGTAGGTTGTGGGTTGCTTATTGATGGACTTCTCAGTCACTTTGGCTGGATTGGGGAGCAGGGAGATGGGTCGGAAGTTCAGTTGATTTGGATCAGAATTTCAGTTGTTTTGTTGGGCTTCTTGAGAAGGGCGTTGATTTCTGCAAGTTTCCATTCAATTTCCGAAAGTGGCGGGCGTGATGGAGGTGTTGATGATGTAAGCCAGGGTGGTGCTGGTTGGTGACGTTCCCAGGTTGTAGATGTGGTGGGGCCATGGGTCCATTGAGGCCCCTGAGTGGATGGTCCGCATGATTTGCTGCTGTTGTTTCTGGTGAATGTTATCCTTTCGGTCAGGTGGCCGCCTTAGTTGGTGGTGGGTAGATTAGCGCCAAGTTCTCTTGGGTTGGTTTGGGTTGGATTGGTGTGCAAAGTTGCTATAGATGTTTGCGGTTTTGCTGTAGAAGAAGTTGATAGGTTGTTGCACAGTTGTTGGGAGGCAAACAGTTGTTCACAGTGGCTGAGGGCGAGGTGAATTCCTTAACGATCGAGCAGATCTCCATGCAGCTGTTGGAGCTTCCTCTGATGTGGCCTATTAGTGCTTTTTTCTTGGTGTCTCTTATTTGCTGATTATGGCGTCCTAGTGTAGTCTTGTAGGTAGTTCTGTCTGTGATGCCATAGCTGGCTCTCCATTTCCTTTCTTACTGTTTAAAGTGCTTGTTGGGTGTGAGGAAGTTCTCGCATTTCTTGATCCAGTTGTTAAAGCTGTTGATGTTTCTGTCAGGGTTTGTTTGTGGGGCTAGGCTGATCCATGCTGAGAGAGATGAACCAGTCTGCTTCTGTGATTTTGCCCCAGTTGCGGCTAGGAATGCTGAACCTGGTAGGGTGTGTTGATTTGGAATTGGATGATGGAGTGGTTGGTCCATGTGAGCTTGTGGTGAAGATGGGGTCCAGTGTGTGCCCTGTGGTGTGTTGGTTCTGAGACGAGCTGGGTGAGTCCGATGTTCAAGCTTTCGAGGTGCGGTGGAGCAGAGGTTGTCTTGATCTTCTAGGTGAAAGTTGAGGTCACTGAGGAGAATGTAGGCTCTGGAGTCGATGGTGAGCAGAGCGACTGTGATGAGGTTGGTAAAGGTAGCTCGTGGTCAGTAGGCAAGGGTTCCATTCAGGGTGAAGTTTTAAGAGATTTGCAGCTTCAGGTGCAAGTGTTTCATGAGTGGTATGGCGTTTTCTGGATGTTGTGCATTTGATGGATACCTTGTAGATGATAGTGAGTCCTTCTTCTGGCTTGTGAAGGCAGTCCTGTCTAGTGATCTTGTAGCCCGCTAGGATTGCCATGGCGATGTTGGAAGCCGATGAGAGGTTGAGCCAGGTCTTTATGATGAAGTGGATGTCTGGTGCATCACTGCTCAGCAGGTCCCATATTTCGGTTGTGTGTTTGCTGAGTGAATGTGTGTTAAGAAGCATTCATGTGAGTGTGTGTTGTTGCTCGGGTTTGCTGTGGTGTAGGGTGGGGGTATAGGCGTTGTTGGTGCTTGTGTGGCGTGGGTGTTGGGGCGTTTTTAGTATTTGCATGGGGAATGTGGGTGGGTGGCTGCTGTAGAACGGGCAGTGGATACAGGTAAAAGCTCCTACCTTGGTGTGACAGCTGTTGGGGGAACAACGTCCGGGGTCTAGCTACCTGAGTGCTGCAGAGGTTTGCTGAGCGGTGATCAGACCAGGGTTCCTGGGGCTGGGCGCTCTCCAGGCATGGACATGTGCAGACAGGCTTGCCTTGGGCGTGCCAGCGCACATCCATGTTGCAGCTGCCATTAAGTAGGTCTTGGGACAGGGAGGAGTGCAGGGTGCCGTGATGTCATTTCCTGTGCTGATGTGTGATGGGAAATTAAGTCCTCTTGTTGGATTCTAATTTAAAGACGGTTTTGGTGGGAAAACCCGTAATGTCACTTCCTGTCCAGATGGATGATGGGAAATTTAGTGATGTCACTTCCTGTGCAGGTGGATGATGGGAGATACAGCTATGTCACTTCCTGTGGTGATGAGTGAAGAGAAATGAAGTCCTCATGTTGGACACATTCTCAGGCAAGCTTATCCCAACCAGCAGAATGGCAGCCTTTCAGCAGCTGCTATTCCTTTTTAAGCCCAATTGTCAACTCATGGTCAGAACTGTTGTGTGCTTTCTAAGGATGATGGGCTTGTGAATCACCATTCCCCATGCAAGGCTTCATAAGCACTCTCTACAAGAGTGCCTCGCTGTTCAGTGGTTCCAAGCAGGGGTTCATTGGGAAGATCTAGTGATGGTACATGCCAGCACACAGTGGTCTCTGCAGTGGTGGAACAGCAACAATTTGTTGCAAGATGGGCCTTTCACAGACCCAGTACCACAGGTGGCCATCACCACGGACTCCTCTCAGTGTCGGGTATGCATCTTGGTGAAATCACTGTGCAGGGAATGTGGCCTTCTCAACAACAGGGTCACCACATTAACCTACGGGAGCTGCTAGCCATAGTGCATGGGCAATACACTATGGATGAATTAGTTAGGAATATTTGCCAACACATTTCCACCTCTCCCACTGCTTCCCAACATCATTGTCCCTCATTTTCGTAATTCCTACCCAGACCAAGTAATCTTGGTAATCCACTCTCCTGGAGATGTCTGTCGGCCTTCACAAATCCTTCACGCATAGGTCAGACCTTCTAAGACAGAGGCTAGGTTGTGTCAGGCATCCAGACCCCGGACAACTCAACCTCGTGATCTCGCACCTGAGGTCCATCAATGAATGTACCTTTTCAATGAATTAATTTCTATCTTAAAATAAACTTGACGGCCCACCACAAGGGCCTGTTGTTGCTGCAAAATAGAAAAGGTTTGCTCATCACTGTATATCCAAGAACATAGACCCTCTAAAACCTACCATCAGGATATTATTGGCTACCTTTTACATTAGCAAAAAGCTGGCCTTGCCTACACTTCCATCCACATACTTATCTGCAATAGCAGCATACATTTAGAATAGGGAATGTTCATCCCTCTTTAGAATTCTAAATGTTAATGTCTTCATGGAGGCTCTCAAGAGGGTTATACCGCTAGAGCCTCCTGCTCCCATGTGAATTTTCAGTATTGTCCTCAAGAGGCTTATGGCACCATGCTTTGAACCTCTGCCCTCATGTCCTTTCCAGTTCCTCTGCTAGAAGGTGGCCTTTCTGGTGGCCATTACCTTAATCATACACATTAGCAACCTGCAAGTGCTGACCCTACAGAAGCTCTTATCCAGGTCTAGAAGGACACAGTTGTTCATAGAACCGACCCTAAGTTCCTCCTTAACATAGTTTTATGCTTCCACCTTAATCAAATCATGAAGCCTCCAGTCTTTTTTTCCACAATCCGTTTTGGTCTCCGAAAGAGCACTGCACACATTGGTTGTCAAAAGAGCTCTTATGTACTACATTGACAGGACCAGACCTTTTCGTAAATCTGATGAACTATTTGTTGACTTTAGAAAGCCTCGTAAAGGGCATCTCCAAAGCAGGCATAGCTTGATCGATATTCAAATGTATCCAACCCTGCTAACATAAAGCAAAGAGAGTTCTACCTGCTCCATCCAGGGAACATTCCACTTGTACCAGAGGAGCAACCATAGCCTTCCTAGGAAACATGCCACTAGCGGATATTTGTAAGGCAGCTGCTTGGTCAACACCACTCACCTTTACCAAGCACTACTTTGTGGATATCTTTAACAGACCACTGTGAGCCAGATAATGTTAAAGACTTTGTTTCAGAGCTCTGCATCATCCACATGCTAGCCATCACTTCTGAAGGACACTGCTTTACAGTCTGTGCTATGCATGTGTATTTTTTTTTAAAAACATACTTTATTCATTTTCATGCTTAACAATCCGGCGTGACAGCGAATCATACATTACAGGGTTCATATAGGTGTACCATACTGTAATCACAGGTCAATCATTACAACTTATACAGTCTACAGAGGGTGTATTTACAGTAGGAGCTGTGGTAGCAGGATTTTAAATCGCAGTAACAGGATTTGTAGCGAAGGTATATTTATAAGCTGTACGCCAGAATAACATTTCCTCCCCACCTCCCTGGAAATATCATTCTAAACATTCCCACCCCCTCCCCTTCCCTGACTCACCCCTGTCCTCTCATAGGCCAATAAATCGTTTGGTTTTGTATCTGTTCACTTATATATTCCCAAATGCATGGCTTGCAGCTGTGCGTGTATCTGATTTGTTAGTACCTGGGAGGGTCTGTTTTGATTTCTACGTTTTGGATTGATAGGTGAGTATCTATACTACAGCGTCTCAATGTGAGGAAGGTTCAGAGGATGTAAAAAGTTCTAGCATTGCGTCCCACTCCAATGATATTGGGGTCTTCCATAAGCCCCTAGTTTCTTCCCTCCTTATTACCATACTTTCAGCCCTTCCCCATCTGACCACTTCTCCATGCCAGGTGAGCATTGCAGGTGGCAGCGCGGATTTCCACTGCATCGTGATTGAACGTTTTGCCAGTATCAGAGCTATATTAGCAAATCGGGATTGTACTATATGCTTCTTGCGGCACAGCCTTAGTATGCAGTATTCTGTCGTATCTCCCCCTACTATATTTGTAACTGTCCCTAGGACCTTTATCACATTTGCCCAAAAGGGGACCAGTCGCGGACAGGCCCATAACGTGTAGCAGATCGGCAGCCTGAACAAAACATCGGTGGCATTGGTCTCCCACCTCCGGGTACATCTTATTTAAACGGTGCGGTGTAAGATAGGCCCTATATAATACCATGTATTGAATACGTTTAAATTTGGCGTTGCGGGATACCTTTTTGGGGTGTTCCAATATGGAGTCCCGTTCCTTGTCTGTTATTTCTCTTCCTATATCAGTGTTCCACTTTTCTCTAAGCGCCTCCAGTGAAAATTGCAGCGTGTACAGCCATCGCGTTAGATGTCTTCCATTGCCCGTGAGGTATAGTGAATGTACTAAGTAGTGTGTGGGGGGCTCTCTACTATTTGGCACCCAAGTCCGCTTAATGTACCTACTGATGCTCGCATGTAGAATATAAAGGGAATGCGGGACTCCTTGTTCTCTGGTAAAGTTCTTGTGATCTAGTAGCACACTGTCAACGAATAGCATCCCAACAGTATTCACTCCCTCTCGTGAACATCTGGAAATGCTTCTAGCTGTGATCACCCCTGTTGGTGTGGGGATCCCTATCAATGGAACATTAGGGGCATAGGGGAGCAACCTATTAGTGTATTGTATTGCTTTTTTCCAGTACATAAGGGCTGTTTTCAGCAAAGTGGGAGCCGTTATTGGGGTCCTCTCTCTAGGCAATAACAGGGTATGGAGGATCCCCCAATCCAATGTTTGCTGCGTCATCCCTATCTCATGGAGGTTATGACCTGCAGTCCAGTATGAGAGCCATTGCAGTTGACTCGCATAGCAGTATGCCCTGAAGTCAGGGACGCCCAAGCCCCCCGGTCAGTACTCAGCTGGAATTTCGAGAGCCCCACTCTCCTGCGGCCTTTACCCCATATTAATTCTAATAGAAGTGTGTTCAAAGTCTTGAAGATGTGTGTCGGGACCACTATTGGCAAATTCGTGAAGTAATGTGCTATGCATGTGTATCTACAGCCGCAAATGCTACACATGGAAAATGCTACTTATCCTGTAAGCATCTGTTTGTAGTATGTAGTGCTCTTGATTCACGTTCACTCGCCCTCCTCCCAGAAGCCTTTGTCTTTGCAGATCTCTTACTGTGTTTCAGTGCACATTGCACTTGGCATTCTTTACCTACATTGACACTCAATATATACTCGTACCTGCTGTGAGAAAACAATCTAACATAAAGTCGGTGCCTATAGAGAATTATCTTTTCACATCTTGTGAATCAAGAGACTTCTTCGAAGAAAAACAACTTCCAAACATACAGGCCCAACACTTGATGGCAGCAATGTGCCAAGCATGTGAATCTACAGCAATACATTATACGAACAGATGATTACATGGTAAGTAGCTTCACTCTAAGGGGAATGTCCATTGAAATCATAAGCACTGAATAGTCCCACTCACTTGTGGAGACCACGGAGCAGTTCTTTCTACGTCACATTTTTTACAGTGTCTTTGCTTTACTTTGAAAAGCCAGGAGGCACATGTGCCAGAAATGCAGGCTATATTGCCAATCAGAATAATTTCCTTTAAAAAATAGAAGAAAAAGGCACAAACTTTTAAAGTTCACTAAGAAAGGTCACTACCAAGAATTAAAAATGACATTTTAAGAATACCCTTCACAAACTCCTTTTACTTCTTTCAAAGTAATGATAGGGAAAGAAAGGGCAATGTAACTGTTTTGTCTGCAGCATTGAAAACAATAATATTAGATCACTGCACCTATAAGGGCACCCTGACCTCCAGTGCCCCATCATGCCCTGCAGGTGGCAGTTTACTCAGTTTGTTTTTTGTTTTACGGCTCCTGCTGACAGGATCCTGGAGCAGAGCTTTGCCTTTTTGAGGCTGTTTCACTCAGTTTCTCTTTTTTTTTCCTCACTAAAAGGGATTCACTCGATGTCCTGTAGGGCAATGAGTATTCTTCTGTATTTTTCTGACAGGAAATCAATCAATTTCTTTCGCAAAATTCTTTCTCTTTTTGCAAAATACCCAGAATGTGGGAGAAAAATGCAAAAAAGAGACCCGCGCAGGATTTGTATTCTCTGCTTGCCAGGCTGTCATAACCTCAAGACATTTCACCACAGCAAGACCCTCTCCAGGCGCACTTTGCAAGAGAGAAGATTTGCCGTCTTGGCCAAGTGGAGCGATGGAGACTGCAAGATTCCCTGGCTGGAGAGACATCTGAGGGGCGAGGAGGGACTGTTCTCTCTACCAGTGCCCCTATCTCACCCTCTAAGGACTCTTGCAGAGGGAGATCCAAAAGGAGGAGATGTTGCGAAAAACAACGCAGCTCTTCAATGTCGAGAAGAGGTATAGCCCTTACTTGCTCGCCATCAAGGGCTGGTTCAATGTTGAGAACACACACAATGTTAAGGAGGAGGGCACCATCAACGTCGAGACAACAGCCGACGTCAAAAATTTCAACGTCACAACATCATTACACTTCCCAGACTAATAATACAGTGAATGGCTTTCACGCATGAAAGTTCACAGACTTCCATCTGAATCGGACTCAGAGCCTTTCAAGAGCCTACTCACCATCCAGACCGGCTTCACCAGTCACCATTCCAGATTCACCAACACCGCCTCAAGTTTCAATGCATTACTCTCCTCTTCCTTCTACTCCTCCAGCCACTCCTTCTCGGTCACCATAGTCTCTTGTACCAGTGGCTCTTTCACTAGGACATCATATATCTCGCTCCTGCATACCAGACCTCGCACCAAGAGTTCTAGGTCAAAGGCAAGATCAAGGTTTCGGCGTCATCATTTCCGCTCAAGATCTCCCAGGGGTTCATGCTCAATGCGAATAAGGTAGTCTTCCTCCAGGTCGAGATTCTCACGGTCTCATCATACAACTTCATCTTCGAGTGTGTATTCCCCTAATTTATCAGGCTCACCTCCAGCGAGTCGATCTCCTATCGATGATATCAACACCTCCCAGGAGGTTCTTACCAGAGGCACCAACAAATTAAATACTTAGTTACTGACTCCCACGGCCACCATATTGGTAATCTTTGAAACGCTGCATCAAAGGCCCACCTCTAGACTATTGCACCTTTGGTACCATTTCTTGTAGGACCAGCTATGGAACCATTTTGGACACCTGCTTCTGTTAAGCCTGCTCTGTCCTGCCTACAGAAGAAATACAAACCTCCAGATAAGGAGCCCTCTTTTTTTCATACGGATCCTACACCAGTCATTGTCTCTGCTTCCTGAAAATTGCATACCACAGCCCCTTCATCTAGTGTTCCTACTGACATGGAGAGTATAAAGTCGGATTCTGTGGGCAGAAAAGTGTGCGGTACTTCCTCCGTTACTATGAAGGCTGCTCGCTCTTGTGCTCCTCTTGGGCGATATGACGGACCTCTTGGGACACCTTTCAGCGATTCATTGAGGACCTACTAAGTGACAGTCGTCAAGATTTTCAAGAACCTATCAACGAGGGCATGATGGTGTCAAAATCAGATCCTCTGTGCCACAGCTGATACATCCACGCTAGCAGCACATGGATATTTTCATTGTTTTGCTTACCGTTGCTCATCTTGGCACAGACTCCCGGAATTGAAACTCAAGACCTAACACTGTATTTTAAATACCCCTTTATCAGGGAATACTTTATTTGGATCTCATGCCAATAATGAGATGTCTCACTTAAAGACTGAACTTGACACTCTGAGAGCTGTTGGTTTGGAGAAAAGGAAGGAATATAACAGGCATTCTTATAGGCCTTATGAGTGCCGATATTTCCAATAAATGGTTAAAATATCTCATTGGCTCCAGGGGCAACAACAAAAACACCAACAGCCACAACAACATCAACAGCATAGACTTCAATCAAGAGGCAGGGGATGTCAGCAACCATCTGCCCAAGCCACCAAACCAACTACTGGTGGCAAGCAGTGAGTGCCTTCTTCCTCCTCCTACATTACCCACTCCGGTAGAGAGAAGCATAACATCTTTTCTGGAAGAGTGTAGAAAAGTAACCAACAAATTGGTTCTGAATATTGTAGAGCATGGATACCATCTCAAATTCAAGTATCCTGCATCATCTATTCCGCTATAGAAGCCATCCCTCTTCCATCGGGAGGAACTGCAACAAGCAGTGTCCATCCTCTTGCAAAAACATGCAGTGAAAAAGATTCCTACTTCTCTCAAATTGAATGGGCATTTATTCCCGTTACTTTCTAGTGAAGAAGAAAGGACTGAAAAAGAATAAAGATCCATTTTAAACCTGAAATAAGCGAACAAGTGAATTTGCCAGCAAAAGTCCAGAAGATTGGCTTTTTATCAAATCTACCCTCAACTTCATCAGGGGATTGTCTATGTTCAATAGATCTGCAAGATATCTATTTTCACATCCTGATAAACAAGAAACATTGAAAATTCCTGAGGTACACATTTGGAAGAGACCATTATCACTACGAGGTTCTTCCTTTCATTCGAAAATCTGCACTGCTAATTTTTTCCAAATGCATGGCAGTTGTGGCATCTTACCTCCAGAAAAATGAACGTTATTACCTATCCATATGTAAACGACTAGTTCATCAAGGCATCTTCTTACCAACAAGGAAGACAACATTATCAATTGACTGGTATCACCCTCAATCAGCTGGGGCTGCTTGTGAATCACGAGAAATATATCTTGGTGCCAGTTCACTCCCTTCACTATCTGGGTACAGTCCTAGACACAGTGCACACAAGAGAGTTGATTAGCTATTATTCAGAAATGTCACAGTCTAAATACAATAGCCCATCCAACGGCAAGACAAGTTTCCTCTATTCTAGGATCAATAGCATCATGCATTTTTCTGGTCCTGAATGCTTGTCTCTACATGCTGCCGCTGCAACAGTGTTTGCAGGATCAATGGGATCCTCTCTCAATAAGATGGGAGGAAAAAGTGATCCAAACCGCTCATGCCAAACTATCACTCATCTGGTGGTGCCGCTCACATACCCTTCTGAATGGCATGAATTTCCATCAAGACATCCTGACCCAAGCCATAGTGATGGATGCCTCCCTTTTGATTAGGGTGCTCACATGGACCGTCTTCAAATTCAAGACATATGGTCTCTAAAGGAACAGTCCTACCATATCAACCTACTAGAGTTGAGCAGTACATTTAGCCCTGAAGCCTTTCCTCCTGCCATTCAGGACAAACTTTCTCCTGGTTCAAAATGACAGTAAAACAACTCTGTATTATTTGAACAAGGAAGGAGGAACAAGATCCAGACCCTTGCCCCTGGAGGCACAAACATTCTGGAAATGGTTCATTTCCAGAAATCTCAGGATTACAGTGGTCCATCTTCTAGGGATCCAGAATTCTCAAGCGGACACTCTCAGCAGAACCCTTCAAAAGAATTACGAATGATTATTAAGCGACTCCGCCCTTCACGACATATTTGACGACTGGGGTTTACCTTAAGTAGATCTTTTCGCAGACAAAGAAAATAAGAATTGCCCAAGCTTCGCCTTCAGGTTTTAGCAAGCAGACACATTGGGGAATGACATATGGATCAACTGGTATTGCCAATTTCTTTATGCCTTTCCTACAATTCCACCACTGCCAACAGTGATCATCAAACTGTCTCACTCAAAGGCCAGAATGATTCTCATTGCTACGGAGTGGCCTCGACAATGGTGGTATACGGAACTCTTTCACCTTAGAGCATCCAAACAAGAGGCTGCTCTGCAGACCGGACCTTCTTTAGAGGTTTGGCCCCGGCCTTTACAAGTTGAGCTTGGCAGCTTGGACCTGAATTCATACAATGCAGTCACCTGAACCTCCCTCTGGAATGCATAGATGTTTTAAGAGAAGCTAAAAGGCCCTTTATCAGAACTTCCTATTCTCTCAAATGGAAGTGATTCTCCATCTGGAATGCTCAGAACAATTTCAGTTCCCTCACCAAGAAGAGGCGTTTCTTTCACATCCTCCACTTGGGTAAAGCAAATTTGCAATTATCCTCTGTTAGCATACACCTTGCAGCAATCATGGCCTAATGAAAACGTCCTTCACAAATGTCTTTTTTAGAATGCCTGTGGGTAAGGATTTCCTGGAGGGCATTAGAAAGATATATCCTCCTATCAGGAGAGCTTCTCCTCCATGGGAGTTGAATATATTTCTCACTTATGGGTCCTCCTTTTGAGCTAATTCATAAGGCCTCTCTTCACCACCTATCCTGGAACGTTGTCTTCTTGGTCACTATAACCTCAGTTCTTAGAGTTAGCGAGATACAGGCCCTATGTTCTCACAAGCCTTATACAGTATTTTATAGTAACAGTGTAGTGTTGAGAACCAATCCTAAATTCCTCCCTGAAGAAGTCTCAGATTTTCATGTCAAACTATTTCCTTACATACATTTTTATAAAATCCATCTTCTCCTGCTGAGAGATCTCTCCATACTCTTGATATTAGGAGGGTGCTGAGGTTTTTCTGGATGAGATTAAATCTTTCAGGAAGGCAAATCAACTTTTAATGACCTGTGGTCCTTTACGAACAGGATTTGCCACTTCGAAACAGTCCATATCTAGATGGATTGTCTCCTGCATAATCCACTTTTCCAAAAAGTCAACTAAATATTAATTGGAAACCTTAAAGCCCATTCCACCAGAGGTAAAGAAGCTACTGCTGTGTTACTTAGAAACATACCAGTTTCTGAGGACTGCAAACCTGCAGCTTGGAAATCAGTACTCACCTTTACGAGACACTACTGTCTTAATTCAAATAAGAAAACAGTTGCCTGAGTTGGGAAGGCCTCTCTAAGAAATCTGTTTGCTTAGTTATACTACTCCTTTTTAGGTCTCGCCTTACGCAGTGAGTGACCTCTTGGAATCACTCCGGGCTTTTGTGGAAACTCGTGCATGTTCTGCACTGTTTCCAATGGGCACTCGTGCATTTACGGCGTTTACCTTGCGGGAGCGAGCAGCGGCGCCATCTGTTTGCAATTATCGCGCTCGGTCTTTCGAAACAGATGGCGCCGCTGCTCGCTCCCGGAAGGTAAACGCTGTGCGAGTCTCGCCCCCGTCTGAAACCTCCTTTCTATGCCTGCCCCCTCCTTCTTTCTCCCCTCCCTCGCTCTTGGTTCTGAACCTCGCTCTCTACCCTCCTGTCACCAGAATTTCCCTCTTCCCGCTTCTGCTCCCTCACGTTCTCTCTCACCCTTTATCTCCATCTTTTTTCTTTCTTCTTTGCTCCCCCTCACTTTCTCTCCCTTACGTTCCATTTTCTAGGTTTCTCTGCCCCCACCCTGTGTTCTCTCTTTCACCGCCTCCTCTCTCGATTTCCCCCCCCTCCTCGCTCTCGGTCCTGGGATGAACTCGGTGGAGAAGGGCCGAGGGAACAAAATCGACGAAGGTGAGCTCCGCAGAGACTATATGAACACCCAGGACTGGCCCCGCACCACTGACCGTGCATTTAGGGTCCTCCATTCCATTTCAGTGCATAGCTGGCCATGCTTTCACAGGTGGACAGGCTGCCTGCTAGCTCTTGCCCTGTATTATATACTTTTGGTGCTTTCGTGTGTGTGAAGGCACACACACTTGAGAATTGCACATGTGCAAGGAAATAGACTTGGCAGCTCTGGTAATAAATACAGAATGAAATCCTCCGTGTATCAAAGTGCTAACTGCCACTAAGGGAGAAGAAAGGACCTCCTACACAGTAGCCTAAAGCACTGATGAGCACACTGCCCCTTTCTGAATAAACATTGGCAAAGCCAACAGGTCTGGCCTAGATCAGCTGGTGTGAAGCTTCTTTATGTTTTATATTCTTTATTCATTAAAAAAAAAACACGCACACCATCCTAAAGTAGAAGCCATTTGTTTGCAATAACAAAATTAATTAAAAAAATAATAGTCACGTATAATTGTTTAAAAAAAAAAAAAAAATAGTCAAGATACTTCACAGCTGACAGATTTACTTTTCTGTAGAAACCCTTTCCAGTTTTAATACTCCTCATTAAAAAAAATTCTTACTGGCACAAAGAAATGGTACTGATTTTGAACTACTATAATCTGAGGAGGCTGTTAAAACTCATAAGGATAACTTACAAAAACAAGCATTGGCATAGCCAATAGGTCTCGCCTTTGGGACCTTATAAGTGTTTAGTTATCCAGCACAATATCCTTGGTGCAACAACATCAACTGTTGCATGGCTAAACACTTATAAGGTCCCAAAGGCGAGACCTATTGGCTATGCCAATGCTTGTTTTATCTCTTTCCTCGTGGATTTCTTTGGGGATGAGATGCGTAAACTATACAGTGCTCCTGATCATCAATGGAGATCCCCTGAGAGAGAAGGCATGGTTTCTTACTTGTAATGCTAGCTCTCTCTAAGGGGAATCTCCATTGAAATCATAAGCAACTCTTCCCTCCTTCCTGAGGGAAGAGATAAAATAAAGATAACTCTATCGTGTTAATTTTTTTCGTCATAAAAACTGGGTAAACTGCCACCTGCAGGGCATGGTATGATGGGGCACTGGAGATCAGGATGCCCTTAAAGGTGCAGTGTTCTGTTCTCATTCTTTTCAGTGCTGCCACCCATACACTTAGATCGTCCGTTCTTTCCCTATTATTTACTTGAAAAGAAGTAAAAAGTTTGTGAAGGACGTTTAAAAAAAGTCACTTTTAATTATTCATAGTGGCTTTTTAAAGGTGTATGCTTTTTCCATTTTTAAATAAAATTATTGTGATTGGTAATATAGCCTGTTTTAAGTTTGCAAATTTTAGTCACATGTACCTCCTGACCTTTTCAAAGTAAGGCGAAGATACTGTAAAAAAGAATGTGACTTTAAAAGTACTGCTCTGGGGTCCCTACATTTGGGTGGGTCTGTTCACTGCTTTTGATTTCAATGGGGATTCCTCTGAGAGAGAACTAGGATTACAGGTAAAAAAAACATTTAATTTTTCTTATTACTACCTGACCGGATAAGGCGTGCAAAGAACACAAGGAAAAGGATATGGGACAACCATGCATGTGATTTTAACTCTTTTTTAAAAAAAAATTAAGATAAATGAAAATTTGCCAGTACAGTCCACGAGAGGCTGTGATTTCTTTTTTAATTGACTTAATAAAAACGTTCTCTTGGTTCCCCACATAAGTGCAGCAATTCATTGTTTGTGATTTCAAAGGAGGTTCCTCTGAAGGAGAAATAGACTTACAGGTAACTAACCTTTCTTATTGGCCTGACTATTTGTACCTTTGCTACATATATACGTCTGCCATCCACTAGGTGGCTCTGTCCCCAGCCTATGGTATGAATGCATGACCGCCTATTTGCAGAGGCATTTTGGAGTACTTAAATGATTACTCCTGAAGTACATGCATTTTTAATTGGCCCCAAAATCTAAAAAAAGAGAATAAAATGTGAATATTCATGGAACTATCATGAACAATTAAATATAAGTAGAACGAACTATGACCTCTGCATATTTACAAATAGGTACCTGGATGTTGTGGTCCGATTCACAAAGGTATGAGTACACAAGAGTATGCCTGTACAACTACCTCCCCTATTCGTAAATGTTTTTTGTGAATTGGGCCATAGAGTTTAGGATTAGATGTACAAGGGTAACTGCAACAGAACATTTATAGATTGTGCTGTATCCCATCCCTCTAGCCTTGGGGTTACACTTAATTAGTTGTCTTTATTAAAGCAGATATAAGTGGTAGAGTTATACCAAAGTTTACATTTTAATGCTTGTAATTAGCTAGTTGATTAGTTCCCCTGTGTTTCCCTCAGGGGGATGCAATATATCAGATTCTTCATTGTTATCTGGTGAATACAATTTTTAGTAATCGTTTCCTTTCTCCCACATCTCTTTCCCAGGGAGGTGAATTTTGATATGGAGGTGCTGAAGACTTATCGTGATGCCCTGGATAAGTCCATCCGGTTTTCTGCCAAACACAACCTGCCCCCGCTGCCGGGTCGAACTGTCATTTTTTGCTCTGTAGACACAGTGATGTTCCAGCCATGTTTGAAAGCCAAAGGTCTCTGCTGCCCCAGTGAAGAGAAAGACCTTGGAGAAAATTCAGATCCCATAACCGTATGTGCTTCTTTTGCTCAGTTTGCTCCCTCACAGTGTTAATTATGTATTTTTTCTCACCTTTGCTTTACCTTATGTCTGCAGCGAATAGAGCATGGCTAGTTCTTAACAGCTAGAACAGCCCTTCCAGCTACCCACGTCGCTGCCTGTCATTCTGGCTCTTTCTGGTTTTCTGGTACACTCCTGTGGTGTTTGCCACATATTGCCTGTGTCAACAGAAGACAGTAAAGATCATTTCTACCTGTCTTTGGTTTGGCAAGGCAACCCTACTGTCCTCCAAGGGGGTGGTTCCTGCCTGTTGGTGACACTTATCAGTGATTCTCCTATGTCTTAAATGTAGTCCATAGGGCTTATGTCAAGAAATCTTCTTCTGGCCAAACTCAACAACATAATTGTCGCACTATGAATTCACATGCTTTCAAAGTGGAGAAAGGCTTGCTATGACAATACTCACTTTAGGCTAAATATAACACACTTACTATAGTCCACGAGTTTTCTTGAACTTGCTTACTCTTCTAGGCCACTCACAGTCTCATTATGTATCACTTCATGCTGCAGTTTTGCCTTCTCTGAACACTGACAACACGACATAGCCATACAGAATACGCAATTAATGCCGGAGTTGCAATCTTGATTCGGGTGCCAAGGTGAGCTTGCAGTCCAATCAAGATTTAATCTCCAGTTGTAATGGGGTGGGGTTATGTGTTTCATATTCCTTCATCCCTTACTTAATTACAATGTAAGCGGAAACACTGAACTGGATACTCTGAGGAGTCTGTGATGTTGCAGCAGGAGTGAAAACGGGGCAGACACGACGAGCAAGGCATTCCCTTCAGTACCAGTGTATGTGAGCTACATATTATAGCTCTTTTTAAATTAAAGCTGGAACCGCATAGTGCTTTTATCATCCCTAACAAGTCTATTTGCAAATGTTCAACAACAGCTTCCTTGTACTTTTGACTATAGACAACCCCCAACCTCCTTCATTGTTCGCTGCTTGTATTGAGTGCCCTTTTTCAACTTGAGAACGCAAAGAGAAGTTTCATTTGGCTAATCATTTGAAATGTGCAAGCATCCTTTGTTACTATGGTGCTTGTCCTTTGTGTCTAATCCTTGGGAGAACTAGCATCTATGTTTTTTCCTCATAGATCCTGGAGGTGGCTCTCCTATTGAGTTTGATGGTTAAAGAGACAGCGGAAGATGTCCAGCTTGTTTTCTACACCAGCAGCTCAGTGATCAAAGCTTCAGCGTCTTCAGACTCGATCTTGGAGAATGTGGGATCCATTATAAAACAGATCAAGGTACCAGACTAACTTTAACAAATATTTATTGTGTTTGGAAAATAATTTCTGTAGAGTGTGTATAGAACACTCAGGATGCTTTCTATACTAACTGGTTGACTGAAAATTTGTGGATGCTTATACTAACTAGATAAATAAATTCAGCTTTATCTGCAAGTGACTACTTTAGTGATGTTTATACTATAAGACACTATAGGAATCCTATAAGAACCCATGCTAAATGAATCAATATCATAGACCAGTTTTATATGTCCCATACAGGATTCCTTTTTCAGTCACCTTATACCATGCAAAAATGTTTTGTTTTTGCGTCAAAATTCCAGTTATATGTCCCAAAATGGTTGGAACTGCAAGTGGAAGATGAGATGCGTTGGCTGCAGGGGCAGGTGAAGGTTTGGAAGCAGCAGGCAAAATCGCAGGGCACCTGCTCTACACTGGCAATAGTGTCTGCAGAGCCACCAATGTGTTCAGGGATCCTGACCGTACGTTAGTGGCCAGTGCTCTACCAGTATATCTTTCTGTGTCCAAATGGCAGATGCAATAGCTGGACAGCACTGTTTTCTCTTTGGAGAGATTATTGCATGGCAATTTTTTTTTTTTTGGTAGAGGAGGGATGGAAAGACTCCCAGATGCATCTAAACTCAAGTTGTCCACCCGAGTTTACCACATGTTGAGGAGAGGTAATAGGGGTGAAAGAAAAGGAACAAAACATGTACGAAGGTATCAGCAGTATGATAAGTGGGCAGATGGCACGTTAAGTTGTTAGATGAGTGTATAGGCATTGGTGCTGTTTTCTAAGCATTTTCCCACCATTATCTCCCCTCTACCTGTGAGCCTCCAGCTCAAGCCAGATCATTACTCACCCAAAACTGTGGACCTGAACCCCAGCCTTCAGAAACTGCTCATGCAATAAGTACTTCTGCTTCAATCTTCCACTTAACAGTAGAAACTCAACATGTTGGCCATCTCTCAAGACAGCATATTGCTCACAAAGCCACAGAATCCAATAAATTACTATGGAGTTTGGGGACCTTTGACTCTTATGCAGTGCACCCTGCATGCCAGTGATGAAGAGGAGTTATGAAGGGTTGTCGCAAAAGGACAAACATTCAGGATTTCAGGCTATAATGTATTAAGCTTTGTATACAGACATCACATTTTTGCAGTCTGCTAGCACCCCTCCCAAGGTGAACCCTACACACTGGAGATCAGTTTTACATCCTACAATTACATAATCTGTGCACTGTAAAACAAGGAAAAAGAATGCCCTGACACCGTGCCAGCCAAATTGTAGCAACCCACAAAAGCACTGAAAGATTTTAATTCATGCCTAAAGGGGCTAGCAAGTCCACCTCCACATCTCCCCCATATCAATGCCCATGTCCACAGTAGCGCTTGGGCATCCCCCTTTTCTCTTCCTTACTATGCCTTACACTGACTTTCTCACTTCTACTTCAGGGCTTCAGTTCCATGATACCCAAACCTGATCTTTATAGTGTGGTGCTTGTGTTTTTTGGCCCTTCTGAAGCAAGTGTTTTTGTATGCTTACCTGGCCAACCTTCCTCTTTCAAATCACATTTTGTGATGAGATTCCTAAAGGGATTGATGTACATATTTCCACTAAAGCCATTCATGATGCCTCAGTGGGACCTTAACTTGGTGCTTACATTTCTGATATGTGTGCCTTTCGATTCCATGCATAGCTGTTCTCCATGGCTCTTCACCATCAAGATTGTTTGTCTTACGTCAATTACTGCAGCACACCATGTCAGTGAGATGCAAGTGCTACCCATGAACCGTCATAGGTCATTTCCATTCTTGACAAACTGGTGCTGAGAACCTGGGCTTTCTTTCTGCCAAAGGTTTTATCAGTCTTACACGTAGGTCAGTCCATCTCCCTTCTTGTTTTTTTTCTTTCTGCCACACCCCTTGTAAGAGGAGGAAAGGCTTCTTCTTGATTAAAAAAAAAAGTGCTCAGTTTTTATATTGAGCCTACGAAAGAACACGGAGTTGACGGCCAGCTGTTCGTTGGTATGGTTAGTTCTAACAAGATGAAGGCTGTGCAAAAATGGACTCATTCTAGGTGGCTCATCCCGTGCATAGTGACATGCCATACTGAAGGTAATTAACTTGTTCGTGAATAGTTTGATTTATTGCCTCATGTGGAGTCTTACTGTAAGGAAATGCCTCTTTTTGTATGGTCACCGGCAAGTTTTTGGACAGATACTGCTGGTTTTTCGACTCGAGAATGCACTGAGGCATGCTAACCAGACCTCCGTGCCTGTGCCTTGACCCTAAAGTGTATGTTGATTTGGCTGTACCCAATTGGAAATGCCTAACTACCTGTAAGCCCCTAGTAATTGGCTTCGCTGGTTCCCCAGGGCTTTTAGCTCTGATTGTGCCACCCTGGAGGTCACCCAAGTAAAAACAGTCCCCCAGTCATGCACTGCTAGCCCGACTTTGCCCATGAAAGCAATGTCAAATCCACCACTTCCCCTGGACATGTGTGCATGTCACCCCTCTGGCAGGCCTACTGAGCCCTAAAGGCAGGGTGCAACATATGACCCAGACAAGACATGTACTTTACATGTCCTGGCAGTAAAATACGCAAAACCACTGTTTTACTGTGGAAAGACTTGGTTACTCAGCTGGTGAGAACAGGGTTACATGCTGACCCCTTAGTTGTGCTAACTCCTGAACTGTGCGACTAAAGTGGACACTCCAAGGTATAAAACAACTCGTTACATAAAGCCCGACTTGTATCTCAAGTCAAAATTAATGTAAGTTGTTGCAGTATGCAGCTTTAGCAAAGCTGCCACTTTCTTGCCTTTAAACCTCCTGTGCCTTCCAGGGCACACATGGAGTCTGCTCCACGAGACCGTTTTCTGCCCTCCTGGTGACACATGCTGGGGACCCTCAGGAAAGAGAACAATGAGGGATTGCAGGCCAGGGAGGTGTCTCCTCCCTCCTGCAGGAAGCCACTTGGGTGTTAGCCATAAAAGGCAGGCTTCAAAGATGAAGCCAACTTTGAAGAGCAGATGTGTGACCCCAGTGGGGAGGGCTGCCCTATTGTTGTGGTAGACAGGCTGGCACAGGAGGCAGAGAGGGGAAACCAGTTGTTAAACCGGTTTCCCCACAGGCGTGTAGCCCTGAGGTAGCTATACACCAGGATTGGACTAGTGAGGTCTGTACACCAAGAGAGGGGTCTCGTCATCATGTGAGTGGGCAGAATGGTGCATCCTGGGATAGCCAGATGCCACACTCTCCAGGAAGTGGTCACCAGATGGGAGGGAACCTGGTAGCTCATTGGCTACTAAATGCTCCTGCCCTGAGGGCACTTTCTGGGCATAAAGGGGGCATCCCTGGCTCCCAGACCTCAGATCTCGACCGACTTGGAAGGACTGCACCTAGTGGCTAGTGAAGAGAGGAACTGTGCCTGCTCTGTCCTTCACCTGCCATGTCTTGCTCAGGGAGCAGCTGTCTCCAGATCCCAGTCAAGCCAAGAGAACTTCAAGGCCCATCTGACTGGACGTCCGTTCGCAACACAGGGATACAACAGCTGTAGAAGCCTGTTGGAGCAAGTTGATTTATTATTGCTTGTAAAATCATTATCTCCGGAACCCACCTGTGGATCGGTTTCATTCTTGTCTCTAAATTCTTATAAAACACAGTCTATTTTTATAAATTGGTGTCTGATTTCTTCTTTAGTTGTTGTGGTGCTGTTTAAGTGCCTAACACGTGTTCCTCTGTGTAAGCCTTGCTGTTCAGTGCCACAGCTACCCAGGATTGAGCTGAGAGTTTGACAGATAAACCCAAGAGTCCTAAATGGGTTGGTAAGTGTATTATACTGTGAGGTCGCACAACCACACCATATAATACACCTCATTTCCTCACACTTACCAAATGTTATGTTGATTGTACTTGATCCCCTCCCCTCTTTCCCAATGGAATGATGAAAGTGATGGGTGGAATGCTTGTAAAATTCTCAGCCATTGGCAATCGCTTGGGCGGCATTTCAGTTCATTCCTTTTTGTCCACTAAACCACTACACGGAGGGCTCAACATTATGCAAGTCAGACCTGGTACCCCAATTTGTCAGGCAGAATCCTTCTGACTTGGAGCACATGCAACCTCACACGGTTTTCAGCTTTGTTGGATCATAGCCAGTGTCATACAACTTGAGTCCTGTAGCACAACGAGCACAGGAACTACGCCTTGTTTATATTTTCCTAAGATATTTGCAAACATTAAAATTTGGATCTAATATATGTTTGTGTTTGTTCGTGTTCTGACATCCACATTGACACTCCATTTTGTCATGCTTTTAGGATTAAATCGTTTTTTATTGACAGAATATTTAGTAAAACAATACACCGCCTCATTGCCTACAACCCAGTGGGCCGGCAGCATTCGAGATCATCAAATGAAAACCAATAGGATTAAAAAAAAACGGCATCACTGTGGCAGTTTAAATACACAGCAAGTCGCCTACAACCCATCCAGGGCCGGCCGCATCAGAAAAGAGAAAACAGTCGAAAGGAAACCAGATCAGAATAGACTTCGTCACTTAATCGTATCTACGTCGACCACTGTGAAATGCCCCTCTAGAGAGATCTGAAGCAAGTGTCACAGGTGTTAAATCAAAGAGTCTGCATTTCCATAAACTACAAACAAAAACACAACAAAAGAAACACTTAAGGGTCCGCAATAGAGGGTACCCTTAAACCCCCGCCACCCCTTCCTTCTCCAGATGAGCCAAAGCGGAATCAGAAGCAAAGGCATTCCCCAGCCAGGGGTCCGTGAGAGAATCCTCACTCCATACAGCCTAGCCCGCAACCCCGGTCTCCTGCCCTTCCTGCATGTCCGGTATTAATTTCAAAATTTGCAAATAATTTGGACAGGTTAATTCTCGAAACTCTGAGGAAAGAATGTTTATAAAGGGGGACCAGATCTTAGCATACTCGGATTTATCCCCCAGGGTGGCCATTGACATCTTTCCATCCCTAAGAGAGACCAAAGTTGATGATGCCACTGTGTATGTTCTGGGATTCTATCAGTCTTCCAACATGCCAAGAGCGAGGGCCATCTGTCTACTTCTGAGGGAGCGTAAAGGGAAGGTCAGTGCGTTGGACCGACCTAGTATTGTATAGGCGGGGAACCTCGGGATAGAAGTGTTGAAGGCCCTATCCACATCATCCAGAATTCTCTCCCAATACCTAGAGAGTTTTGGGCAATTCCACAGGAGGTGAAGAAGAGTTCCAGGGCTCCCACAACCCCTCCAGCATAAGCCATCACACCCAGAACTCCACTTCATCATCCTAGAAGGGGTATAGTACCAGTAAGTAATAATCTTATATGCTTCTTATATGCTGTTTCGGTATGTCCCATAGAGTGAGTAGTGTGGTGGGCCCTATAGTAAATGTCTTCCCATTCTTTATCCCACATTGTCCGCCCGATTTCCGCTTCCCATCGTATCTGTCCAGCGGATCTACTCTTACCGATGCCCTGAGAAAGAAGTGAGTACAGTTCAGATATAAGTTTGCGATCGTCATTTTTAAGAAATAACCATTTTTCAAACGGAAGCATGAGTCTACCTACCAAGGGACGGGTAGATGCATTCAGAACCCAATGTAACATTTGTGTGTGAAGAAAGTGTTCTGACTGGGAAAGGTCATAGTCTTCCGCAAGTTGTACGAAGGGAATATATCCCTTATGGTCAAAGAAACAGCCTAACCGCTTACATCCCCCTTTCGTCCAGCTCGAGCCCACCCCCTTGGCCATACAGGTGGGAAATCGGGATTGAAGAATATTGGAGACATAGGCGACGGGAAAATTGTTAGGTTCGCTGACCGGTATACTCTGTCTCAGGCCTGCAGTGTTGGCCTCGTGATAGGAGATGAATACAGCCCCCATGCCCGGGAGGCCCTGGGCAGCCAAACCTCCCTGCAAATATGCCGACCTGCAACTGTCTGGTCCATAAAAACCCAATGTTTCTCCGTCATCGGACGGTTCCATTCCACCAGGTATCGCAATATAGAGGCCGAAAAATATCGATTAAAATTCGGCAGCGCTCGATTTCTCTTTGGATGTTGGGAATCCCCCCCCCCCCCGGAGGCGGGAGAAGGGGGAGAGTCTGAAATACGTAGAGCGCCCTCGGCAGGACTTGTCATGCTTTTGATTGTGATATTCCTGGCATCCTGTGTACACTTGGCACTTGTGTGAAGTTATCACTGTCTGAAGTTTGAGAACAGTTACCTGTTATCCACGAACATTTATTGACATTTTGCTTAATATCTCTAAAACAGTTGGATAAAAATTCACCCAACCAAGAAAAAGCAGCAAATGATCAAAAGGCGCTGTGCCTGTTGAATTTACTTTCAGTGTTTTTCTACTGAATAAGTAACCAGTGTCAAATCTCATGTTATTGTTAAAATTATCTGTTTTGGGAACACCTTCTGCCTGTTGATCACTTTGACCAATCTGCACTAAATATGCCGCACTTAAGGTTTGGAGTTTGATCCCACTCCTTATCTCCCAAGTTTCAAATCAAAACCTCTTTTCTAGAGACCTTTGTACTAGCAACGCTCCCTTTGTGGTTCTCACACTTAGTCTTATTATCTTCTGGACCTAAGCATCCTGCCTTATCTAGCATTCTGAATCTTGTCAGAGTGTCACCTGCCCTACTGGGCACTCATACTTCTCTTGAGTCTACATTTTGTCTCTTTAACAAAACAATATTCGACATCTAAGTATGAACTTGTCAGTGGGAGTGATTTGTATATTGTTATATAAAGAATACATCTAGGATAGAGGGCATTTGAATGCTCATCTCCCTAGTTCTTTGCACCTAAAGTGTTATTTTGACAATTAATTGTAACCCCCCTTATTTTATTTATAGAAGTATTTTTATTTACTTGTATCATACATGCAGGCCTTGCAGTGGGACCCTCCTCCACCGAGCTCTAGACACAGGAGTCGCAGGAGTCAATCACAGAGCAATTGGGAGTACAGGGACTGGCAGACTATCTTTGCACAGGTGGGTGGGTAGTCTTGGAGGGGGAGGTTTTGCAGGTATGCCCTTTAATTTTTGGCTTGCATTTGGTAGTATTATGACCCTGAGGGTGAACCTCCCTTGGAGGTCCCACCTTGTAGGAAGATGACATTTCTCACACATAAATTACTTTTTAGTTACATCTTTTTTTAGAATGTTTCACCGTCTGGGACAGCTGTCAATATTCTAATTAAAATGTACATCTTTAAATGAGCCCCACAGTAAAAAGCATAATTCTACGCTTTCATTGCGTTTAGTGCAAAAGGCTTTATTATGGCCTGCACAGCAGTAAGATGTGTATCCATGCGTATGCAGTAGTTCTCTGTGAATAAAATTCACTAATATTTTCTAGAGACATACATACCAATGATAGTGGTCTGTTGCCAGATATTTGTAAGACTGTACCGTCAATACGGACTGTCTGACATCCTGCTTTTGTGGGGCTTGGGAAATCGCGTTTCCTACATGTAAGAACCTTTGCTATGCATGCTCCTCTTTTACAAAGGCTGCACTGCTTGCCATGTCCTGCATTAAATAAAGCTGCCACCACAAGTTAAGGTCAGGGCTACTTTAAAAGTGCAGAATTTCCCCTTCACTCTGTCATCGTCCGCTGCTGCTGACTGTGTCTCTCTCAATGCTTAGAGTCAGTGTCCATGAATGTCGATTCACCAAAATACCAGGGTTAGCAGAAGTGACATCATGCATGCCTGAAATACTTTCTCAGGAAGTGATACAATAAGATATTTGATCCTCATGACATCACAGGTAGTACATCACAATAGTTGAGTTGTACAGTTGGTTGAAATTTAATAAAATGCCACAAAGATTACTAAACAGATGCATATCTGTATCGATAACAAGAATGTAAATAAGGGTGAGGGCACAATAAACCTGGGCTATGTCCATCACCTATCCATGAATAACCTCTTTCATTCATTCACTCTCTTTTTCAGTTAACCTCTTCCAGTTCTATCACGCTTATTCTCGCACCTTTATCTCTACTTGTCACTTGTTCGATGATATCGCTCTTTCACTCACCCCCCGTTTATTTTTACTTCTATTCCATTTTCCTATCACCTGCATATCTTAAATTTTCTTAGCTTAGTCTCATTCACTCATCGTTTCATGTTAATGCCCATCTTTGACCATTGTCTAATCGTCTTGTCTATACATCGCCCCTTTTTCCCCACCTACTCCAATTCTGTCTCAAATATTCTCTCACATCCAGATTCAATCTTCCTCTATTAGGGTTATACTTTATTATCTCCACGTTTGTTTTTCCCAGCTTTCTGCTCTGCTTATTGAAGCCCTGTTCATTGCTCCCTAGCCTCCTTTTTTATCTGCATACTTCACACCTGTCCCCATCGTTCCCTTTCCATCCCTTCAGTCAGCCTCTACTTCTCTGTTCACCTTCTCCTAACCTCTTATCCACCTTGCATTGGATAAATGTGTCCATCTCCCTTTTTTTGCTGTGACATCTACTTTCTCTTGACGTCCCTTTCTTTTCGTCACTCTCTTCTGGGTTTGCTCTCCATGGAATGTGGGAAAATGAGCTTTCTGCATGTTAACCAAGGTTCAAAACTGCGAATGCTATGGTTAAATTGCACACTTTGTGAATACTGCACCTGCCAATGTCAGGATTTACCACGTGCACAAGTGCCAACCAGGATGAAATGCCAATCTGATAGACATCTAGCTGCAGATTCCTTATCTTGGAATCCTCTCCAGGTGCAAAACTGGATCCGGAAATGTTTTCAGCAGTACCTCTGTGCGTCAGTAGAGGGCGCCGAGTAGCTCCGTAGAGACGTTGTCACCCAAATGTGACGTCAAAGGAGTCCATATAAGCCCTCCCCCGACCCACTGGCTTCAGTTCCTTCTTTTCGCCTAATTGACATTTTTTCGTCGATGGAGGAGTGTGCCTTTTTCTACCCTTTTTCAATGTCCTTGGGGTTAAAACCTTGTGGGTTCTGTGGAGGACAAACGTCCACCACGAACCCTCACTCAGTTTGCATGTGGTGTCACGGTGAGCACCAGGACTTTGTTGAGTGCGATTCTTGTCGCCAGCTCCAACCGAAGATGCGAAGAGAACGTTGCATGAAGCTCCTTGTGGCACGGATGTCACAGTCATCGAAATCTTCTCGTCATCCTCAGTCCCCTAGGCGCTCTATAGACCGACTGCGCGTCTCCTTTAGGAGCCATTCCCATGCGTGTCATTCTCCTTCAGGGTCTGGAGGTAAGTCTCAGTGTAGGCGGTCGAAGTCGCGGCGCCTCCCCCCTTCGTCGCCTACCGCTGGTTCCTGCTCTTCTGTTGAAGTGCCGGGACATGAGTCCACCTGTGTCTCTCCACCTATCCTAGGGCCGGGGCGTCTTTGACCCAGATGAGAAAATATTATCAATCTCTTCATTCTATTTTTGGGTCATCCCCTTCCTCTGGAACGCCCTTGGGTCCCACGGAGGTGCATGAGGTCGTGCCTGTGTCCCCGCCAGTGGGTTCGCCTACGGCCTCCTGTTTCTGACACCTTAGCGACGCCAGTGCACCGTCTGTTGAGGTTACCACCTTCGACTCCTGCTTCTGCTCTGCCAACTCCAATGTCCGCGTCATGCTCTTGTCTGCCGGCTCCGATGGTGGTGCTGTTTACTCTGATCAATGCTCCTTCTGACGTTGAGGCATCGACCGGCTTCGATTACAGCATCAGATGCGGCGCCAAGGGAGCCGACCGTCTCAGACTCCTTTCTTCTGGTTTTTCCTTCTGAGTACCATGGTTGTGGAGATACTACAGAATGTGGGGTGTGTCCCCATCCCATTTCGGACACAGTTCCACCCCCTATGCAGTCTAGGTGGTTACTTGATTTGGGTGACACCAGTGGCTTAGAATCTTCTCCAGCCTCCTGTCTCCTGGTTTGGCTACGGAGGAGAGTTTCTGTCTGACGAACTTGCTCAATCGAGTTTTAGTTGTTCTGGATCTACAATTTCCTTCTGTGCAATTGTCAACAGACCCTTTACTTGGCATTCTACATCCTGACCAGTCTAACGTAGAGCCTGTCCTTCTTTGTAGTGACTGTCTTTTTGAAATCCTGTTGGGTGCTTGGGCTAAACCTGAAACAAGGCTCCCTGTGGATCGCTGTATTTCCCTCCGGCATGGCCCAGCCCCGGAGGATCCGTCCTGTCTCCTTAGACATCCATCTAATCAGAGCCATGTGGTATAGGCTGCTTTAGCCACCCAAAATATTGATTTTATCCCTCCTGTCCCTCTGGAAATGAAGGCCAGAACATTTTTACACTTTTGGTAGGCGTATTTTCTCTTCTTCGAGCTCTGCCCTGTGATCTCTGAACACTTCTTGTGTCCTCACCCGCTTCTCCAACGCCTCATGTGACTCAGTGGAGCGCCTCTTGCCCTCCCTTCCATAGGAAGTCTGCAATGCTCTTTTTCCATTGGTAAGAGATGGGCAACAAGCTGCCACACTTAGCATCCGCTGTGGTATGGATACCACCGATTCTGTTGGCCGAGCTATGGCCTCTTCCTTAGCTCTATCTCGGCGTGCATGGTTGCATACTTCCAGGTTTTTGGACGCTGTGCAAACTACTTTGATTGACATGCCTTTTGATGTCTCCCTATTTGGCACGCATGCTGACTGCTTTACGCTGGTTCAAAGATAGTCAGGGTGGTGCGGAGTCTTAACTCTATTTTTGTACTAGGTTTGTCGGGGACAATGTTTTCCCCTTGTTTAGGCTCTTACCCGCCTTCATAGGGCCGAGTACTTCTCTCCCTTCTAAGGTTACACCGGGTGTGGTGTTCCTGCTTGCTGCAAGTGCTTTTCTTCTAATTTATTCTGTCAGTGGCAGGTTTAGTTTCGAGCCATCTGGAATAAAACTTACTTTGCAGGCTCGTGGGAGCCTGTTCTTACAGCCTCTTTTTGCAGCTTGATTTTTTTCTACCCGAATAGTTACTCTGTGGTGGGTATTCTGTTTATGTTGTGCGGATGCACTATAGCCTTGTTCCCCGTTCTTCGGGGACCTTATTTTGTATGCCTTAGGGGCATTTTGTAAGCTGCCTAAGCACTTAGTATCCCTTATAGGGACTTCAACTTTATCGTTTCTCTGCTCCTTATGTCCATATGGGCGGTAATGGTACCACAGGCAGGCAGACTCTTTGGCTTGGGTAACTTTCATTCCGGTCTATGACCTTCTTCAGTGTGGACCTTCTTTTTGTTCTATTTTACTCTGTGGTACACGCAGTTTTTCTCCTACACATCTTTGTGTTCCTATTGGATTGGGCCTACGTTCCATGAATCTACCTCTCCATTACGGTGTATTCATTTTCTAGCCATGCTCTTTAGCATTCATTACTCCCTCTTTCTCTTTTCTCCATCATTCTGTGATTGGCTATCCCTTTTTTCGAATCTGTTTCTCAAGATAGTTTCCTCGACGATCGGTGGATGCTTTTTATTCGTTCTATGTGTTCGCTGCGGCTGAGCATGCTGTATATGTTCCTTCCATTTGGTTTTGAACCTGGACTCTGTGGCCTATTGTCCTTTGTCCCTTTGCATTCCCCGATCCCTTTTTGGGGTTGCCTCTTTTACTGGTTCTATACCTTGTTTATCACGGTCTTAAAGCTTTGTGCTCCCTACGGGCTTCTCATAGTGCTTGTAGATCAGTCCTTTCGGTGAGCATCTTGCTTCACCTATCAAGATGCTAGGGCTACCCCTAGTTTCAGGCAAGCCACAGTCTTGGAGAACTGATGTCTGCTGGACCTGCTTTTCTCTTCCTGTCACGAGGCAAGTGAGAAGTCCTGCATGCGAAATAGACTCTGCTCCAGAGCCAGGAAATGAATGGAGCATTTGTTATGCATATACAGGTTACCACCATTGTAATTTATTTGAGAGCTCATTACATGCACTTCATAACGTGTTGTGCAAAATAAAAACATTCTGAAATATGATGCATGCTCTAATGAGTTACAATTTCCCGGAGCAACAGAAAGTAAACACAGCTCGTGAGAGCCCTAGTTTACTAATGTTCATGTCACTTCCTTTGTTATCTCTGAGGCCAGCAGTCGCAAGGGCAGTGCCAGGGGTCACAATTGGCAAACCAGGGTCGCAACTGGAACCCTCAAACCATATACATACAGCAGAATCTGCATGGGCTTTGTTCACCCAAGGTAGGGCTGTCCTTGGTTGTGATGCGAAATGGGTACCATTCTGTGATATAGAAACCAGCACAAACCTTTAAGAGAAGCCTACTCATGTTTACGTCAAGTGAACACAAACCGTGCATGTGTGTTGTGTGTATGTATATATATGTGTATATATATATGTGTATGTGTATATATATATATATATATATATATATATATATATATATAGTATGTGATCAAGCCCAGTGAGGTGGGCGAAACGCGTCATCCTGTCATAAAGTAAAATAACGAATATAACAGCACGAAATTGGCGTCCGTGTCCCGATACCAGCTGACAGCGCTGTGGGAATTGTGTTTGGATATATATATATATATATATATACCTTCCACCGAGTGTGGTAGGAACTGAAAGAAAGGATGAGAATGACAGGGAAAAGGGGGAGATGGGAGGGAGAAGTAGGGAGAAGAGAATGAGAGAGGAAGAGTGAGTCATGGCGGCAGAGGGAGGAAAGAGATATTGGAGGGGTAAATAGAGATAAAAAGCGAAACAATGAGGGAAGAAGAGACAAATAGGCATTGAGAGAGGGAGAATGAGGGAGACAGATACACGAAGAGAGGATAAGAAAACAAAATGAGGAGGTCTGTGAGATGGAAGGAGGGAGAAATGCAGGGTGATAGAATCAGGAAGGGAGAGAAGACAGAGGAAAGGGAGATAGAATGAAGAAACCTTGACAGTGGAAGGAGAAAAGGAATAGACAACGGGAGACCAACTGAGTGGAGGGATCTTGATTATGAAATAAGGTGAACAATGGAGAGAGAAAGAGAATGTTAAGACAGAAGGGGAAACTCTAAGTCCACATTGGAGGGAGGGTTCAACGTGGACTGAGAAAAAAACGGACATGGAGAAATAGACACCAAATAAAGTGAGTGAAAAGTCACTGGTCCAGGTTAGAATGCATCATTTTACAAAAACTTTTAAAGACATTTCTTGGGGAAAATGGAGAAGGTGGGTATGTCATGCCCAAAACTCCTACGATGGTCTTTGAGGCACTGTATGCCCCACTCAGTGTCCTGTGAAAGTATTATGGAACGTTGTTAATGAACTTTCCTACATGCATGCACTTATTCAGATTGCAAGCAAAGTCTATTTTAAAGGAACACGGGTACTTTAAAAATGTTCACTTGTAATCAGTGACCTCGGGGGAGCATGCTACAGTGCCGAGTGCTTGCATAGCTGCAGACATAAAATTACATTAATAACTTTCTATGTGCTTGCTGACTTTTAAATGCAATAGTTGTTTTTTAAGTTTCTTTTGTGTATTCAAAGTTCACTTACACATGTCATAGACTAGTTTTCTGTTTACATATTAGCTCTATGACATCTTGTGAAACAGTCTAAAGAGCAAAGGGAATACTGAATGACTGGTAGGAAGCTAGGGATCACAAGAAACAGGCTAAGTGCTGTACGCAGAAGCATAGGTGTAGCAGCTGCGGCCACTGCCACTGCCAGGGCCGTAGCTTCATGGGTGGTGTTTGGGGTGTTACACCCCCTAATTAATGCATTTTCTGATAAATAGTTGGGCACAGGTGCTTTCATTCGGGTATGGTGAGCCATATGTTTTACATACACATAGACAAAAAAGCTCACACACACACTCCCTCTCTCTCTGTTTTGAAAGTCCTCGAAAAATGTTGGTTATTTTTCGAAATATTGTGTTTTCTCTCACTTAGTACGCCTACCAATCCGCATTCCTCTCCCTTTCCAATTCCCTTTAATCCACTGCCGTACGCCCTGCTTGTTGTATAGTGTGTTTTAACATTATATGCCCCCCCCCGGTCTTAATGACTAAGCTACGCCCCAGATCCATGGTAACCTCCAATTGACATCTGTGCCCTTTCTTCTGTTCAATCCCTGTGTCGCACCCATTGAGGTTTTTACTGTATGAGGTTTGTGGCAACACTGGTTGGTGGATTTTAAATTGGCAACTATGTGAATGAGTCAGTTGATTGTTTTAATTCTTCTGTACATGGATCCACATGCTCTTTAGGTAAGATTCTATGAAACATTTTCCTTTGTTTCCCTGTACCACTCTTCCTCCACAGCCCTAAGAAATTCTCTCTTTGGGTTCCTGGACTAGGGGACAATCAGTCTTCTCTTAATATGGCTGAATTTTCCTTCCGTGAGAAAATGTTCTCTTTAAACCCTATGCCTTGAATGGTTTAAAATATATTTTTACTGATAACCCTCAAGAAAAAAAGTCTTAAGAACAGATCAAAAACGGATACTTTTTCAACCTTATAGATGTCTGTAAAGAATCATCATCTTAGCAGTGCTCCTCCTTTTGATCCACACTTGGTCTGTCTCTGGTGCCTGGGGTCAAGGCTGGCGCCGAATGCACGTCGATGCACCCTAAGGCGATTCGCAGGCTGGTGATGAAGCTCCCGGAAGTGAAACAAAAGAAGGCTTCTCACCATTCCTGTCCCAGATGTTGATCTCGGGCCCGCTTCCTGAGCAGTTCCCACGACCAATAGTCTTTCCACTCCAAGAATTCCTTCTTCAAGTCAGTCAAGTGGAAGAAGCACAAGAAAAAGAAGTTGAAGCGCTCTTCGGCTTCCATGACCAAACATTGTGCTTCGAGGCCAAGCTCCTGCACTTCACCTGTGGAGTCAGTGTCAGAGCCTGCTCCGCGCTACCCAGAGTTCCCTGGATGGCTGCCCACCCAGTTGGAAGTAATATTACGACGCCATGTACACCATCTTTGGGCCACCAACTCCCTCGGTGTGCCTTTGGGCCTCATTGAGCCGCAAGCTGCCCAGATTGAGTTATTGCCAGCTGATTCGCCTGACGCCAACTTGGCCTTTTGAATCTCCTCTCCAAAGGCTCCCCCACCTGGATCTAGCTTGATGTTCCCATGGGTGACTATACCCACCTCGTCCCGCTCCCTCCGGCACAGACAGACGATGAACCCATACACATCTCTGACTCAGTCGACGATGCCTCTTGACATCAACACCGGCACAATCCAGGTCCTACCAACCCCTGGATGTGCCACCTTTAGATAGACCCTTTATCCTTGCAGTACGAGATGAGAGAGAGGTGTATGGTCCCTTTGAGGAGGACCCATACCAAGACAATTTGTATGAGGAGCTGGTGACGCTAGTGGCTTGAACACCTCCCCAGACTCTGCCATGCTTTCCCCCCCTGGGTCCTGTTTCAGATGAGGGTGCACCTTTTCCACTGTGATGCACAGGTCAGCAGAGGCCCTTGACCAACCACTGCCTGTTGTCAAGATCAAAAGTGATTTCTTGACAGAGGTGCTTCACCAGGGGTGAGCTCAACCGAGCCTTTGCTCCCCTTTAATGAGGCCTTCACCAATGTTCTTCTGTGGGCATGGGCTAAACCATGCATGGGGCTCCTGTGCACCACATGATTGCTCGTCGTCATTGCCCCGCCCCAGGAGATCCAGCCTTCCTCTTCCAGCACCCTTCCCCTGAGAGCCTGGTAGTGCATGCCTCAGCCGCCAAGACTAAATTGAACACATTTGCTTCTACCCCACCGTACATGGAATCCAAGAGGCTGCATACCTTCAGGAAGAGGATTTTCTCTTACGCCAGCTTGGCCTTGTGGGTAGTGAACACTGTATTTCTTGGGCCGATATTCCCATGCTGTATGGGTCTCAGTTGCACAGCTGCTCTCCATGCTCCCTGAAAAGGACCGAGCTATCCTCAACCCAGCCCTGGTGGATGGGCAGGATGCAACAAATTTTGCAATCAGGTGTGGACTGGGCACCCTCCCTAGACAGGGCCATGGCCTCTACGGTGGCGCTCCACCACCACATCGGTTTGCGGTCCATTGGATTTTCAGGGGATATTCAAGCGTCCCTCATTGTGATGCAATTTGATGGCTCCCGCTTGTTTGGCGACAAAACTAATATGGTGCTTGAGTGGTTTCATGAAAGTCGAGCCACCACCAGATCCCTAGGCCCCTCTCTTGCTTCCTGCTCACAGCAGCAGTCCTTTCGCCCCTTCCGTGGCTGTGGTCAGGCCACCTATAGGCACCCGAATACCAGCCCTATCCATTAGCCCAGCGCGCTGCCGAGCCTTTTCATGTCTGGGGTCGAGGATCCCAGAAAGCATGCAGGAATCCCACCCAGCATACTGCCCTGTCCCCCACCCCTCCAGCTGCCACAATCTCCATGTTGCTTTACTGAGCCCTCCACGCTGCACAGTTGGCACACAGATCTCGCACTACCTGCCCCAATGGAGCAACATAACCTCCGACAATTGGGTGCTCCAAATCGTATTCAAGGGTTATGCTCTTCCATTAGTGGAAACTCCTCCACCCTTGTCACCAACCCCAGATCAACTGATGGAGAACCATCTTTACTTGCTCCGTCCGGAATTGCATGCTCTGTTGGCCAAATGAACCATTAAGAGAGTGCCAGCGCTGAAGGTAGTGAGTGGTTCTTATTCCTGCTGCCGATAAAGGACGAAGGCCTCCTCCCCAAATTAGACCAGCCCCCTCAACGCCTTTCTGAGGAAAGAGCAATTCAAGATGCTTACCTTGGCTCAGTTTTTTTTTTGTCTGTCCTCGGTTCTTGAGACTGGTTGGTAGCATTGGACCTGCAGGATGCATTCTTCCATATCCCTGTCCGCAGGCCCACAGGCGTTGCCTGCAGTTCATGGTGAACCACTAGCATTTCCAGTTTGCTGTACTCCCTTTGGCCTTCCCAGTGCCCCTCTGGTGTACACGAAAGTGTTGGTGGTGGTTGCAGAACATCTTCGGAAGTCAGGGTTTCAGTCTTCCTCTACCTCGACGAGTGGCTGCTGAAGGAGGGCCCACCCCAGGCAGTGGTGACCCACCTCCAGGCTATGGCGAACCTTTTATGCTCGCCGGGGTTCACTATTAACCTGCCAAAGTCGCACCTGATTCTTTCTCAGTTGCTCCCTTTTATCTTAGCCATTCTGGATACAAAGCAGTTCTGTGCCTACTCTTTGGAGCAGAGAATCTAGGACATTCAGGCTCTGATCCCGATGTTTCAACCTCAGTCCTAGATTTTGGTGAGACTCACTCTGAGGCTGATGGGTCTGATTGTGTCTTCCTGGTGAAGCATGCTCAATGACAAATGCAAGCCCTGCAGTGGGATCTGAAGTCCCAGTAGGCCCAGCATAAGGGTGATCTTTCCGACTTGGTCCAGATTTCGAAGGAGACTGCAAAAGATCTGCAGTGGTGGCTAACAGGGAAACAGCATTTACCACGCAGGCATTAAAATGTAATGCCTTTACCATGCATTGCCTTTGCTACACATGTTTTTACTACACGTGCCTTTACCAAGCATGCCTTTACAACAAAATGGTAAGTATATATAAGATGAGAGACCGCGAGAGAGAGAGACACTTAGAGGTAGGTAAGGTAATTGGGTGGTAAGGGTGTTTTTAGATCTAGGTGTGGAAAAGGGAATAAGGTAAAAGGTGTTTTAGGGGTGAATAAACGAACTGTGTGGTAAGGGTGTTTTTTGGGTTTAGGACTGGATAAGGGAATTGGGTGGTAAGGGTGCTTTTAGGGTTTAGAGGTGGGTAAAGGAATAGAGCAGTAAGGGTGTTTTTAAGGTTTATGGATGGGTAAGGGATTGGGTGGTAAGGGTAATTTTAGGGTTTAGTGGTGGGTAAGGGAATAGGGTGGTATCGTTACAAAAAAGGGGGGATTCCCATGATAAAGGCATGCGTTGTTCATGGTATGTAATGGGAAATGAAACTCTGGCGGATTCGTTGGGAACAGCTTATTTTGTTTCAAAAGTACACGGGTGGGCAACTGGTATAGATAACTGCACCCAAAACATAGCAAATCCTTAGTGACAGACCTTTTACGATCAATAGAAGCTTCTACTGGTTGTAGTTTAAAGTTTGCCATGGGGCTGTTTTTTAATTGAGCGAGGTATAAAGCGGTCAGAGCTGCAAACCTGAGAAGGATGGCATTTTTTAGCAAATGGATGCTGTATTACGCCACAGCAAAACTCCATGAGATGTGTCCAGGGGTAGAAGCTAGCTGTTTTAGGTGTAAACAAGCTAATGGGGATTGGCTGCATGTTTCATTTACATGCCCTCTTTTGTTTAATTTTTGAAAGGACATCTTTGCTGAAATTAGCCAGAAGCTGCAGTGTAATCTTCTCCCTGTCCCTTATGCCGCTTTATTTGGTATCACGATATCCTCAGGGGAAATGACTGCTGGGCAGTGTCGGATGGTTTTTTATTTCCACTTTGGTCACAAGGTCATTGATATTGGCCAATTGGAAATCAGAGAACATTCCAACACTTTCGCAATAGATTTTAAAGATGCTAAGAGTTTATTCCCGAGACTTTTTATATGCAAAAAGAGTGAGCTCTACCACTAAAGTCCTGTTTGGGAATGTTAGAGATGATTTGAGAAATTGTAATAGCTGGATGCTATTCTATTTAATTCATTTGCACTTTATTTATAATTTGTTCATGAGAGTGGGATTAAAAGTCAAAGAATCTAAGATGTGAAAAGAGGCGAAGGAGGGATAATTGTTATTGCTGTTTATTTATAAGGGGATCTATTATATGATAATGAATTTTGCATTTTTTGATATGGCAATGATGAATTGCAATTTATGTGAAAGTTAAGCTGTAATCTATGTGTGCTGTGCATGGGTGAAAAAATAAAACATAAAAAAAATGATAAAGGCATGCGTTGTAAATGCATATGTGGTAATTTCATACATCCGGCTAATGATGAATCGTGATTGGGTCAACAGCTGACCTCTCTTCTTTCTCCACCCAGAATTGACAGTGGTGACCAATTTTAGGAAGCTGGCCTTTTATGTAGTGAGCCAATGTATGGGCACACTATGCAAAAAGTCCAGACGACCCTTATTGGTCTACAGGGACTTACTTTAATAATCTCAAATGCTCTATGTGTAGTAGTGTGGCCGAGCTGCTTAGGCTTATCAGAGGGGAGTGTTAAGCATTTGTTGCATACACAGAGCCAATAAATGAGACAGACACTCAAGAAGAAATTTGAGACTAATTTAGAAAAATTACAAATATTTATATAATTTTAGACACCAAGATCATCGGAATCAGGTAAGTAGTTTCGGAGTTAAGAATTTTACAAAAAAATAGTCAAATAACGGTTTTTGAGGTAAGCGCCTCGAACGCGCTAATGTTATCCTATGATGGGAAAGACATATACAGCAAAACAGTACTTGCAGCTGGGGTACGGGGATACCCTTTGTATGTAGTTGCTAGGGGGCCAAGGTCCAAAGAACCACCAGCAGTTTGCGTTTCCCTGCCCTGGTGTGACCAGGTGCAGAGGTGCTGGACGGGGTGGTAGCATTGAGCACTACACAGTTGAAGTCAATGGTACATGTAACAAAAAGGGTGCAAATGTGGACTTAGGAACAAGTCCGGCAGAACCCAAAGAGGGGCTCAGCTCATGAGGGTCTCTGGAGCAAAAGGACGCAGTCAGTTTCTGTGAACTCGAGCTGTGGGGCTTGAGTGCAGAGGGACTTGGTTGGCTGGCCTCTTGAGTTTTAGGCTTTCACAGTTGTCGTCGGTTTTGCAGAGGAGGGGAAAACAGGACAGGTGGGCCACTCTTGTTGTGTGTCTCACTGGCCTTGAAGTCCCTCGGTGTGCAGGCCGGTCTACCTCGGAAGTGGTGTCCAGACTGGACACTAACAAGCCTTGGTTGATGCAGGTGCTCCGGTACCCAGGGTATTGGCGTAGGAGGGCTCCTGGCAGGTCTACCGTCTCGAAACTCGGTGGAGAGATGGGGCTGTCCTTCGAGAGCCTCCTGATGTGCTGCTCCCTCGGTGGGCCCGATGGCCAACAACACGATGTAACGGGCAGATGCGGTTGGTGCCTGCAGATGCAGGGGAGTGGCTCCTCCACTCCAAGGGAGATGTTTGATGGTTGGCGAAGTGCTGGACTGTCCTCCAAGTGTTGGGGAGGATGCACAACTTTTGGATGAGTCGGGTCTTTGCAATTGTCGAGGTACCAGCAGCCAGGTAGGGTTTGCTGCCAATTTCGGAGCAGGTCGACTGTTCTTGCGATGTCGGCTCTTCTATGTCCTTCTTCTGTCCCCAGATAGATGAATCGGTCTGTCTGATGTCGGGGGACCCCTAAATGCTGTATTTAGTGGCGTTTAGAGGAGGGTATGGTTGTAGCCAATGGGCTACCTACTCCTGGGGTGTCTGCACCCCCTGTATGGCCACTTCCTGCGACGAGTAGGCATAATCCTGACCCAGAGTTTCTAGTTTCACTAAAACCAAGGTGGTGTAACCCATCATTGACTGTCCACCTCAGGTGACCCACCTTAAGAGTGTTCCCAACCTGCAATGGTGACATGCCTTCTCACTAGCTAATTTCCCGTCTGCTCTGGTGCCACTTGGGCCCCAGAGCAGGGGGTGGAATTCCCCTGGTCTGAGGAAAGCTGGGTTCGCATATCAAAGGTGGCAGAGGCTTTGAAGGCTCCGGCCTTGATATGCTAAATCACTAGCCATCCTGCTGGAGGAGGTGAGAACACCTTCGGCCGGAGCAGGCATTGTTTCTGGCCTCTAAGAGTGCAGGCTCTCACCTACAGGGGGGTCAGAAACTAGTCTGTGGTGGTAGGCTGGATAATACCAGTCAACCAACACACTAGAGGACTAGTAGGTTTACAGGGGGCACCTCTAAGGTGCCCTCTGGGTGTATGTCACAATAAATATGATACTGGCATCAGTATAGATGTATTGAGATGGGGTGTTTGATACCAGACACCCTTATTTTCAGGGAAGCCATTATATAGCTGGGTAACGTGTAATGACCAGTAACCAGTGCATACCTTTAACATGGCTTCCTGATCACTGATAATGACTTAGTAACGGAATTAAATATCTCTGGGGCATATCTGCTCATGCAAATGTGCCCTCACATGTAATATAATGCACCCTGCCATAGGGCTGTAAGGCCTGCTGTAGGGGTGACTTAGTTATAAGACATGCAGTGTGCTTGGGCATTGCACACAGGGAGTGTGCAATGTCGTGTTTTCAGAATGACTTGTGCCAGATCATGCATCCTGCAATGGCTGTCTGCATGCAGTTTTTGTGTGGGTCCCTTTGGGTGGCATAATACATGCTGCAGCCCATAGGGACCCTCTTTAGTACCCATGCCCTGGGTACCATAGGTGCCATTTGCCAGGGACTTACAGTGGTGCTAAAGTCCTTGCCAATTGGATTACAATTGAACATGTTGCAGTTTTAGGGAAAGAGCAATGTCACTGGGGCCTGTTCAGCAGCAAACCAGTGCACACCCAGTCAAGAACATCAGTACCAGTGGGCAAAAAGTGGGGGTGAACATATAAAAAGGGGCACTTTCCTACATCGATGGATCACTTCTGGGTTGGAACGGCCACCTGGGAGAGGTGGAGCTCAAAGAACTCTGATCTCCAGCGGAAGCTCAGCTCTACATCAATCTTTTGGAGCTGAGGGCTATCCTCTTGGCATTGAAAGCCTCCCTTCCATCCATCAGAGGAAGGCTGGTTCAAGTGTTCACGAATAGCATCTCCGCCATGTGGTATTCAACAAATAGGGGGCTGGGGTCGTGGACCCTGTGCCAGGAGCGTCTGCGCCTCTGGACTTGAGTGGAGCGCCAGGACATCTTCCTGGTAGTAGTTGTCCTGGCGCTTCACTCTGGCGGGATCCCTGAATGCAAGGGTGGACGAACTCCACCGTCGATGCCTTAAGAATCATGAATGACCATTACATCCGGAGGTGGCGCAAGGTCTCTTCCAGGAATGGGGAGAACCATGGCTCGATCTTTTTGCCACTCCAGAGAGTGCACAATGTCAGAACTTCTGCGCACTGGAGTTTCCAATGCATCTCTTGCTCGGAAACGCGTTCATCCTTGAGTGGAGCTTGGGACTCCTGTGCTCCTTTCCGCCAATACAACTTCTGCCCTTAGTTCTCAAGAAGATCAGGACCGACCAGGCCCAGTCACCCTAGTGGCTCTGGACTGGGGAAGGAGAGTTTGATATCCTGAACCCCTGAGCATGAGCAGCTGTCCTCTGGTCAGACTGCCCCTTCGGGATGATCTCCTATCGCAGCAATGGGGCAGGGTCCTGCACCCGAACCTGCGCACTCGCCACCTTCATGCCTGGAGATTGAGCAGTGACAGTTGAGGGTTTCTCATCTCCCTCCGGAGGTATGTGATGTCATCTCGCCATCCAGGCGTCCCTCCACTTAAACTGTACGTGCCTGCTGTTGGGATAAGTTTGTGGCTTGGTGCTCCTCATACCATGTGGACCCCCTTTTTGCATCAGTTTCGGAGGTATTACTGTTTGTTTTATTTTAGCCCGAGAAGGCCTCGCCCTGGGCACTCTTAAGGGATACCGGTCTGCTACTTCGGCTCTCTTGAAGTTGCCTAATTAACCCTCCCTATTCATGTCACCACGCGTGACCCGATTTTTGAAATGTTCACAGCATTTGTCCACCCCCTACCCCTTTTCTGATGTTTTAATGAAAACTCAGTCTTGTCTTCACATATATCATGTGTTCTCCCTTTCAGCCCCGCCACAGCTGCTCTTTGCAGCTCTTGACTATCAAGATTATTGTGAGAGGCTGGCCTGGTATATGCTGTTCACTAACGTAAGTGGGCACCTTGCACCAGTCCAGACAACCCTTATGGTGATTTTAGTGGTCTTAGACAACCTTAGAAAGCTATCCAAGTGGTAGCTGTGGAGGGCAGCCTTCAGGCTTAGTCTTGAAGGAGTGTAAAGCAGCTTGTTTTACCAGAACACAATCTTATAGTATAGATTAAATGAAAAAGAACCACACAAAGTATTTATAAAAGTATGTATTTATTATCTAATACTCTCTAGTACGTCACAGTATCTCCTACACGGAGATATACCCAAAACACACAATGTTATAGCAAAGCAATCACAGTAAATAGCACTAATACCCAGTGGACCCCAGGGGGGGACCAAACCATATACTAAGAAAGTGGTATAAGAACCATGACTGGAGTCAAGACAATGTCGAGAGGTTGTAGAATCGCTGGAACCCCAAGGAACCACCCAAGGTGAGTAAATAGGGACCCCACGGAGGGCGTGTGCAGTGTGCTAACACGACCACGGGCTCTGTCCAGTTCTACGTGTAAGTCACAGTTAGAGTTTTAAAGTTTAAGGACCCTTCCCAGTGGACCCTGAAGAAACCCAGTGGAAGACAGAAGGTTGGAGAGCCACACCACCCGTGGATACCAAGGTACCCACGTTACCTAGCCCAGGGAAGCCGGGTGCATAGGGATGAAGTGGTGTCGGAAACTGCCGTCGAACCCAATGGAGGACTTCAGGAAAGTGCCGCTGCTGGAAGGGAAGAAAGTGTCCGTTGGAATCCAAATGTGGATTCTTGATGAAGAGTACCTGAAAGCAGAGGGGACAGAGTCTGGGTCACTTGAGAGTGACCAGGGGCTTGGTAGACAAATGCCCACCGATGTCGGGTGCTTCAGGATGGATGTCAATGACTTTGACTCTGCAGCTGTGGGGACCAGGCGACTTCGAGGACGGCCAGGAGCCGGATATGAGCTGTCCCACGAAGGATGTTGAGTGCTGAGGGGTCGGTGTCCGGCAGGGGCACCAACAAGCCTTGGCAACAGCAGCCCACACAGGAAGTCAAGAAGTTGCAGGAAGAGGACCAGCAAGGTCCTGGAGACTCGCCACAAACAGGAGAGTCCGGGCAGGCCCGAGCAATCGGGGGAGCCCAAGGAAGTCGAAGATAACCCTCCACAGGACCCACAGGCCGAAGGCACTGAAGTCGCAGGAGGACCTCGAGCAGCTTTACAAAACAGCAGGCCACGGATCACACAATGCGATGTGGCTGAAGATCTTTGTAGGAGAAGTTGCCAGAGGTTGGGGTTACGTGGAGCCCAATGCACTTGTTGCTAAGTTGCCAACAAGCATATGCACTTGCATAAGTACGCGGGGCACAGGGGTTCGGCTAATGCAGCCCCCACGAGGGATTCTGACCTCAAACTCTGTGAGAGGGCAGCTCGGACCTCGGGAGACGTAGATGGCCACCACCTATGTTGTTGAACCCTTCAGAGTCCGCAGGAACTCGGGATCAGCAAACAGGTCAGCAATGTTGAAGTGCCGGCGAATGCAGGGGAGTGACTCCTTCACTCCAAGGGAGATTACTTTGGATGTCCTTGATGCTTCACAGGCCTTGGAAGGTTTCTGGAGGGTGCACCGGCACGGACGAAGCAGCAGACTGGAAGGGAGACGAAGTCAGGCCCAAACGAAGTCCAGAGTGCCCAGATGGTTAAAGTGCAGTGGTTTCAATTCTGAATCTTGTCCACGACGAATCCAGGGACCTACACCCAGGTAAGCCCTTAAGTACCCTAAGGAAAGTGTTGGAAGATTCAGGAGGACCCTCCCAGGGGAGGGTCTGGACATGGGGGAGGTTACTCCCATGTCCTTTGTCCAGTTGCGCGTCAGAACGGGAGCCACTGGCCCCCATGACTGGTTTGAACTGGACTATGCACAGGGACACCAAATGTGCCCCTCATGCAGACTTTCAGGTGCTGGCAAGCGCATCCACCCAGCCCCAATACACTAAATCCTGTCTGGGAGGTGGTCACACATCCCTGTGACAGGATGCCTATTGTTCTGCCTTCCCCTGCTCGAGCTTGGCTCAGCAGCAGGAGGGCAGAAATGTGTCTCTGGTCGGCAGTAACCATTTTGTGCTGTCCGGGACTAGTAAGTTGACACCAGGAAGAATGAGGACCCAATGGAAGGTTCTTCCAGAGGGTGGAATCATACCTCCCACACTGGTTACCGGTGTCGGGTTATGATTCCAACATGTTTGACACCAAACACAATAGGATTCGTTTCAGCCGTTTTTGAGATGGTCATCATGCGGTCGCATAATGGACCTCTATATGTGTGTGTACGGCTGATTCACTGACAACCCGGGAGAATGGACTCTGTAGGCTGCAGGGGTGTTCTGCTCATGCAGAGGCACCCTCTCACTTAGAACCAAGCACCCTGCCTTCAGGATTGTTAAGGTCTGCTATAGGGGTGACTTATAGGTTTTAAGTGCAGTGACCCTTAGATATAGTAAACCTATATCTTTCGTAAGTGTTGAAAGCACCATCTTACAGAGGCTGCAATGGCAGGCCTGTAGTTCCATTTTGAATGGTCTCTCATGGGTGGCATAATACATGCTTCAGCCCATGGGAGACCTCTGGGGTACCTATGCCCTGGGTACATGGGTACCGTATACTAGGGACTGACCAGGGTACCCCAGTATCCAATCCGGGGTGTACCCAAGTACATAACACAACCAATTTAGGGAGAAAGCAGATAGGCTAGGGTCCTGATTAGCAGAATCCCAGTCAGACTAGTCAAAAACCAACATCGCACCATGCAAAAAGTGGGGGTAACCATGCAGAAGGATCCTACATTCCTACAATTATTCTCCTGGTGGCCATTACATCAGCCAGGAGGGTCAACGAGCTTCAAGCTTTTGGTTCACCCTCCATACACCTGTTTTCCCAGGCAAACTGGTCCTTCGAATGTGTGTGTCTTATCTCTGGAAGGTGTTCACCCTCTTTCATGTCTGACAGAGCATCACTTTGCCTACATTTTTCGCCTCACCTCATCCTTCCAAGGGAGAGGAGAGACTCCATTGCTTGGACTGAAAGTGTGCACTCTCTTTCTAGATTGATCAAGCCAAATATCGGGTGGATGATCAACTCTTTATCAGGTTCATTGGGGTGAAGATGGGCAGGGCTATGCAGAAACGGACCATCTCTTGACGGATTTTACTCTGCATTAAAATCTTCTACGCATTAGCTAAGAAGTAGACCCCTGAAGGCTTGTGGCCCGTTCCACCAGGGCCAAGGCCATTAAGATTGCGTTAGCATGCTGGATGCCAATCCTGGACATCTGTCAAGATGCTGTGTCACTCCACACATTCACAGAGCATTGCTGCACGGTGCAGATCCATCACGGACATCGCATAATGACAGGATCCGCAGGGCTCGAACCCCGTCTTCTGAGAAAACATCCTCGACACACCAGGAGTGTAGACACTCGGAGAGCTTCGACAAAAGTAAAAAAAAGGCCAGTCAAAGAGTGACTGAGGCGGTAGCTCTTCTTTGGATCATCGCTGGCTAGAGCAGAAAGAAAAGAACTGACGTCAGTGCACCTTGTTGGCGCCTATATAGGACCCGCGATGCCATGTCCGGCATGCACAATGCCGATTCACGCGAAGCCGACCAACACCACCTGACCGCACACAAGAGTACTGCTCTAGAAAAACCTCCGGATCCAGACTGATGCCTGGGGGATATTCTAAGGTAAGGAATTTGTAACTACAATATGTCTCTACCAGATAATGCATTACCGGAGGTAAGTAACTTGTTCGTCATATTAGTCGAGATGGGCATTTTGCATGCTCGGTGATCCAGGATGTTTTGGTTTAAGCCAGTTTGCAGACCTACCTCTTGGAAGATATTGGGTATCTATTGTAAGGTGAAGAATCTGTGGTCAGAAGTCTCTATCAGAAGAACAATGTTACTTACCTTCGATAACCCTTTCTCTCGTAGGGACTCTATCTAACCGCAGATTCCTCACCGACCCTCCCATCCTCACCATTCTGTGAACTGGGCACTTCACCTGAAAGATCCGATTAGATACTGTACACTGGTTGAACATTGTTTTTTTATGTGGCTCTGCGTTTTTGGCATAGAAATAGCCACAAAACAACCTGATGTTAACGAGCTGGGGTGGCACTTATGAAGGCACCTCAACATCACTTCAGATGCGGCCAACAAAAAGCCGACCAATGCCACCTACTGCTCAAGATTTTCCGGACCCAGTTTGATGCCTGGGGAATATTCAGAGGTGAGGAATCTGCGGTTAGATAATCTCGGATAGAAAAACATTACCAAAGTTAAGTAATTTATTCATGTGGGTGTGTGTGTGTTTAAGGCATTTTATTAAAGTAGTTATGAAGTATAATGTCAATAAATTTATAATCTAGATTAAAATCTAAAAATAACTGTATAAAACTTACATTATTTTAACTTAAGTAAAGGTTATAAATTTAGAAAGCACTTACCTTGAATTGAATTGAATTACAAACTTGTATAGCGCAAAAAACTGCCACCCTACGGGTATCCTGGCGCTTAGAATGATGAAAACCACTGTAAAAGCAGAACCAATTGTCAGAGAAGGGATCTAATATTCACTCCTTGGAAATAGCCAGGTTTTCAAACTCTTCCTGAAGCAGGTCAGAGAACTGGCCTGTCTAAGGTTCTGAGGCAGCTCATTCCATAGGCGCGCAGCGGCCACACCAAAGGCTCTGCCCCCATCCTGGATCTCTTAAACCTGGTGGTTGTTATCAGATTTGCACTCGGAGCGAAGCTGCCTCCCGGGATTATACCAGGTGAACCGCTCCTGCAGGGGGACTGGACCCAGGTCATGTGCTGCTCTGTATACAATACAGAGGGATTTGAAGCTAATTCTTTCCCTGACGGGCAGCCAATGCAGGTCTCCCAAGGCCAATGCCGTGGAAGATCTGCGCTGTCTATTTAGCACCAGCTTGGCTGCCATGGACTGGACTCTCTGCAACCCCTGCAGAATATATTGCGGTGCTCCCAAATACAGGGAGTTGCAGTAGTCCAGTCTACTCAAAATTATGCTCCTCACTACAAGAGATCGAGTATCTTTTGGAAGTAGCGGAAGAACCTTCCGTAACATACGTAGCAGGGAGAGACAGACACTGACAGTTTTATTAGCCTGTGATTCCATTTGGAGGTTCTCATCTACCATGACCCCCAAATTGCGCACCGTTTTAGCAGGAGTCAAGGGTTCATCCTCGGGGGTAAGCTTAAACTCCACCGGTAGATGTCGGGACATTCTCGTGGCAGGACAATACACCACCTCTGTTTTTCCCCCATTAAACTGTAAGGAATTTTTCCTGAGCCAACCAGCAGTCGGACGCATACACTCCTGGAAGGTGTCCATAGATACCGCTTGTTTCCCCTCCAGGGAAAAAACCAGTTGGGTATCATCGGCGTAGTTGACCAGGTCAATTCCATAAGATTTAATGATGGGGAATAGAGGACGTAAGTAGATATTGAAAAGAAAGATGCAAAGTAAAGGTACTCCCAATGTAATAACTTCCGATTTAAAGATGCTCCTGTTGTACGTAGTTCAATGTAACGTTTCGCAATGTAAGGTGTTTGCAAAGTAGCAACTAGCCTTCTAGGAAAGGCCATTGGCAATATGTCCGGTTCTCCACAGGGAGTACAATCATATCAGATACTATCCACCTGCCTTTAGCTGCAAAAATATGCTCTCTGTAGTGTTCTTCCATTTAGTCTAGCATGGACTTCACCAATGGCCTTACCTTCAAGAGCACAATTTTTAAAGGAGCTGACGTTTATTATAAAAATCAGTAAGTCTCATATAGTTCCTTGCCAACTTCCACTTATAGAAGCTGAACATGATAGCTTTGGGAATGGGTTATAATCCTCCAGAGAGGAAGAAAGATTATAAAACAGACAATTAGCCAATTCACATCAAGACCATATACATCTGCATGGTGGCTTCATAGGCTTCTAGGCCTTATGGCCAAGTGTATCCTTCCAAGCAATGCCACATCCATGTTCTGTTTGAACAAACTGGAGCATGCTCTGCATCGTTCTGTGCCATGTACTTGATCCCTTGGTTGAGATGGGGACTGGTTCTCCATCCCATCATACTATTGCTAAGCCTGAGAGCCTAGTTTGGTAAACATTGTTGTTATGTTATGTAATGTTATCGGATTTGTAGAGCGCATGGCTGCCCCAGCGACAGGGCGTCCCAGCGCTAGATCCGCAGATAATGACCGAAGGGCGAGGAGGTAACAGAAGAAAAATCAAGGGAAGAGCCAGGTCTTAACTGCCCTCCTAAAAACCTCAAGGTCCTGTAGGTTCTTGATAGTGCTCGGGAGAGCATTCCAGAGAGATGCAGCCAAAACTCGGAACGAGCAGCCACCCGCCCTGGCTTTTCTGACACAGGGGTTGCATAGCAGATGTTGGTACGAGGAGCGGAGGGCGCGTTCCGGTACATAGGGGTTGAGAAGATTAGCTAGAATGGAAGGGGTTTGGGCATAGAAAATTCTGTGAGTGATGCATTAACAGCCTCATTTAGATTATGGCGGCTACTCCACCAGGGCAGTGTAGGGGTGTACTCAGTGAAACTTGTGGAAGGCCTATGTTCATACTTGGAGATCTCTGCCAGACAGGCTGCCGCAGCAACTCTGCTGAATGCACTGAAACTTTGCTGAGCAGGTGCTGTGTTTAATGCAAAGGTATTTGTTATTTAGTTAAAAGCTCTGAATGCTGAAGTTTGTTACTGAAAAACAAAATAAATATGTCTTTGGGCGTGAAGGTCGTTTGTTTGGTTTCCCCCTCTGGGGCTGCCAGGCTTTCCCTGGTAGTGGTGAACAGGAAAGTATATAATGGAACGTTGGTCCTACAAAGGGTAGACAGTCTGATGTACAATGACTGCCGGTCTAGTGTCTTACGAGCTGTCTGTCATAGGTTTTCACCAGTAGAGCCAACGTAGGCTCTGTTGACTGAAATATGGTGCTTCCCATGACTCTAAATAGAGTGGGGAAACTGCACGTTTGGTGTATGCGACATCCATCCAAATTAGACCTGCCAGAAGCAAACATTGTCTATATATGTATAGAAAAAACTCCTTTTTGTGTAAGTGTAAGAACAAATGGCCTCACTTTCCATTGGGCTCTTAACGCTTGTGTTAAGCCCTTACAGGCTAATGAAGGTGATGTCTTAACATTCGTAACACATCTAGCAGATTTCAGAATCCATGTAGACTCCTGCAAATAATCTGTCCACTTTTGCTGTCTACCTTAAAGGCCTGGAGAGGTTTTCTCCCTATAACTGAGCCATATAGGGGCTTTTTAACAGACTTCTCTATGTATATCTTCTTATCAGCTCCTACCCACAGTGGGATCGAAATGTAGTCCTTGCCACTTTAAATCACAGACCATTCAAACTTATGTTGTCTTGTGAGGTTGACCACTTGACAAGGAATACACCTTTCTTGGTTGTTTACAACTTGACAAGAACGATTGGAAAGCTTGAAGCTTTCGTCCAATGATCCTTATTTAGTTTTCCATGAAGAAAAAATGGTACTGAAAGCATTTTCCTCTTTTTGTCCTAAGGTTTGATGGAATTTCATCTGTACTTGGAAATAATTATTCTGTTCGTTCAACCAAGGCTTAATTTTTCCTTGACTTAGGAATTTATACACAGCATGGGTATTTTCCAGGGCCATTCAATTTTTCTTAGAACATCTACTTTTTGGAAGTTATAGAATCTTTTTATCATTTATTACTCTCACTCAAGCCAACAAAGTACCAAAAGGTCCATGGTTTGTACATATCCAATTCATTGGACAACTGAAGGATTCATCCTCTTCACATGTCTGCGCTCATTCCACCAGTGGATGTATTGTGCGCTACTTCCCATTTTAGCATCTGTTCCCCTTATTTACTATATAAATCTTTGTGCAAAGCTGCATCCTTTTTCAGCAAGTTCTGCTCAACATATATGCTTAAAGCCTCATCTTGCCTAGGCACATCTCAGAATTTTTGAGGCAGTGGAGTGAGGTTCAGTTGGAAATGAGGAGCGCATGAATAGAGGGAAGAAAATTACTTTCTTGTTTTTTTTTCATATTCTTCTTGCTTTCCCTCCTTCAATTCTTCACTATAACAATGAGCCACTTTCATACCTGATAGAAAAAAATCTGTGAGAACTGGCTGGGATGGTATGTGGGGAATAATTGTAAAATGAAAACATCTTTTAAATACACTTTTTTCCATAAATGTAATTTATTTCAGCTACTTTAAAAATGTAAGAAGTACACATATGTACCTAACTGGGGTTAGGTCTTGGTTATCTAACTGGTGTTGTATGTGAAAGAGACTTCTATAAAGATTACTTGTTAGCTAATATAAAAGAGCAGTTTTTGTTTTGTCTATTTCTGTAGCGTGATGCTATTCAATGATTACAAGTTGTGAATTATTCCATCATCTTATGTTGGGTCTGGAATTATCACTGCGAAAGTCAAGCCTTCCGTATGCAGCCTTTGTTTACCACTGGACCAAAAGTCTGTAGATTATGTATGCTTGTTGTTTTAATACAAACAAATAAAGAACTTAGAGAAGCTGTCCTTGGAACTTTTGGAGCATTCTAAAATGGCCCTTAAATTACCAGTAGTGGAGTCGCAAACAGAAGTACCTCTAACAATGTTGGATACGGGCTTTTCAGAATAGGCCATAGATGATCTTTAGGAAACTGAATTAGTGTAAGAGAAACAGGTAAGTGGATCAGTTGTTGAAGAATTGTCATTGTACAATGTCAGCATCATGGATATTGTCTTGAAGCATATTCTCACAAAGACGTGTGAAGATCATATGCAGACAGTGGACTGACTGTCGTAAAATAGACATTCAAGTTAAAAAAATCTACCATCAGCATCAAAATCATATCAGTTATTTTTTGTGTTGAAAAAGTATATTCTTCAAACGGTAGAGGTAAGTAGAAGAAAAAACCATTTGACTTGATTTCCAAATTTGGTCAAGGTCAGAAATTGGATGTTAGGTCAGATCCTCCAAAATTGCAGAACAAGATTAATAAGGATATCAAGGACACAAAGCCTTTAAAGATTGCAGAGGCTAATCGATGTAGCAAGCAGAAAGAAAGCCATAGATATTGAATTAGCATTTTAGAAACCAAAGAAAAAGAGCTTTGATAAAGTGCAAGTTTTTACTGATTAATTCACTGATCAAGAAAAAAATAGCTAGAAAAGACAAAGATTCACTAACACTGAGAGAAGAATGGACCGGTCACATCTACACATTTCCAAGAAGAGCAGGAGGAAGACATTTACAGAGGAGGAGTTGACTTATCCACCTTCAAGATTCAATAGAGGACTTATTACGACACATTAAGCAAGATGATGGTCAGATGTGGAGAAATGTTGAGACAGATTCTTCAGAGGAAGGAATAGAGATATGTTAGTCCAGTGCTTCTCCTCCTGATGATCTAGTAATTTATGATGCAGATAAGTATGTAGTCCTCCTAGAATAAGCGCACCAGAAGTCATACTTTCTACCAGAAATCTTGAACACTTTGCAAAGAAGTCAGTTTCTTCCAATGATTCCCAGCATATTACAGCTCAGTAGAAATTTCCTTAAACCAGCATCATTAGGGAAGTTACAGCAAACATAGGTAAAAAAGTATAAATTGACAAGGCCAAGCATATATTAAATGACCTGTTGAATTAGGTTCAATTATATTTGCCTCAGTGAGGAAAAGATCAAACCGATCATCATCGATCGGTTCGCAAGACAAAGATAATAAGTTGGAGGCAGTGAGTAAAAAGATGTAGCAAGCTGCTGCTGTTTAGTGGAGAATTGCAAACTCAATCATGCTACTCTTTCGTTAAAGACTTCAACAGCAGGGAGGACTGAGAAATTGTTATATCGTTTGCCAGAACAACATACAAATAAGCTAAGTCCATAATGGAAGTTGGGAATACCATCCCTAACTCTTGTCGAATCAGTTGATCTGCGGGCACATCGCGTAGACAGTTGTCTTCATTGACAGTTTTTATAGACTCGCAAGGATATGGATTCCAGCTTTCAAACTGGGAGTATTTGACATGCCATTTACCGGGAATCATCTCTTCGGACCGACTGCAGGTGATTCTCTTGAAAAAATGAAGAATACCAATGACCCTGCAATGGCACGGAGTTCCTTACAAGTGAGAGCCACCTTAGAAATGGATCTACTCGTAGTAGGAGAGGTCAGGATTCGCAGTCATTTACAGTAAACCAACATGATGGCCAGTGTTCCACAACACCCTTTGAAACGCCATCTCGATGGCAACACACAATGCCACCAAGAATGTACTTTCACACAAGCAGAAGATGCAAAGGGCAGAGTTCAACGGTTTGTGCCACATGTATGCACTCACTCTGCCCCCAGAACACCGTTAGGGGGCAATATAGTGGACAATTTATGGCAATGAATAACAGACATGAATCTCTAAACATTGAAAAACACGGTTACTCCAATGAGGATCAAGGTCTTTGGGCACAGAACTGAACACGATTACAAGAAGGGCTAGATTACAAGCAGTAACTGCTCAACGGGCAGCAGTTTCTTGTCCCGTGAGAAATCTCAAAAATACATGATGGTTTATTAATTACAACTGAAGAGCCAGTAGATACATTTTACAATTCTCTTATACATTTAACTGTCTCTGATGGAATCTCCCTCTTTGCCACGACCACTCACAGATAGGACTGCTGAACACAAGGTCCTTCAGGCATCAGCTGCTATGATTGAGGTTTCTTGTATTCCCTGGCTTTATCCATAATCGTCATGAGAGCTAGAATATAATCATGTACATTTTCCTACTTTGTGAAGCTGTGTTATTCCTTGACATCTGTCCAACTAATGATAGTTGACAAACTTTTGACATCACTGTATTTCAATGTGAAGGGCGTCTTCACAGGCTCTCCAGCCCCCACTCCAGCCAAAGGTCAGGTGGGCGAACCTGCGGTATTGTATTACGACCCTCACTTGACCATCTCCATAGCTTCCCCCAAGCTGAAACTACCACACACAACCAACATGCTTCCCTCAGAAAAAACATCTCCTGTCCCAACTTGCCACCATCCTCTCTCCACCCTCACTTTTGGGATGGGCTCATCTCACCAGCCTCTATTTTCCAGAGCAAACCAACTTTCTCAGCCTTGTGGAGCAAGGGTGACTGGAGCCTTTTCATCCTCCCCTGGTCTCAGGAAATGCTCAGGGATTCCATGATCCTAGGTAGGGATAAATGCGAGCTTCTGCTATCTCTGACCTGGCAAGCCCACTTCACCTTCAGCCCTGCACTGCCAGGCCAACATTCAGTGGTGAATGCACCCACCCTGCCCTGACGTTGCTGGGCTTAGGAAGGCTGCTGACAGTGGAAAAAAGGGTACCATTTGATTTGCGCTATCTCCTCCATTGCCACTACTTTGTAATTGTTAACCCGGTAGCAGTACCTGGGTGGAATGTCTAAATGGAATCCCCACAACCCCAGTCTGTCCAACCCTGCATATTTTAAATATTTGATGATTGCATGCATGTTAGTATCCCATGGTGTAGCTCATTTCTGGAGTCACTGACAAATGTTCTTGCCTGTACATCCATTATGCTCTTTGTACTCATTCAAATATAGGGAAAGGCTTGCGGGTGAGTGGCATGGTCGGACTGGGACAGAAAATAGGCATGAGCACCTAAATAAAAGTGGCCCTCATTAATTAATTAGGTAGCTAAAAAAGTGGCCCATATTTGCAAATTGGGGAAATTTTGAATTTTTTTTGTTTAACATCTGTTTATGGGAAAGTTTGAATTTTTTAAGATACGCTTCATAAGTGTTTTTGTAAGTTATGGAAAGCTTCATGGATTTAAGCTAGCTGCAGGCAATGTTTGTATTAATATAAGGGAAATCAACCATAAAAACTGCCCCAACAGACCATAAAACAGGCCCATAAACAGCCAAAAAACAGCCCATCCACTGACTTGTCACATTAGCCTGTTGGCACTGCCCGGTTGCCCTACAGGCCAGTCCGACCCTGGTGAGTGGTCTATTGTCTCCTTTTTGAAACAAGCTTTTATTTTTGTATGCCTGTATTGTTACTGAAAGGATCTGTTTTCTCTTTGTACATAGCATAATGAAGGGAGTCCCACCTGGGATCCTCCTTTCACTTCCACCTCGGAGTGCGGCCCACCGGCAGAGTACATCTTGGATCTGGTGTCCCACAAGAAGAAGGTAGTGATTTTGCTTCTCTTTCACTCACACTGTGCTGCAGACACTGGAGCATCTGCCTAGACCTTTTCGTGATTGCATCCTTGGTATGGTCCTGATAGCAAAATCCTTCTCTTCCCGGGAAACCGAGGAAGACTTCAATTTGTCCTAGTGATGTTGAGTGGCTGAGGAAAGTCCATCGTGACAGGTCATGTGGCAAATCGGAGACTATAAGGGAGAAAGCTTATGCAGTATCTGATGAGTTCTGGCCACAACATACAATATGGTTGTTGTAGACTGGGTTGCCACAAACGCAACAAGAACTAGTTTAAATCGAAAATATCGAATATTAGGAAAGTGTCAAATAATACCCAAGACATTGCACCTTTCCATGGAATTTGTACCAGAATTAAATGTGTGACGGTCCGATGATTTCCACTAGGTAAGACAGAAAGATAGACCTGAACTGCTGTTCAAGGTGTCAAAATCCATTTCTCCCTCCCACGCCTTGCTCGTCTCGGAGTCCTCACATTTAAGTCCGTCTTTGCCATAGTTTCTCAGTTCTAATTCTTCCCTGTACCTACCAGAACTCATTTTGATCTTGTTAGAAATGGGATCTCTAGTTGGCAAGGGCTTGCACCTTTGTCCAAGTAGGGACCCTTCTTCCTAGTCCGGGTAAGGGAGTTACACTCCTAAAATAACCCCTGCTCACCCCCGTGGTAGCTTGGCACGAGCAGTCAGGCCTATTCTAGAGGCAGTGTGTAAAGCATTTGCACATAACCAACAGTAATACAGTGTAAGCACTACAAACGGACACCACACCAGTTTAGAAAAATAACCAATATTTTTATATACTCAAGACAAGACCAATTACGACAAAAATCCACAATACTATACTTTAAAAATGAATGCTTGATAAGGTAACTTCTTCTTTGCAGGAATAACACAAAAGCAAAGTTCGATGCAGTCGGTAGCCCCGTCCGGGTCTGCCGCGATGCTGAATTACACAGAGTCCAACAGTTCCAGCCGACCGCGTCGCTAGGGGCCAGCAGAGTCGTGAACAGACTCGGTCACAGTACCTTTCTCGTTGTGGCTGGTACGGAGTGTACGAGCCGGTCGGCGTTCGTCGCGGTTGCGGTGCAAGACGGAGCGATGCAAGGTGCGGTGTCCCTCGATGCGGTGCAGGCAGCGCCTCGATGAGCGTCGTGCAGATGGAGTCGGTGAGTCCAAGGCGTGCGGTGCAGGGCGAGACGTTGTACGATGCGGTGCTGACAGGTTGCGATGCAGGCGACCAAGCCGGAGTGCGGGAGCTGGCGTCGGACAGCGGTGCGAGTCGGAGCGGTGCGTCGCAAACGTGCGGCGGTGCCCCAAATGCGATGCGGTCCACGACTGTTGAGCCAGTTGCAGCGTCCGCGTCGGTCGGGTCCGGCTGGTTCAGTGAAGCGATGCGAAGCGAACTGTGGTGCCCACAGGTCACGGTGCAAGCAGCGGCTCGGTGTTGACGGCGTCGGACGTCGCCTACGGTGAGACCAGGGTTGCGATGCGGAGCGGGGCGATGCGGTCTGCGGTGCAAACAGGTCACCGGTCAGGGATGGATTCGGTTGACGGAGTCGGTTGCAGTTCCCTTCCTCTGTGGCAACTGAAACAGCGTTCCAGAAGCGGTACCCAGAGGCTTGTGAAGTCTTTGTAGTCCCTGAGACTTCTTAACAGGAGGCCAGCTCGGTTCCAGGCCCTTGGAGATACTCAGCACAAGTTTGTAGAAAGTTCAGTCCTTTCACTGCCCAAGGCAGAAGCAGCAGCTGCAGGCCAACCCAACAAAGCAACAACACAGCAAAGGGGCAGTACTCCTCCTGGCAGCTCTTCCAGCTCTTCGTCTTGGCAGGTTCCTTGACTCCAGCGAGATCTAAATTCATGGGGTCAGGGCCCCGATATTTATATCCCAAATTCCTTTGTTCTCTGAAGGCAGAGAGGCCTTTGCCTAGTCCAAACCAGTTCTGGAGCACTTTGTTGACAAGTCTCCGTCCCTTCTTTCAGAGAGTAGGCCAGGGACATCAGACGCACCACAGGAGGTGGAGCCAGCATTGTGGAGGGAAGGCACTGTCCTATTCAGGGCCCAGGTGCAACTCCTCCCACCCATCTACATGTAGGCCTTGCTATTCAGCCCTGCGCTGACTCACCCTGTCTCCTGGCATCCCCCAGCCCCTGTCACTCACACTCCAGACAAGGAATACACAACCTCGCAGAGGCAGGCTTGGATGGTTAGACAAGAAAATACCCACTTTCTAAAAGTGGTATTTTCAAACACAGAATGTTAAAACCAACTTCACTAAAAGATGCATTTTATCATTCTGAGTCCAGGCATACTAAACTCGAATTTCTACCATGTTCCCGGGGTCAGTTAGGATTATAAACTGTAATAATCCAAACTGCCCGTTCTGGCCTATGGGGAACAGGTAGCCTTGCAATAGTGAAAACGAACTAGGCTGTAATTCACTATCAGGACATGCCACACACACCAGGGCATGTCCTACCTTTCGCATACAACGCACCCTGCCCACAGGGGTACCTTGGGCCTACCTTAGGGGTGACTAACATGTAGAAAAGGGAAGGTTTAGGGACTTGCAAGTGTGTGCACTTGCCAAGTCGACATAGCAGCCCCAGGCTGCGCACAGGCTCTGCAATGGCAGGCCAGAGTTACACTTTACGGGCTGTTTGCGTGGGTAGCACAATCCAGTGCTGCAGCCCACCAACAGCATTTGATTTATAGGCCCTGGCACTCGCGAGTGCACTTTACTAGGGACTGACACATAAATCAAATAGGCCAATCATGGAAACACCAATCCATAACACATTTTACACAGAGAGCATATGCACTTTAGCACTGATTAGCAGTGGTAAAGTGCCCAGAGTCCTAAAACCAACACACACAGGGTCAAAAACAGGAGGGCAAAAAGTCTGGGGGTAAACCCGCTGAAAAAGCTAAGTCTAACAGATCTTGATGCAGATCACCAGGATATTCTGGCATGGATTAACACATTTTCTGGCCCAAAATTAGATTTTTTTCAGCACACAATTGGGTATTTTTACGTAGCAGTTATGCAGTACTTTCGTTTCTGCATTCACTAGTTTATATCCTTGCGACAGTACACTGGAGGGGAGGACCATCTGATTGTTTCCTGCTAACCTGGTTGTTACACACAAGGTTTTTTCTTGCGGCTCCCTACTGTAATGGATTACAGAGCAGCCAAAGTTGTGTTGCTCTGCGTAACCCTTGATTAACAGTTTCAGATAGATCCTTTTCAGACTCCAGTTTTGTGGTTTCTGTAAACAAAACTTTGTATCTTGTCAAATTCCTATTACACAAGGTTGCATTTGTCTTCCTAAAACAGTGTTTTAGCTGCACGCTTGTGTAGTGTTTGTTTTGCGTAACTATTGTACAGAAGAATATATACACACATGAACACCACAAATGTAGTAAAGTTTAATTTTCAAAGGTGCCTATTCACAAAAGCAACAGTAACAATACTGGTGGAGTTTTTTTTACCTTTTCACAAACAATCCCAGAAGTTAGTTTGAAAAGCTGTTTTCCAGGTATTTTTCTGGGAATTTCATATGATGCATTCCCTGGGCTTCTATTCCCACTGTGCTTAAATCTACATAACATAGATATCTGCCTGGAGAAATGAAAGCCTCCCTGTGCAAATGTATGCTTGGTTTATTTTACTGTCTTCTCTCTGCAGGGAAAACATTTTCTCCCTTGTGGAGAACACCTTTCCCATATGCCCGCAGCAAAACTATGGGTAATCTGATCCCCTTTCCATCCTGAAGAGGGAGTTACTCCTGTCTTTGGCTGTAGTAACTTTCTGACCATTTCTACAGTGGTAAGTGTCGTATTTTAAGGCCAGATGTATCAAAAGAGCATTTTGCGATTCTCAAATCGCGATTTTGGGAATCGCAAAATGCTATGTATGTAGGAATCGCCAAAGATTTGGTGATTCCTTAATATTACCTTATAGCGATTCGGTAAATAGCGAATTGGTATTCGGTAATGACTCCATTTGTTCCTGTGGTCCGAAAGGCCCATAGGTGCGAATGGTTATGCATTAGCTAATTTGTGATTACCTAATTGGTAATCGCAAATTAGCAAATGCAAAGCAAAGGGTGCCCGGGGGCCTGAGGCCCCCTAAAGCACCCCTAAAATTTTAATCGTGCACATGTAAAGCGCACACATGCCCTAGGAGCATGTGTGCACAACATGGCACTTTGAAACATGCATTGTTGTGCATTTTTCAAAATTTGCACATGGTTACCATCAACTTGAAGTTGATGGTAATTAGCGTTTCCTAAATGCACAGTTCGCATTTAGGAAAGGCTTCTTACATGTGCATTAGGGATTTGCAAATTGCGATTCCCTATTTGCATTCGCAATTTAGGTAATCGCAAAAAATTGTGATTACCTAAATTGCGAAAACAAAGCCTTTCATACATAACGAATGCCTTTTTGCATTCACAAATGGGCCGATTCTGCTAGTCGGCCCGTTTGCGACCTCAAAAAGGCTTGATACATGTGGCCCTTAGTTTGTTAATGCTCACAAAATGGCATGTTTGTGGACTTTCTCTAACTTACAAGACTACCCATGCCTTCTAATTCCCACTTCCTACGCTTTGAAGAGAATTTAATTCTGTGGATTTCTCTGCACTCGTGATCAAGAAGTCTGCAGTAGTAAATGCATTTATGCTTGCCAGGAATCGTTTGTCAAGTGCTGGTAAGCATAAATGAGGTATCTTCGGCCATAACCTTACATTTACTGCCACAATAACATTCGTGAATGTGACCCATAATCTTGAAACTTATTCACTTTTTTGATCAAGTTATTGAAACATTTCTTCAGGAAAGAAGACCTCCTTCATTCTCTGGCGAGGGGTTTCTTGTGGTGCTTCCTAACCCAGAAAAATGACTTTTGTATCTTTATTATGAGGAATAGGGCAGTCTGCTGCATTGTGGCAGGTTGATGTTAATTATTTCTTTTTTGGGCCAAATTAGCACATCTGATGTTCTGTGAGGCAGGCAGGCCAGATCTCGGAGCCTATTTTCATAATCACTGCCTTTGATTATTGTGCTCAGCAGGGAGGAGAGGAGAAGCAAACAGCTCTCCTGTCTACTGCACACACCTTCCCTTTATTGTGCCCAACACCTTGGCAGTGATGAATAAACGTAGGTGTGCAAAAGTAGGAATGTAGGGGGACTTTTGTAAAGAATTCAATTTTTTTTTTTAACAAAAGAGCCTTTTTTGTGTGACTGTTTTAGTGACTCACAAAATCCTGGTGGGTATGTCCAGATTCCATCTCAGCTGTTTCCTCTGGAAAGCTGTTCCCAGTGATCACTAACCTTTGAGCAAATAGTTATTTTGTAATGTTTCGTCTCAAATTCTCCATCCTTATCAAATTTTATATCCTGGCTACTGGTTCCTAGAGTATGCTTTATAGGATGCTTGCACCACAGAATGGTGCTTTTTTAATTAACTTTATTTATATGCTCTGATAGATACGTCTAATCACCGATTCCTCTCCTTAGAATACCCCAGGTGCCAGACTGTATCCAGAGAATTTTGTGCAGTGCTCCTGCATGCCATTAGGTGGTGTTGTGCTGATCCATGCTGACTCCATACTGCCTGGAAGTGACAGGACGTTACAGGGCTGGTTCTATGATTACTCTACTTCCCGCTCGAAATCCTCAAATAAGTCCAAGCGCAAGCATAGGGAACCGAAGCCGGTCTCAAACCCATCCTGCCACTTTGACTCCAAAGAGAAGGCATGCGAGGGCACTAAAATGTAAGTTGTGCACATTTGAGGTGACCTGCCATGGAACTGATTTCTTAGTCCCAATGCCCCCAAGTTCGCTGGACTGCCATCAACCCTGCTGCAGATCAAGGCCTGCATAGAGACCATTCTGCAAATTTTCAGTGTGCTTCCGGCTCCCTCTTGGTTGCCTTTGGGCCACACAGAAATGCAGGGGCCTCCAGTTCGATATTTCCACTGATGGGTCCCTCCGTGGCATCATCTGTCCACTTAGAACCTATTTCCTGGCTCCCATACTGACTCCGGTACAGACATCCACTCAAGCTTAGAGATCCACACCAAATCCCGCTTCCCTTATGCCGTTGCCAATGCCAAAGAGCCAGTTGATCCAGTGCCGACATTCATGTTGAATTCCGAAACGATTTAGGCTTGAGCTAAACCTTCGTTGCGGTATGAAAATAGAAAAGCGTAAACAGTTGTCTTCAGCCTGACTCAAACCCAGTGCCTATACCTAATTTTAGCTGTCAGCAGACGATCCATTATTTTTTGGTTCTTACGCTGATCCTGTGCCAGAGCAGGGTGCACCCCAGGATATTGATGTTGATGATGGTTAAGGGGATAGCTTCCCCCCCCCAATTATACTGATGATGCCTTATACTTTAATTTAGAAAACACAGGTGGCTTGACACCTCCCCTAATACAGAGCTTGACTCACCACATGACCTACCAACGAAAGAAAGTGTGTCTTGTGCAACAGGTACTAGAATTATAGCTGCGCACCATTGAAACTAAATAAATTGTTTTGAAAGAGATTCTACAACCAGGGTCCGCAACATCTCAACCTTTGCACTCATTTAATAACGCCCTCACAGATACTCTGATGGCAACCTTGTTGAAACCATGTTTTTGACCCCCCCACCTTTCCCCGTTAGCCGGCAGGCACCCAGTGATTTGAATTTTCTCACCAAGCACCCTTCTCTGGAGAGTCTCATTGTACAGGCCTCGATCAGTAAGGTGACCCCCAGCTCATTTCCAATCAATCCTCGGGATAGAGAAGGGATTGATGCCTTTGGCAAACAGGTTTTCCTGTCAGCTTGGTACTACAATCCATTAATGCATTCTGTCTATTGCTCCAAAACACGTGCCATTTGGGACACGGCCAGGAACATTTTGCCAACAGTCCTGGCGGATCTTGGAGCCTCTCTGGTTTAGATGATCTGACGGGCAGGGCGTGTCCAAGTCTATTATCTTTGCCCATTTGAATACCATGGTTTGCATAGGCAGGGCAGTCCGTATCAGTTCTGGATGAGGTCTCCCAAATTTTCTGACAATGTACAGGCTTCACTAATGGCTATGCCCTTTGGGGTGGGTCTTGCCTCTCTTTGGAACACTATAAAGACATCAGAGCTGCAATACACATCTTGGTGCTGTTGACCCCTGACAAACAATTTCCACACCAGTTCTAAAACATTTGGGGCTGTTCCAGAGGGCTTGGTTATAGGCAGAGACAGCCTTCGCAGCTAGTGATGCAGCAGACAGCCTAATCCTACCAGGGCTGTGGATCTAGAACCAGCAGATAGCATTCAGGTCAGTAGGGGCTCCTCTTCCCCCACTACATCGGCCAACAAACCTCTTTAGTTTGCCCTCAGCAGAGTATGCCCAACCAGTGGGAGGAAGGGATCCAGCACTTAGTCCTGGGTTGGCGATCCGTCACGTGCAACACATTGGTCTTGCAACTGTTCAAAAATGCTATGCACAAGTTTTTCTTTCTTTCCCATCCAATAGCCCTCCCACACCAGAATGAATTTTAAAAGAAAATCTGTCAGTTCTGCTACACTAGGTATGCCTGTTGGAGGGGCAATTCCAAAATACTCACTTTGGCTCAGATCCTTTCTGCTGCTGACCCGGGAGACTGCATGGTGTATTTTCACGTATTTTCATATGCCCTTCCTGCAGGCCCACAGGCGTTACCTGCAATTTAGGGTGGGCCAGCAGCATTTCCATCTTGCTGTGCTCCCCTTTGGCCTCACCAGCACTCCTCGGGTGTTCACAAAAGTCATGTTTGTCGCAGCCTGTCTTTGGAGGTCGGGAGATCCTGTATTCCCGTACCTCAATGACTGCCTGCTGAAGGCAGGCTGGCCTCAGTCAGTCATAGGCCACCTCTGGACAGCAGTACTCCTAACAGTGTTTGCGTTTACCATAAACGAGCCAAAGTCCCACCTGATTCCATCAGAGACTTCCATTCATCAGAGCCTTTCTGGACATGGTGGAGTTCAAGGTTTATCCTCTATAGCAACATGTCCAGGACTTGGGCTTTGAGCCTGATGTTTCAGGCTCGCTCCCTGATCCTGGTGAGGGTGTCTCCGAGTACTGATGGCCTCTTAGTCTTGTGCATTCTCCTTGGCACATGCGAGCATCTAGGCCACACTTCCAATTCTATTCGGGTCTTAGTGGAGATGGCTCACAACATGCAGCGGTGTCTGGTCACAGTCTGCCCTGCTGCAGGCCTCTGCTCCTTCCCCGCCCAGAGCTGACGGTGGTAATGGACACATCGCTACTAAGTCGGAGCAGGGAGTGCAGACCAGAGACCCCTGGTCTCAAGTAGAGGGCCGGGTTCACATCAACTTACAGAAGCTAAAGGCCGTTCGATAGGCCTTGAAGCCCTTCCTGCCGTCCGTCTATGGGAGGCTGGTGCTGGTTCTCACCAATAACACCACCACCATGTGATGCTGCAACACGCAGGGTGGTGTGGGAGTTCTGGGACCTGTCCGCGGAGAGGAAGTTTTGTTTCTGGAGATCCTTGACCCCCAGATTAGATGAACTTAGTAGACATCCCTAGTTGGCGCAGAGTGTATTTGACCAATGGGAAGAGTCCTGGCTAGATCTTTTTACCAATGTTGCATGCATAGTGTCAACAGTTTTGGACACCCGAGTTTCCACAAGACCACAGGTTAGAAAGTGCATTCTGGCTAGGATGGAACAAGTGACCCCGGTATGTATTTCCGCCACTACCTCTCTGCCTCAAATTCAGAAGATGATCAGGACCGACTGGGCACAAGATGTCCTAGTGTCCCCAGATGGCCAGGAGAGTTTGGCACCCGAAACTCATCAGCATGACCATCTGTCATTCAATCCGGCTACCACTTTGGCAGGACATCCTGTTTCACCCAAATCTCAGTAACTTACACCTCAATGCATGGAGATTGAGCACAGGCAATTGACTACTTTTGATGTACCATTTGAAGTTGTGGATGCCATCTTGCTGCCAGATGCCCCTCCATGAAATCAATTTATGCAGTGTGCTGGGACAAATTTGTAACCTGGTTTGGTGCCTGGGACACTGACCTCTTACAGACAAAGCTGTCGGACGTCCTTTTGTTTGTTTTGCTTTTAGCCCAGCAAGACCATGCAGTGAGCACCGGAAAAGCTTAATTTCTGGATTTTCCAGCCTTTTTACGCTTGCTGGATCAGTCATCCTTGTTTAAATCACCTGTTCTGATGAGGTTTATTAAATGTTTGATACACATGTTCACTCCCAAACCATTTGGGATGCCACAGTGTAAACTTAAGTTGGTCTTGACTGCGTCTCCTGACCTTATGTGATTAAGGGAGCTCGTTGCATAAGTGAGCATCAGGTACTTTCAGTGCTACCACCGTACAACATGTTTTTCTGAACAGGTGGTGGTGGCTACTCAGACGACATTCTTACTAAAAGTTGTGACTCTTTTCTATGTCGGGCAATCGGTCACTCTATCAGAGTTCTTTGCGCCCCCACTCCTCTTGAAAGAGGAATAGAAGCTTCATGGGTTGGACCTCAAAAGAGCTTTGAGTTTTTACATTGAGTGTACCAAAGGCAATCGAGTAGATGATCAACTTTCTGTGGGTTTTCAGGAGCAAAGACTTTGAAGGCTATACAGAAGAGGACCCTGTCAAGGTGGATAGTACTCTGCATTAAGATCTGCTACATACTGGCCAAGAAGCAGCCCCCAAAATATCTGTGAGCGCATTCAACAAGGGCTAAGTCCGCTACCACAGCATTGGCATGAGGAGCACCTGACCTTGATATCTGTCAGGCTACAACGTCGGCATTGGTCCTAACTCTCTGTATTTTTGCTCTCCACTCCTGAAATATCGTTATTATTTTACCTTTCCATCTTTGGAGGGTCATGATCGAGCTGTAAGCAAGGAGAAGAATAGTAGTTTACTCTCCTTGGCTGAAAGACCCATTTGGGGGAGTACACATTTAGGACGGTGTAGAGACAGAATATCGATGTGGAAATATCGAGTTGCATGAATATTGAGTCAAGAATATCGATGGTGTAAAATATCGAGGTAAGATTTATCGTTGTTAAAAATATCAATTTTTGTCATTTAGAAATGTCGATTTTGAAAATATCGATGACAAAAATATTGTTCTAAATAATATCGACAATTTCTTTTTGTTTTTTTAAAATTATTTTGGTAGTAGTTATTTTATATGTTTACATTTATTTTTCAATGTTAAAATGTTTGTTTTTATTGTATTTTCATTTATTTTTTGGAGGATCAGGGTGGGGAGTAATTTAAAAATATTTGTTGAAATTTTCAATTTTTTTAATTTTATGTAAAATATAGGAGCCGGTTTATAGGGGATAAGGGTGGGGAGTAATTTAAGAAAGTTGGTTTAAAATAAATGATAATAAAAAAAAATATTGAAAGTTCTAAATAAAATTTGAAATTAAATTGTTTTTAAAATGTTGAAGTTTTTTTGGTGCAAATATTTTAATGTAAATTGTGTAAAATATCTTACATTTTTTTAATTTAAAAAATATTTAAATAAATATGATAGGATTTTTTTTAATATTTATATATTTTTTTGTTTTTAAATGTTTTAAGTATTAGTAACTTTTTTCTTTTATTTTGAAAATTTAGAATTGTACATTTGTTTAATATTTAACAGAAATTTAGAATTTAATATTTATTAAAAAAAAAAAAAATTGTAAGAAGGGTTATATCAAAATTTTATGATCAATTCTTAATTTTTTTTAAATATTGTAATTTGTTTTAAAAAAATGGGATCTTTTTATAACTTTTTTTCATAGTTTTGAATTTTTTAAAATGTTTTTATATATTTAAAATGTTTACATTATTTAACATTTTCCCTGAGTTTAGTTGGTTTTGGAGTTGGAATAGTAATTTTTTATGGTTTATTATGTAGTATTTTCTTAGAGTTTATATCTAAATTAAAATAAGGAGACCGATGTCAGTTTTTATTGTTAATGTTTTTATTTGTAAACAAATGTATTTATTTTTGTTCACAATTAAATTGTTTTCATTTGGATTTGTTATACAATTTTTGAAAATATTGAAAAACATGATTCACAAATTTTTGTTCAGAATACATTATAAAGTATAATATATTTTTAACATATATTTTTACATACATATTTTTTTAAACCGTTTTGAAAAATGGTTCATTTTTATGAAGTATAGTCATGTAATAGTGAAGTAAATATACTTTAGTTTTTTCATTATAAACTTTTAGATTTTAATTATTGATCATTTTTTATTAAAAAAGCAAACGTTTTAGTACATTTGTTTTTACATGTTTTTTTAATACATTTTATATAATTTTATTTTTGTTGAAAAATGATATAAAATGATTTTACAAAGTTATAGTTTGTACATTTTCTTTTTATTATTTAGTATATTAAATATTATAAAAAAATTATATTAAATACATTTAATAAAATGTTCACAAAGATATTTTTGTATCATACATTTTTCTAATTAAACATTGTTATATTGGGTGCACATTTACAATAGTCTTGTCATTTTATATGTTGAAGGTGAATACATCAAAGAAATATACATTTTAATATATATTAAACATAAAAACGTTAGTTTTTGGTAATATAAAATTTAATATATACTTTACAATTTTCTGTACCTTTTTCGTACATTTTTATATTCTTTAACAAAAAATATATATTACATTTTTGTTTTTTTGTTAATTATAACTCCATTGTTGTCTATGGGGAGTCAGTCTTTTTTTCATTTTTATTACGCAGCCATTTTTTTCTATTTCCTCACTTTTCTGTCTATCTGTTTCGTTTTTAGGTCAGTTTGGAAGACGGAACCTCGAGGTTGGGAGCTGTGTTTCGTCGGTTAAGCTAAGTTTGATTTAATTTACTTTTAAGGTAGTTTTAGGGTAGGGCGAGGTAGTAGTAGTGTAGTTAGATTTGTTAGGGTGTTAAATGTTCGTTTTTTGTGTAGTAAGGTGTTGTTTTGGTAGTTTAGTGTTTGATGTGTTTAACCTAGGGTTGAAGAGTAGTAGAGTGTTAGTTATGTGTTGTTTAATTGTGTTATGTTGTATTTAATGTTGAAATGAATGTGTGTTGGTTTATATATGTTATTGTGGGAGGGTGTTTTTTTTTTTTTTTGCAGGTTTCTTGTTTTGTGAACAGATGGTGCTGAAGACGCGTTTTTTTTTTTAAGGAAAATGTAGTTTGTTTCTTTGAAACAAATTACTTTTTTACATTTCCTTTTATTTTTCAGGTTTGCTGGAGCTGTTTTTTTTTAAGCTCATTTTCGGGTTTTTGAGGGTTTTGATATTGAGAGGATTGCGTCGTCGGAGCCTTTTTTCTACAGTTGTATTTTTGAACTTATTTTGGGCTTTCTTTTCGAATGGATTCGTGTTTCGATTTGTCTACTATGGATTTGTTCGTTTTTGAGGACCATCTACTGCGACATAACTAAGGGGTCTATTACGATGGCGGTCGGATGTCCACCGCCGGGCCGGCGGTGGCGCCCGCCGTACCGGCGGTGGACATCCACCTGCCATCGCAACCAAGAAAACCGCCGGTCATATTAGGATGGCAGTGGTGACCGCGGCGGTGGAAAATTCCGACCGCCGGTTCCCATCCGCACTCCTGCCTGGCGGACGGAGCAGGACCGGGACAATGGTGGCGGTGCAGAGCAGGCTCCGCCGGCAGGATTATGATGCCGGCGGTAGCCAGCCTTTCCTCAGCGGTCAGACCGCCAGGGAAAGGCATGCGATGATTGACTTCCGGGGGCCCGTTGCGGGCCCCCAATGTGTTGGGGGAGGGGGGATGCACTGGGGGGGGTACCCATGGTCCCCCCTACATTTCCCTGTACCAGGTGGCAGGCACTGTGCAGTGCCTGCCACGCAGTGCAGGGAAATGCAGGATGTGCTCCTTTCGGCATCGCGGCGGTGCAAATATTTTTAATATTTTTAATGTTAATGCCCGCGATCAGACGGCTGCGGTCGGATTTCGAGCACGGGTCATCGTAATGCGACCGGCGGTGATGTCGCGGTACATGCGGGAGGTCTTTTCCCGCTACCATGGCGGTCGGGGAGGTTTCCCGACCGCCATCGTAATAGGCCCCTAAGTACTTTTTTATTATTAATGTGTTGCAAATGTTTTTGATTAAATTTGGTTTGTTTCTTTTTTATTTTAATAATTATAATATCTCATATATTTATATGTATGTTTTTAATTTTTAAATGACATAATTATAATTATTAATTTTAAAAAGAGTAGTATTATGTTTGTGTTTTGTCATTTTAAAATGTTTTATGATGTTTAGCCTTGTTTTTTGTTTATAATATTGATTTAGCTATCATGTCTAGGTATTCTAGCCCTTTGGTGTTCAGAAATAGTTGTTTTGTGTTGTAGGTATTCATACATTGTTTTTGTTTGCTTACTGAGTTTAGGGCCTATTTTAGTTAGGGATTGCGCTAGCCTTAGCTATTGATAGCTCTGTTCTTTTTTTATGGCTTCTATTACTTTGTGTAAGGTTGGTTGTCCTCTTTCTATTGTGGCTTGGAAGGCATTATGCCATCCTTCCACTGCGTTATAAATTTTAGCTTTTTGAGCTAGAGTGCTATCGTAGACGTTCCGCCAGGGGATTTGGAACTTTGGTTGCCTTCGGTGCCCTGACCTCTGTAGCCTTCCCACCCAGGTGTCTTCAAAGTAGTCAAGGAAGGGTGTTAGTTTTGCTTCGTTGGCTTGGTAGAAAGGGCTTTCAAGAAGTATATTATAGTGGTTGGCTACTTCTGTTGTTGGTACATAGGCCAGGGCTATTCATTTTTTGATTTGGTAAGCAAAGTTGCTATTTGTGGCGTAATCTATACTTAGAGTTGGTTTTTGGAGGTGTCTCCAGATACTTTGGTTGTAGTGATAATAGCAACCTTGTATTGCAGTGTGTGGGTATATTTTTAAAATTGACTGAATCATTGCTTGTTCAAAGTCAATTATTATTTTTGTGGGAAGTAGTTGTCGGTGTGTTTTTATTATTGTAAGGAGTTCTATGTAGGTGGTATTTTGCTTGTTGGAGAGGAGTGCGTATATGAAGGGGATGTTAGTGTCTTCATATTCCATGGATGGTATAGAGTTGGTAAAAAGGCTTGGGGCAAACTTTGAATGTACCATCCATCCTCCATGTTTCGCAGTTTTTTTAACTTTTGAATGTTGTTGGTGGCAAAGATAATTTGTTTTTCATGACTGTTATTGTCATGAAGAATGAATTTCTCGTCTTTGTGTGTGACAGTGTATTCTTGTAATATTTCGATTCCTGGAAAAGTTTGAGGGGTGGGTGGTGTTTGAACAGTAGCTCTTTTAGTTCTTGCTATTAGCTGTTTTAGAGTGGGGATGGATGGTAGTTGTCCTGTCACATGTTCAGAAACCCTATTAGTAAGTTTTTTAAATATTTGGGTACTGGTCTGTTGGGAGCTTGTGCTTGCTTCTCTGATGGTTTTCAAAGCATCTCTGACCTCAATTTTTGTGACATTGGGGGGATGGTTGTTTTTCCTGACATTAACATTTGTTTCGACTGTTGTGGCTGTCCCATAGCAAGAATTGGAGTTGTATTTACTACATTTACAATGGGTTTTGTTTCCTGTTATTTTCTCTTGTGTGGAAGTATAGCCCATGTAGTACAGAAAGTTTTCCCTTTTGTGATGTGATGAATTTTGCTCCTTCTTCCCTTTTTTTTGTATATCTGTGAATATATTTATATTTATATATATATATATATATATGTATTAATTATAAAGTATTGAAAAGTAAACATGTTTTTATAATTATTATATTTGAAAATAAATTTAAATTTGTCTTGCGTTGATTTTCTAGTTGGTTATTTTTTTGATGTTCTTGGTTTATTCACTGGTTTCTTTTTTTCTGTTGGTTTAAAAGGAAAAAGTTATTTTTATTAAAGTGTTACATTTAGTTTGATTATTTTGTTTATTTAGGGGCCCATTACGATGTCGGGCGGAAGCACAACCGCCGTGCTGGCGGATGCAAAAAGCACCAGTTACCGCCGGCACGCAGCAGTCCACACGCCCGCCCAATTACGATGCGAAAAGTAGGCCAAACACCGCCGGCAAGCCAGCAACACCGTCCGCCATCAAAGTGCGCCCGTACACGTAGCGGCGCAGCCCAACTGACACACACCGTCCGACGAAACACGTCCCGCCCGGCGCATAAATTACGATGCCGCAAACAAACGGCTCCCACGGCCAAGAGATACCGTACGACAAACCGAAGCGGTAACACGGACGCCGAGCACGGACAACGAAGAAGCGGCTCCCCGAGCATGAATCCAGCACTGCAGGCCCTCCCCATGCTCCTGCTGATGCACCACCAAGGACGCAACGTACCGCGGAGACGCAGGTAGGCACACACACAACAAGTGCACGCAAACAGCGCACACAGTGCAAGGGCGGAAAAAGCGGACAACCCCCACCAGCGCGTGTACACAACACATCCACCATCGCATCCACATATGACACACAGGCCAAATCGTAACATCGCAGAACACATGTGTACACACCACCTGGGACTAGGAACCAACCACCCCGTCACGGCCCCAAAGCGGCGATGACGCCGCCACACATGCGCACAACGCAGAGGCCAACCGCAGCACCATGCATGCGTCGCACACAGACACAGGGACACAACCAAGCAGCACACACATCAGCCCCACCCCGAACGCACATGACACGTGACAGGCCGGCCACAGACATGTCCCCAACGGACAACACCCAACGCCACACAACCGACGCACACATGTCAGTGAAGACACGCAACAGCAGGACACACCCCAGTGTAACAAACATGGCGTAGCACACAGCGGCGGCAACACCAACTAGGAGAAGCAGGGCCCCTTCGGGAAGAGGAACGCCAGTACCACACAGAAACACCCATACCACCCTGCACATATGAACAAGACATATAAAACGGAACACCAAAGAGCCCGGGGACCGACAACAGGTGGCCCAAGAATAACATCCACACACAAGGCCCAACGCAGAGCGGAAAGGCAGCCTGCCGCCCACACAAGGGAGAGCAGACAGCACTGAATGACCTTCCATTCCAACTCCGAAACCACAGCCCTACGACAGAAGCCGGTGAATACAGCCATTGTCCAAGAATAGACCAACACAGGCATGCCGAGGAGACCGACCACAGGGCAGATAGCGCATATCACAGAAGCACACAACGGACGGGGAAGAAAGAAGAAAATACTCCCCCATGTCGGCCACATGCAAGTTAATTGGAAGGAGTCACACAGCACTGACCTTGAACTGTCTGAGAAGCATGTGGGAAGAGGGCCCGTGTCCTCCAAACAAGCCAACAGAACACAAGTCCTGTCTCCCTACGACTACACAGAGCTCACAGCAACCCCGGAGCGTGCACATTGCAGACTGCACACACAGCCGGAGCACGCCACCTCAACGAACCGCTGCGAAATGGCAACCGCAACACACCTACCCAACTACGCCGAACAGCTCAAGCTGTACAAAACCAACCTGTGCCATACATTGGGATGCGATCTCCTGTCCCTGCTGAACGTAAGTTACCGACTGACTTACCGCATCACATTGTTCAGCTGCGTCATGCCCGTCTTCTACTGTCGGAGGTGTCCCTACCAGCATCCCGTCGAGATATGCCTCTCCAACCCGGCATGTCTGAAGGCGGACCTGCTACCACTACTCCTCCCTCTGGACGCACACGACAGGGCCTGCTCTGCCTATGGGGGCATGGCGTATGTGGCCAACATCGCACCCGCACTGAAATGGGACCACTGTGCCTCCACACGACGGATCATCGATAACAGCTACATCGAATGTCACCCAGCATGCCCCATCATGGTCCTCCAAGGGACAACCTACGAACAACACCTTGACAGCCACCATCCGCTTCATTGGCTGGCAAACATGTACACCACCAATGACATGGAAGCCCTGCTGGACGGCATCGGATACCTGACAACCTGTAAATACGTCGGACCACAACGCAGGTTCCCCGAGTGACCTATGATGTCCAACCCCGCACCCATGCTTCGCTTCCGCACGGACTGGCCAGTCACCACCACAACAGCCATACCAAACGACCGGCAACTGTAACCACACCATCAACGACATCGCCATGACATCGGATATGACCGGGACATGCACACTGTTCCCCATCACATCCAGGAACACCGCATGCATCGTGGGAGGCAGTGGCATGGGCTCTGTGTATCGCACCCACATGGACGGAACTGCACGAACAACCAGAACACGACATGGATCCAGCGCACATGGACACACACACCGCTCAGTGGACATGAATAGGTCGCCTGGAGTCTGTGGGTGCTGCACCCCTCCCACCCCCGCCCCGGGAATCCCATACCAGGACCTTTGCATGGACGACAAGTGCATACAACAACAACACGACCCCAGTGACTGTGACATGTCCAGTAACCACCACAGTGCAACAACAAGTGGCACGCCGCTGCATGCACGCAAGCACATGCCCTGATGTCATCTCACATGCACGCGTGCATGAGGAACAACCGCAGCAAACCTGTCACATGGAACTGAGATGGACTGTGCCCATGATGCCAAGCGGTCTGGTAGGCTACATGTATACCGTCTGTGTCAAAGTCCGCAGCTCCGCAGCTATACGTAAATGTACATTAGCACAGCCTTGGCCAATCAGATGTCACTCTGAAGCCCACATCCCACATGCAACAGCCAATCACATGTAACCCCACACCCTATCCCATTTGCAATCATGCTCAGTATATCCTCAACATGTATCCCGCTGCCAGTAGTGTCCACTATACTGCATCACAGAGGACAGAAGACTCAATATAATGTTTGAAACCAAAACTGTCTCCGCTGACTCATTTCACAAGTACGAATGAGAGAGGATGAGAGTATGTGAAGTACACGGCAGTCGTGACATGACCATGTAGTCCACTGGTATTGGATGTCAACGCAAATGAGTAGCACTACTGTGGAAGACACACATGTGTCGTGTGAAGTCGTATGGACGCAGTGCTCAGGTGGGTGGGTGCGACGGGTAGATGCGCACATGCCAAGTAGGAGCACGCCGTGTTGGGAGGGGTCATGAACAGTACACCACCGCTTCCCTGGGCATTGTGAGAGGACACCTGTCGGGGGGAGTGAACACGTGTGTGCACAGCAGCCGGGCACACGTACAAAGCGGTACCAGGCGCACCTCAGCCCACCCTCTGTGGACAAGCTGGATCCTGTTGTGCGCCCGCCATGCCCCTGACAAGGCACACACAGCCCCAGTCGACCAGGTGTAACCCCAACATAGTCAATCCGCACAGGCGATACAGGGCACGGGATGGCAGTGGAGCATGGTGTGTGAGAGGTCTCTCGCGCTCCTCCTGGTCATATCACGCAGGCAATAGAACCTCAACGTCTAGCATGGCACAAGTCAGATGGAAGTGTAGGGGGACGCACCACAGCACGAGCAGCACTGACGTCACGGGAGGTGGCTCGCACCATCCCATCCATTGCCCATCATACCAACCACGCCACATGCCATTGCGACTAAGTGCAAGCGCGTGCGCCACCACCCCCGAGCCCTCCCCAGAGAGGCCAAAGAGTGAATGTGTGGGCCATCAGCCACAGACGGACGCGGCCTGGCCGCAAGGGCAGCCACAGCCACTGGGTGTCGCAGGTGGCGGATCCGGAAGGCGAAGACTGTGATGCATAGTCCATGCAGGCCGGGTCTCCATTTGGGGCACCACGCAGGTGGACGGCGTCCGGCGACACATCATACCCTGAGACAGCCCACTCGTGCAACTGGACCCACACATACACTCCTTGCCCTCTCTGGTGCGAGCTTGGGGCTGCCTGTGCAAGCGCTAGCCTCGCAGGTGAGCATGCATATTGGGGGAGCGAGGGGAGGACATGAGGGCTGGGGCGAAGATGACTGTATCACTGTCAGTTAGTACAAGGGATGACCCAGATGTGGAAAGGAAGAGACGTGTCCCGTGTGTACTGCAACTAGTCGCCAATCCAACTACCCCCCATGTCCGGAATGTAAGCCCGCACCTAGGCCCGCCCATCCGCCACATCGAACATACCACCAGCACGACAACCTTCCCATTCGAAACACTGACTGGGGGTGGCGACCAGTGTACAATCATGTGTAGCCTACCCACGCGTACATGTGGGCCCTCCATGATCCATGTCACCTGCGGCAAAGTCATGACATGCGCAATGAGGGAAGTGAGGAGAGCTGTCCGCCCCACGCGCAGAAGGTGCATCCGCTCCACAGACCCAGCAGCGAGTCCAGCAGGGGTCACATGTGCAGGGGCAGCTGTGCCTGGTGTGAAGGCACATGCATATAGACAGCACATCGACCAATGTGTAGTCTGCCCACATCTACAGTCCATCATCATGCGGACATAGGAATTGAACACAGGGCAACACATCTTCAGTTGGTGCACCCACCGTGACCAACAATGCGCAATCATCGACGTACCCGCCCTGTGCATGGCCCCCCACCCAACGGAGGCACATCCAGTGCCACCATCCCACACACACAAGCCTTCCACGGAACATGCTGTGTCCAATGGTCAGTACAGAGTCAGCGCCCATCTGGTGGATCCTGAACAGGAGACACATGCACACACATGCCAGCTCCCACTGTGTACGTCTGCCACCTGGCACGTGCAATGTAACCTCTCACCTGTGACGTGTGACTGCAAGCACACAGCCGTCTTGGCATGGGGCTGTCAATGTGGACACCTGTCAATGTTTCGGGAGGTGTGATCCGTACAGTGCTGTACATAGGGTGCAGTGCTGACACCTACTACTGTCTCATATCCCCTCGTGCCACAGGTCCCACTTGTTTTGGCCGCTCAGCCTGTGCCCACATCGTCGTCGTCGTGTGCCATACTCATCCAGCCGCGGAAGCAGTTCCATGCTCAGCAGACATTCATGTTGCCGTGGCGTTGCCGCTTGACGGATATGCAGTCAGTCCCCATCAGCACGCCCGCAAGTCATTGGGGCCTAGATCCCCATGTGCATGCACATGGCAGTGGTTTGTATCACTAGCCATTGCCATTGGTGGGAGACCTGTGTAAGTGTATTGTGGCCGTGCCGTCCCAGCTTGACAGCTGGGCTGTGGCTCATGTGCTTGCTCAGTCATGTCAGTGATGTGTATGCGAAATTGCTATGTGTCGTGTTGCTTTGACATGTGTCCTCTGCCATTGTCCCTAGGCGGAGACCGAACATTGACCGCCCATGCCAATTGCTGGCAGACATGGAGGATACGGAGGTCATTAGGAAGTTTCGGCTGGACAGGCCAACCCTGCATCGACTGTGTGCCATGTTAGAACCCCATCTCCGTCCCCGCAGGGTGTATCCGACTGCTGTCACCCCCACGGCTAAGGTGATGGCCGCCATGCATTTCTTCGCCACTGGGTCATTCCAGCACACAGTGGGCAGTGGAGGAGGGATGTCCCAGCCCATGTTCAGCAAGGTGCTGAGGGATGTACTGGCAGCCATGATGCTGTACCGGAACAGGTACATCCGCTTCCCCAGGGCTCGTGAATTGGCGGCAGTGAAGGGTGCATTCTATGCCCTTGGCAGAATCCCACACGTCGTTGGAGCCATTGACTGCACACATGTCGGCCTTGTACCACCACAGGCCACTGAGCACCTGTACCGCAACAGGAAGCACACGCACTCCCTGAATGTGCAAGTGGTGTGCCTTGCGGACATGGTGATCACCCACGTGTGTGCAAAGTTCCCAGGCTCGGCCCATGACGCACACATAATGCGCAACAGCATCTTGCCACGACTGATGTCCAATATGCAACAGGATCGTGCCTGTATTGTCGGTGAGTATGTGGAGTGGTGTAGCGTGCTGGCTGTGCGATGCTGTCCCCTGTCCAGTTGGATTAGCAACGGTTCTCTGTGTCCCTCACACCCAGGTGACTCTGCGTATCCGAATGGGGCATGGCTGCTCAGTCCATTGAGGAATCCTCGCACCCCAGCAGACGATCGCTACAATGAGGCACATGGGAGGACCAGACGTGTGGTCGAGCGTACCTTTGGCCTCCTCAAGTCCAGGTTCAGGTGCCTGGACCGCACCGGGGGTGCGCTGGCGTACTCCCCACAGAAGGTGTGCCGGATAGTGGTGGCGTGCTGCATGCTGCACAATCTGGCCATTCGGAAGCAGATCCCCCTCATCGTGGATGACGGAGACCAACCAGGGCCCCAGCCCGCAGACCAGGACAGCTCGAGTGAGGAGGACAGCGGAGAGGAGGAAGCTGGTAATGTGCGGCAGCAGCTCATCGCCCGCTACTTCACTTGACGGTGAGTGTCCATGTACGACGGCTGATGTGGCTGTATCTGTGCAGGTGTGTGTGTGCTGTGTCAGGGTGGCCGTTTGTTCACTGCGTGCTGTGTGTCAACGCTCCATGGCCAGGGTAGTATGCCACTGTTGGTGGCTGTGGCATTGTGCCCTATAGCTCTGTGCGATGTGTGTACATTGCTTGTAGTTGTTGACATGTACTGTGTGATGGGTGTGTGACACACTCATTGAATGTGCTCCTGTTCTGTCTCCCACCCCTAGGTCCCTACAGGCCCTCCGGATTCAAATGCCATGCCACGCATCAGGTGCCTTTCCGCCCAAGGTGGCCGTTGTATTCCGTACAAATAAGACACAGGGCACAAACAGCAGTTAGTGAAAAAGGTGCATTTATTACAAACTGTGACATGTGATTGTGTGTAAGGTGATGACAAAAGTGGTGCGTGCAGTGACAATGAGCTGTCGGTCATGGCTGCGTGATGATCAGGGTGTACCCACTGGTTCTATGTCCATAGTCCAACACACACATGCCATCCAGATGGCTGTGTGGAGTGGGATCGTAGTCCAAGTCAATGCAGTGGCTGGTCAAGGAAGGCTGGCGGAAGGCTGGCTGGCTGCCTCACTTGCGACTGGAGCGTGCGAAGTCCTCCCGGGAGATCTGTTTCCTCTTCGGACGGCCCCTTCCACGTTTGCGAGGGGGTGCCTGCTTGCGACATGCTGGTGGTTGAGGTGTGATCACTGGCTGTGGACGCAGGGGAGCTGGACACTGCTGCTCCACCCTGCGCCCCGGCAGGTGGTGGCGGAGGGGGAGCTGCTGTCCCTGGCTGTGACCTCACCGCCACCACCAGCTGTCCCATGAGGTCCACGATTTGGCCCATACGGGCGTCCATGGACCTCAACACCCCCAGCACCTCACGCGTGTCTGAGGCAGACCGGACCCATTGTCCTTGGGCCTCTTCATAGGCCCCAAGGACTCTGGCCATGTGAGGCAGGGCATGGCTCCCAGGGGAGGCTGGCGTTTCCCTGACCCTGCTCCTCCTACCAGTCCTGCTGCCACCGGCCTGCCCACTAGCCACATTGCTCACCACGGTCCTCGCTGTGGCTCCCAGGGTGGATCCAGTCGTCCGGGCCACCACCTGCGCTGGGGCTGGTGCCAGCGGAGACGTGGCGGTGGTGGCGGCGGTGGTGGTCGGTGCGGCGATGGTGGCGGTTGCGGCAGTGGTAGTGGCCACAATGACCGTGGGTGTGGCCGCAACGACAGTGGCAGCAGGGGGCTGTGAATGTTCAGCAGCCCTGGATGATGGGTTGGTGGGTAGGAGGGGTCCTGGGGAGCGGCTGGGCCCTGCCACACCAGATGGGCCTGCTTGGTTGTCCGTGTCCGAAGAGGAGGACAGATCCTCCAGATCCGTGTGTCCTCGTTGGGGGCTTGTAGGCTGGCTGTGCTGGCTGCTGGCTCCATCCCCAGCATCCAGCAGTTCGTCACCTGTGGAGAGAATGAGATTAGTTATTGTGTTGCACCTGGCGAAGTATGTATTTGTCGTCTGACATTGACAGTTCGTGCAATCTCGTACATGGGTTTCCCGGAGGCGTGTGTGTGGCTGTGGCATCTGTAGTTGTGTGTGCTTGGCAATGGGACTGTGTGCTGTGCACATGTGGCATGGGACGGATTGGCCATGCCGATGGGTGTGTTGCTGTGCCCCTACTTATTGTGACTCTGGTGTATGCGGGCTCCTGGCCCATCCTGGGTCTGGTTTGTACTTTGCTTTTGGGGTTCAAATGGAACGCTTAGGAACGCATATGGCAACATGGGGGCCATGCCCCAGATTCGCATTTGGGTGGGGATATGCTTTTGGGGTTCAAATGGAACGCTTAGGAACGCATATGGCAACATGGGGGCCATGCCCCAGATTCGCATTTGGGTGGGGATATGCTTTTGGGGTTCAAATGGAACGCTTAGGAACGCATATGGCAACATGGGGGCCATGCCCCGGATTCGCATTTGGGAGGGAATCTGCTTTTGGGGTTCAAATGGAACGCTTAGGAACGCATATGGCAACATGGGGGCCATGCCCCAGATTCGCATTTGGGTGGGGATATGCTTTTGGGGTTCAAATGGAACGCTTAGGAACGCATATGGCAACATGGGGCCATGCCCCAGATTCGCATTTGGGTGGGGATATGCTTTTGGGGTACATGCTGTGAGCCATGGGTGCCGAACGTGACATGTGTTGTGGCAGCATGACAGTGCATGGTTTGAGGTGTGTGCATGCTTGACATGGCCTGCATATTTGCTGTCTGTTGTGATTACTGGACATGGCATTGGACGCATCGTTATGAGTGAGTGATGGTTGTGTGCCAGCCAACGTATTGCAGTTGTCCCATCTCCTTGGTGTGCGTGCTGCCCTGTGCCATGTGCATCACTGCAGTGCTCGGGGGGTGTGGCCCATGTTGTGTGTTGTTGCTCACAGTGTGACGTGCACTTCATTGACTTCTGGCACATGGTTGGTAATGGGCATGTATCTTAGCGTGACTGCTGTATGTGTGGCAGCTGTGCGGATGACATGCCTTTCATGAGACTGGGGCTGACGGATGGGATGGATGGTATGTTGTTTGTGCATGGTGTGTCTGTGTGTTTGATGGGTTCAGTGGTGTTCGTGTGCATTAATGTTGTTCCGCTCTGTTGCGTCTAGTGTTGTTTGTCTTACATAGGCGTAGTTGTGGGGTGTGTGGTTGACAGGCAGTTGGGGCTACATGGACAGGACTTCAATGGTGTTTCGGTTGTGTGTGATGAGTTGCACAGTGGCTGCCGTGTGGTACTATATTCAGTGTGGCTTGTGCATGCAGACGTGGCTCCTTGGGTGTTGCTATGTATGTGATGGGTCATGTGGGGTGTGAGTCTGTTGTTCATGTCCGTGTGCACATTGTTCACTTGTTCGTGACGGTGGGCGGTGCTGCGTGTTCGTCTGCTACGTGACATGTCCCATGTGTTGGTCGTGTTACGGTCCTCATGCCTCCAGTAATCCGGCCCTGTCCAGTTTCCCACCTGCAAGTTGTTCGTGCGTGCACTGTACTGGATGCCACATGGCTCTACGCGGGGGTGCTCCATGTTGCAGGTCTGTGGGGGTGGGAGGGTGTTGTGGGTCGTGGGGGTGGCTGGATACCCACTGACACCGATTGCTGTGGACCGTGATGTCTGCCCTTCGGCTGTCGTTGTGCACTGCGGTGGCTGACACGTGGGTGTGGGGTGTGGGGGATGCTCCTCCTTGCTGTGCTGTGGGACTGGGGCCTGGTGTGTGTTGTACTTGGGCTGTCCACCCTCCCACCCACTGCACTTTGTGTTCCTGCCACTTACCTGTTACTTGTCGGTTGGTGCAGCTGTGGCGGACACATGGGTGTGGTGGGTGCTCGTTGTGGCGCTTCTGGCATATTTGGGGACCTGTTGGTGGTTACGTGGCTGGCTTAGTGTACACATGTCCCCACGCATCTTGCAGTTGTTCGGTTTGGGCTGTGTGTGGTGGTGTCTGTTGCATGTGTGTGTGATGTGTTGTGTATTGTGTGCTGGACATGGGGGTGTTTGTCCCTGGGAGCTGTGGCATGGTGGTAGTGCATGTGAGTACATAGCGGTGTGCTGGTATACATTAGTTTGTACTTACCAGCCTCCACTCCCCCTGCTAATCCGGCGAGGATCTCCGGATGGATTACGACTCGCACCTTCTCCTCCCACGCTTTGAAGGTCTTAAAGAGCGCGGGATTCCCTCCGCCAGTGACGGCAGCCAGCTCTCTGTTTTTGCCCTCCTTCTTCTTGACCAGGCTCTTGACGTCATTCCAACGTTTGTTAATCTCGACTCTGTTCCTGGGCAGGGTCCCGACTGCATTGACCTGGTCTACGATCCGGTTCCACATTCTGTTTCTGGTGGCTAGTGGTGTGTGCTGGACCATGTTCCCATAGATTTGTGGGTACACCTTGATGATCTCGTCGACCATGACCGTCCGCTCCATGGGCGTGAACTTGGGCATCCTTTGTGGTGCCATGGTGTTTGTGGTGCTGGTGCGGTGTGTGTTGTGTAATGTGCAGGGGGTTTGTGGTGCCGGTGTTTGGTGGTGGTGGTGGTGGTGGTGGTGGTGGTGGTGTTTGGTGGTGGTGGTGGTTGTGATGTGTGCGTTTCTGTGGTGTGCTGCTGTCCTTGCTGTGTCACTGTGTCCTCTCCTCTCCTCTCTGGTTTGCAATGTAGCAAGGGGTTGTGGTCTGTGGGAGTGCTGCTTTTGTACTCACCTATGTGGGTGTGTCCTCATGGTCTGTTGTTTTCAGGTGTGTTGTGTCTGGGGTTCTGGCCTTTGTATTTTTTGTTTGTCCGGGGGGTGTTTTCGGGATATGTACTGTGCTTGTGTATTTGTGCGTGCCTTGCTGTGTGGACTTGTTGGCCATGTTGTGTGCTATTGGTTTTGTGTGCGGATGGTTTCTGTGCAGGTTCGTGGGCGCCATGGCTTCTGCCGTGTCGTTTCTCATCGGCGTTGTTTGCGCTGGCGGGCGGTATATTTGTGGTTTTTCCGCGCTCATGTCGGTGCGATCGTAATCTCACGTGCGGTGTGTCGGCCGTGAGGGCGGGCGGTTTTGTGTTGTCGTGCGTGTTTCCGTCCGTGGCGGGCGGTTTGTCTCCGACTCGGACGTTGGCGGGCGGTATTTTGTGTGCTTTTTCGCCGATGGCGGTATTCGGTTTGTGTAATCGTAATGGCGTGGTCGGTGTTCAGGCGGTGTGTGCGGGCGGATTTTTGCCGCTTCCATGCCTGGCGGATTTATTTACGCCGGGTATCGTAATGGGCCCCTTAGTCCCTATTTTATTTTGTTGTCAAAAAAGAAAATACTTACTATTTTTTAGTTGATGAAGTTTATTTCGTTGATGTTGTTTTGTTGAAGTCCATAGAAGCTTTAAAGAGAAAAGTATTGGTTATATTTTGCTTTTTTATTAATTTAAAAAAAATTAGTTTACTCTGTTGGTTAAGTCATATACTTATTTTGTTTTATATTTTTTGTTAATGTTGATTTTGTACTTGTTTTGGAAGTAAATCGTTGTTTTGAATTTTCTAGGTGGAGTTTTAGTGAAGTTTAATCTGTGAAATATAAAGGAAAACATGTTATAGTTTTAGTTAATTTGATTATTTCGTTTATTTAGTCTCTTTTAATTTAGTTGTAAAAAAATACTTACTATTTTTATTTGTTGAAGTTTATTCTGTTGATGTTTTGTTGAAGTCTGTAAAAACTGCTAAAAGATAAGTATTAGTTTTGTTTTTTTATGCAATTTATTCGTTTTCAATAGTTTACTCTATTTGTTCAATTTTTTTGATGTTCTTGGTTTATTCACTGGTTTCTTTTTTTCTGTTGGTTTAAAAGAAAAAAAATGTTTTTTTTATTAAAGTGTTACATTTAGTTTTATTTCGTTTATTTAGTCCCTATTTTATTTCGTTGTAAAAAAACCTCACTATTTTTAGTTGAAGTTTATTTCGTTGATGTTGTTTTGTTGAAGTCTGTAGAAGCTGTTAAGAGAAAAGTATTTGTTATATTTTGCTTTTTATTATTTAAAAAAAAATTAGTTTACTATATTTGTTGGTTAAGTCCTATACTTTGTTTTATATTTTTCGTTAATGTTGATTTTGTAGTTGTTTTGGAAGTAAATCATTGTTTTGAATTTTCTAGGTGGAGTTTTAGTGAAGTATAGTCTGTGACATAAAGGAAAACATGTTCTAGTTTTAGTTAATTTGTTTATATTTTTTCAGCTAATTTTATTAATTTAGTTAAAAAGTTTTGTTCTTACCTTTAATGAGAGTTTTTCTGAATAGTTAGTTGTGTAGTTCTTTTTCGTTCTGTTTTCTGTCTTGCAAAGTTTCATGCTTCTTGAGTGTTTCTCAGTAAATTTTGTGTTAATTAATTGGTTGCTTTTATAGTGTTTATTTAATAAGTTTTCTATTGGTGTAGTTTAAATTTATTGGTCGAGAGCTTTTTTGAATTTTGGGCAGTTATAATTTAATTTGTTTAAAATTATGTTTATTTAATGTTTGGTTTTATTTTGTTTGTGTAATTAAAATGTATGTGTAAATAAATGTTATATATTTTTTTATATTTTATATATATATGTTTGTTTATTTTTGGAATTTTTTTCAATGTTTTTCAATGTTTGGTATATGTTATTTTATCATATTGAAAGTAGTTTATTTTTATGTTTAAATGTTATTTGTTGGTATTGTTTATATGTATTTTTTCGATGTTTGTGTTGATATTATTTATATCAATGTTTTTGTTGTGTTATGTTATTTTACTGTTATCGATATTTTTGTGTTATTGTTTTGTTATTTTTATCCCAAAATTGTTTACGATATTCTTTTATCGATGTTTGTATCATTTCAGTTTTGTGTATTGGGTGTCGATATTTTTGTATACGATATTATTGACTCGATATTTTTGTAGTTCGATGTTATACGAGTGGATGTATCAGTGAACCATTAGGACCATTGCAGGATCACATGGCACTTGAATGTTTAATTATCTGGAATTATTTTGGAAAAAAACAGTATTCCAAAATTGATTTCCAATAAGAATCTAAACTAAAACATCCCAATACAATACAATTTTCTCCAGATTGCATCTAAAACAAGTACCAGAACGTTGAGGGTTAATCTTATTTAGAAACACAGGGGTACAATAAATTAGACATTTTGCATGAAATTGCATCTTACAGGGATTTGTCGATCTTAAAACCAATTCATTTTATTTACTTTATTTCACATCTCTAATGTCAATATGATGTTTTCAACATTCCTCAATCTGTCGGAAATTCTTGTAAAAATTTCTGTCTCTTTTATATTTGCCAATTCTTTTTAAAAGCCGACCCATTTCACGTTTACCTTCTTGATTAGCTCTGAAATCAAGTCGGTATTAACTAAAGGATTGCTTGGGTTGATATTTAACAAAAAAAGGATATACAGTATTGTAGCACCATATTAACCATCCTTTAAATTTCTTAGTCTAGGGCTTAATATTTACCCATCGCTTCCATGATTCATTTAACAAAAAATATATATTTTACTAAAACCGTTGACTTGCCATCTCATTATTGTAGTTGTATCCATAAATGAGTGGTCCTTAATATTTACATCCTTGAGTCGAGTGGCAGTATTTATGTAGGGATTTTTATTTTTTTAAACTGATCCTTCCTTTTAAAAAACGATCACGATTCCTTACACCAAACTTTTTGGGGATACTTTTCCAACTTCAAATTATCCTCAAGACTATGGGGCCGATTCTGATGCGGGTTGGAAAAGCTTCCCGACCGAGGGCCTGATTCTGATGCGGTTAGGAAGGCCTCCTAACGGCATTTGCTCCTTCCAAATCGGATCGGGAACGTGTCTTCCCGACCGAGGGCCCAATTCTGATGCGGTTAGGAACATATGTTCCCATTGAAGTCAATGGGAGTTCAACCAAATCGTATCTGGAAGCATCCGGATGCATCCTACTCCGCCGGTCGGACTTTCCCGATCCGAGTGGGTCGGACACCATTTCCCAACCGATTCGGTCGGGAAGCTTTTTCAACCCGCATCAGAATCGGCCCCTATGTTCTTTAAGGATCTATGTCATTAAGTCAATATAATATTTATGTGCAATGGGCCTATTATTGTACCTAGATGATATACTAGTAAATGTAGCAAGGTAATATGTTTTAATATGCGGAAGAGCTAGTCCTCCTTGTGCAAGACAACTATATAAAGTGTCAAATGCTACTCTGGGATTTTTTTCCCCCCTATAATGGAGGAGAACAAACTCTTGGTTTCCTGGCATTCAGCGTGCATGGGGCATCCAAAAAACTAAAACAAATAGCAGCAGTCTGTTATTCGAATAAGAGCAACTCCGCCTAATATTGAAGTGGGAAGAGACTTCCATCTGTATAATAGAGATTTTAGTATATGAATTAATAACTTCTAGTTCAGGCCCTACAGATCTGCTAGATGTGTTGTTAAATAGGTCCCTAAAATACCCCCAGCTATGTGATTTAATAAGCCTTTAATTTCTGTGATTAAAAGTTCCGGAGTTGAATTGCATAATAAAACCTCAGTTTTCCATTTTTTTTATTTTATATCTGCCTAATTTTTTTAATTGAGCAAGGATCCTAAAAATCTGCTGATGAATGTTCTTGTCTCGCTTAAGTAATAACATGGTATTATCTGAATATAGCTTTATTTTGGCTATTTTCAAGATAGGAGAGTATATGATTTTATCTGATTAAATAGCTATGGCTAAAGGCTCAACCCGACTGGGTTTTTCCACTCACTGTTCTTCTTGCCAACAGAAGCCCTGCCCACCACAGGACCTACTTAATGCAAGCCACAGCGCGACCACATCTGTAGGCACCTGGACACCTAGCTTGCCACTTGCCTGTGGTCTCCAGTTCCTGCTTGTTCTAGACTGATCCAATGAGACCGCAGCTGCCCGGGTTTTTCAGACCTGGTTTTCTCACTCACCGCTCTTCCCATCAACAGAAGCCCCACCCACCCCAGGACCTACTTAATGCAGGCCACAGCGCGACCACGCAGTGGATGCACACAGTGGGTGTGCCGCTGGCGCACCAAAGGTGTGCCAAAGACAAGCCTGTCTGTGCCCTTCCGCGCCTGGACCACACTCCGCGCCATGACCTTTGGCCCTCCCGCTCCCCAAAGATACACCATCGCAAAGCTCTACACCCTTGATGCCACAACAAACATTGCCACCACCCGACCCATGCTCCACGGTAGGGCCTTTCACCTGCACCCACTGCCACTTCACCTGCCACTGCGCACACACCAGCCCACCAACCAGCCCCACCACACAAACACCACAGACACCAACTGAGCAAAAACCCCAACTCTCATGCGCCCTGCTCAACACACACTCACTATGCAAGCATTGCACTGAATTATGGGACCTCATTGCCACCCTCGCACCTGACATAGTCTTCTTCACTGCGACCTGGCTCAACCCCACATCCTCCCCGATCCCCGACAGATAAAAAAAATCACTCACCAGTACAGCACCAACAAGATGGGAGGAGGAAAAGCCATCATCCACAAAGAGACCATACAGTGTACCACCACCACCCACAACACCAAAACCACCACCACCCCCATGGAACATCTCAACTTCAAGCTCCACACGGACGACAAGATAACCATCAGAGGCACCCTTGCATATCGACCCACAGGCCAGCACTGCAGCTTCTACAACACCATCACTGACTTCATTGCGCCCCTAGCCTTTGACTCCAAGGACTACATATTCCGCGGCAACCTAAATTTCCCCATCGACAACCTCAATGACAAAAATACCGCACACCACCTCGACAGTATGAGCAGCCTCTGATTGACCCAGATCGTCCACGACCCTTCACACACTTCAGGACACGTGCTGGATCTAATTTTCACCTCCTGCAACCACGTCAAATACATCCATGTCACAGAACTCACATGGACGGATCACTCCTATCATCCACTTCTGCATCTAGAGCCCCCGCACGTCCACCCCCAAGATGACCAACGCCCCCCACTGGAGGTGGAATAAAGTCTCAGAGACCAACTGGGCGAACGCCCAACCCTGCTACCGCCACCAGCCTCGAACAGGGAGTGAAAAACTTAAACGCCTTGATCACCAATTGCGCAGACAGCATCACCCCCATCAAGAGCAACATCCAGAGAAAATCATCTAAAAAGGCCAGCTGGTACACCCAAGAACTCAGAACAGCGAAAGGAGACGGCAAACAACCTCACCCGCTTATTCCATGACAAGATCGCAACCATATACATAAACTTTGAACCCCAACCCACACCTACGGACTTCCTTGACCGATACGCCACCTCCGTAACTGACACGATCCACATACTGACCACCTGAACCGTCCTCCTCTCCAAGGACACAACCTCCACCATGAAATCCATCCACTCAGGAGCTCTCGCAGACCCATGCCCACACCACATCTTCAACCTTGGAAACCAAAGGATCGGCCATGAACTCGCCACCCTACTCACACCTACTGCCTGGAATCACGCCGAAGTCAGACTACTGCTCAAAAAACCCTCCGCCAACCCCAGCGAACTCAAAACTACCGGCCAATCTCCCTTCTCCCATTCGCACCAAAGGTACTGGAAAAGATCATCAACAATCAACTCATGACACACCTGGAGCTGAACCAGCTACTCGATGCCTCCCATTCCGGCTTCTGCTGCAATCACAGCACCAAACCCGCCCTGATTGCAGCCACTGACGACATCCAAACCCTCTTGACCGAGGAGAAACAGCAGCTTTGATCCTCCTCGACCTCTCGCAGCCTTCGACACTGTATCCCACCACACACTGATCAAAAGACTCCACCACATCGGCATACAAGGGGACACGCTCAGATGGATAACCTTCTTCCTCACTGGAAGAACCCAGAGGATCCACCTCCCAACTTTCACCTATGAACCCAAGGAGATCACCTGCAGTGTCTCCAAGGGCTCATCCCTCAGCCCCATGCTCTTCAACGCATATATGACCCCGCTGGCCAACATAGTTAGATCCCACGGTCTCAACATAATTTCCTACTCAGACGACACCCAACTCAACCTCTCACCCACCGACGACCCCACCACCACCAGAACCAGTTTCCACAGATGCATGACAAACGTCGCAGACTGGATGAAGAACAACTGCCTGCAGCTGAACACAGACAAGACGGAAATACTGATCTTTGGCAACGACGACTCCTGGTGACCATCAGACCTAGGACCCGTAACCCACTCCCTCCAACCACGCCTGAAACCTCAGAATCCTCATTGATTACAAGCTTACCATGAAATCACAGATCAACACTGTCTCCTCCATCTGCTTCCTCACTCTGCGCATGCTACATAAGATCTTCAAGTGGCTATCCTTACACATGAGATGCACTGTGACACAAGCCCTCACCACCAGCCGACTGGACTACGGCAATGCCCTCTACGTAGGAATAGCCGCACACCTTCTACAGAGACTTCAGACCATACAGAATACTGCAGTAAGACTAATCCTCAGCCTTCCCCGACGAGCCCACATCACACCCCACCTCAGGAAACTCCACTGGCTCCCCGTACAGAAGACATGCCAATTCAAGCTGCTGACCCACGCACACAAGGCTCTACACAAATAAGGACCCGCCTACATTAACCACCGCCTGGACTTCCACCAACCATCAATAAGACTACCCTCTGCCTCCCTTTCACTTGCCCATACTCCCCACATCTACCAAAGCAGGAGTGGAGGACGCTCCTTCTACCACATCGGAGCAAAGACCTGGAACAGCACCCCCGGACCGTCACCTCACTTCCGGAATTCCGAATGGTCCTCAAGACCTGGCTTTTCGAATAATCCATAAGGGCCTGCAAGTGCCTGGATACCTGCTCGGGTGATTAGCCGCGCTTTATAAATCCTGATTGATTGAATAAAAATGGTGAATAAAAACGGAGATGGTAGACACCCCTGTTTAGTTCCACAATTTAGTTTTAGGGTGCAGATATATGAAGTGTTTAATATCAAACTTGCCTTAGCTCCACTATAAAGATATTTTTAAATCTTTATAATCTGTGAGGGAAAGCCAAATCTTTGTAAAAATAAAAAAGGGCTCGCCCAGCTCACAAAATCCAAAGCCTTCTTGACATCTAATAAAAATACCGCTGCTGGAGTCTCAGTGGTATTAAAAAAATTTAAAGCTTCATGTAAATATTTGTTATTGGCATATAGTTGTCGCCCGCTATAAAACCATTTTGACTTACTGGATCAACTCTCCTGCTATCCTATTCATTCTTTTAGCTATCAGTTTAGAAATGATTTTATAATTGGAATTCAAGAGACTAATGGGTCGATATGAATGGTATTTTTTCAATCATTTGTGCTTGAATTAAGAGGATCGAAAATCGAGCAGCCTACATATTTTTCAGGACTTTCTAGCAATAGATTATACTTTTGCTTCTGGCTAAGTGGGCAATCTATAATTGCCTTGAATGTCCTGGAAATCATGTAGATTTTCCCTTATTTCAGCAGGTGACTTAAAGATCATATCGTTCTAAGTAAGCGGGCTTAATAACAGGCACAATATACATGCTAATGAAACTTTGGTGTTAGCACAGTCCTGCTGTTATTTTTCTACGGGAAACACACATCTCCACAAGTATTCTTTCACATTTGTCCACGTTTAATAAGTGGTCTGACTTCCATTCTCATCTACAATAGGTGCGCCCAAAGAAGAGTTAATCACTGTTTTTGGCCAAAAGACTCTAGGCCAAGATACATAGCTTTCAGACAGATAAAGGATGGTGGGCTTGGATTAATTGCACTATTGGCCACAAGTTACTTACTAATGCTAGTTTATACGCCTTTGTAGAAGATAATCCTGATCCATTAACTGATCTTTTTCAGTCTCTTTTGCAGATACCTGGCAAGATAATTATTGAGGGTAATTTCAATTTTGTGCAGCAACCCGAATTCGACTCTCCTACATTCAATCAAATGCAGATCTAATCTAAAACAGCAAGGTTCCTCCACTTGTCAGAAGGTGCTAGACTTAATAGGTCTTTGAAGATTCAAATTTCCAAATATTAGAAATGACTCCTGTTACGCAGCTAGGCATGAATCAGCTACCCAAATTGGTTTTTAAAAAAATATCATCAGACCTTGAATTAGCGCAACTGTTGAGTTAACCAAACAGCTTCTCAGATCATTCAGTTTTAGAACTATTGCCAAAGTGTGCAAGTCCCATCTGATGAAAAGATAGATGTTTAATAAATGTTATCTAGAAAATAGATTATGGGTTTTAGAGACTAGTGCAGCAACAAGGGAGCATTTTTTATTGAACATGGTAAAAAAAAAAGAACGATTTTCTATCTGAAAAGTCCTTGTCTTCTAAAGCACATATTTATACTAATGACTGTTTCTATCACTAAACACAAAATCTAATAGAACATTGTACCTTATCATTCAGCATGAATTACACATATTACAAGTAGTAGTAGTCATTTGTATGTTTTAGGCAATCAGTCCTTTCATATATCCTTACACGGATAGTGTGATTATCAGTACGTTAATGTTTCCCCATATTAGTGTCTCCAAGCAGGAAGCAACAGAAGGACTCTTTCTCTAATTTTTTTTTAGTCCAAGATGCTTTTGAGGTTGATAACAAATTTAAGAATTTTGCATGAATGATAGAGAATTTTCAAACACTATTTGATTTTTATTGGTTAATTTGTAAAGCGGTGTTTCCAAACAAACATGCACTTTGCCATTGATAATAATGAATTGGAAATTTCCCCCAAAATTGGATTGGAGCAAAGCACAGTTTCAGTGTAATGGGTACAGTGCAGAGTGTTTATGTTCACACTAGTGGGTGTTTGTTTTTCCAGATGCTTTAAATCTTGTTTTCTGTTTTTAGGTGGACACTTTCCTGATGATCAGTGATCACTCTGTCGATTCCTTCTTTATGTCAGCCTTAAATTTGTACCGGCGCCAGGTCAACGCAGACTCCCTGTTCATTAATTTGCAGCCAGAGCAGGGAAGCAGGTGAGATCTTGTGTACCAAAGCAATGACTTTGGGCCTGATTTAGAATTTGGTGGACAGGGTTGCTCTGCCACAAATGTGACAGCTACCCTGCCCACCTTATTTCAAGTGCCATAGGATAATGTAATAAGGCACTTGTAATAAGACGGATGGGATATCTGTCACATTTATGACGGAATAACCAGTCTACTAAACTCTAAATCAATCCCTAAGTGTATATTGTGCAGCCTGGAAGAAAGGTTACCTTTTATGCTAAAAGTAATACCAAATGTGACTTAAAATCTTAAGTCCATGCCAAATGTAAAAGTAAGTGTGATCAAGAACCCAGGTTGCATGGCACCCACAAGCCTAAGCTATACCCAGAATCCTTGTTCAATGAAAAATGTAAGACCTAGGGAAACGCAGAGCCTACATTCCACAATGTATAAACAACAAGCCATGCATCGATGCAGTATGTACTATAATAATGTGAAGACCTTATGAATCCAGAACTCACCTTCCATGGGAGGTGTACCCAAGAACATTTTCTCTGACAAGTTTAGTACCAGCTCCCTAAACCCATGTTACATGATAATTTTATGACCAAATGTAAGGCTCGGTCTAGCAGTAGATAGTGTGTTCTAATCCAGCACCGATTGTCCAGTGTTATACATATTACCCATGCAAATGTTCAGCTTACTGTACATTCCCTGCAAGCAGAGCACTTTAGGCAATACCCGTTCATCACTCCTTCTTCCACTTATAACTCCAGGAGCCTTCCATCCTAAGAACTACTTTTTTCTTGCCTACCATCAAAATCTCATCCACAATATTTTACTGGCATCAAACTGGAATTCGTAGTTCATGTGTTATTCCAAGTCGACCCCATTGAGCTACTTGTGCTTCCCGTGTGTTCTTGCGCTCTGTATCAACTTGCACCAGATCCTTAGCTGCTCATTTATTGGTATGTAGGCCATACTGCTACATCCAACCCTTTTCCAATGCTTGGTGGCGTCCATTCTCCCCATTTTATGAAACGGAGGTATGTACAAAAGCACAACCGTAGGGCAGAGTTGGAGTCAGTCCGTGGAGTCCGTCCGTGGGCCCATTCCATGCCTCCATAGAGCATCTTGGTGTCACACCACCATTCCCCGTGATATAGAAAAGCAAAACAAAAAGGTGAATGTGGAATGGTGTGGTTCTGCCACAAAAGGAGCAGTCCAGACAGAACACCTCTTGACATTTTTATTCATTATTTTCTGTTTTTCAGTGATCTAGTGATCGTTCTACCATTGCTTATTCACAGGCCTTCCTTATAATCTTTTTATGGAGCTCCCACATAAGGACTAGAGTCCTGTGGGGCTAACTACTTCAGATACTGGTACCCTGTGTGTGGCATGAAGGCTTTTTACCGGTGTAAGACCTTTCTTTCTGGGTGTCCTCATAGAAATTATCTGCTCTACAGGGAAGATAATGTTTTGCTGGTTTCTGTGTTATGCTGATGAATGTTCACCTTTCAAATTATCTCTATGATGAATTGATGCTGATGCATCTAACATATTGAAAATTGTGTTTATCGTAGTCTGTTCGACTTCCTCATATCAATTCTGATTAATAAACCCTCTGCAAAAATGAATGGAATTACCTGTCCTTCTCACACTCCTTTGCCTCAATCTCCACTCAGTACTGCACTCTTTTGTTTCGCCCCCTGTACCCTTCGTACATTTTTGTCCTTTTCCCGCTCATTCTTTTCTCTTCTCTCCTGTAAACCTCTCTCTTCTGTTCAGCGGCACTTGTTTGCACACTACAAGTTCTGCTCTCATACATTCTACAGCTATTCTAACTCTCTACCTTCCTCACCACTCTTCTGAGCCACTGCTGGAGAGAGAGGGAGAGAGAAAGACACACACACCCTTGCTGTCTCTTCACTTTTTCACTTAACAGTCCAGGTCATTTGTGCATATGTCATCTCCCTGCTTTTGAGCTCTAGCAAAAAAGGAAATATTTATTAATTCTTTATAATTCCATTCTAGTTTTTACCCTTCCCCTTTCTTAAATAACTATTTTATTTTGCATTTCCTTCATTGTTAGGAATTGTGCCTGAACATTTTTATTTATGAATACCAGTGACTTGAGATTTTGTGCTGTGTTCCTAGTGACTATTTTCCTTATCTCGTCACTTTCCGTTAAGTGGCATTGACATTTTCTCTTGTTGACATTGTGCAACCTGGAGTCTCCAATAAAGTTGGAGATTCATCTGAATGTCATATGCTCCTTCTGCAGTATTTCTGTTTGTGATTTTGGGACCTTCACTACGATCCGAGAGTACGATTTTGCTTTGGTAGACTCCCAGCTGTGGTGATCTGTTTTTGCCAAAAATGACCTAGTCTGTAAAGAGCTCTGTGAGGTGCACAGTGAACCAGCCGCTTTTCCTTGGAACAGTTGAAACACAGTTGCACAATTGGTGGCAAAACACAATGCGTTTTTATGACATAGTTCGAGGTGTAGCACAGAGGTCCTTCTGCTGCTTAATTTTCCTGGGTACATCTAAAGGTTCCATAAACGTTTCCCAGTCCATGCTGGTATCGAATGTGGCTAAGTGTTAAGTTTCTGCTTTGATGCAACATGACCCTTACAGCACCACCTCTTACAAGAGTAAAATAGAACAAAGCAAACACAAGGGGATGATGGACGGAGCGCTGAAACTTTTCAGACACTCACCCCCAGTCACAGATCTGGGTTGTATCCATCATCATTCTTTAGCTCACTTCGCCACCTCAGTTCAGACAAAGCTATATGCAAATCAGTCTTGACCCTGTGCCTCATGGGAACAGTCCAGCCTGAACTGCCAAGCCAGGTCTTCCCTGGACCGGAAACAAGCATCCTGGCCCAGTTTCGAGGTAACACCCCTCATCAGCCAGGCTAGCTTGACTCCAGTGCCTAAGTGAGCAAGGGATCTACGTCTGGGCATACCTGCCAGCTTAGGTCGAACAAAGCAAACACAAGGAGATGGTGGACGGAGCGCTGAAACTTTTCAGACACTCACCCCCAGTAGAACAAGACAAAGCTGCCTTGTCTAAATGCACAGTCTCCTGCTCATGTGCAGAAGGTTGCAGCCTTCCAGAGCACCAAATCACTACATGAGACAAATTAGGCTACAATTATTCTGGCACAAGTAATTACCGATGGATACTGTTACCTACAGATTTCTCTTCACTTGAATCCTCTCCAGGTCCCAGGCTGGATACGGAACTTAAAATAGCTTTCCTGCACCAATATCCGACACCCGGCTCTTTCCTAGCTATGGGTTTCACTTTGGATATGACCTATTGGAGCTGTATAAAGCACCGTGCTGACGCAGAGATGTCAGTTCCTTTTTTTCTTGCGACCTGTGATGAAAGTTGGTCTCCTCTGAACAATTTTTTCCATTCAATTCGCTTTACAGCAGTGTGTCAGGAAAATATCTCCTCCTAAAGTTTTAGGTTTAAAGAGATGTAATTCCTACAACCTACATATGTCGATCTCTTCATGGTGCAAAATGAGTACCAGAAGAAGCAGGATCGTTACAGATCTACGTCTCTCCTCAGGTTCTGCTTCAGCTCGCCTTCGACTAGTAAGTCCTCGAAGTGGGGTGCCTCCAAGAGAAAAGAGAAGTCTTCCTAGAACAAGCAAAAGAAACATCACAGTAGGGATTTTTCAACCTTTCAGCATCATTCCTACTGAAGGAGTATGTCCTCTAGTCAGTGGCATCGTTCTCCAACCCCGACTTTGACTTTGGAGCCAGATTTATTAGAGATTCCATTAGACCCAGATTCTACCACAGTGCTGTCTCTGGACCTGGAGCACCTTCCTCCAATTCCAGTTTTCCAGCACCTGGTGTTGGCCCTTTGCAGATTGTGGCATTCACCCCGGTTATGCTGGCCCCTTTTCCGATCCACTTTGACTCCCTCTGGCATTCCTTTGGGCCCCTGACCAGGCTTCCACCAGCAGCGTCTTCCCAGCACTGGTCATCTCCATTTCAACGCTTCCTATCATTTTTGTGCCGGCAAGCTTGCTTCCCACATTGTTGAACTTGCTGGTTGTACCCCTGCTGGCACCATTCTCAAAGCTGCCAGTTCTGACATCAGATCGAAGACCGGATTTAGCAAACATTTCAAAGACTGTGGCCATTCTGGTAAGGTCTAGATGTAAAGCTCAGCAAATGATGGAGGAAGAGTCCCCTAATAGGTCTTTGCTTCCCATTGAATACTTTAGCTGGCTTGGGGAGCTTTTGTTTTGTCAGATCCAGACCCCATTCAGATGCTTAACATAGTTACCACAACCATGATGATAGCCATGAGATGAGCCATCTTCTTCAAAACAATCCCATGCCACTCCCACAACCCCTTCCTCCCCTGCTGTTGCAGAAGATGCTGGTGACTTTCTGATGTATACTTCTAAGTGCAGATTCCTCACCTCTTAAATATCCCAGACACCTGAGAGGATCTGGAAATTTTCATTTGTTCTTTTATATTGGTTGGTAGAGGGCGCTGGTTTCACATTGGTGCCGAAGCACCACCATCATGATGTCACTGGAGCTACAAAACGCCAACCTCAGCATCCTGGCGTCAGTTGTTTTTTCCCCTCTAGAGAGAGAGAGTGAGAGAGCTACCTCAGAAGAAGAGTTTCCTCAAATAACATTTCCGTGCAGTGCTAGGGATGTCTCCCTAAGCATTCTGACTTTAAGTTCACCCAGGATCGTGATTGACAAATGTCCACCACAGAACTTTACTCCATCTGCCGCTGGTACTTGTATTTGTATCATTTCTCACATACCCATAATCACTGCCTCAGCATGCACAGTTATGGCCGCAAAGGAGAGGGAGGCCAAGCTGTTCATGGCTCGGGATGATCGCCGGAGCTACGGCCGATCAAGGGCATGTTTGAAGTTTCTCTCTCCATCTTCCTCCAAGTCATCTAGTGACTAACGCAAAAAGCATCCGAAGCACAAGCAACAGTGCCGTGCTTCACCACCAAGTAAGTCACCTCATCGTTCCCACCTCGTAGGCACTCTTGTTCAGAGCCTGAGTTCAAGCCCATTGCTCCTCTGGATCTGGCGCAGGTGGCTCCACTGACCCTAGAGCTGGGGCCTTCCTCAGAACCAAACCTTCTGACAGCCATGCAGCTGCTCCCTCTACCCCAAGTTCCCCACTCTGGGGTCTGAACCCCAGCTTTTCTATACGTGATGGTCAACCTCTTTTGTCGAGTGACATTCATCTCTGGAGCACCTTTGGGCCTCATGGGACAGTATGAATTCCCCTTCTATATGTCGATGGGTCACCCATTGGTGCCGCATGTACTGTTACTCCATACAGGCCTGATGTCAGACCCAGTTGACGTTCTCCCTGGCGTACACATATATGGCAGCGCCTCCAGGTTTCATACCACCTCCACAACCCCTGCCTTCACGGACTCTGCCCTTGGCGCCAGACCTCGCTCTTACGGTGCCAGGTTTTATGCCGTCAGCACTGGTACCTTGGCAGCCCAACCTCCTCACAGGGATCCAGAGTTTGTCTGCTCAAGATGGGAAGCTCAAGATTTTGTGGAGGAGGAGAGCAATAGAAAGCAACACAAAGGTTCGAAAGGCCAGTATTGGCAACTATGCATGAACTCTTCGCTTCAGATTCAGATCCAGTGGAGTCATGACAGGATAACAGCAGTGAGGCACAGTTTCTTCCACCTTTACAGTCTGACGCTACTGACCTTTTAATGTCAGGAGTAACTAGTGGCCTAGACACATCAACTGACCTGGAAATTGAATTTCCATCTGACCTTATCTACAGTTTTCGTCCTTCCATGCGCTTATCCGCAAGGATGCTGAGAATTGCCCTGACCTACTGTGGAGACAAGGACCAGGCACTTTACTGAGGTACTTCAACAGGCAATGCAAACCACAGAACATGCACTACCATTTAGCGAGGCTGTGCTGGACATTATCACTGTCTGGGAGAAATCATCTTTGACCCAGCCGTCAACTGATTGGTGGCACAGAGGTACCGACCAGCTCCTGCCCTTCTTTTCGATCATCTCATCCATCTCCTGAGAGTTAAATGCACACTCTCCACCACTTCAGCAGATAGCGAGTCTAAACGGTTGGAAGCATGGGGAAAAAGGTCTTTATTGCTGGTAGTATGGATTTGAAATCCCTAAATACCACCTACCTTTTGGGAAGGTAAAGTCACACTTTTTGGGTCACGGCCCAATGATTAATTCCCCTTTTACTAGACTACCTTAAAGATAATGTGTCATATGTGGTCAGGGATGGCCAGGACACCTTCAAAAGCGTTAATAAGGTGGGCCTGTATACTGTCAATTCTGTTGCACTGGCCATGGGCTCTTCAGTCTGTTTGGGTCTCGACGCCTGAATACGATCATCAGGATTTTCCATGGACTTGCAGGTAACGTTAATGCATTAAGGCATTTGCCTTTCGATGGGGCAAAACATTCTGGGAACATGGCTGAGTTGGCCCTGGAACGTTTTAAAACCATCAGGACCACCGCACATTTCCTTGTCCTCCAGCCCCTCCTAGATATTACAGGCAGTTTCAAAAGTTTTGCGGTTTCTCCAGTGGCTTCATTCTCTGCCAATGCCAGCCTTGCAGCCCCAACAGCAGCATCCCCAGAATCCCTTTCTCAAACAATATAATGGCAGAGACAGTGGCAATGGACGTGGCGTCTAGCTCACAGCCGTCTCCATCTCTAACCCCTCCTTCTCCTCCAACACACCACAGAGGACATCCACTCTAGTTCGCTCTTGTCGGAGCATTCGAGACTAGTGGGAAGACAAGTGCCCTCCATAACTTGAGACCAATTGGTCCTCCAAATGGTATCCTACACCTCCAAGACAACCCTCCCCGAATGTCTCCCCAGACATCCACCTCTTCGAAGGCCATTTCCTTATCCTGCAACAAGAGGTGGCAGTTTTGCTACTGAAAAAAGTGCTGGAGTTGGTGCCTGAGCAGTAAATTGGGCAGTGGTGCTACTTCCAGTAATTCCTGACTCCCAAGAAGGGCGATGATCTTCATCTTATCCTTGGCCATATCCTCTTGAATCTCTTCCGGTGCAAGGAGAAGTTCAAGATGCTGTCCCTGATGCAGGCGCTTTCGCACCTGGAAGCTGGAGACTAGATGGTGTCAGTGGACCTGCAGAATGTGTTATTTCCACATACCGGTCCTATAGTCACACAGGAGGTACCTGCATTTTGTGGTGGGCGTCACTCCCTTTCAATTCGCTGTCCTCCCGTTAGGTGTTACATTGGGACCTCTGGTCTTCACAAAGGCGGCCCCTCTCAGAAGGTCTGCAGTCCCAGTATCCCCCTAACTGAATAACAGCTCAAAGCCGACTTGCTGCAGCATTACTTGCATTCAATAGCATCCCTGCTTTTCGACCTGGGCTTTTCTATCAGTATGGCCAAATCCCACAGGGAGCCCTCACAGTGCCCTTCTATTCATAGAGGCAGTTAAGGGCATAACCTTGTTTTGAGCCTTTCCTCCTCCCCACAGGATCTGAGACATTCATGTTATGATTCCTATGTTTCGGGAGGTAGCTTGAATCCCAGTCCTGATGGTCTTACATCTTCTAGGTCTGCCAGATTCCTGTATCTTCCTGGTCATACATGCATACTGGTGCCTGAGGGTTGTGCAGTTGTGCCTTCACAGACAGTGGTTCCAACATGGGGAAAACCTGTCAAGACACGAAAGTGGTCTCCTGCAACGCTGCAACAGATCTTGTCTGGGGGTCGGTAGAGGCAAATTTACTTCAAGGGATGACCTTCTGTCCTCCACCGTCTACGATCACATTACTAATGAAGGCCTCCATCCTCTGGTGGGGTGGTCATTCGGAGGAACTAGAACATAGGCCTTTGATCTCCAGAGGAGCAGGTACTTCAACCTGTTAGAGCTTAGAGCTATCGGACTTTCATCCAAGGCCTTTCTTCCTTCTCTTCACGGTCAGGTTCTCCAGATCTTGGTAGAAAACATTACTACCATGTGGTACATCAACAAACAGGGATGAGTAGGTTCTCAGCTACTCAGTCACAAGTTGCTGAGGCTATGGATTTGGGCGCAGTGGCATGGGATTTGGTTAGTTGCCAGTCACCTAGTTGAGTTCTTGAATGTTATGGTGACAAAGTGAGCCGGCATCATCTTGCTGACCATGAGTGAAGTCTCCACCCAGCGGTGGTGCAGGATATCTTCTCCCTGTGGGGCATGCCTCAAGTGGATCTTTTCACCATGTTGTACAATGCTTAATGTCCTCAGTTCTGTGACTTCCAGTATCCATTTAGGGGTCATGTTTCAGTTGAGGCGGAATTTTCTGCATCTCTATGCATTTCCACTTACATGCCCTTGATTCCTCTAGTTCTGAAGAAGGTTCACCAAGACTGGGCCCACGTCATTGCCCATGATTGGCAGAGAAAGGTGTGGTATGCAGACAATCTATTCTTCTCCTTGTGCCCCTACTCTCTCCACCTCTCTCAGGGTGGACCTTCGTTCTCAGCCAGAAGGGAAAGTCCGGCGCCTCAACCTCCACCTTCACGTGTGGAGATAGAGCGGAGCATTTTAACTCCTTTTACCTGTCACCAGAGGTGTTGGATGTCACTCTATCTGCATGCCATCCCTCCGTGAAAACGGACTGCTCTGGAAGTTGCAGCAGGTTTTTTGCATCATGCACAGAGAAACGTTTGGATCCCTTAGAGGCTTGCCTGTCGGGGATCCATCATTTCGCACTTTCACTGGCTCACCAAGGTGGTGCAGTGGGTACTGCTAAGGGATACCTGGGGACCATGTTGGCAGTCCTTTACCTTTCAGACCAGCCTTCTTAAAATTGTTATGCAGTTCTTAAACGAGTTGACGAATATGTATCCACCAACCCCATTAGTCATTCCCCAATTGGATTTGAATCTAGTATTAACATAGTATTAACATTTTTATTGGGGGTTTCCATTTGAGTCTCTTCACAGTTGCCAGTTGAGGCTATTGACGTTGATGACTGTTTTTCTGTTTGCCATCACGTGAGCGATATGAGGCTGCAAGCACTGATTATCCTTCTCTCATTTACTACATGTTTTTCTCCAACAAGTTTGTTTTTCGAGTCAGAGCTGTTTTCCTGCCCAAGGTGGTGACCCCCTTTCACAATTGCCCTTTCCTCTTTTATCCCCTGCCTTATGCTATTCCAGTGGTGAATTGTCAAGCTGCCTGCCACCATTGCACAGCTCCTGGGGACCTGCATTTTTGAAGGCTCATCCCGCCTAAGAGAAACCTTGTAATACAGGCTTCAAGCAGAACTATGCTTCTTTTCACTCTCCTCCTCCAGGCAGGGAGTCAAAGAGGATTCAGGGAATGGGGAAGAAAGTATTCTATTCAGGTAGCCCTGCCCTTCAATCCACAAATGCAACTTTCCTTCTGGCCCACTATTCTTACTCCTTGTGCAGGTTGTCATTCTGAAACTTCCCCAATGCCTTCATGTTAGCTTTGTGGAAGCTGTGTTCAATGGGCAGAATGTAGAAGCAAACCACTGTTCTAGCCTGGACACAATGGATTTGGTGGTTAGATCCTTGGGATCCTCAATTCGATCACCATCCACGCCATACTTAGATATGCTCCATTGGTTTTCAGGCGATGTGCAAGGAGGTAGACCTTTGTCGGAGCTGGCTTTTTCGACGAGAAGGCAGATTCTGTCAAACACTCCAGTTCCCACTCCAATAAATGTACTAATCCCACCTCGTAAGACTTGCTACTCCTAAAATGGGATTGTGACCCCATTCCGATTTGGTATTTAGACGGGGTATGATGTAGGTGTGTCTAACAAATGCAGAATCAGAATTCCATATTTCAGTGTTTTGCAACCAAAATCAGGTCGCTAATCATTGAAAAATGATCGACTCCCGACTCCGAGTGGTAATCTATTCACTAAAGTAAATGGGCCCCTTAAGACCCCTTCCTCGTAGACCATTGCCAAATATCAAACAAGTACTTTTTTTTTTTTTTAACTTTGCACAATTTCTTTGAAGAAAAATGGACTGCATTTAAAAAACAAAAGTTAACTTTATTAATGGGCAATCACAGACATAATGGTCTGCTGATCGAAGCAGGCCACAGTCCCTGTGATGGCCACCAGTCAGAGCCAAGGTGAAGGTTGCTTCTTCTGCATTGTCCAGGAGCGTTCTGTCCTGGATACCTGCTGGGATGTGACATGGGCTTCAGTCCACACCATAACCAGGCTTTTGTGTCTACACTCTGAAGTTCAGTTATTTACATTTTGCCAAATCCTTGGTTTGACCTTCTGTTCAGAACCCCCAACCTGAAGGTACTGTTTGGGTATTTTATTGAAGAGGGAAGGGATCTGAAGGTAGAAGTATCTATCAGGGGAACAAATTACTTACCTTCAGTAATGATCTTTCTGGTGGATACTCTTATATACAGGCCGATTAATTACATATCCCGTATGCCTTCCAATTCCGAGGCACGGTTTTAAAATGGTTAAGTTCCCAATTTAGTTTTGAAGCAGTGCAATTTTTGTAATCTCATTAGTCTTGTCTCGACCTCTGTTGTGAAAAAAGGATGGGGAACTGACTTCAGTGTGATGCAGTGTTGCCTTATACAGCACGGTGATGTCATATCCCGGGGTGGAACCTGAAGCCGGGATGAAACTGAGATGCTACATAGCAGCACAGGAAAGTTATTTCAAATCTCTGGATCCACTCTGGTTAAATAAACACTAAATAATAGAATGTTCCCACTTGACCTGTATTTCTTCTTTTGCTGCTAAAACCAATACTTTAATTCTGCTCCTCACCAGAATCTTGCACTTTAGCTCGCACTGTGTTGAGTGGGTGCCGACCCCGTTCCGCCACGGCTGCTGTGCCGATTGTGCATAGGGCGGACCCACCTCTACTACTTTCTCCTCACTTCCGCCACCAGGCACTTCTGGTTTGGACGCGGTCTAGTCGTCCACCGGGATTCCGCATTTAACGGCCAGATGGTGCGGACGCGCCGCAGGCGCGCATAAGGCAAGCCCGTCTGCGCCCGTCCGCACCCGGACCGGGCCAAGGGCCATAACCCCTGGTCCTTTGAACGCCCATATGCTCAAATACACCGCAAGGGATTTACTCCTTCTTAACATCCCTAAGGATAATTGTTGTTCGTTAATTCCTGGTGGAGAGAAGGCAAATTGTCCCTGTGGCTTCACACTCCCGCAACCACAAAGGATTAGAGCCTGCCAGCCCCCCCAACCTCCCCGGAGCTACAACTCTTCCAAATTCCTAGAGTGCTGAAATTCATTGTGGCCTTGCAAACGTTCGATCACTGGCAAAGCACAAGTATGAAATCGCACATATGATCTCCAACTTTGATTTAGATATACTTTTTATTACTGAAACTTGGGCAGATGCTGCCTCCGACACAGACTTTGTTACCGCAACTCCGTATGAATTTCGGGCTATCAGGGTCGATAGGCCACTAAAACAAGGGGGCGGAGTAGCAATTATCTTCAGGGAGCAGTTCCCAGTAACCTTCCATCCTACCTCTACGCCCTCTTATGAGGCTCTTCACTTTGCCCTCGAACTCAGCCCAAGGTCGACCTTCAGAGGCATTTTACTGTACCGTCCTCCAGGCACTAGAAGCACTTTCACTCTGAATCTAGATAGCCTCCTAGAACCAACTCTTTTAAACAATGATTTCACCATCCTCGGAGACTTTAACTTCTACCTTGAAGACAAGGACAATAGGGAGACAGGTGTACTTTTAGACACATTGGGAGCTGTAGGCTTAACTCAACTAGTACAGACCCCCACCCATGAGGCGGGGCACACGCTAGACGGTATCTTTTCCTCGGCCCAACGACTCACACTAAAAGAAACCCTTCCGTTGACATGGTCAGATCATTCGTTAGTTAAGTTCATCATCCTAGTCACCACTGTCGAGCTCGGAGGGACCTTTAAGCCCCCCTCTACTCACATAGAGTGGAGTAAAGTGGATAAAGCGATCCTCCGTACACATTTGGAGGGCTCACGTCCACTACTAAACGGTCACTCAGATGTAGCTGTCACCAAATATACTGACTGGCTTAATGATGCAGTTAAGGCCTCAGTGCCTACAATAAAACCTCAGGGAAAAGGAACAACCCCTCAGCCCCCTGGTTCTCTGACGCACTACGGAAAGAAAAGCAAAGGTGTCGTCGACTAGAAAGGTGTTGGAGAGCAAATTATCACACACCCGAGAGAAAAGCGTATAGAACTGCCCTTACACAATATAAAAACTTATTGATATTGGAAAAAAGGGACTATTTTACTAATCAGATCGAGAAAGCAAAAAATTCTTCTAAAGCATTATTTGGAGTAGTAAACAAACTAGCTATACCCAAAAACTCAGGGTTAAAGGGCAACCAAAAGTTCTGTGACGACATTGCAGCTGCCTTTAAAACCAAAGTCTTAGACATTTTTAAAGTCTGCGAGGATGCATCAGTTCACCTCCCCATCATTCAACCGACAAGCCCTGATTCTAAAATTAATACCCTGGTCAGCTTCTTCCCTACTTCATTTGAAGTAGTGGAAAAATATATAAGAGAAGCAAAGTTGGGATCCCCTCTGACCCGTGCCCGCCGGCACTTCTGAAAGAAATAGCGGAAGTAGTGAGTCCTGAACTCACAGAAATCTTTAACTCTATGTTTGACTCTGGCAACTTTCCTTCCAGATGGAAAGATACCTCCATCCTTCCATTGCTAAAAAAAATCCAACTTGGATGAGTCTAACCCGCACAACTACCGGCCTATAGCTCGGTTGCCGTTGCCAGCCAAAATAATTGAAAAAATTATGAATATTCAATTATCTCAATTCATTCGTGATAATAACCTGCTCGATCACTCCCAGTTTGGATTTCGCCAAGAGCACAGCACGGAAACGGCACTCATTAAAGCCACAGAGGAGATCAGAGCGGTGATGGATGGAGGAGGCACAGCTGCCCTTGTGCTCCTCGATCTGTCAGCCGCTTTTGATACTGTAGATCATTTTTTCCTACAACAGCGGCTGGAGAGTCTGGGGGTCAGGGGTACAGCATTAGCCCTACTGTCCTCCTTTCTCAAGGACAGGAGATTAACAGTATCGGTTGATGGGTATCATTCAGAGCTGTATACCCTCCCGTGCGGAGTACCTCAGGGCTCCTCCCTAAGTCCTTCTCTTTTCAATGTTTACGTTTACATCTCCGAACTGGCTCCTCTGATCCGGGGTTTTGGGTTTAGTCTGACGTCTTACGCCGACGACACCCAGATTGTGGTGGCTGCATATAGAAATCAGGCCCCTCCTACTCAACAATTTCAGAACTGCATGAGTACAATAAATAGATGGATGAGTACACATTGTCTCAAACTCAATTCTGAAAAAACTGAGGTCCTGATTTTTGGGAATATGCAGCCAAACTGGGGCAATCTGGTGGCCGGCAGAGATAGGAGAATCGCCAAAACCAGCGGTCAAGGCTAACAACTTGGGAGTATGGTTTGACAATAAACTATCACTTTCTCATCAGACAAATGCTGTTGTCTCCGCCTCCTACTTTCTTATTAAGAAAATAAGGAAGATCTTGCCTTATCTCCCCGCGGACACTAGGAAAACTGTGGTAACATCGCTAATCCAGTCCAAACTGGACTATTGCAATGGGCTTTATTTGAACTTACAGAAGCAATGTTTAAAGAAGCTTCAGACCGTTCAAAATACAGCAGCGCGGTTACTAGCCAACATTCCTAGGTAGAAATCAGTGTCCAAAGAGATCCGGGCCTGCACTGGCTCCCTGTATCTCAACGCATCAAATTTAAGGCCCTGTGTCTGGCTTATAAAGCACTGAACCACACAGGTCCTTCTTTTCTTCAAAATCTTTTTGTCTGGTATGAACCAGCCAGACAACTCCGCTCTACAGGGGCCAGACTCTTGACGGTACCTAGAATCCGAACATCTCACTGGGGCGGCCGCAGCTTTCTCTATGGCACCTCCAAACTCTGGAATACTCTTCCGAGTGAACTTAGAAGTGCTAGCTCCCTCACCATTTTCAGGAAAGGACTAAAAACCTGGTTATTCCAGAACTAGACACTTGATCGGGCTACTGTGTTCTCAGCACCAAGACACCCCCGGGTATACGTGCGCTTTATAAATCCCGCTAACATTAACATTAATATATCTTACAAATGCTATTAGTTCTGTTCCCCAAATAAATGTGTGCTACACATACAGAATCTTTTACTGACCAGGTTAATGTCTCATATTTTTTGTCATGTTCATTGGTCTTAGTAAGCACATCTTATACAAAAGTCTACATGTACATTTCCTTCTATGTACCTTGACAATATCCTGTTTTATATAATAAAGAAATAACTTGTATTTTACAGAAAGTTAAAATAGTCCCCCACATCTCACTCCACTCATTCATGCACTCATCCAAAGCCACTTCCTGTCATACATTACATTAATTCTGTGACACAGCATTCTACACATACATTAGACAACAACAAAAAAACAATATTAATTTTTATCTGTTGCAGCGTTGTGAGCTGGGATCACTTTTCCAAAAACGATCAACATACGTTTCGGTGTGGGCATTAATTGTATCTAAACATCTTCTTCGGGACCACACAACAATGCTATGCTTCAAAGAGGTAGTGATGAGGTGTAGAGGTCTTCTCTGTCGCATTAATATGTCTGTACGGTGAACGGCTACATGCGCCCAGAAGCCAATCACCCTTATGTGTGGTAGTGCAACATGTCCACACTGTTCCTTCACAATGCCTTATGTGTGGTAGTGCAACATGTCCAGACTGTTCCTTCACAATGATCAAAAAAATAGCCGATTCCTGATACTGCCTTAGGCCAAGGTCCATAAATGTTCTACTTCTAGGCTGAGGCGCAACTCAGACACTGCATCAATCACAGTAACCAAATTCTCTTCTGGGGATCCTTATAAAAATGTGAAGCATCCTCTTGATCCTCTTGCCAGTAACTCTGCAAAGCATGTAGACTCCTGAGTAGCCGTTGGAGAAACTGGACTCTGGCACCTGGAGGCATACAAGAGATGAAGACTCTGCAGGTGGATCTAGCATCCACCGGAAAGCTCATTAACAGTCAATAGAGCTAAAACTATGCCACTAGTTTCTGTTAATACCTTTTCTCAGTTTTCTCAGATGCTTGTGGATTACCATTAGCCTTTCTCCTCTTCCCTTTGGAGCAAGCAGCTCAAAATACCTGATTTCCATAATCTAAGGAAAATAGTTCTGTTGAGAATCAATTCACAGTTATGAATTTCTAATTCTCTAAACCTTTCTCTGCGATTGTCAAATTTTGCAAGATGGGCTGTGGTTCTGATGAGAATCCAGCTGCTCCTCTATTGAACAGCAGGGGCATTTGCAGATCAAGTAGAGAGCCGGAGGCAAAGTGGGGGAGAGGAGAGACAAGGTAATAAACATCTGCTTCAGAACTTCAGCATGTGGGCTTCAGGCAAAGCCAGCATGATGAGCTTGGTATGAACATTCAAACAAAAACGTCAGTAACAAGGAACTAGGACACAGTGATAGAGATGATTGCTTAAATCAGAAGGGAATATAGCCTACCAAACTCCATGGCAGAAAGTACTGTGATGAGCCCAACACCAACCGGGATATAGGTGCTGTGTCCCTGGATGCCACTGAATCTTTAATATTAAAGAGGTAGGTAGCAAGACGGCAAGAGAGCAATCTAGAGTAACCCTACTACAAGAGAGCACTGAATAGGAGCAAAACAACAGAAGTCCAGTGATCAAATCCAGTGCTAAACTATTGAAATGAAAAGCCATAAACTGCACATGATTGTGCCACGCAGCTTCTGACATCTAACTTCAGGTTTAACTATCCACTGCCTAACGAGTCACTGAAGTGAGCATGCACCATGGTTAGCGGTCCAGTTCTTATACCTAGTTTTCACAAGCTGGTTCTACACCACTTCCAAGCAGACTTAAGCTCTCTTTTTCCCATGTGCTGGTGTTCTTGGTACTTGTAGTTTTAACTTCCTTCCTGATTCCTCGGATATATTTCAGGTTGTCTTTCTGGGATTTTATTACCTCCTCTCTTCCTAATCCTATGAACAAGTTCCATATCTCTCCCGACATAGTCCACATTAAGACAAAATATTAAAGGGTTACCAACTGTGGAAGTATCAATGGATACAATTCGTATACATAACAAAAGAGAAAAACAGAAAACTGTATGCAGACTGTCCCACCCCACCCGCATTGGCAAGCAAATTTCAATACACACGTATTCCTGTAGAGATAAAAGAATACATCATACATTGTGGCCCACAAGCATCCCATGAAGCTAATTTTACGGGTATTGCGAAGGAAGAGGAGGGAGGTCAATGCCCTGGTATGTAGCCCATTCAGACCATATTTTTCTATGTTTTTGGGGGCAACCCCTCGCTTGAAATACCGCCATCTCCGCGCCCATGTGTTTGTCTAGCTCCCTTCGCCACTTCCCTATTGTCGGTGGAGACGTTCCCTTCCATAACTGGGCAATATCACGCTTGCCGATTGTAAGGGCAAGAAAGAGTAAATGTTGCTTATATCGGTTCCCACCTAAGTCCTCCGTGCTATGGAGCAGAAACAATCGGGGATCGTGTGGAAGGTCCCAGGACAGCATCTCTTTAAGGCATGTCGATACCCTGCGCCAGAAAGGCTGTAATGCCATGCAACTCCATACCGTATCATATCTCTCCGTTTTGATGACCAGGAAGCGAGTTGGGTTGATGTATTGACCACTCCTCTGTTCACATTAGCCACTTTTTCAGTTTTCATGATCTTTTCATCCACCACTCTGTCTGCCATTGCTTTGGTAGATTTTCTTGTGCCTGAATAGGCAATTGCCTGTTTTGGATACAATGGTTCAAAGCGTGACTCCTATGTGAGTGAAGGTCTGTATCTAGCAGGTATTTTGATCTTCACCCCCCAGTGTCCTCCCAAGGAAAGTCCACTAACACTGGTCTTGATCAGGTTGTAATCTCTCTCATCAGATAAGTTCTTCATGACAGTTTTTTGCTAGTCGTCATAATCTTTATGTAGAAGTTGCTTATAATAAGTTGTTATACATGGTTGCGGTTGTGTGTGGGGGGGGCAGTGTTCAGCATCATCACGTGTTCCAAAGATACCCAATGTACATTCTCCATGGTTGACTACACATTGCCCTTGACTTAAAGGCGCAGTGCTTAATTTGTGCTGGTGGTTTCTGGTGCTCAGAACCGTCACTTATTTCATAGGACTGGGGCTATAACATTTGTCTTCCATCAGTGTTGTGGCCCTTTAAAAAAATTGTTTTACCTGTTCTTCAGGGTGGGTGCCTGGTGTGTCTTCACAAAGCGATACAAAAGGGGATGATGGACGGAACGTTTGAGCCAATCAAACACTCACCCCCAGTCAACTGATCTGGGTTTAATCCATCATCATTCTTTAGCTCACTCCACCACCCCAGTTCAGACATGGCCATATGCAAATCAGTCTGACCCTGTGCCTCATGGGAACAGTCCAGCCCGAACTGCCAAGCCATGTCTTCCCTGGACCGGAAACAAGCATCCTAGGACCGGGTTCTGGCATTCCAGCCGTCATCAGCCAGGCTTGCTTGAATCCAGTGGCAAAGTGAGCAAGGGACCCACGTCTGGGCATACCCCCGCCAACTTAGGGCGAACAAAGCGATACAAAGGGGATGATGGACGGAACGTTTGAGCCAATCAAACACTCACCCCCAGTCAACTGATCTGGGTTTAATCCATCATCATTCTTTAGCTCACTCCACCACCCCAGTTCAGACATGGCCATATGCAAATCAGTCTGACCCTGTGCCTCATGGGAACAATCCAGCCCGAACTGCCAAGCCATGTCTTCCCTGGACCGGAAACAAGCATCCTAGGACCGGGTATGCCCAGACGTGGGTCCCGTGCTCTCCATGCCACTGGAATCAAGCTATCCTGGCTGAAGAGGGGTGAAACCCTGAAACCGGTCCTAGGATGCTTGTTTCCAGTCCAGGGAGGACCTAGCTTGGCAGTTCGGGCTGGACTGTTCCCATGAGGCACAGGGTCAAGACTGATTTGCATATGGCTGGGTTCAAACTGGAATGGCATGGTGAGCAAAAAAACGATGGATTTAGGCCCAGATCTCTGTACTGGGGTGAATGTATGACATTGTTCTGCATTCTGTCCATCAACTGTTTTTGCGGTGTGTCTTCACAGGCAAGTCTACCCTGGTCCAGGCATCATGATGACTGTGCATCATCACGTTAGCGATGTCAGCACGGCTGTCTGTCATATTTGTTTATATTTTGCTGATTCAAATTGGATAATTGGGTCTGAGACCTGCCCCTCGGCACCCTCTAGCTGAGCTGGGGTGAGGCTGGCTAGGGCTGCATGGGTGCAGGATGAAGTTTTCTGCCAAGGCACTACACGTGAAGAGGAAATTAATTGTGCAAGCCACGCTGGCTGGCCCTATTCTGCCCTCATTGTTGTGCTGGTGACCCACCACCAATTCCAGTCTGATCACTCTGCCTGTTGGTGTACGGCACTGCAGTGTCTAGCTGCCAGCATTACCCTACCTGCTGAGCTACGTGAGTCATGCAACATTAGAGGGTCTGGGAGCAGGTGAGATGTGGCACCAGCCCACCCGCGTGGCCTGCATGGATAAATTACAGTACCAGCCGTCACCCCCACTGAGCGGCTAAGCAAGGGAGGCAGACCGCTTTCTCGGCTCTGGGGCCTTTGATGCTTCATTGAAGACTCCTGTACACGGCGAACAGAAGACACAGGCACGTAAGTCAGTCAGTCGTACCAACAATGGTTCTGTGAAATTTGCAAAGCACTGTGCATGTACACGTGTGTGTGTGTGTGTGTGTTTAAATTAGAGGAACTCAGAACCTGTCTCCGTTCTAAAGAGATCTGCAGTACAACAGCATCCATAAGTGATGTAGTGGATCTACATATAAGTGCCACCTCTGCTTGCTTACATCCGTTCATTTCTCTCTGCAGCCAACAAATAAATCGAACCTTTTATCTTTTCTTTATTATATGCAGTTTGCATTGTTATCGGGCACTGCACAATGCATTCTTCTAAATGCAGTCAGTGCGCTTTGTAAGGGAGAAGTTGCTAAGGTGTCAAACCTTGTTTTCTGAGTCCAAGCTTCATTTTGATTTAGCAGCAGTAGGAATAAATGGTGAACTTGGTAATGCTGTGGCTGTATCATGAACATGTCCTATATCCGTGTGTACGTTCAGAATGGGTCCTTACAAGTGCTTTTGCTGAAATTGTGCTGTCAGAAGCACATACAAGGAACATAGAGCCCTAGTTGGCTCTTGATATTGCTGAGCTGTACTGTGTATGGGTCCTACACTAACTTGGAGATTTTCTTAGTTAATATATGCCAAGCAGGCAGCACAATTTCTACAAATCCAGTGCACGGACCCCTTCTGGCCGCTGCATTGGTGCTGAAAATGTTCATGATAATGTCCCTATTCCTCCTGTAAGAGGGAATGTGGCTCCTATGGACATACTTTTTAGATGATCATGATCTAAAACTCTTAAGGTTGTATGAGAGGACATTGATTCTGAAGGCATCTGTATGCACAGTGACTTTGTGGACTGTACAAACCTGCTGGCCACTACACAGCAATGTTGAGTGAACAGTGAGCCAAAACCAGAGCCATGCTCCCAAAACCCTATTGAAAGTAGGTCCTGAGGGTGTGGGGACCATGTGGATGGTCTTAAGGACATGCGAAGTGTCTTACCAAGGCTCGAGCGAGTGCAGCAAAATCTGGTGTTTTCCTGTTTCTACTGAAAAACAAATGTTCCCTTTGGTGTTTTATTGATTATATTTGGTTTTAACTGAAGACCAGAAACCCTAATCGTCCCCCAACAAGTGTCTTCTGAGTCTGATCTAGTCCAACGATTAGATCCTGTGGGACCTGAGTGCCCAAGACCATCGTCGACCCCAAATCACAATCTTCAAGGAGGCAATGCTGCAGCTCTTTCAAATGCTTTCGGGTTCCTCTGGTACACCTTTGGGCCTCAAGGTGCTCTATCTGGATTTCCACCTTCAGGTCCTCTCTTGGTGTCAAGTTGACCCTGTGGGAACTGGTCCTGAGACCGTCCACCGCATGTTCATACTTTCACTCCAGCCCCAGGGTCCATGCCACTTCCTTCCTTGCTGACGGCAAGATCACCGGTGCGACCAAGGAACGGGCTCCACATTGTCTCTGACCCCAAATCTACTTCTGCTCGCTCCAGGCCTATGTTGCGCGATGAAATCATAAAGGTGCAAACAGTCAGTTTGTAACCAGGTACTCATCCTTAGCCTCTGTCTTTGTGCCATTACTATTAGAGGATTGTGACCTTTTTTGGTTCTGATTCTGACATGGTTTAGGGTATGCAAAATGTTCAATGACACTGACGAGGATGCAGATAACTTTCCCCACCCTGCCCCCACTATACTGATTATGGGCTATGATCCCAATTTTTCAGGCTCAATCCTGGGTGTCAGTGTGGTTTGCTTTGTCACTTCATGGACTCCTCGCCTTGTGTATTCTCTTCTTCCCAAATGTCAGATGGTATACTCGGTGCCTGCAGTGGAACCTCGTGTTTCAGTAGGTCCTGCACCAGGGAGTCCTTGCAGGCTCCATCCAGATCTCACAGGAGACAGCTTGGTATTTTCTGTGGTAGCTGACAAGTGCCACTGCTTCCCCAACTGGACTTCAGTCATTTCAGATGCATCACTGTTGGACTTGGGAGTGAAGGGGGAAGGGGTGTCCCCTGGGAGAGGTGGACATCAGAGGCCTTTTTTCTCCAGCTGTGACCTAGCTCCTCTTCAACCTTTTAGACCTTCGGACAATCTGCCTGGTCCTGAATGGATATCTGCCATCCAGCAAGGGCAGACTGGTGCAGGTCCTCACAGACAGCACAACAGCTATGTTGTACTGCAACAAGCAGGGTGGAGTGGTCAATTGGACCTTGTTCAGGAGGTCATATCTCTCGGGAGGTGGCTGGACCAGCACAACATCTTTCTGGTAGACATCTAGCAGGGTCTCTGACTACCAGAGCAGATGAGCTAAGCAAACGTCATCTGGTGGACCACTAGTGGCATCTCCACCATGGGGTGGCAAGGGGCATCTTTGATTAGTAGGACATGTCCTGGTTAGATCTGTTTATCACCCGCAAGAACGTGCAGTGTCAAAACTACTTTGAACTGGAGTTTCTTCGAGGTGAGTCACTGGGAGACGCATTTTGACTGCGATGGAACACTGTTCTCCTGTACGTGTGTTCCACCACTGCCTCTCCTGCCTCAGGTTCTGAGAAAAGTCAGGACAGCCCATGCTAAAGTCATCTTAATAGCCCCAGACTGGGCTAAGAGAGTATGGTACCTGGAGCTCCTGAGCATGAGCATTTGCCTCACGATCCAGTGACCAATTCAGGAGGAACTCCAATCTCTGCACCAGGGAAGGGCCCGGCACCAAGCCTCCACAACCTACAGCTGCATGCCTGGAGATTGAATGGCGATAGTTGAATGTGTTCGTCCTGCCGGTCACAATACTCTGTGTTATCCTTGCAGCCTGACTTGCAGATCAACAAAGTCAATCTACCTTAAGCTCTGGCCAAAAATTATTTGCCTGATGTGGTTCTCGTCATAGCAAACCTCTGCAGGCCAAACGTTCGGATGTTTTGTTTTAGTTATCATTAGTAAAGGAAGGCCTTGCAGTCTGCATAATTAAAGGTTATCCATTTCCCCTTTTGGTCTTTTTATTTATCGGACTATCCATCTATATTTAAATGACCTGTTGTGATGCGTTATATCAAAGGTCTGTCATTTGTTTCCCATGAAGCCATTTGTTTTGTTGCAATTGGATTTTAACTTAGTGTTGACATTTCTTACGTGCATGACCGTTTGAGACAATAAATAGCTCCTCACTGAGACTAATCATGCTCAAAACAGTCTTCCTAATTGCCATCACCTCTGCGGGCCCTCTTGGTGCAACTGCTCTATGCCATCTTCTTTCTGGATAAATTAGTGTTGAGAACGCGGGTGGCCGCCTTAGCCAAAGTATTATTTTTTTTCACATGTTTTAATCTATCACTCTGCTAATGTATTTCGCTTCCGCCCCACCCTTCGAAGGAGGGGGAAAGACTCCATCTGCTCAACGCCAAAAGGGTGTTGAGCTTTTACATTGACTACACAAAAGACCATTGTGCAAGTGATCAGCTCTTTATAGGATTTTCTGGAGTGAAGGATGGAAGCTGGTGCAGAAAAGAACCCAGCCTAGATGAATAGTCCAAAATCTTTTGTGCACTGGCCAGAAAGCAACCCACTGAAGACATGCAGGCTCATTGCACCAGGGCCAAGACCACTACAACGTTTTTTACATTTTATAATTATTTCTTTATTTCTGATTCTATTTTTGTCCGGTCCGGTCCAGAACCAAAATGGCCGAGGTATGCTTCTCTGTAGGAGAATAATGGAAGAGAAAGAGGACTGGCAGGCTAGACTGGAAAGGGAAAGAGTACTGCCAACCTAGAGTGGTTTGCTGCGTGCGAAGAGGCGGCCTATTCAGGAACTTTGGAAAAGAAAAAAAGGAGAAGGGAAAGAGAAAGGAAAACGAAAAGAAAGAGGAGGAAAAGGATAGAAGAAGGGAAGGATTTCGGATTTGGCCTTCCTGTGGCCGCTTTCTCTCTCCTTCGCCCCATGGTGCCTTGCAGCCTCGACTCGTGACGGAGTCCCTCGCTTAACTTCTTCGACCCCCCCCTGGGTGCAGCCCCCAACAAGAGCGTGGCCACTGATACACCGGGGGCGCCTGCCGCCTCTTGGTCTCTTTTGTGGCCCTGCAGTCTGCCTCAAAGGGATGCTACTCAATTTCCTTCTACATTACTCGGTACGCGGCTGTCTGCTTGGGCTGTTTGCTCCCCGTTTCCCGCTGGCCCCTGCTGACCACCTTAATCCTTGCCCGAGTGAACCTGTACATACGCTGTGCCTGCACCTTTAACCAACATCACGTGAACTAACTTTAATTCTGAACCTCTCCTTACTACTGTACTGTGGGGATCCCTGTTGCCTCGCATCAGCTGACCTCTGGTGTGCCTGATCTACCTCCCTCAGCCCTGAGCATGGCCAGACCTCCGCATCACACAAGCTATGGCAACACCTCAGTGGAAGCTTTCTTTGTTGGGCTCTGGGTTTTGCTGGCTACAACTATTCTTTTCTAGCCGCAGCCCCCTCCTTCAGCCCTAAACAGTGCCAGATCTCTGCCTCCTACACTCCAAGGCAGCACCCGAGGGACGTCGCTCTGTCCGCTTGATCTTAGGTAAATTGGTTTCGGTACCCTACATCCTCCTGATGCCCCTACCTGTATCGTGACCTGCTCCCTACCGCATGCTACGGAGCCTCGGGTTGTCTGAGTGCCCTCCCCTCCCTCCCGAGTTGTCCGGGGGCCCCATCCAGCATCCCTCTGCTCTATCCCAGGAACCCTTACTAGCCCCTCCCTGGCGAACCTAACTCGTTAACCCCCTCCTGGGTTGCAGCCTCTTGGCATTACCTGCGCTCAGATCCTCTCCCGGTACTGCCCGCTCCCCGATTAGGTATTGCCCATTGCTTCGGCAATTGCTTGGCCCTCCCTGACAACCTACCAGCCCATCCTCCCATGATGGCTCGGTCTGACCTGATTGCAACCGGATGCAACTCTTTCACCATCGCTTACCCTCCCAACCTTTCCAAGTCTGCTGCTAAATCCTTTAAACATTCCCTCCTGAGAAGACACCCCGAGACTCTTATCTCAGACCTGTACTTCTACTCCAGGGGCATCATCACCAATGACCTTATTTTCTATACCAGGATAACGGCACTATGGCGCACTACCATATTTAACCTACTTAGCGTACTCAATTCCAGAAACATTCCTTATGGTGCCAAACTCACGATAGTGCCTTCCCAAAACCTTAAAGCCGACCTTACCATTACCTTGTACAAAAACGGCATCGTCATGATCCAAGCACCAGACATGGATCTCAATAAATTTGCTGACTTCTTCTCCATCCTCAAGAAACAAGTACTTCATTCCTCCACGCACCCCCTGGGTCTGCCGTCACCCGCTGACCCCCGTTGCAGCGCCGGTTCACTCCACTCTAAATCCAAGGGTAAGGGCCTCCCATCGAGACCTACTAATGCCACTGCCCCACCCCCTCTTTCCCTCCCATAAGTCGGGTTGGCGCTAATCTTCCCAATGTGTTCCCCAATCAGATCAAATCCAGAGACAATATCTCCCCTAGTGCTGTTAGAGAACTTCCCTCCACTCCCCCCGACCTCTAGCATCCGTCAGTCAGTCATCGCCGCTGCCCCCCGCTTCCTATCCTCGCTCCTCGCCTTCTCGCTTTGTAACTAACAATCACCTCACCCTCTGCTCACCGAACTTTCCCCTCAACAGACCTGGAACCACACCACTGAGCTTGCCTAGCCCTCCTCTCTCCCCTCCTCCCAGTAGCCAAGCCTTAGGGGGGTCGAGCTCGCCCGCCTGGCCTCCCGCTCATGCTGCCAGACCCTGTCCTGACCCTCTGGTCCCTTGTCAGACTTTGAAACCCTGAACACCAGAGCATCCATCATAGTTCAGAGAATCCAGAAATCCTTATTAGATTTGAAGAACATCCTTCTCCTCACTGAACACTCTATCGCCACCATCAAGCCCTCCCTTAACTCAGTCCTTCCCCTGCTCACCATACCCACCCTCCAACCCATGCCGCTGGCCAGCAGACACCTTCGCCCTCGCAAACATCCCAACTACCTCTCGGAGGAGGAAACCCTAGCCCTCCTCTCATCCTACATGACCTCCCCCGGCGGCCTCCACACTCCCAACAAGAAAGTCGATTACTTGATTCCCACTGTCTCAATCAACACCAATAGATCATCATCTCTCCGCAATAGAGGAGTAAACAGCAACAACTTAACACAAGTACCCCTATCCTCCCCTTCTCACAACATTTGTCCTGATGCTCCACTCTCTGGCCTCCTTCTTAACTAGCGTTCAGCTGCGAGACACGCCTCTGACCTCGCCACCCTCATCCTAAGCCATAAAACTGATGTAGCTATCCTAACCGAGTCTTGGCTCAATGAATCCTCATCTCCTTACCTTGATTTACTGGTCCCACCAAATTACAACATCGTTAGACTGGATAGACAATTAAAAGAAGGGGGAGGCATTGCATGCATCTACAGCTCAGACCTCCTTGTTACAGAACTCCATGCAGACCCCACGGACGCCTGCGAATATCTTACTCTCTCCATTTGTAACAACAGTACTCAGTTATGCAAATTGCACATCTTCTACCACCCCCCAGGCAAGAACGACACCTTCATGGATCTCCTCATGGAAATCATCACCGCTAAGGTCTCCCCCACTCCAATGACAATTTCCTCTGTGACTTTATTCTGCACTGGAATGACCCCAATGACTCCCAGGTCAACGCTGTCAAAGACTTCCTCGCTGACCAATCACTCACCCAGGCCTGCACCCTTCCAACCCACTCAAAAGGTGCCACGTTGGATTGGATCATCGCTAAGGCATCGGCGGTCAGGCTGAATTCAATAGATCCATGCGACTGGTCAGACCACCATGCCATCACCTTCCTAATACCTGACTACCACATGAAAAGACCTGGACAGCCGGTTAAACTGAAATGCTGGCTCAGAGACACTAAGAACCTTGACCTCGAAAAACTGACTGCTCGCTGCGAGAATGACCTACACCCCCCCCACCCCCCCAAATCTATCGAAGGTGAACGACCTCACAGAGCACTACAACTCGACTATGTCCAACATATTGGATGATCTGGCCCCGTTAAAGCTCAAAAGGTTCCAAATCAAAAACAAAAACCCCTGGTTCAGCGGACCCCTCAATAGCGAAAGGAGAGCTCTCAGACTTACAGAAAGAAATTGGAGACAGCACCCCTCAGCCTCCCAACCTAAACGTCTCCGTCAGGCCAGAAATACTTACAACAGGAACATACTCCTATCCAACAAAGAGTTCTTCAGATCAGAACTGGAAAACGCCAAGAACAGACCCCGCAAACTCTTTAAAATAGTCAAACTTCAATCAAACAAACTAGCCAAGTCATCCAAAGAAACCACAAAATCCCTAATAACCTGTGATGAGTTCTCCTCCTTCTTCACAACCAAAATTAACTCTCTTGGTAACAAACTTAATGCCACCTCAAACGTCCCTCCTCCTTCTACGGGGACCCATCTCTCCTCTCTTCCCCCCCCAGGCAACTCCCAAAAACAAAGCTCACTGGTCCAATTTCTATCTATATGATGACCATTCCATCTCGAAAATTCTATCCTCCTTAAAACCGAATACCCACTTCAACGACCCTCTCCCTGCCAACTGCTTGGCAGTGACCTCCCTACTCATCGTTCCCATTTGGACGACAATTATCAACGCTTCCCTTCTTCAAGGGTCCATACCGGACTCCCTGAAAACCGGGCAAGTCCTCCCCATCCTAAAAAAACCCCACTCTGAATCCGGCAATTCCATACAGCTTCAGACCAATTTCCAATATTCCTCTTCTTGCGAAAGTGTTGGAGAAATATGTGCAGCTACAACTAAGCCAACATATCGCTAATTTCAACTTGCTTGACGAATTCCAATCTGGGTTCAGGCCTGGGCATAGCACTGAAACTACTATTCTTCACATAGTAGATGATGCTCTCCAAGCCCTTGACCAAGGCAAAACCTGTCTCTTGATCCTTCTGGATCTTTCCTCAGCATTCGACACAGTGAACCACGAGAAACTTCTTGACCGCCTCGAACACAGGATGGGTCTAGGAGGTACCGTCATCAAATGGTTTGGTTCCTTCCTCCAGAACCGCACCCAGAGATTCTTAGTCAACAGCAACCTATCTGCGCCCTCCCTGATATCAATCGGTGTCCCTCAAGGCTCTACTCTGTCCCCTACCCTCTTCAATCTCTACCTTGAACCATTAGCTGAAATTCTTTGCACAGCCAACATCTCCTTCCACATGTACGCCGATTACACTCAGATCTACATCAAAACCTCTTCCCTAGAGGAGATTACCTATCTGAATGACGCCCTGAAACTGACTGTTCAATGGCTCACCAACAACCAGCTCAAACTGAATGCCCAAAAAACGGAGTTCCTTCCCATCTCCCCCCCCTAAAAACTCCAATGACATCCTGGAATGGATCAACTCGATCACAGCACTTAACTGCACACCGACCATAGTGGATTCTGCTAAATGTCTCGGTATAACCTTGGACAGCAACCTGAATATGCGTGAACACATCAACTCGATGGCCAAAACTGCCAGGTTCCACCAGAGCTACGTGAGAAAACTAAAACCTTTCCTAGAAACTGCGGACCTAAAAACCGCAGTTCAGGCGTTAGTTATCTCCAGAATTGAATACGGCTGCTCTACCCTATCTGGCCTACCACAGACTTCCACGGCCCCTCTAAAAGCTTGCCTCAACGCAGCAGCTAGACTCTTATCTGTCTCAAAAGAATTTGACCACATTTCACCACATCTGAAGGCCTTGAACTGGCTTCCTCTTGAAGCCAGAATCCAGCTCAAGCTGGCCTGTATCACACACAAAGCCCTGTACACTAACTCCCCGGCATATCTCGCCCAGAAAATCGTGGTATCTGGGGGACTCAGAAACTCCCAGTCCGCCAGAGACCGTGTGCTCCAGCGACCCCGCTTCCGCAAGGAAAAAAGATATAACCAAGCTTTCTCTGGGGCTGCACCAAGAATCTGGAACTCGCTACCATCCTCCATCAGAAGAATACCTTCTCTGTCAATCTTCAAAAAGGAATCGTAAACCTTCCTAATGAGCAAATTCCTCCAATAACTCTCCTTGTCGCGCATGCCACCTTTTGTCATTGCTTTTGTTTCTGTGCATAATTTCCCGTACTGATTGGCCCTTTCCGTGTACCAATTCTCACTCCTTCAAATGTTCTGCTGGTTCTCTCTGCCTTTTTGCTATCATATCTCCCCTCTTATACAATTGCTGGTTTTCTCTTTTTATCGCTGACTTGTCGCTCTGCTCGTTATGGTACTGTACTGATTATTGTATATAACTCTGGCTTTGTCCTAATGTAGTCAATTCCCTATTCTCCATCCTGTGTTTTGCCTGTGCCTAACCTGTACGTAACATGTTATCCCTGTAAAGCGCTCTGATACCCTAACGGGTCACGTTCGCGCTCTATAAAACCTCAAATAAATAAATAAATACAACACCACTGGTGGGGGCGGTGCCAGTTCTTGACATCTGACAGGCTGCGTCTTATACATGTTTACAAAACACTGCTGCGTGACTGTCTGGTACAACGGGAGGGCCATTTTATGCACTCAGTCTTGATGGACTTCCTGGACTGAGCCCACTCCCCAGATTTCCACTGCTGTGGCTCTGTTCTTAAGGTGAAGAATTTGTGATTAGAAGTATCAATCAGAAGAACAAGTCACTAACCTTTGATAGCACTTGAACTGGTGGATACTCTATCTCATTTCAGATTCCTCACTGCCCTCCCACTTTCCTGTTCAGTGGGGTGAACTCCCGAACATCATCATAAGAAGGTTCCAAGTTACATTTTGGCACGCTATCATCTGCAAGTTTTCGTAGTGCTCAACGTCTGAGGGTGCAGACGGAAAAAGATAAGAAACTGACAGTGTGCAGGAGTGGTGCTTGTACGTGGCTCTGCTGTTTCACTTTCAGGGCAGTACATGGTTTTTGCTTCACCACATGGCTTTGTCTATTGGCACATGGGAACATTTCTGAGAAAACATTCCAGGCCCAGTCTGGCACCTGGGGATGTTGAATTATTTGGCGGTTAGATAAAGTATTCATCATAAAGAGTGTTTCCAAAAGTAATTTATTTGTTCCTTATAGCTCAACTATTTTCCTACAATTAAAAGTGTAGGAATACCACTTTTTCTCCATGATTAACTTGTTTCTTTTTGCCTTTTTATGACCCTATATTTTTGATGGCTTTAGAACTTTGTACTCTTTACCCCTGCTAACCAGTAGGATAGTGCCTGTGCTCTCCCTTTAAACACTGGCAAATTGGCATACTCCTAATGGAATATTTAACTTACCTATAAGTCCCAAGTATATTGTACAAGGTGTACCCAGGGTCTGGAAGTTAAATTCCACTTGTGGACTAGAACACCTATTGTGCCGTTACATACAGTGGAATTGGAAATATGGCGTCCTACCAGTGTATCCTGACTGTAGCAGTGTACAAACTGCACTTCAGCCTGTCAAAATAAAGCTTTTTGACAGGTCAAACCTACCCTTTTAAATATTATTAAATCACCCCTATGCAGGCCTTGTAGTCCACAAGGCAGGGTGCAAGGCATTTAAAAAAAAGTAGGAAATGTAATGTTATACAAAAGGGGATGATGGACGGAACGTTTGAGCCAATCAAACACTCACCCCCAGTCAACTGATCTGGGTTTAATCCATCATCATTCTTTAGCTCACTCCACCACCCCAGTTCAGACATGGCCATATGCAAATCAGTCTGACCCTGTGCCTCATGGGAACAGTCCAGCCCGAACTGCCAAGCCATGTCTTCCCTGGACCGGAAACAAGCATCCTAGGACCGGTTTCTGGCATTCCAGCCGTCATCAGCCAGGCTTGCTTGAATCCAGTGGCAAAGTGAGCAAGGGACCCACGTCTGGGCATACCCCCGCCAACTTAGGGCGAACAAAGCGATACAAAAGGGGATGATGGACCGGAACGTTTGAGCCAATCAAACACTCACCCCCAGTCAACTGATCTGGGTTTAATCCATCATCATTCTTTAGCTCTCTCCACCACCCCAGTTCAGACATGGCCATATGCAAATCAGTCTGACCCTGTGCCTCATGGGAACAGTCCAGCCCGAACTGCCAAGCCATGTCTTCCCTGGACCGGAAACAAGCATCCTAGGACCGGTTTCTGGCATTCCAGCCGTCATCAGCCAGGCTTGCTTGAATCCAGTGGCAAAGTGAGCAAGGGACCCACGTCTGGGCATACCCCCGCCAACTTACGGCGAACAAAGCGATACAAAAGGGGATGATGGACGGAACGTTTGAGCCAATCAAACACTCACCCCCAGTCAACTGATCTGGGTTTAATCCATCATAATTCTTTAGCTCACTCCACCACCCCAGTTCAGACATGGCCATATGCAAATCAGTCTGAGCCTGTGCCTCATGGGAACAGTCCAGCCCGAACTGCCAAGCCATGTCTTCCCTGGACCGGAAACAAGCATCCTAGGACCGGTTTCTGGCATTCCAGCCGTCATCAGCCAGGCTTGCTTGAATCCAGTGGCAAAGTGAGCAAGGGACCCACGTCTGGGCATACCCCCGCCAACTTAGGGGCGAACAAAGCGATACAAAAGGGGATGATGGACGGAACGTTTGAGCCAATCAAACACTCGCCCCCAGTCAACTGATCTGGGTTTAATCCATCATCATTCTTTAGCTCACTCCACCACCCCAGTTCAGACATGGCCATATGCAAATCAGTCTGACCCTGTGCCTCATGGGAACAGTCCAGCCCGAACTGCCAAGCCATGTCTTCCCTGGACCGGAAACAAGCATCCTAGGACCGGTTTCTGGCATTCCAGCCGTCATCAGCCAGGCTTGCTTGAATCCAGTGGCAAAGTGAGCAAGGGACCCACGTCTGGGCATACCCCCGCCAACTTAGGGCGAACAAAGCGATACAAAAGGGGATGATGGACGGAACGTTTGAGCCAATCAAACACTCACCCCAGTCAACTGATCTGGGTTTAATCCATCATCATTCTTTAGCTCTCTCCACCACCCCAGTTCAGACATGGCCATATGCAAATCAGTCTGACCCTGTGCCTCATGGGAACAGTCCAGCCCGAACTGCCAAGCCATGTCTTCCCTGGACCGGAAACAAGCATCCTAGGACCGGTTTCTGGCATTCCAGCCGTCATCAGCCAGGCTTGCTTGAATCCAGTGGCAAAGTGAGCAAGGGACCCACGTCTGGGCATACCCCGCCAACTTACGGCGAACAAAGCGATACAAAGGGGATGATGGACGGAACGTTTGAGCCAATCAAACACTCACCCCCAGTCAACTGATCTGGGTTTAATCCATCATCATTCTTTAGCTCACTCCACCACCCCAGTTCAGACATGGCCATATGCAAATCAGTCTGAGCCTGTGCCTCATGGGAACAGTCCAGCCCGAACTGCCAAGCCATGTCTTCCCTGGACCGGAAACAAGCATCCTAGGACCGGTTTCTGGCATTCCAGCCGTCATCAGCCAGGCTTGCTTGAATCCAGTGGCAAAGTGAGCAAGGGACCCACGTCTGGGCATACCCCCGCCAACTTAGGGCGAACAAAGCGATACAAAGGGGATGATGGACGGAACGTTTGAGCCAATCAAACACTCACCCCCAGTCAACTGATCTGGGTTTAATCCATCATCATTCTTTAGCTCACTCCACCACCCCAGTTCAGACATGGCCATATGCAAATCAGTCTGACCCTGTGCCTCATGGGAACAGTCCAGCCCGAACTGCCAAGCCATGTCTTCCCTGGACCGGAAACAAGCATCCTAGGACCGGTTTCTGGCATTCCAGCCGTCATCAGCCAGGCTTGCTTGAATCCAGTGGCAAAGTGAGCAAGGGACCCACGTCTGGGCATACCCCCGCCAACTTAGGGCGAACAAAGCGATACAAAAGGGGATGATGGACGGAACGTTTGAGCCAATCAAACACTCACCCCCAGTCAACTGATCTGGGTTTAATCCATCATCATTGTTTAGCTCACTCCACCACTCCAGTTCAGACATGGCCATATGCAAATCAGTCTGACCCTGTGCCTCATGGGAACAGTCCAGCCCGAACTGCCAAGCCATGTCTTCCCTGGACCGGAAACAAGCATCCTAGGACCGGTTTCTGGCATTTCAGCCGTCATCAGCCAGGCTTGCTTGAATCCAGTGGCAAAGTGAGCAAGGGACCCACGTCTGGGCATACCCCCGCCAACTTAGGGCGAACAAAGCGATACAAAAGGGGATGATGGACGGAACGTTTGAGCCAATCAAACACTCACCCCCAGTCAACTGATCTGGGTTTAATCCATCATCATTCTTTAGCTCACTCCACCACCCCAGTTCAGACATGGCCATATGCAAATCAGTCTGACCCTGTGCCTCATGGGAACAGTCCAGCCCGAACTGCCAAGCCATGTCTTCCCTGGACCGGAAACAAGCATCCTAGGACCGGTTTCTAGCATTCCAGCCGTCATCAGCCAGGCTTGCTTGAATCCAGTGGCAAAGTGAGCAAGGGACCCACGTCTGGGCATACCCCCGCCAACTTAGGGCGAACAAAGCGATACAAAAGCGAACTGGGGTGGTGGAGTGAGCTAAAGAATGATGATGGATTAAACCCAGATTAGTTGACTGGGGGTGAGTGTTTGATTGGCTCAAACGTTCCGTCCATCATCCCCTTTTGTATCGGAAATGTAATGTTGGCATGTCCTTACAGTGACTAGCATCCAGAAGCTTTTTTTTCTCTGTGGCAGGGCTAGCTGTCCTGTGTAGAAAACCAGAGTACAGATTAAAATCCCTCATACTGTATCTAGGAAATAGAACTAGCTAGAAAAATAAAACAAATATTTTTAATAGTTATTAAATATCCAATAGTGATTTTAATTATTAAATATAAGTAACTTTTAAAGTTACCTTTTCCCTACCTAAAGTTCCTGGAGGGTACATTTGCATTTGCTCTCTCCCACTTATGCCAGCCTGTAATTATCATTTGAATAGGTGTGGAAAGTGAGTCATAGAGGCAAAGAATAGGCTGACCCGAATGGGCATAGATCACCCTTTTGAACATGAGAATTTACAGGTTGGGGCAGTGAGCATCTTTTTTGACATTAAGAGTGTCAAATCCCTGTTGAATGTCAAATCCTGCTTGACAGGTCTGCTGAGTTTATATATAACATGTTGGGGCACACTTAAAAGAAAGGGAGACAGGGTGCCAAAACAATTCTTGTGTACCCACTGTCTACTTGCTGAAAGCCCTACTTTTAGTTCTACCATGCTTCTGCCTCTGGATTTATTGGGGGTACAGTGACTGCCACAAACTGGATTTTAGTGTTAGATGTGGGAGGGCACTAGTTTATTTCCATAGTACACTCCTGCATACATGCCCAGCCCTGAGAACTCCAGTTTACTGTGGCAGAAGATTTCAGCCATCTTCAGAAGATCAAACTGGGTAGAGTTGGCCCATGAACTTTTACCCCATTGGTCAGGGCATGCCCAAGAGTCATTCCCACCCACTAGCTTGTGCCACGCATAAATGTGACCTCTTCAGGCACACACTTTAGAACTCTCCTGGACCGTAGAAAGATTAGATGAGGACTGACCCTGCTTTCTGCAACCTGAGATGAGCCCTGGAGGACTCGACCTGGTCTTTCTTGTATCTAGGAAAAAGAAGTGAACACCAAGGGTCATAAGGCTGACCTTCTGTTAAAAATACAAGAACACAATAAGCTAAAGGGTCCTTTTCCTGATACTGCCCAGCTCACCAGTGGTGACTGGACATGGACTGGATCCTGCTGTTTGGCCTCTGACTGACACCAGGTCAGTTTCTAAGTGCCTCTCCAGAGGTCCTGTAGGGATTTAAAAGTCTACTACTGTGGTGGATTGGGTTTTAAAGGACTAAATTAAGAAGGTACAGTATTTGACCAGGATGAAGCTGGTTAATGTATCTGACCCGCAGTTCATTGTTGTCCGCGTCAAATTGCGCCTAGATCCGGGTCTACCGCGACCATAGATTATCATGGGCTCTTTATTCTTCTTGGCGCTATTCCTACTTAGAACTTTATAAATTCATATCTCCAGTTCCCCATATTAGATTTTTGTCAGTTTGGTGTCATTTTATTTATTAAAATGTCCTCTGTTTGCAAATTCAGTTTGAGATGTTTATTGTGTTGCATTTTGACTTTATTTCTGTTCTGGTACTACATATACACTTTACACATTGCCCTATGTCAAGCCTGTCTGCTCTGTGCCATAACTACCAAGGAGTTAAGCTCAGGTGAATTTAGTGCCTTTGAGGGTTCATCCTGAAAAGGGTTGTGATTATTCCTTTTGGGTGGGTAGTCACCCACCCCAATTAATAATCCTATTTCGTGCACAAGTGTTTAACAGTAGTATAGTATGGAATTATTTGGACAACATTGATGTTGTGTTTTACTTTAACAAGCAGGTTTCTGTTTACGCTACATGATTGTGTTTGTGTGCCCATGGGAGTGTCACCAAGAGGAGGCTAATGGGACTGTCGAGCACAGAGTGACTAAATTACTGGGCTGTCAGATCTGGGTACTATAGAGGTCAAAAACTGATGAGCCTGCTCTCTTCGCTGAACCTCATCCTGCGGGTTTACTAAAATTTCCTCGTCTATTCCTAGTTACTATTCTCTTAATGTTTTATAAAAAAGAAAAGAAAACCAAGCACAGTAGCTTTCACGCTTAGTTTAAAATCCTGCTTCTAATCGATGCTTATCACAATGCTCTGATTTCAGTTCTCTTTTATTTTTCCAGTGGTTCAATTCATTATTATAACACTTGTGTGTTAGGAGGAAGAGCATACCAGGTCCTGATTTTGTTAGTATTATGTATAGGTATGTATGTATATGGTATTTCTAGAGTGTGAACGACCCAAAGACAGCAGAGCACTGAACATGGTCGATGACCAACATAAAATCGAGTAAGAGGAGAGGAAGCTGGGTTGTAGGCAGTTAATACATTGCGATGTAATTTTCTTTAAAGAGATGAGTCTTCAACTCTTTCCTAAATTGGAGCAGTATTGGGAAATCCTGAGGGGTATGGGGATGTTATTCCAGATTCCGGATGCATAGTTGGAAAAGGCCTGCTGTATTGTTTTTTAATTTTTGCTCTTCCTAGTCTGTAGACTGGTGTGCTGGATGTGGGTGTCCTGAGATCCACCAGAGATGAGGAGCTTGTCTGCAAGATAAGCAAAGGGTGCTCATCCTGAAAGCTTTGTAAATAATGCAGCTGGTTTTGAAAATGGTGCAGGCTGGTAAGGGGAGCCAATGGATTTCCATCAGGATGAGGGCGATGTGATCATGTTTCTTCAGACCCTGGATGAGATGTGTTGCAGCATGTAGGATGCCCCATAGGGGTGCCAGTTTGGTACCTGGTAGGCCATGTAGCAGAGCATTTCCACCATCCAGTACATGGGCTTGAATACCAGTTCTGAAGTCACTTTCTGGAAGAAATGGTTTGAATTTCTTTAGAAAAGAGCTGGTACCAGGACGTCTTTTTATTTTTTGTCTTGTCAATGTGTTCCTTGAGTGTGAGGTTGGTGTCCAGGGTGAATCCAAAGGACGTGGCATTCAGTGAAAGTTGGGGTTCAAAGCCGTCAAGGTTCATGTTATTGCACCAGGTTTGTAAGGCATCTTGTTTATTATTTTTGGCAAATGACAGGAATTGTGTCTTGGTTGGGTTGAGTTTCATTTAGGCGCTGGACATCCAGGTCTGGATGATGTGCAAGCAGTGTTTAGATGTAGAATGTCTGAAGCAGAGGAGACTTTTCATGTAGAGTTATGTATCAACAGCATATAGGTGAATCTCAAAGCTGTTATCTGTGAGTAGAGCACCAAGCAGCCCCATATAAAGGTTGAAGATGACTGGAGACAGTATGAAACCCTAGGGGACCCCACAGGTGATAGGGATCTTTCGTGACCTAGACGTGCACATGTGGACAAACTGGTGTCAATTGGATACGTAGGAGGAGAACCAGTGAAGGGCATCAGCGGTGAATCCCATTTGAGACTCCAGGGTGCGTAGGAGAGTAGGATGGTCGACTTCATCGAAAGCATCTTAGAGGTCCAGCAATATTGGGAGGCAGGAGTTCTCTTCTTTCTTTGATCGGTGTTCAAGAGGCCATCATCTGTGATGTGTAAGGTAGTGTTTATTTTGTGCTGCAGTGTTATCTGAAGCCAGACTGGTAGTCATGCAGGAGATGGTTAGCATTGATGTGATCTTGTAGTTGAACGTAGACTACTTTTTCAGTGATTGGTAGGTGAGTGATGGGCTGGTAGGGAGCAAGGCCATCAGGGTCTAATGTAGGTTTCTTTGGCTGTGGGAGGATTTAGCCTGTCTTGAGTGCTTATGAGACGATGCTTTGAGTGAGGGAGACACTGACAGTGGTAAGTAGAGGGTAAGAAAGGATCTCCAGAGACAGCTTTGATGAAGGACAATGTTAAGACATTGTCTTCATCTATAGAATTCCTGACTTGCTTAAAGGCCTTTCCTACATTTGCAGGATTGCTAGCTACAGTTTTAATACTCTGCTTTATTGTAGACAGTACATTGGACCTCTAGTTTATTTTAAGTTGTTTCTCATTTTTAAAAGGTATATAGTTACTGTTGAATCGATTTACCCTTTGTCTCTAAACCAGAAATGCACTCTCTTAGAACTCCATTTTTGACTCGTAGACCTACTTTGCACATTGGGAGCTGCTACTCTATTTTTCAATCTCTAGCCATGGGTCAGCCATTCTGTAATCTCCCATGATCCTGTTATCCATTCTTTTAGATCTCCATTTTTGACTCTTAAACCCACATTTCACATGGAAGCTGTTACCCTATTTTACAATGTCTAGCCTTGGGCCAGCCATTCTGCAATCTCTCATGATAGCGGTGTTCTCTCCTTGGGTGTTTCTACTTGATTTTGCTCTGTTTGTTTATTTCTGTGGTACTAAGTAATGCATCTTTCTTTGCCTTGCCCAGTCTCACATCCAATATGTACACTTATTAAGTGAATTTATCAAGTGTAGTGTTCACTATGATAATATTTTAGCTGCTGTTGTTGCAGTATTAATATTGCCATGATACCATTTTTGAAAGGATGGTGATCTACTTGGTTAGTCATCCAACCATATTGTTCTTGGTTCTTTTCCCAGACGTAAACTCATTCTGTGCTCTTATTTTCTTGAACTTTTACTTGTCAGACTGACGTTTTGCATTTTAAATCTTTAGTTAGAGGACTACCATTCCCCCATGGGATTTACTGATCAGTCTGCCAAACTCACTCTCATGCACTTCTTGAAATATGGTACTTTTCAAGGCGATGCTGTTTCTCATTCATGATTTTCAGCATTTTTGTGCTGTCAGTGACAGCTGCACACCTAACTAAAAATCACTGATTGTAGCATGGCTGTGGCTGAGTAGTGGCACAACCCTGCATCCTGTATTTCTCCTGACTCCTGCTGCCCAGCATCCAGAACGTGATCACCCCCTGAAACTTCCTCATTTAAGGCTCCCCTTTTCTATGGCTCCTGTCCTATCCACAGCCGGGGAAGTTCAGATCTTCAATGACAATCTTTGCCAGTTGTGACCTTGCTCCACTACCCCCCTCTTCAATTATTGATGTCTACCGAACAGTCATATGAACCAAGTCTCATACATTTTTCAAAAACTGTACTTGGGCTGCCAGTTCTAGCAACAAGACTCAGCTTGGCCATGTGATTATAAACCTCTTTGGATAGCGTTGTTCTGATCATGGCAACGAGTACTCCTGGGATTCTTCCAACCTTGGATTATTTCTTCAATGAAGGTATGATTGGGATCTGCAAAGTAAGAGTAAAGACAAGTCATTCACAATAGTCACCGCAGGACCTTTACTTTGAAGCCCCCTTTCTTTGTAGTGTCATGCTCCCAAAGTCCTCACCAAGTTAGTTACCCTTTTCTGGCTGAAACAAGAGCAACTGAATTAATGCGTTTCAAGGGGCGTCCCTGGATTAGGGATGATTGATTAATATATGCACTCAGGACTCATCTGAGCTATGGAATGTGATCCTGTGCTGTCTTTCAGGTAGGTTTGAGTTCCTGAATCTTGTGACGGAAGATTTGCTTATTGTCAAGTATACTGGTGTTACTCTAGCAAGTAGCCTATTCTAATTTTTCACATTTTTCTGTTGCTTGTTTTCTTTTATTTGTGCCGGATCACTTGTTGAGAAACAGAGGCTATCTGAGGAAGCTCGCTGCAATGGCGCCTTCCTTGCATATTTTCTGGTCCAACTATTTTTAGTATCTGAAATGTTGCTTTCTTGCTAGGTGTTTTTCTAATGTTTAAGTGTTAATAATAATAAAGACTCGAGTTGGAGAGGGAAAATAGGGAGTAATTATTTTTGTCATGGCCTTTCTCTCTTTTAGGAACAATGATGAAACTCCGGGGCAGTGGAGTGATATCTTCCTGAGTGGGTTCAATGAACAGATTCTCAGGTAAGGTTCCAGGTTTCCCTCGTACACAATCACATCTCTTGACATTGCACTTCTCTCATATCTTCTGTTTAGACTGCTACAACTCTGAATCTTCTTTCTACAAATTGAACAATATGCTACATGAGGGGTAATAGCTTGGAGAATGCTGTGACTCTTGATCCATTTAACTCCATGGGCTTCTCACCTGGCACCCCCATACACCTTCTTGATCATAAGGCCAATAAATGCATCCATGGAAACTGTCTACATGTGCACCTGCAATTATAAACACGTCCTCCCTAGATAAAGGAACTGAATGAATGAGCTAACCAAAGCCTTACCCACACCTCATAAGCTGATGAAAGGGAAGGGGAGAGCTGTTGGGCAGTTGTGGGACTCCAAATTCTGCAATGTGCTGTCTGCTGACATCTCCAGTGAGAGACATCATCTAGCCCTCAGAAATAAAACGTAGTAATCCTGAACTCAAGTCTGAAGTCAAACTTTATCATTGCTTTTATAAACAAGTTTCTTCATTCATTGGAGCTCTGAACGATGAGTATGAGGGAGTTGGGGTGAGGAGCCACCATCTGCTGCCCCACCAGATACAAAGTATCTAATTGGGAGGTGGGAACAGGAATGGAAGCACTAAGATACCTTCTCTTAGCCCTTCCCTTGCAGCACTAACTTTAGAATCCTGTCCTCTGTTGTTGAGACGAGGGAGTGAAGGATCTAACATGCGGAGCAACCTCTCCCATGTTCTTATCCTCTTCAACCCAAAAAAGCAGATTGAGTTTGTGTAGTTGAAAGGGAGAGACCAGGAAGAGCTGGAAAAATCTTGTACTTCACACCATCTCCAGGGCCAACTCTTGCCTCAGGACAGGGATGGTATTGTAGGATGATCTGAAGGAGGAGGGCTACGTAGGGAATAGGACAGGACAGAGAAGCAAGTGAGAGAAGCTTAGATAGAAAACAAAGTAACAGTGACTTAGAAAGTAAAAGAAAGCAACACAGGCAAACGAGCAAGCTGCACCTAACTGAGAAAAAGAAAAAGGTGAGCTAGAGACCAAGTGGCACAAAGGGGGAGTGCAATGAATACTGGCTGCAAAGGTGTGAGAGAGCGATGTGAGGCACAGAGGAGGCTAAAAGATAGAGAAACCTCATAGGCATAAATGCAAGTCAAATGGATAAGAAAGTAATAGACAGACTGAGGCACAGTTGAGAGTCAAAGAAACAGCCTAGATTTAGAGAGATGGGAGGCACAAAATTGAGAGAGTAAGACAGGAACATAGAGATTACAGAAAGAGAGTGGCAGGGAGACAGACCTAAAAGACATTAAACAGAATCATAGTGGAGCATTGAAGAGCAGCATGTGTGTGCCATGAGAGGCTGCGCCGAATTCACTCTTCCCCCTTTCAGACTCACCAACAAATCTGCTAACCAGCACATGGTATTGAGCCCTGATATCTAAGCATGCGGCTGCAGCATCAGCAGCATCGAAGGAAGGAAAGTGAAGGAGGCATGCACCATATGTTTGATAGTGCACCACACACACACACACCACACAGCCGCATGCTGGTTGAAGGAGGAAGAATTAGATCGAATTAAGTCAATATTGGCGAAGCCAGGCCTCCATACACTCTAACAAACCTCTCTACACTACGTCCCCAGAGAGTTTTGTACAGACTGCAATCGACTGTATCATAACACACTGACTCGAAGGCAGGAGGTGGATTAATCAACCTGAATCAGACTGAGTCAGAGCACACCAGGTCACACTAGGCCTTTATGATCCATGTCACCTAATTGTATGGATGAAAAAGCTATACTGAATGTTATAATTAATTGATGCCTGCAGGAAACCCTGACTGAGAAGGGGACCCGTAACTAAAGCAGTGAGACGGAACAAAGGAGAAATAAAGACAAAGGACTAAATTAAGGTGAACAGACAATTTGGCTCCTGCTCTTGTCTCCCAAATGTGGAAGGCAGAGTACTAAAACACTGCAACAGTACAACATTAAAGAATCCCAAGTGGCGTAGTGGCACAGGAAAGAGGGAACTGAGGAAGACTGGGGAAAACCAGCTTTATTGGTATTTGTCTTCTCTTTGTATCTAATTATAGCTTGCAGAACATTTTCTCCAACAAGATCTCTGGGCCAGCTCGGGCTCTACTTAGTGTGTAATACTGGCAAAGTGGAAGCTCTATTGATATTTACTCCAAATTACTCTCCCACTGCATCCCCCTCACACACTCCAGTTGATGCAACATTTTTAATTGTGTCTTTGCTGGGTGCTTGAATATTAAGTGGGTTCAGGGGCAAATGGCAGAGCGAAGCAACTTTAATTTCAACTTATCTCGAATTTCAGTTATACTCCAATTATTGAAGTTAACCACACAGTGAAAAATTGTAAAAGACAGATCATGTGAATCTGTCATTCTACCAGTGAAGATCCTTATAAAATGTGAAGAACTAGATTAAGATCTCCGAAAGGAGCAGATTATTTAGGAATAACAAACTATATGTACCTACAGTTGTATGATCAGAGATCACTATTTAAGAACGAAATGGGGCAGTATCCCCCACATCAGTAATGCCTGCCAATGACCTTCCACCCCCCTGCAATCCTCACTGATGTAAAATTGAAAATATAATCAGAAAAGCAAACTTTGCAGAAAATCAAATCCTGTACGAACCCAGAATGATAAGAAACTGAAGAAAGTGCATCATAAAAGAGAGGGATAAGAAGATCAAACAATTGAGGGGCAAGCAGAAGTATATTTTTAGGGGGGGGGGGGCATGGCCTTCAACTGTGACCAAACATTAAAGCTGTGCATTCTTTTCCCAAATACTTGTAGGGAAAAGGGTACAGTATGCAAGATTTTAAAGCACACTGCTTTTTGGTGCTTTTTTTTTATTATTGGAGCGATTGGTGGTACTACTAACTATGGATCCCCAGAATATCCTGGTACAAAAGTATTGAGGACAGAATATCAAAATGTAAGTGCATATTGGAAAGTATAGACTTACTATTCCTAACTCCACATCTACATACTATGAAGATATACATACCAAGTAAGTACATATATGTGCAGTAAAGATATAAAAAATGTATACTTACCGGTCAATATTTTGGTTTCGTTTATTCTATCCTTTATATTCTGAGCCATCAGTATTCTGGTTTTGATATTCAGGATGCACACCGTGTGATTCAATGGAAGGAATACATGGATTTTTTTATGTACCCAATACAGCACATTCAATCAGCTTTCCACAATCGAACTTTAAATCCTATCAATTAGATGGTATTTAAAGTAGAGCGGTGTAATGCCGCTGACTTGCAGCTTTGTGTATTTTCTAAACATTTCAAGATTTGTGAAATGCAAAGTTTATGAAATTATTATTATTATTTTTTAATAAGCTGGCCTCAGCTCAAAACCCTCCCTCCCACACCTCTTGCCTTATGATGTGGATGTCCAGCCTCCACACTCAGCATTTTTTTGCTGGAGGATATCCCACTTGGTACATTTTGCATTAGGAAATCATCACGCCTGGAAGATCTGTAGGGATAAACCTCAAGTAAAGTTAGGAAACTGTATCTGCTTTCTAAAGTATGGAGTTTACTAATTCCACCCAACTTCATAAGTGAAGTTGTTAACTTGCTACTAATTCTCAGAGCACTTGGAGCATATCTGACAAAAACATTTTTGTAAATTAGTGCGAACAAAGTGTTTTAAACATTGTAAAGCTGCAACAGTGATGAAAACTAAATAGAATTGAAGTGTAATTTTACAGGACAAGTTGGGAAGGTCCCACAATGAATTGCACTATAAGGATGTGAAAAAAATTGATCGTTCAATGAAATTTGATCAATAGTACCAGTTAAAACTGCATAGACGTGAGGCTCTGAAATTGGCATACACCCCTCATAGTTACAGGCAGGTTGAGTGAAAGGTGCTGGACACCAACAGCAAGACTTGTAGGCATGTTCAGAGATAGGTGATTGTGTGACCTGGAATGGGTCTGTTTGTGGCCTGGATGAGGACACCAGTTCTATCTCCAGTTAGAGGAGCTATAGGTGGGCAGGCAGCTTCACTCCCTCTCCAGCTCTAAGTGATGGTTTCAAGATTTGCATCTAAGATCCTGCTCTGTGATTATCTCTGTGTTTGATGCTGCTTGCATGGTACCTCCCATTTGCATGCTTCTGAGTTCTCCACTTCCAGAAATAAGGAAAGTCTCCTCTCTTTCCCATGCAGTAGACTCCTTGCATAGAATCATGAACGTGGCACCCTCAATGTTTCCAACATCGCTTAGACGAGCATGCACTTTGCTGAGTGGTGATTGTAGAAAGCATGGAAGCCTGCCATGTGTACTAGAAATGGAAAATATTTACTTGCAGATGGATTGTTCGCATTCCTACAGGTGTAGTTAAAAGTCAAGCTTCACATTGTGAGGCAGTTAGGGAGCCTGTCATAATAGAACTTGAACTTCCAAGCACGTAGGTTGTACTTTCCAGCAACTCTACCAGCAAAAGTAGACTTGGCTGGTATGCATTCAAAGGGAAGTCATCTCTTCTCACCAAGAGCATGTATTAACAAGTAGGAAGGGGGTGCCATTGCTAAGCATTTTTTGCCATGTGCATCTAGCTCTCATTTTGCTCCTTGAGGGTCTATTTTACTTTCTTTCTTCTCTCCTCTCCTAATCTCTGTCCCCACTGCCTCTCTCGCCCTTTTCTGGACTACCCTTTTCTGTTTGCTGGTGCAACTGTCTACCTTCCCCTTCTTGTCTTTACTGCTCTCTTGCTTTTACTATTTACTCTCCTTCATTTCTTCCCTTCACCTCTCCTTTCCAAGAACATCTATCTTCTCTTGTCTTTCTCAAAATGTTTTGATTCTCTTTCTAGCCCTCTTCTCCGTAAACCATGTATGGCTACTGAAACTTTCTCTTGGCTGTGCATGGCCATGAGCAACAGCTGCCACCTTTCTTTGGCCACTGTGCTTTTCGCTGTTCCCCAGTCTGGGAAGCCTACCATTCTAGGGGCTTTCTGGAACTGGAGAAGTCCCCTATGACAATGGAGCAAATAAGTTAGTGCAATGTGGCCATCTTATTCCTGCAGCTTGGTGTTCATTCTTGTTGGACAGGACATCAGGCTGCATTGATTTGATAGGTTGTAACCATTTCACAATGCTGTGGGCTTCAACTGGTCGTCCACAGTACTGGGAAAGAAAATGTTTCTGATAAGAACATCAGAAACATTTTTTTTCTCCAAAATCAATGTCTGGACGCGAGGGAAATGCTTCCCTCGAGTCCGGAGTTTGGTTTTCTTTTTTTGTTTCCTGTATTGCGCAGCAGACTGTGCGCTGATGTGACAGCAAAACAAAAGTGAAAGCAGACTGTGCTTCTGGAATGTACGCAATCCACAAATGTCCTACTATATAGCATTCCTACACTTCTCTCACTAACAATAGTACCTCACTTGAGTTGCTGGGCTCTTGTCGGTGAAAAGAAAAGTCCTAAAACGCAACTAGGAAACATCAAGAGTTTGCCTTGCAAATTGACCTACTCTGGCGATGTGGGTAGCTGCAGTATTTAGGCCAAGGCTTGGTCCGCACCCAGAGCAACACGCCAAACTCAAACAATTCTGAAAACAAGGCATTTAGGTAGTCTGGGAAGGTGTGGTTTGTGTGGATCCCAATACCTTGTTATGTTATGTTAATTGCGATTTGTAGAGCGCTTAATACCGGCAGGTCTCTAAGAGCTGAGAGAGAGTAGCCACCGCCCGCCCCCATGAGTGAATGTTAGCCCCTGATCAGTCTGCGTTATGCCCAGGCCTCTGTGAAGAGGAGGGTCTTCAGTTTTTTCCTGAAGGGGAGAGGGGCTTTTTCTAACCGGAGGTGGCCAGGCAACTTATTCCACAGTCGTGGGATAAGGACAGAGAAGGCTCGCCCTCCTTTAGTCGTGTGGTTAAACCGTGGGCAGGCCAATTGGCCTCCCTCGGATGACCGAAGGGTGCAGCCGGGGACGTATTTCCCCAGTCACTCTTTGATGTATCTTGGGGCCTGCCCATAGAGGGCCTTGTGGGCGATACAGAGGCCCTTGAATCTAGCCCGCTGTTTTATAGCAGCCCTTTGAGACATGGCAGGGTATATTGGGTCATTTCAGATTCAGACTACTGCTAGGGCAGGTATTTGCAGCCCTCTGCAGCAGGCACATTAACCTAACAAACTATCTGGCTCCTGCAAACAAAATAAAGATCTCGAGCATATACATTTTTTCACCAGGCTATATTTCACAACAGGTCAGTGCCCTTAGAAAGGCAGTAAGCAGGAGCAATGTCAGTCAAATGTCAGGCGCACCTGACTTGTGATGACTCCTTCCCAGCTCAATAGGCTAATCAAAACACTGTCATATTGGAATCTGGAGATTTCCAGAGTTGGCATTGCTTCTGAATGGCTGGTAGATTTATGTAGTGACAACCATGTATGTATTGGGAATCGGAATGGTCATGAAAGTTGCTGGCTTAAAAACAATGTGACTCAATGCCCTACACAGTTTTGAAGTCTTGTCACACAGCAAATCTTGGTTGACATAACTTATGTGGAAGGTGAGAAGGGAGCTCAACTAATGTCCATTGAATTCTTGACCTCTCAGCTGTGACTGGGAACTAGTGTTACCACATTTCACACACCACACTGTGGCGTCCCTCAGGGGTCCATCAAATCCCCTCTATTATTCATCATTTATCAGACTCCCCTTACCAAACCTGTTTAAATCAATCAGCCTCACCTGTTACAGCTATGCAGATGACACCCAAATCAATGTAAAAATGGATACCCTGGGGGACCTCTACAAATTAAAACTTGATGACTGCCTTCCTGCCATAGATGATGAATAGCCATCATATGACCTAAGGAACATGTGGTCCCTCCAGCAAATCAAGAGACGTTCGAAACCGAGGGATAACCATGGATTCAGAACTATACTTGATACCACATCTTAGCAACGTCACAAAGAGTGCCTTCTACATAAGGAAAACACTGTTGAATATTCCCATACCTTGGATACCAAAAGAAACTGCAAGCCATCCTCACGCGTATGATCTCCAAGCTTGACTATGTCAACAGACTATACCTTCGTGCACCTGCATTCATCATATGCAGAATACAACTCATCCAAAATGCTTCTTCTCCACCTTTACCCAAGAAAAACATGACTGTAGTCTTGTAATAGCTCTATTAGCTACCTACAGCTAGAAGGGCAATGTTCAAGACACTCTGCATTGTCCACAGAGTCTCTCTAGAAAAAACTCTATACCTACAAGATAAATTCAAGCAATATACACAAAACAGGACACAGCGCTCCAGGCTTGCTCCAATTATCATACCACTTAACCATAAGAAATCTGCATGACGCACTGCTTTCTCAGTATAAGCCGCTAAGTTCTGGAATTCACTACCAGCTAGCATTCAAAGCATTCGGTAGCATATATACTCCTGAGCACAGTTGAAAACGTGGCTATTTCCAAGACTACATTACCCCCACATCCTGGCAACAGAACATGTAAAGTCAGTTACACCCTCAAGCTCAAGCCTCAGGTTACAATCCACAGATTGAAAACAACCCAAAAAGAAAGCTACTTTCGATAGGCAGGTGAGTTAAAGAGGGCTGACCTGTGGTTCACCAGGGTATTATATAGTTATGTAATTGCATATATAAAATTTCTGGCCCAGACTAATAATTATACCAAAACACTCAGCGATTGGTAGCCAACTGTAACTTACACCTCTTATAGTCACATAAGACGTTAACTGCTACATGGGTAGTCCATAGCCAGTACTATGCATCCAATAAACCAGCCATCACCAAATGAGCAGGCATGGAATAACTAAGCAGTCGCGCACTTCTGGTCAATCGAAGGACTTTAATATAGTCCACTGCTAAAGGTCCCAATTATCTATAAACTATGTCCGCTTCTTTACATCTCATAGTGTCGCTCAGACATGGGATGATAGTAACAATAAAATGACGGTATGTGGGGGAATTAATGTCCCCTAACCGTTATGTGAGAGGTCGACATGTTTCTGCCATGTTGGCCCAGATGGGTCCAGGGCATTCATCAGGACCTAAATATATAGCAAAGGGCTCCGTTCTTACCAACTGGTGGCAAGAGAATACCACTGTGTGGGCGTGATCAGTGTCACTCTCCACAATTTGATGGCTTCTAAATTCAAGCCCGAAGTACCAAAGCTACTTGCCCCATGGAAGGAGGGGAGGGGAAAAACCCCTGTTGTCAAACCTGCTTGAAGGGAAGTTTTCCGTGTGGTTCCTAGGTGACTGCTCCCGTTCCTCCCGGACATCAAGCAGGTTTGACAACAGGGGTTTTCCCCCTCCCCTCCTTCCATGGGGCAAGTAGCTTTGGTACTTAGGGCTTGAATTTAGAAGCCATCAAATTGTGGAGAGTGACACTGATCACGCCCACACAGTGGTATTCTCTTGCCACCAGTTGGTAAGAACGGAGCCCTTTGCTATCTATTTAGGTCCTGATGAATGCCCTGGACCCATCTGGGCCAACATGGCAGAAACATGTCGACCTCTCACATAACGGTTAGGGGACATTAATTCCCCCACATACCGTCATTTGATTTTAATATCATATAGTTACCTTTCACATTAAATAAACACAATAAGGATAACTATAATGATTTTTAACCACACTCACTTGTATATGGGCCCCCACTTAGTTTAGAAGTGCATCCCTGTCGTCAGGTGTATGCCCGCCCTCTATCAAACCAAGGTTTTAGAGGGCGAGGACTGGTCAATGATGAAGCATGACACCAGGTGGTGTGTGAGACCAGTCCGTTACATTTTGTGAGATGTCTTTACTCACAATATAACCCAAACCTCACAGTGGTCACCATTTTAGGAGCAGCTTTTTGTGGTTAACATTTATTGTTGGAGGCTGCTAGCTCCTAAAACCCAGCGCCTCTTGTTCCCTTCTCCACGCAGTGTGGAGCTTATGGGTTTTTATGATAGTAACAATAACCATCTCAGCAGATCTCTCCACTTCTCTCTCCCTCCAACCAAGCCAGCTCAGGCCCACAACAATACACAACGTTTCTGATTGGAAAACCCAGTGCAGAAACCAGCTAGGTAGACCATAATCATAAGAAGTGCCGTAAAGGGACTTGAAGGGCTGTTCAAAGCTGCCAGAATACCCTAAAGGCCTTAAACTGTGCGTCTGTGTCTCTTACACCATATCATCCACCACACTGCTGCTATGGGCTAATTCCCATAAAACAATAACCGCACTTCGGTGGTCATCACACATGACATGGAAATGCTTCCCACATCGGATCACAAAACAATAACAACACTCTTCCAACTACGCACCCATTATGGTGTAGCCTGCTATCCATGAAGGTAAGCGCTTCAGTGCCCCACATATGGGTAGTAAGCGCTATATCGAATGCTGCAGTGCAATATAATATCTTTCATTTGTGCATCAGAAAAATTTGTTTTGATTCTAATAATCTTTATTTCTATCACACTTCAGAATTAGAAAACAAAATGTGCTTCATTTGTGTTTTATAACTGCTAATTTATTTTGAAATATTTGGACAGTTCATTTAAAGTTATTTACATTTTGTTATGTAGTAGAAAAAATTAACATCCTACAGTCTTTTGGCACTCCCTGTACCCCAATGAGTGTTACATAGTTCACTTAACAAATTTCTCTCACTTTGTAGCAAGGAAAGAAAAGTAAACAACATCTCCATGTTAAAAGTATAAGCAGCAATTTGTCAGAAGACAAAGCCTGACATTTGACCTCTGTCTTTGAATTGACAGCAAATGTGACGAGACAAAAAACAAGATTTAAAGGCCTTTTAATTGCGCATTCACTTTTTAAACTTCCCCCGTACCTCTACACTGAGTTTTCAGTAACTACTGTGCCAACTACCTGATAATATGGGCTGGCCAGGCCCTCAAACGCCCTGTGCCTCCCCCCCCCCCCCCCCCCCCCCACCCCAGACCTCTGTGACTACAGCCCAGGGCAAACAATCAAGCATACAAAAGTAAACATGTAATTGTAGACGCATGGAAATACACGACCAACCCAACAACGTTTTAAAGTTCCCTACCGCACCCACAGCCAAAGCCTAAGTTACATTTTGGCTGGAGGCCTTGCTTTCTGGAATTGAGAAACTGAATCCCGGCAAAGAATCAGAACGCCAATGGATCCCATGTTCAAAGGTGAAGGGCTCCCTATGGTAAAGTATATGGAAAATTAAAAAAGTCTATTAAACTTAATAGATTAGTAAAAATATGTTATGTTAAATATTAATTGTATATTTATTTTAACTGTAGAACAATAAAATGCTACAGCGCTATTAAACTTAATTTTTTATGAAATTGTTAATTTAAATATATTGAATTAAATTTAATTATTTTTCTGAAGATTAAATTTAAAAATTCCCCACCTAAATTTACAAAATTAAATTTTGTTTTCAGGCCTCATCAACAAAGGTGATATACAGAATTAATTAAAAGTAGTTAATATATTAATAAAAATTAATGCTACATTAAATTTCTAAACTAAAAATGGATGTTACATTATTTTATAATTGAATAATAAATGTTTTATTTTTAGAATTGTTTTTAACATTAAAATATATTGATTTATATTTTTCATCATTTTAAATAATGTAATTTATTTTAGCATTATTTACTCTGGGATTGTATTTTAAGTCCCTAAACTCCTTTAATTTCTATCGGAGGGTGTTGCAGTACCAGTGGTTACCCATGTGTGGTGCTGGACTTACTACTTTTTCTTTTTGTCAGTAGTACCTTAAATTGAGCTCCACCCTGTTTCAGGTGTTACAGAGGTGCAAGTCTAAGTAACTTTATGCTCATATTTTGTGAATAAAACAAACACAAGGAGATGATGGACGGAGCGCTGAAACTTTTCAGGCACTCACCCCCAGTCACAGATCTGGGTTGAATCCATCATCGTTCTTTAGCTCACTTCGCCGCCCCAGTTCAGACCCAGATATATGCAAATCTGTCTTGACCCTGTGCCTCATGGGAACAGTCCAGCCCGAATTGCCAAGCCAAGTCTTCCCTGGACCGGAAACAAGCATTCTGGGACGGGTTTCGGGGTAACATCCCTCATCAGCCAGGCTAGCTTGAATCCAGTGGCAAAGTGAGCAGGATGTTGGGTTTATAGGGGATAAGGGTGGGGAGTAATTTAAAAATATTTATTGTAATGTTTTTATATTTTTTGTAAAAATTTAGTAGCGGGTTGTTGGGTTTATAGGGGATAAGGGTGGGGAGTAATTTAAGAATGTTGTTTAAAAAGACATTTTTAATAAAAGTATTTTTGAAATATTTAAAAAAAATGTAAATTTTTAAATTGTAAAAAAAGGTGAATTTTTTTGGGTTATATATATTTTGATGTAAAATTTTTAAAATATTTTAGAAATATTTATTTAATTAAAAACATTTTTTTTAAATAGTTTAATTTAAAATTTTATATAAAAACATTTTTTGTTCAAATTATTTTTGTTTTTAAAAAAAATTAAAAATTGGATAATTTTGAATTTAAATATTAACATATAGGGGCCGATTCCGATTCGTGCCAGAAATCTCTCCGGCCGAGCCGGACCCGGAGAGATTTCCGACCGAATCGGACTCTGGCAGTCCGACCGATCGAGTACGATGCGCACGCATGCCATCGGACTCGAGTCGGTCGGACTCCCATTGAAGTCAATGGGAGCCTGTCGTACAACGCGTACGCGGGCTCCCATTGACTCAATGGGTGCGAGGCGGACAAGGGCGCCCCCTACAGCGTGTACGCGGCGAAGCGATTCGCGCCGTACACGCACAGGTAGGGGGGACCCCCCTGTGTGCGACTCGCGCGCCTACGCGTACAGGGGGGGTCCGACGCGGACCCCCAAAGTCCGGCTCCGACAGCTTTTTCGAGCCGGACGGCGCGAGTCGATCGGACTGCTCGCGGCGCGCATCGTACTTACCCGGCCGGGAAACGTCTCCATAGCGCGGTGCGAGTCGTGTCCATGCGAGTCGGTCGGAGCGTGTTGAAGCCGCGTTCGAGTCGGTCGGAGTTTTCGCGGGTGCCTGCATCGTACTCGCTCGGCCGGACCCGCGTACGATTCGGTCGGGAAACAGGGCTCCGAATCGGATCCGGTAAATCCGAATCCGATTCGGAGCCCTACCGGCCGAGATCGGAATCGGCCCCATATTTGTAATTTAGAATTTAATTTAATTTTTTCAGTTTTTTTTAGTGGTCTACAAATTTTAATTATAATTTTTAAATTATTTTAATTTTTAATGTTTTATTTTATTATTTTAAATTATTGTGACAATTTATAAAAAATTGTGTTAAATTTTGTTTAAAAAATGTAAATGTTTATATATTTTTTTATTTCTTTTGGTTTAAAACTATTTTTTATTTTTCTATATTTTTTTATTAAGTGGAATTTTTATTTTATTTGGAGTTGGGAAAAGGAAAAACATTTGGGTTTATTATCCCGCACTATCTCTGAGTTTAGTTTGTTTTGGAGTTGGAATAGTAGTTTATTATGGTTTGTTATCCAGCACTTTCCCTGAGTTTAGTTGGTTTTGGAGTTGGAATAGTAATTTATTATTGTTTATTTTGAATTTAAATATTTAAATTCATTTGTAATTTAGTATTTAATATTTTGATTTTTTTAAGTAGTCTACAAACTTCAATTATAATTTTTAAATTATTTAATTTTTTTATTGTTTATTTTACATTTTATTTTAAATTTTTGAGACACAATTTATAAAAAAAGTGTTAAATTTTTAGTTTGGTTTAAAAAATGTTAATTTTTATATATTCTTTTGGTTTAAAATTATATTTTATTTTTCTATATTTTTTTTATTAAGTAGAATTTTTATTTTGTTTTGGAGTTAGGAATGGGAAATACATTTGGGTTTATTATCCAGCACTATCTCTGAGTTTAGTTTGTTTTGGAGTTAGGAATAGTATTTTTTGGGGTTTATTATCCAGCACTTTCCTTGAGTTAAGTTGGTATTAGAGTTGGAATAGTAATTTTTTATGGTTTATTTTGAATTTAAATATTTACATTTATTTGTAATTTAGAATTTAATGTTTATTTTTTTAAGTAGTGTCTACAAATTTTAATTATCATTTGTAAATTATTTTAATTTTTTATAATTTTTAATTTTATATTTTATTTTAATTTTTTGTGGCAAAATGTATAAAATTGTGTTAAATTTTTAATTTTGTTTAAGAAATGTACTTTTTTCTATATTTTTTATTTCTTTCGGTTTAAATTATTTTATTTTTTTATTAAGTAGAATTTTTATTTTGTTTTGGAGTTAGGAATAGGAAAACATTTTGGGTTTATTATACAGCACTATCTCTGAGCTTAGTTGGTTTTGGAGTTAGGAATAGTAATTTATTATTGTTTATTATCCAGCACTTTCCCTGAGTTTATTTGGTTTTGGAGTTGGAATAGTAATTTTTTTGTGTTTATTATCCAGCACTTTCCCTGAGTTTAGTTGGTTTGGGAGTTGGAATAGTAATTTATTATGGTTTATTATCCAGCCCTTTTCTTGAGTTTAGTTGGTTTTGGAGTTAGGAATAGTAATTTTTTATTCTTTATTATGTATTTTATTTTTATAGTTTATTTGTACATTGAAATAAGAAAGGAGACGTATGTTAGTTTTTATTGTAAACATTTTTATTTGTCAACATGTTTTTTTTTCACAATTTAATTTTCATTTGGTTTTGTTATACAATTTTTTACAATATTAAAAACATAATTTAGATATTTTGATGTTGTTCAAAATTTATTATAAAGTATATATATTTTTATCATATATTTTTCATGTGCAATTGCAAAATTAACTATTTGTTTATGTACATATTTTTTGTTAACATTTTTGAAACATTTTACATTTTTTTGAAGTATAGTCAATTCAATTTAAACTTTATTCGATCTATATTGATAGGATAGATCATAAAAGTATACATTAAAAACAATAAATCATATTTCATACTGCATTAAAATTAGTTTATGTTGCGGGGTTTTATATAGCGCATAGCTGCCTCAGGAAAGGGGCATCCCAGCGCTAACCGGCAGAGAAGATGGGAGGCTGCAGAAGAGGGCAGATCCTAAGTCGGAGGGAAAAGATGCGTTTTAATGGCCTTGCGAAACGCCAGGTAGTTATCCATACTATGGATGTGCACCGGGAGAGAGTTCCAAAGTTTAGCCGCCGGGATGCGGAAGGACCGTCCTCCTGCGCGCGCCTTCCTCGCCCGAGGGACAACCGCCAAATGCTGGCCCATAGAACGAAGGTGGCGAGTAGGAGTATAGGGTGAGAGCAGGTTTGCCAGAATGCTAGGTGAAGAAAGATTCATAATTTTGAAGGCAATGCAGAGGGACTTAAACTTGACGCGCCTAGCCACCGGCAACCAATGGAGTCGGCAGATGGCGTTGGTCGTGGAACAGATTCTAGGGAGGCCCAGGAGAGTTCTAGCAGCCGCATTTTGGACCCTCTGCAGTCATAGAGTTTCAGCCTTGTTAACCCCCAGGTACAGAGAGCTGGCATAGTCTAACCGAGTCATGATGGTGGCCTGGATGATGACCTGACGAGTGGAAGGATCGAAGAAACCTAGCAGCGGTTTTAGCCCACGCAGGAGACCAATGAATAAAAAAGGGGGTGTTACATAGCCCGACTCTATACGGCTTCAAGTGCAATGAGTGCAGTAATTCACAGATTAGACTTGGATACTTCGTGCAAAAGATACAGTGGAAACATCATTTAAAATGCGACACGCACCCATTAATTATTAAATAATTTGTTAAAAACAAAATACCATGCTGTGATGCAAATATTATCTGAGGATGACCTTTAAAACTTAAACAATTAAACCTTATAAAAAATGGCTCCTTCGTTTGCAAGCCCAAAGAAATGCTACACAAAAACAGATGGAGGAATCTTGAAGCTTTTTAAGAAAAAACAAGGCAATGCGTCGTTGATTAAAATTATGCCGCCTTAAAAGTGGTAAGATGTATTTGGTTGTCTGTTCTTTGTAAAAATGGCTGCAGAAAAAAGGTGAAGGTCAGATTGTACAGATAAATTATCACATGGGCAGGGGTCTAGGTCATTAAAAGAATACTTTTTGGCAGGAAAACCCAACATCAGGGGTATTAGGTTGGCACAAAACCTTGAAAGGATAAACCTATGATGTAGATTTCTAACACCATCCAAACACGAATATTCACCGTTCCTCAGAGTTGGAATCAGATTGTAAAGTTTTACCATCGTTCTTATACAATGAGATTCCTTCCTCTCATATGCTGCCTTTGTGAGGAAAAGTTCCTTTAACTTCTTTTTGGAAAGGTGGAACAAGAGCTCGGGTTTGTGTATAATTCAGGTACGCCTAGGGAGTGCAAAGTAGATTTTACGTACTGTAGCCAAGGAATTTTATGTGCTTTATACAGTGAAAGGCAATTTTGAATGATGGACTGGTTAAGGTCCACTGTGTCTCTCTTCCAAATTGATAACCACAGTGTCCCTCTTCCAAATTGATAACCACAGGATCAGGGCTAGTCTCGCCAAATCAGAGATATAGGGTATGTCCAGCTCTAAATGTGTAACATAGTTGGAGAATGAAGGAGGGAGCGATGCAACCCTCTTAAGGAAAGCATTCTCTATCTTCTGGAGAGAAGCTATTGGCTCAATACCCCACACCCCAGCTCCATATATTGCGGTCGCTATCGTTTTGGCGCTATAGAGCTTTTTTATAGTAGCTAGCGGTTTTCAACCCAATTTCTTGGTAAATTTAAAAACCGCAGCAGAAGTGCGCTCCATAGATAGCGCTCTACTACCCACCATGTGTGACCAGGATTGTTAGCTATCAAAAACGACTCCTAGATAAGAAAAGGTCTCCACATTTGCTAATTTGCATGTCCCAATATTCAAAGAAGGTAACTTTTTAGAGGGGAGTGATCCTGACACTAAAATGAAAGTTTTTGATTCATTTACTTTTAGGTCCCATGATGACATGAAATTCACATAGGCATTTATTAGACGTTGAAGTGCTACGCCTGTTCTGGCTATGAGAACAGCGTCGTCTGCATATGCCAGTACTGGGAGTACAGCTGGGGGAAAGGAAGGGATGTCTACTGTAGATCGTTTTAAGGTGGCTTCCAGCACATTTGTGTACAATGAAAATAAAAATGGGGCAAGGACGCAGCCTTGTTTGACTCCCCTCATGATCTGAAAGTCTCGTGCATTCCCCATCCCTTTCATAGCGGACACACGCCGTTGCTTGTGAATACATTTGGCAGATAAAAATGATTAACCTGGAGTCGATGCCCATTTCTCTCATAACCGCCCATAGCTTCTCATGGCCTATGCAGTCAAAAGCTGCCGATAGGTCCATGAATGCCATGTAGGTTTGCCCTCCTTTTGCTGAAGAGTACTTGGCGGTGGTCAGGCTAAGATTCAGACATTGGTCAATCGTGCCTCGGCCCTTCTGAAAGCCGTACTGGGTTGGCATTAAGATATTATTTCCCCTTGCCCAGTCTTCTAATCTATTTAACAATACACGCCCCAGCACTTTGGCCGTAGAGTCTAGAAGGGAAATGGGGCGGTAATCCTGGGGTTTGGATTAATCCCCCTTTTTAAATATTGGGACAATAATACTTGTTCTCCATGAAGCAGGAGGAACCCTCTTAGATATTTGGTTAAATATGATGATTAGTAATGGGGCCCAGAGATCTTGATGTTCAAGGAAAAAATAAAATAGGAACCCCATCTGGGCCAGGAGCGTTAGCACGGGCAATCTTGTCCAAAGCAGATCTTATTTCATCCAGAGCAAATGTCATCGGGTCGGCAGGCAGATCTTGAGCAATAGGTGGATTGACCCTCAGTGCAGTTCCAGCCCCAAAAATCCCTTCAAAATGTGCGACCCACGTGTCTTCATCCACACAATTGTCCCCTGTTTTTTCTATGTCCATCTTAAAAAAGGGTGCATTTATTATCCTCCAAACTCCCTACTATTATTTAGGGTTGCAGCCTTTGCCAAATTATCCCATGCATCTTCCCTTAACTCAATTTCCCTCTTTTTCCGGGCTTTCAGGTACATCGCCCGTAGATCCTTGATTAGGGGCTGATTTCTAGGGGACTATTTAAGTGCCCTGCGGAGATCTTGAAGGGCCCTCGAACAGGTCTGATCAAACCATCGAGTTTCTGGCCTCTCTTTATTAATTTTAGTCCGAGTCAGGGACGATTTAATCTCTTTTAATAGATCTAGGAAATTTGCGATTAGGGTATCTGGGTCAGTTTCTAGATCTAAACAATTCATGACCGTCTTCAACTTGTTAGTTACAACCTGCTGAATGATTCTTTTATTAGTAGAATTTTCCTATTTAAGCTGATGCCGTTTAACCTAACTAAAATTGGTTTTGGTACTCTCACAGGATGGCAAGAATAGCGTTTGACTCCGGAGAGCTCGAGGGATAAAAATGCGTGGTCACTAAAAAAGGACGGAATGGTATCAGTATGAATGTTTCCACGGCAATTAGAAGAAGCAACTATGAAGTCTATAGCAGAATCAGATTCACCTCGAAAGAAAGTTGTTTCAAGACCTACTCCCTCAAGATCTATTTTATTATAAACTTCTAAATTCTTCGAGGTATTCCCATAATTTTGATGCATAAAGTGCACCAGTGGGTCTCCTTCCATGTGTACCAGACCACAAATTGTTTCCAAAGAAAAAGGACAAGGTTGCACATTGAAGTCCCCTAGCCATAGGATGTAAAAATCCTTAAATGGTAGGGCCCTAATAAATGATTCCAGCTCCTTTTCCAGTAAATCTACAATCAATGCCATACTCCCCGTAAAGTTGTTATTATAGTAATTTATCAGTATCCCGGCTTGCTGATTCACTCCCATCCACGCTAAGAAATGAAAGTAGGGGGAAGAGTGTTCAAATGTAATAATATTTATAGCTAATGTATTAGAAATTAAGGTTATCAAGCCCCCTTTGGGCCTTCCTGACGAGGAAGAAACCGCATGTGTTTGAAAGGTTCGATAGCCATTAAAAATTATTGGAGCTACGGCCCAGGTTTCCTGAAAACATATTATATATCCGCCCTGCCATATTAGAGCCTATACTCTGCTTTAGCCATCTTGTCTGCAAGACCTGCGACATTCCATGTAGCTACTTGCAACCCTCGATTCTGCACGCCCATCTGGTCCACAGGGGCCGACACTCCTGGGTTACTTATTGGGAGGTTGATACTGGTTGGCTTAGCAGTTTCACCCCCCTCCTTTGGTTTCAGCTGGACTTCAGTTGGTACTACTGGGGTATATAGTGGGTCAGTAGGACTAGTTGAGGCACCAATATCATCTCCCTTGTTTAGTCAGTCACAAGACTCTAAGTCAGTTTAGGCGGTTGAATTGGTTCTGTGACTTACACCTCGACCTCAGGCTGGGGAAGCTAGGAGGATCTCGTGTTACCATTAGGGGTGGGCATAATGGGTCGATTGGTGCTCGCAAGTTATGCCATCCAGAGCGTGAAACGGGGCTATAGAATTGTGCCAAAGGGGAAACCATGATCTGTGTTTTATGCAAGGGGGCATTTGTATAGATACACAGCAAATTTTTTACCACAAGGTGATTATTAAAGTTTACAACGACGCAATCGCCCCTTATTTCTTTGGTGGAGGAACCCACCCATCCCACCCTCCTAGCCATGATAATATGCCTGTCCAGACTGTTACCCCACCTGCCATAGCCCTTAACATGGTTATTGAACCAATGTAAGGATTTTGCCATTAGTTGGGCCGTCGACTCCCTTTGGCCCATGCTCAATGGGGGTACATTAACCAGGACCAGGACATACGGTATGGCTGCTGGCGGGAGGTCTAATGTGTGCAGCTGTTTTGTGGCAACTGGTGGAGGCTCTAAGCTCAAATTTGCCTCTGTTGTCGGCCTCTCGCTTACTCTTGTTATTTGCAGGTTAGCCTGGTCTTCGTGAGTGGGCACTCCGTTTCCTCCCCTAGAGCTACTATTTATACCAGCCAATGATAAAGTCGGGGATGGAGGGAGTGGGCTGGGCAACGTTAGGTAATGTCAAGGGGGCAGAACAGGCCGAATGGGCAACCTTCTGTTGGACCTTACCCACCATAGAAACACCCCCCGCCGGCCCTGTGGGTTGTCCCAGAGGCGGAGGGTAAACAGAACACGAGAGGTTACCACATGCTCCACAGATAAAGCCCTTATTCATGATAGTCTAATTTCTCTTCAGTCTTCCCCAACCTAGTTATTTACGGGTTTATTAACGTTAAGGACCATCTGTTCCAGTTTTAGCTGCGTTTCTAGAGCATCTCGGACCTCGATTTCAGTTACATTGGGGGGATGGTTGTGTTCTCTGACATTAACTGCATTTGCTTCTACTGTAGTGGCTCTCCGATAGCAAGAATTGGAGTAATATTTACTGCATTTCCAATGTGTTTTGTTTCCAGTTATTTTTTCTTGCGTAGAAGTGTAGCCCATGTAGCACAGAAGTAGAAGTAGAAGTTATGTATTTTGCTCCTTCTGCCATTTTTTTGTCTAGCTGTGAATATATGTATATATATATATATAAATGATATGATTTTGAACAGTAAACATGTTTGTATAATTATTATATTTGAAAATAAACTTACATTTGTCTTGCTTTAATTTTCTTGATGTATATTTTATCGATCGTTGATGTTTATTCACTGTTTTTTTTCTGTTGGTTTAAAAGCAAAATGTTATTTTTATTAAAGTGTTACATTTAATTGTGTTACTTTGTTTATTTTGTTTATTTAGTTTCTATTATTATTTAGTTGAGAAAAAAATACTTACTATTTTTAGTTTTTTTTTTGTTGTATGTTGAAGTTTGTAGAAGCTGTGAAGAGAGAAGTATTTTTTAGTTATATTTGGTTTTTAATTTATTTTATCATTTTTTATTAGTTTGCTGTATTTGTTGGTTAATTTATATACTTAGTTTTATATTTTTCTTTAATGTTGCTTTTGTTCTTGTTTTCAAAGTTAATCCTTGTTTTGAGTTTTTTAGGTGGAGTTTTAGTGGAGTGTAATCTGAAATATAAAATAAAAGGTTATAGTTTTAGTATGTTTGTTTATTTCGCTTTTTTAGTCTCTATTTAATTGAAGAAGAAAAAATACTTACTAATTGTAGTTGATGAAGTTTATTTAGTTGATGTTGTATGTTGAAGTTTGTAGAAGCTGTGAAGAGAAAAGTATTTGTTAGTAATATTTGGTTTTTTATTTAATTTATAATTTTTTGATAGGTAGCTCTATTTGTTGGTTAATTTATATACTTGGTATTATATTTTTCTTTAATGTTGCTTTTGTTCTTGTTTTCGAACTTAGGGTGTCATTATGATAGCGGGCGGATCGCCACCGCCCGTATGGCGGTGGCGATCCGCCTGCTATTTTCCACCACCCGCTTAACATTTCCCCACTGCCATATTACGATGGCGGTGGGGACCCAGGCGGACGGAAAGACCGTCCACCAGTTTTCCGCCGGTAGGCAATTGTCACGATTGCCTACCGGGCGGAAAAGGCCTATAATATGGTGGCGGTGCCTTGCAGGCACCGCCATCCATATTACGATGGGCGGCGGTGCAGGGCTTTCCATGGCGGTGACTCCGCCATGAAAAGCCAGGCGGATTCTACTTTCGGGGGCCCGTTGCGGTCCCCCAAGATGTTGGGGGGTGGGGGGTGCACATGCCCCTGCATTGTCATGGACATGGTGGCAGGCACCTCGAGGTGCCTGTCACCTTGTGCATGACAATGCACACAGTGCATTCCCATGCTGGGAATGGAGGATGGCACCGCCACGGTGGTGGTGGCATCCTAATCGCCGGTGCGGGACCGCCGCACCACTGGCGGCCGGTCCCAGCACCGCTAGGGTGGCGGGCGGACGAGAGTCAGCCCGCCATCCTAATAGGCCCCCTAATGTTTTGAGTTTTTTTGGTGGAGTTATTGTGAAGTATAATCTGTGAAACATAAAAGCAAACGTCATAGTTTTAGTTAATTGGATTATTTTGTTTATTTAGTCTCTATTTTTATTAATTTGTAAATAAACAAATATACTTACTCTTTTTAGGTCTCGCGCCTAGCGTTGCAGTGCGCAGCACTGCTCGCGCAGCGCGAGACCTCTAGAAAGGGCTTCTGAAAACGACCTACACGCCCGTGCGTGTGGTTTTGTTTTCAGAAGCCCTCATTGGCTGTAGCGTGCGTTTTTTTAGAAAAAACGGCATGCGATTGGGCAAAGGCGGGCGCATGTCCCGCCTTCGCTCCTCCCATTCCCGACGGTGGCCAGAACGCGCAGCAGCGCGCGTTCGCCTCGCTGCCGCGCTCCCTGGCCCCCGCTCCTCTGTGGTGCGCGCGCAGCACTGGTTACAATTACTGATTCTCATTGCTGACCCGAGCGGGTGAAAAGGTAGGTCCGATTCCGTCCTGTCTTTACTGGTGTTATCGCTGCTCTGAAGGGGGCGCTTTTCATGGTAATAATGCATGGCACGGCTGCATCGAGTGCAAGAGGGTCGGTGCGAATGGGGGAAACTCAGCAGAACACATTTTCTGCAGAGGGTTTTTTTTTTAGTGGTAAGAATTTCCTGTAACCCTTTCGCTGCCAGCTAGCAGAGCCTTAACACAAACCTGTAACCTATAAAGCATATAATGTACAACTTCCTGGTTTCCTCAAGACCTAGTTAGCCGTTTGTGTTATCCCGTTCTCCAGTTTAGATACGCATGCGTTTATTTTCATTCGGGTTGCCCTTTATCCTTTTGTCTCTTCACCCCAGAGCCCTGTGTTTTTTTTTCCTCTTCCGGATCAAAACTGTGACACCTGCTCTTGCTGTCGCTTCATTGTGGGGCCGCCTCACGGCCCTTTATGGAGATCCGGTTCTTTGTCCAAGCCTCGGAGGCAGGCTGCCTGGTGATGGAGTGCCTTTCCCCCCAGGCGTCTGCCTTCCTTGCTGGGAGGCGTTAACGAGCAAAGATGCACCATCCAGCTGACTGTGTGTGCGCCCCCCTAGCCCCCTCCGCCGTCTTTTTTTGTTTAATGGTGCGATGCTTGGAATATGTCTTCGAAACCTGTCCTCTTTGTATTTTTGGGAACTGGTGTACTTTTTAGCCAGGCTGTTCGTTTAATGAACATTGATTTTCTAGGCACGGGTTTGAGAAAATATGTTTTTTTAATGGTGGCGAAAGTTGCTACCTCCAACATGCTTGCTGTACTGATGTCCCAGTGTTTAGACTGGCTTTAAATACACTTTCACGCACGGTATGAATTGGTTCCATAGGCAGTGCATGACAGTGTGCTATGACGTATTGTGTTATTGTTGGAGAGGTGTTATTCTAAGGAGGTCTCCATGGTATCTTTGTAACGCATTCAGCCGGTCCTTCCATTATTTGCTAGCCTTTTATTACTGAAAGAAACAAAACTACGAGTCCCAAATGCAATTTTCTTGTAGCTAAAAGGCCGGGACTTCACGTGAAGTGTTATGACATGATGTGCTTTGTCAGGAATGGGAGAGGTTCCATCTGTTTCGATTTCAAACTCGGATTTCCATGCAAAGTTCAGAGCTAAACTCACTTCTCCGCCCCTGGAGATAGCTTGTCCCTCCCTGCTTTCTGTTTGAGTGTTGTAAAGTGTTTTGGGGGGAGTGGTGGGAGGAGCGCAGCTGGCGGAGAGGCCTTGTCGCTTCCCTCGCCAGCTACGGACACATTTTGAAGGGGTGAACACTCCAGGGCTGAGACGTGGCTCTGGAAAGGCTTCCTGGTGACTCCAGGTCACCAGTGATGCATTGCACCAGTTCTGGGCTTTACTTTTACAGTGTGTGCATGTTTAACTGAACCAAACCAGGACTACAAGTCCCAAAATGCGTTGAGGTTGGAACACTGAGAAAGACTTAAACTTGCTTCAGTAGTCTTATCGTCTGGTGCCATGCTCTTCAGCCCGTCTGGAGCTGCGGTGTCTAAATGTTTGCTCGTATTCGTCAGGCTCAGTGGGCCTTGGCGTGGGCTTTCACTTGATGAGATGAAGTGAAAGTTAATTGGGAAATATTAAAGCCTGATGCTCCTGGTCTTTACCCATCACGTGTTCTAGCCAAGAGCTATTGGTTGATAATCTAGTGCTTTCGGGGAGTTGTAGTCTTGGTTCACGTTGATTAGTTGAACAATCCTGAAAAGAGTAAGATGTGAATAGAAAATTAAGACTGGGAAATATCTGGTTCCCCAGTAGCACCCATGATCTGATCCGGCTGTCGCGGGACGGTCTTCTACACCACTGCTGCTATGGGAAAACACTGGCTTGTTTCCAGTTCTGTCAGCCATTTATAACTAGGCATTAGGACACTGAAGCTAGTAATACCGTGAAGCATAACAACAGCCAGGTCTGGAAAATGTGCTCCATTAGACAATATTAACTTTTTGTCATCCGCACTGCACGCAGAGTTCAGAACCATCTCCACAGGCATGCATCCTGCTGTAGCAAAACTGTGTCTCCTGCTCGAACACACATTTTAAGCGAGCAAAAGCAGCACGCAAAGGCCATAATTGTAAGAGAACTTTACATGATCTGGCAGTCGGTCTGACATTAGCTGCCAGCCATTTAGCTATGTCAGTGCTTGTTTTAGTTTGTCATGGGTTTTGTAAAATGTTATTGTTGGATGAGCTGTCGGGCCCTTCCCGCCATGTTTAATAACATGTCGAGAAGCAAAACAGTTTTTTGGGCCTCAACGCATTTTTTGGCAGTGAAGGGAACGACTTTGTCTGTAGATGTGCTCCTTGTAAAAGAGCAGATTGCCATAACTCACAGTGAAGATGGACAATGGATGAAGTGGGCTGACCCAGTGCTGTAGCTGGTGGAAGAAATGCGAATGTCAGAACAATAGACCAATGGATGAAGGGGGCTGACCCACTGCCTTCTCGATGTAGTCTGTGAAAGAAATATGTGAATGACACAACCAATGGATGAAGAGGGCTGGCTGTAAGCTCCTATATGTAAACATACTTCTAAATATAATTTTAGTAAAAACAAAAGGTCTCTGCTAATGCCAGAGTTAAAAGTTGTTTAATGCTTTTTTTAAATCTGTTTGCCCATCATGCCGTGTCTGGCACTACTTTTTCCTCTGAAGTTTTTAGCTCATTTTGTATTCCCTGAAATCTATCAATGCGGAGTATAAAAGGTGTAACTCTTTATTCTGACTAAGACTGGTTCTTTATAACAAGCTCCCGTTTTAAGTTTATTTCTTGCTGTTACTGATTACTTTTATGCTGTTACATTTTTATCCGTTTCCTGTGCCTACCACACCAAACTACCACATCAAAAACTTGACATTTGCTTCAGTGCTTGCTTGAACTGTCTGTTAATGTTTTGATGTCACCATGTGCTGGTGTCCAATGGTTTGTAGTTGGTGGCATACCTGCTCTATGCTGTAACACTCTGAGCCCATTCTCTCTGCCATCAGCACTTTGCATTCTGGGATTTTGTTGCTCCACATACCCCGCCATCCAGAATACAATAGCTGCCGGTTAAAGGCGACCAGTATCTCAAGCTAAAAGTACTTTTTCGAGAGGAAGTTGCTTTTATAAAGATAAACCCTAGATGTATGTACCTGGGGAAAAAATGGAATTGTAGTTCTTGAATTTTTTGTGTCTTCCGTACATTTGTCAAGTGTCCATTATTGCGGCTTATGCTTTCCACCTCTCTGAGCATTTTGCTGTCAGCCCTTTCTATTCTGTGACTTGTAAGCTCGCACCTATAGCGGGAAATGAATCCAAAATTACAATATGCAGAATTGCTGTCGGTATTAAAAGCCAGGACTGACTGGGTGTCACTCCTGGCTTGGACCCTTTCAGCATCTATGCTTGCATTATTGTAAGACCCTCTTAATTTCTGTTGCTTTCTATGCCAGTGCATTCTTTCCAATGACGGGGCATAGTGCAGGTTGTAGTGATGCTGGTTAACATATTAGGTTCGAGTATCACCTTTTTTGCCCTACCACTCTGGGATCTTGGTAGAATAACGTGAATAATGGACTTGCTTGATTTCATGTTTTGGGAATTCCTCTGCATGGCACCCATACCACTGTTGTTAGGTTCATCTGTGCCATTACAGAAGGGATCGAACTATATGCCAGTTAGTTTGGTTCGGACCCTGAAGGAGCATAACGTGAACTCAAGCAAAACGCTGATGGAACAACATTATTGCAACAGGAGCAGTGGCACTGGGCTGAGAGTCGGGCACCCAGTTTTTCGTTGCCTTTTTCTGCCCAAACAAGGGGTGGTCCAATGTTCTTGCTTGCATTTGGCCCCACGGCTCCTTCGTTGTGCCCTGGAACACAGATGTGTTTCGGTCTTGTTGGGTCTCATCGGTTCTAGATGCTTGAGTTTCTGTGTCTAGACAGGTTTAGGATCCAAGCCTGGGCAAAGTTCACCACCAAGGGAACACCTTGCAATAAAAAGGTGATGGATAAAAGTGTTGAAAGCAATTCTAACCGCTGGAAATCCCTCCGGGCATCACTTTCCTTCCTGTCTAGCTGCGTTATCTGGGATAAGTCATTGCATCTCTTGCTCGTTCAGTTCCAGCTGTGAAGAGGCTTTGACATGGTCCTCCCATCTCTTTAGTTCTGTCATATAATATAGTCTTACTTTGGACGCGCTTGAGTGGGTGAAGTTTGTCAATGGGGGGGAGGGGGTGCTCCATATAGTCTTCTCTTCCAATCACAAGGACAATTGAATTTGCTGAGTTGGTAGCCGAGGTTTGACCCTTCGGATGAATCAAATGAGAAGCACGTCGGCAGCCCTGGGAGCTGGTTCCCACGCCATCTACCCATCTCCCTCAGGCATCACCCATGTCCCTGCATGATCATGGCCCCAGGAGGTGCAGAGTCATCTGGGTGAAACTAATCCCATCTTGAGATAACTGCTTATTATACTTTCTGTGAGTGTTTATCCTTTAAGTTGCACGTGACAAACCGATTTGTGGTATACACACCATAGGAAATATTTGTGTAGTATGTTGTTTTTGTAGTATGGGACCATATTTTCCTTTTACAGACCCTCACTCCCCAGCCCATTTTTGCTCAGAAAATACTTCCTTGTTCAAAAGGGGATTTTAAAGGCCTGAAAGTTCCGCATATCTGGGCCTTGTGTTTCCTTTCTGTCTCATTTTATGTCACAGAAACCCTTTGCATGTTTGATGTTTACACAGTTTCACTTTTGGCTGCAGGGTCTGTTTATTTTTTTTCTTCTCCTCCTGGGGAGCCAGCCTTCTGAGAATATTGTTTGGAAAAACTGCTCAAACCTGTTTGCAGTTGCTGTGTGAGAAAGGTAGGTGATCCGTGCCTCTCACGGGCCTGCACCTGCCCGAAGCCTCATTGCTCCTGAACTCTGAAGGCACTGACGTCGCACTGATCGCTCTTCTTGGACCGGGATCTACTTCCGGTATGCTTGTAGGCCGCTGAGGCGTGGCTCATGGCTCTATCTACTTGGATGCTGGCCCTGGTGGTGGTGCATTCACAATATTGATTATCACTTGATGGACTGTGTGGCATTTTTGTATTTGTTGATTTTAATGTGCCTTGGTGGGAGAGGTCACTGATAACGACCCTAAGATCTGAAGTTGTCCCATGACAACAGCCATTAGATTTCCCAGGACGTGTTTACAATCAGGCACATGTATGTTTACTTTTTCCATTTATTTATGCAGGCCTGCAAACATTATGGTTGAAAGGGAATGACGAGACTTTTACACGAAACACACGCCTCAACTTAATCTCTCTTCAACAACTCTCAATGATATTTATTGTTAACGTTAATTGGCATTTGTATGTTTTTTTGTTTTTTTGTTTTAGATCTGGCGTTAGCCAAGACCTTTTTGTTTTTTATAGTCTGGCTTAACAGATCAGCTGTCGCCAGACAATTATGTGAGCATCACTAGAAAGGGGCCTTGACTCTGCCCACATGTTGCGAGCCAGGTGTACATTTTTTGATTTGAAAGACATTGTATGCTTCCACAAACAAGCATTTGCAATGCAATAGGTCTCGCATTTACGCAAGTTTGAGCTATTGACATTGCAAATAAGAATGCCTTTTATTTTTGTTTTCGTTTTTAAAACATAAATAAAAGCATCATCATTTACAATGCCAATAGCTTGAACTTGTGTAAATGCGAGACCTATTGCATTGCAAATGCTTGTTAGTTGATGACGTGTCTTTCATTGATGTGGTTTTGTTGATTTCTGTAGAAGCTGTTAAGAAAAAAGCATTTGTTAGCTAGGTTTTGCTTTTTTATTAAATTTATTACTTTTAAATAGTTAACTTTATTTGTTGGTTAAGTCTTATACTTTGTGATATATTTTTTATAATGTTGATTTTATTGTTGTGTACGTAAATCTTTGTGTTGAATTTTCTAGGTGGAATTTTAGTGAAGTTTAATCTGTGCTATGTAAAGGAAAACATGTTATAGTTTTTTTAAAAGCTAATTTTATTTATTTAGTTACAAAGTTTTGTGCTTACCTTTATTGAGGGATTTTCAGAATAGTTGTTTGTGTAGTTGTTTTTCGTTCTGTGTTCTCTCTCGCAAAGGTTCGCTCTTCCTCCGTGGTTGTCCGTTATACGGTAAATTTTATGTTAATTAATTGGTTGTTTTTATAGTGTTTATTTAATTAGTTAGAGTTTTCTATTGGTGTGTGTTGGTGTAGTTTAAATTTATTGGTTGAGATGGCTTTTTTGAATTTTTTAGCTGTTACCTTTTAATTTGTTAAATATTTATTATGTTCATTTATTGTTTGTTTTTATTTTGTTGCTATTTAAATTTATTTGTAGATAATTGTGATATATTTTGTTTATATATGATATATATTTGTTTATTTTCGGGAGTTGTGATATTTTTTTAATGTTGTATTGTTTATTTATTTGTTTTCGGATTTTTAGTGTATTTGTTTTATTTAATGTTATTAATTTTGTAATTTTCTTTAGTGTTTGTTTAAAATGGGTTTTATTATATTATAGAAAATAGTATATTTTTATGTTTATATGTTAGATATAGTTTATATTAATTTTATTGATGTTTGTGTTGTCCATATCATTTATATCGATGTTTTTGATTCATTTTTATAATGTTATCAATATTTTTGTGTTTATTTTCGTTGTCTATTTTTGTCATCTAGATTTTTTTTAATTATATATTTTTATCGATGTTTGTGTTATTTCTGTTTTGTGTATTGGGTGTCAATATTTTTGTATACGATATTGTTGACACAATATTTTTGTAGTTCGATGTTATTGGAGTCGATGTTGTATCAGTGATCCCTGATTTGCATATGGCTGGGTCAAACTGGGGTGGCTTAGTGAGCAGAAGAATGATGGATTAATCCCAGATCTGTGACTGAGAGTGAGTGTCTGAAAATTTTCAGCACTCCGTCCATCATCTTGTTGTGTTAGCTATGTTCACCCCAAGTGGCCAGGGTATGCCCAGACGTGGGTCCCTTGCTCACTTTGCAACTGGATTCAAGCTAGCCAGGCTGATGAGGAGTGAAACTCCAAAGCTGGTCCCAGGATGCTTGTTTCCGGTCCATGGAGGACCTGGCCTGGCAGTTCGGGCTGGACGGCTGTTCCCATTAGGCACAGGGTTAAGACTGATTTGCATATGGCTGGGTCTAAACTGGGGTGGCTTAGTGAGCAGAAGATTGATGATGGATTAAACCCAGATCTGTGACTGGGGTGAGTGTCCGAAAAGTTTCAGCACTCCGTCTTGTTGCGTTTGCCATATTTTGTGAATAGCCTATAGTAGTAAAGTTACTCAAAAGTGTAAGAGTAAATTACACATGTAAATTACTCACAAGTGTAATATACCGTTGTGACTAGCCCTCTACAGTGTTTACAGCATGAAAAACTAAAATAAAGAACACAACAGGGGAAGAGTTAGTGAGGAGCACAAGCATTTTTGCAACAAAATAAAAGTGATCTGTAAAACGGATTCACTCCATTCGTGAATACCAACACAGGTTTGGTATGCAACTCAAAGTGTAAATGCAATTCACTGAAAAAGGATTCAAACAGGATTCTGTGCCAATGTGCCCCTGGCAAATAGTGATGGCACAATAGCTGGAGAAATGCAAATCACTGTCATAAAAGATCCATGTAAAAACTAAGAATGCAAAAACTCCTGAATTAAGCAAAACTTCTGTGAGAGACACAAAGGAAGAAGTTAAGACCCTTGTTCATCAAGCACAGAAGAGATGGGCAATGGACCTGACAACCACTGAAATCCTGCTACAACAGAAATAATATAAGGCTTTGATTAATCCTAGGCCAAAAGCTGAATGTTTCTATCTACCTCCTGTGATAATGAAATACCTGCATTTGCAAGGCGCACAGCTACCTCCAAAGAGGTGTCCCGGCGCTGGGGGCCGTCGGGAAGATTAAGCGCGCTATTGCCCTGAGTCACTTGGTGCTGGACTAACCTGCCGCCGGCCCCGGTGATCGAACTGTGAGCCTCTGTGTTCCTCCGTGTTCCAGCGTCAGCCGCCCTGGCCGCTGCACCACACCTCTTCCCCTTGATTTTTTTTTTTTTTTCCACAAAATTTTTATTGAGTACTGCGGGTGAGATATATACTTATACATAGCCAAGATTAGACATTTGGTTACAATTTTCTATTACAAGATAACATTAGTCATATATATATACTGAGTGACAATATGTAACATACTGATCTATTCAATACTAAGTGTGTTATCATCATATACTAAAAATGAGCATACATTCTATGTTCACATATTGTAGAATCCTGTATATAGACTAAAAGTGCAGCACTCATTAATCTCTGCCTAAGAAACCCACCCCCAACAATACCCAAAACTAAACAATAAACAACTGTTGCCGCTACATAGACAATACACCGTAACAGTTGTTTCTATACCTGGTGACTGTCCAGTCTGTAACTATAGGGGAAGGGAAGGGGGGGGGGCGGCGGAAGAGGGGGAAGGGAAGGGGGGGAGGGGAGGGGGAGGGGGGGAAAGGGGGAGGGAAGGGAGGTGCAGGGGAAAGGTAAGGAGTAAGAAACATTAGCATCTCACTAACAGTAATCAGGTGTCTGCACTGTTTTCCAATACTGTGACCTGCGATTCTTCTAATTCGTCCCCCATGCCTGTTTTAAAAAGTTCTATCAGGTGTGCCCATTCTAAGGATATGGGACGTTTTCGTAATCCCCTATATTCTTCACGCTGTAATGCTTCCCTCTCTGCCACCGCCCACCTGATAACCTCTTCGTGACATCTGCCCTCACGGGGCGCCGTGTTGGATTTCCAGCGCTGTGTAATCAGCCTTTGGCCAGCATCAGGGCCAATCCGGTAAATCGACGCAACAATTTTGCCTTCTTAGGAAGGGGGAGCCCCAGGAGACAGGCCTCGATCGTGTCCCATGATGTGTGGTCCGTCAGAGCCACCATACTTTGGATAACGTCTGACCAAAACCCTTTAGCACTGGGCATGACCATAGCATATGAATAAAATCGGCCTCTTGTGTCTGACATCTCGGGCAAGCCGAGGACGCATTCGGGTACATCTTGCGTATTGTTGTCGGGGCTAGGTATGCTTTGTGTAATATGAATAATTGTATCGTTTTTAACCGGCAATTACGGGATACTCGCCGAGGGTGTTCCAACATTAGGGCCCATTCTCTGTCTTCTAACTCACGGAGAAGTATCACGTCCCATTTCTGTCTGAGATACTGTAATGGAGTATGTAAATGCTCCCTCAAACCCCGATAGAGCCAACGAACCAAGTGACGGCCATGTCCCATTATGTGAATAGATTTCAATAAATGGAAAGTTGGAGGTTCCCCCTGGTCTATAAACCAATATTTCCGAATAAAGTGGACTATTGCTGCGTGAGTGAGAAACAATATACCAGGCACAGAATGATTACGTACAAACTCCTCGTGGGGCATCAGGTGTCCATCCAGGAAGAACTCTCCAACTGTCTCTACCCCCATCTGTGTCCACCCTCTTATCCGACTCATTGATATTACCCCGCGCCTGGTAGGTAATCCACAGAGCGGGATGTTCGGGGCGTACGGAAAGGGCTGCTTTGCTAATTTATGGGCTTGTTTCCAATAGTGTAATGCAACTTGCAGAAGATAAGGAGGATCCCGCAGTTTCGTCGCACCCGGGCATAGCAGTGATTGAAGGGTTCCACGTTGTAAAAAGTCTGGGGATTGCCCAATTTCAAATAAATTCTTGCCCGCCAACCAATATACCAGCCACTGCAATTGTCCGACTATACAATATGTTTTAAAATCAGGTGCTCCCAGTCCCCCCGCATTACTAGGTAACTGCAACTTAGCCAACGCTAAGCTGTGTCTACCCACCCCCCAAATTAAAGAGGACAACAAGGTGTCGAGTGTTTTAAATATCCAGGCCGGGAGGATAACCGGTAGATTCACAAAATGATAAAGTAGTCTGGGCAACATAACCATTTTAGACACCGCCAAGCGGCCCGCCACTGTCAATGGTAACGTATTCCAGAAGGTAATCTGGGAACGTAGTGAATTGATTGTTCGCACCACATTACCATCTATGGTATCTGCATTGGATCTATATATGTAGATACCCAGATATCTAAAAGTAACAGGCTCCACTCTAAATTGCATCTGACCAAATTGCAAATAAGGAGAGGTATAAGTATCATAAAAGGAGTAGGCAACTGATTTAGAGGCGTTAAGACATGAGCCAGATATTTCCCCAAAGCTAGTAAAAACAGTAGCTACCGTGCGTTTGTCTCCAGTTAGATCTCGAAAATATAATAACATATCATCGGCGTAGAGTGATACCGAATGAATCACACCCCGGAGGGGATGCCATAAGGAACCATAACTTGACGCAGATAGTGTGCAAGAGGCTCGAGGGCCAACACAAAAAGCAAGAGGGATAGGGGGCAGCCCTGGCGCGTTCCCCGATAAACAGTATAGGAGGGAGAGATGCTCGAGCCTGTCTTAGCACGAGCTGTGGGGTTAGTATAAAGCAATCTGACCCAAGTACAGTAAGACTGAGGCAGTCCGAATTTGGATAATACAGCTAGCATATAAGGCCAGCTTAGGGTGTCAAATGCTTGACGGACGTCCAATGACAGGCAGCCGGCAAGAGGTGAAGTTTCCGATGCTGTATGCAACAAGGCATGAAGCCGACGAATATTCAGTGAGGTACTGCGTTGGGGTATGAACCCACACTGATCCGTATGGATCAATCGGGGAAGTAGCGGAAGGAGCCGCGATGCCAAAACCTTACTAAGTATCTTGTATTCTGTATTAAGAATCGAGAGTGGTCTATAAGACAGAAGTTCAGTCGGGTCCTTATCAGGTTTTAATAGAGACGTAACTAATGCCTCCCTGGTGGTGGGAGGTAGGGCACCTTCGTCGAAAGAGGAGGTATAAAGTTGCAGTAATCTAGGAATCAGTGTATCTGCAAAAGTGGAATAAAACTCCACAGGGAGGCCGTCTGAGCCCGGCATTTTATTACGAGCTAATGCAGTAACCGCCCTACGAATCTCTGCTGTAGTAATCGGAGCTGCCAAGTCTTCGGCGGTTGAAGCTGATATAGTAGGAAGTTGGATCTGTGCCAGGAAACCAGTTGTTGTAGCGGCCATATCCGAGAGGGGGGCAGTATATAAGCGAGCATAGTGTTCCTGAAATGCAGCATTAATTGCAGCTTGGGAAGTAACCAAAGTGTTATGGACTGTATGTATCGCCAAGATAGGAGTGGGGGTCATTGAAGGTTTAATCAGTCGTGCTAATAATGTGCCTGCTCTATCCGCCTCGGAATGTGTACGCAGTGTGTAGGCATGAAAATCTATCAGTTGCAAGCGTTACAGTAATTCGGCGTACTTAATCCTAGCGGTCTGCAGCGGCTCTACACCCTCATTGCTCCTCTGGGCAGCTACCTCCAGAGCCTGTAGTTCCCCTTCCAGGTCTGTTATATCCCTAATCGTTTCCCTCCGCGAGCCCACCAAGGTTCCCATGGAGACCCCGCGAATGGTTACTTTGAAGGCCTCCCACTCAAAGGATCTGGACGAGGCAGTGCCCTCATTATCTATAAAATATGTAGTGATAGCCGTAGCTAAGGCGGCCCGATAAACTTGATCTTCCAATTGTATAGGTTGCATTCTCCACGTTTGGATAGGAGCGGGGGAACGGCCCCAGGTCAGCGATAGTTCTATGGGATTATGGTCAGATAAGGTCTTGCCCAGATAACCACACTGCGCAACGGAAGGGGCTAAATCTGGAGTGCAAAGGAAGTAGTCCAATCGAGTGTGTAATTTGTGTGGATAAGAATAAAAGGAATATTCTCGCATATTAACATGTAGGGACCTCCATATGTCTATTAAATTCCAACCTCGTGCCCATCTTGTCAAGTTAACAGCCTGTAATCGCGCTGCTGTATTAGATAAGGGAGGATGAGATCGATCAAGATCCACATCAAATACTGCATTTAAGTCTCCACCCAAGAACCATGGGAAGTGTGACCATTCTGAAAGTGCTCGAGAGACCCGTGTGAAGAATGCCTCTTGATCTGTATTCGGAGCATAAAGGGAACCCAACACTACCTGTCTACCATCCAATGTTCCAAGAAGGAGGACAAACCGACCCTGGTCATCAATTTTACTCTCATTAAGGGAGAAAGGAATCCCCGCCCGAATCCATATTGCAGTCCCTCTAGAAAAGGCAGAATATGCAGTCGCATAAAATTGACCCCGCCACCTTTTTTGTAGTTTCATAGTTTCGGAGGGAACCAGATGAGTCTCCTGGAGGTATACTATGTGAGCTTTGCGGCGGTGTAGTTGCGCAGCTATTCTGTGCCGCTTAGTGATAGTTCCCATACCCCGGACATTCCATGAGATGAAAGTATAAGATTTGACAGTAGACATCATTAATAAATATTGAGAGATCTCCCCGGTACATTATCAATCCGCAATGGGCCGTTATCTCTCGCCGCCTGTAACACGCGATCCCGGTCTCTATAGTTCAAGATCCTAGCTAATATTGGACGTGGGTTGGCGCCAGGTATTGGTCTGCGTGTGGGGACACGGTGTGCCCGCTCTACTGTAAAGTGTGCGGATAGTCCGATCGGGGCCACGCTATTTTTCAGCCAGGACTCTATATAGTCCGTGGGGTTGGAGCCCTCCGTTCCCTCCGGTAATCCAACAATACGGAGGTTGTTGCGGCATGCCCGACCTTCTGCATCATCGGCCCGGGCTTGGAGAGAATCAATCTGTTGGCGCATGTGACAGAGTTGTTCTTCATGGGCTTTCACCTGCGGTAACATCGTTTCTACAGTTTGCTCAACGGTTTGAACTTTATCAGCTAATTTTTTATGATCATCTTTCAATAAATTGAGATCAACTGATATCATGCCCAGCTGCGCTTCTAGTACAGAGCGAGAATCACGGATTTCCTGTAAAATCATGTCCAGTTTATCCACTGAGGCGGTGGTACCGATACTTCCTTCTGCATGGTGTGATCGGTTGGATGAGTGTCCTGAAGTAGGAGAGAGGGAGCCCGTCCTCCCGGACCTAGTAGCCGCTCTGGGCTTCCCTTTGACCATGGTCGGGGTCGGAGCGCAGCAGTGCGATGACCACGCGGTGGCAAGTATAATATAACCACCGATGGACCAAGGACCAGCCAACAAGAAAGTGAGTGAGGACTCGATGTGCTGGACGCCCAGCTCCTATTACGAACTGGCAGTGCGTTCGTGGGGTATCAACATGCACTCCACGTACCTCGGCTTCGGTGGTGGCACGGGTCTCCCCGGTGAATCAGCGCAGTCTCCGCCCAGGCAGGACAGCAGTAAGCTGAACAGGGGGCCAAAGTATACACATCTGCCAGTCCCCGCAGCTTCGAATCAAACCAGTCCACAGGCCGCAGCCAGCATAAGTCCACAGACCCTCACTGAGTGGGACACAGGTTCAGCAACCCAGCTTCATCGGCCGCCATTATATCGCCGTTCTAGAGGAAAGGGGGGGAAAAGCGGAGACACAAGACGGTCACCGGTCTCTACGCATCACAATCCCCATCCCGCTGAGCGGAGCACCGCGGACACAGCAGGGGACCCGCTTCCGATGCGCTGCGTGTGGCGGCTCTGCAGACAGCAGCAAGCGCTACCGATGCGCCGGAGAGGCCCTCGCATGCCCCTGTACTGACCAGTCAGCTGAGCGAGGCACCGTGGGTACAGCAGGGGGACCGCCACCGACGCGTGGCGCGAATCTGTCCTTTGGAGAGCAGGGGCCCCTCCGCCGGCAGCGGCAGGTCGTAGGGCCCGTAGGTGTTGGTGTGCACTCCACTCACCCAGGCAGCAGCAGGAGTACGGATCCTTCAGGCTATCCCGGACAGTCTCGTGCCAGGCGGATCCAGCCAACAGCAATTATGGAAGGCGGGCGGGGAGGCCTCAGTCCGGGGGCTCGAGCAGACACCGCAGCCGGAGCCAGTCTCACGCGGCCTCGCCACTCCATAGGCCAGCCCGGGGCTGACAAGGCTCCTCCTCCGCACCAGGCCTCGAGTCGCACCAGAGAGCGCCGTCCAGAAGTCCACTTTCCCGGGGTCTCCGGGAGCCGGAAAGCGCGTTCGAGGCAGCCGGTTGTTGGGAACCAGCGGTCAGCGATGTAAGCAGCTGACTAGTGAGGTAGGGAATGACGGATCATAGGCGGATAGATGCCCCGGCCCGGAGCTCGTCGCTTAAGCGACCACCATCTTGGGCTGCAGACCACGCCCCCCACCTCTTCCCCTTGATAGCAGAGAGAAAAAGGTTATCTTTCATGTCCCCACCACTAGGTAGACATGAGATTGGGAAACAACCATTCAAATTGAATGAGGGCCACACAAGGAGGTTAACAGGGCCAGACCAGCCCTCAGAGGCCCAGAACAAAAAGAAACCATAAGAAAGGAGCTGGATGTTGATTTTATGCAAGAAGTGTTTAAGATGTCAAATCTCGCAAGACAGAATAACCCAGAGACTGTCCTGCTGACATGAGTCTGTCTCTTTAGCTACCAGTATAAGATAAAATCAGGATCTTGGAAGAATGTTAAAACACATCACCATGGGAAATGAGAATAGTGCACTCCATGTTATCAACATATCCTAAATACTAAACCCCACCCCAGAAATCACAAAGATTTAAATCTTATCATGACTAATCTGGAGCTGACCTTAGCAAATCTTAGCAAAATCCAGAAGATTTGCACAGTCTGTGCTTAGCATGTCATCCTGTCTGCAGTGATTTTAGCACAAGACCTGACAAAGGAATAGTGGAAAAAGAACTGCTGGAGGAGGGAAGAATGTTGGATCTGCATGAGATTGACATAATATGGAGCAAGTGCTCTAAAAGAAAAGTCAACTTGGAACTTTGGTGGCGACTGAAGCTCTACAAGCATTAAACGAACCAAGTCATGCGCTCCAGCCAGAAGCCCTATAAAATAGGTAACGGAAGTAGCCTGATTGATTAAGTCTTAATGAACATGGAAGCATGGTATGCAGCAGAAGACAAGGTGAATGTAGGATAGAAAGTGACCATGATCCACTGCTGGCCCCTCTGCCACTCCGTAGCTTGAAGCAACCAGTTTCTAGTATTGAATGTTGGTTGGCCCCAAAAACCTAATCCTAAAACCTGCCCAGAGTGCCATGAGACTGTGCCCCCAAATATAAGAAGTCATCACATCACATATAGGCATGCTAATTGAGCACTAGTTACTTCTACAGGGTCCTGACACCCCCCAAAGCCCTTAAGATTTAGAGCTGTGGGTCAACTCCATAGGAGATGGAATGGAGCTGTGACCAGTCTTGTTGTGGGCTAGGATGTATGTAAATCCACATGCTGAGATGCACCTAAAAGCTCAGCATGATGTCATCAGCATGGAAGCATCAAAGAACATCCCCTGTATGACATATAGAGTAAACCTTAAAAATAATTGGTTGTGGCAAATTTTGCGACACCCCAAGTAAACTAAATGGCACACGCATTACAGCCATGTAGCTGAACTGGTAGTAGGTAAAAGTAAAAAAGATTGCTAATAGCACCAGATAAAGCTCTGATAAAGAATCAAGGTCCCACAATAGGAGCTGTCAAGCGCAACAGAAACATCAGACACATGGTAGACCATTCCAGCATGGGAAAAAGCAAAGAAACTACTACACTATGGTCTTTGTTGGCCCTCCTACCAATCAAAGGACACCACAAGTATGGGAATTGTTCAGTGTGTCAACTAACCGAGACACGGAAACTGTGTACAACCAATACAGTATTCTGCACCTGGCATTTACAAATTGTAACAACAAAAGCGTGGTGTCCTTTCAATAAGGTAATTGCAGGCAAGACCATGCAAGAAATAAAAACCCAAATAATCCAACATAGATCTCGCATGCGTAAGAGTATTCTGAATGCCCCACTAGTCCCAAATTATATAGAACAGAATCACACTGAAAATGATATGTCATAAAGTGTCCTCAAATATGTGACATCAAGACATAATGACATTGAAACAGTGCTTCTGCCCGTAGGAGATAAGATACTTCTGCAACTCCAAATGGCAGGACAGGACTTAATGAAATGCCAGAAATCAAATATAAAGAGGGATGCAAAATGAATGACATTAATGCAGGGGATCTGAGAAACCATAAGCAATATATCAATCTAAATACCAAATTGACATAAGGATACACTAGCAATTTTCTTTTATATACACCATTAATTTCACCTAATACAATACTAGAGTATAATACCCAGATAAAGGCGTGCCAATACAAATGTCCACTGATGCAATTTTGTTGTTTGAGCCATATGTCTCGACAAGCGAACAGCAATACATTTCTCGAAAACAAATCTAAACTTTACGCAACCGTCAATGCATCCCTGGAATTGTCAGTAGCCTGTACTAGCAACAATAAAGCCACAAAAGTTTTATATTAGGAAAAAACCATCACAACGATTGAGGAACCCAGTAAAAACACATGAAGCATTTTTACCCACTCTCAGATATTGAAAAAACATTCCTCCATACAAATCCCAACTGCTGTTGAACGAAGACTATATCCCCCACAGTTCCATGCAACAAGATGACCGCTTTTATTGTGACATCCAGCAACATACACCATGATCGTTTGCAAACATGAGCAGTGAAATGCTGGAAAATTGAGTTGTCTATCCCAGCAGTGAAAATAACTAGCGGAGAACAGAACAAACTGAAAACAATAGCTGAGGGTGAGGCCTAAAATCCACACTGAGGCACGTTAGGATGGAGTCTAAAGGAGCCTGAAACTCCAAGCCAAGGACTTCTTTCACAAAGAGGTTACAGCTACCATAATAAGTCCCAAGTGCCCTTAACACATGATTATTCAATCTTTCCTAGGCACACCTGACTGCTTATCAAAGAGATTTTACCAGCACCGATGAAGATCTCACACAATACAGAGTGTCCTTAGAGATTGAAACGTGTTGGCACTGCATTGGAGTGCTCATATGCCTTAAACCAAGACCCAAGACACCAGAAAGCACCCAAGCTGGAGACAGACTATAAACAAGGCTTTTAGTCCCCCTATATAAAGACGTCTTTGAACTTGCAGACTGGGGAACAGATACATACACATTTTTTGTACTGCAAGTGAAATCACTTTGTGATATACGTGCATACTGTTCTACTGTTGTATGGCCTCTTTCTTTTTATTTTTCCTAACCAAATGTAAAAAATGTTGTGTGAAATGTATAGATCATATCACTATATGTTTTAGATATACATAATCAATTACCCTGTTTCACTGTGGTATCCAAGAACCTGCCTTGCACAATTGACATTGAACACCATTCCAGATTTAAGTAATGAAACGTGACATGTTGAAAAAGGTCCTCATGGTACTCAACCCAATCAATAGAACAATTCATGGTAAATAAGGGTTCTTAACTTTTCGGCTGATCGCAATGCCAGGCCTATGCATGAAGAGGACTGGATGAAAGCCCATATAAATAGTAACATTATTCATATATTTTTAGTAATATCAAAAGGTCTTGGCTAACGTCGGACCTAAAAAGAGCTTTACAGATGGGTGGGAAATTCTTCTTTATCTACATCTCGATCCAGAGACTGTGGCAAAGAAGTGAGATGCGACTTGTGTGAAATCCCTGGTAAATCTCAAAATACAATTCTCTGTGGAGTAGCCAGCTATGTTAAGAATCCATTATGGTGAGAGGTCTTCATCTTCATTTGGCGTCAACTAGACTTTGGGCATTCTACTCTGGGTTCAGGCTGAAAAAGTTCTCATCTCGGAATTCAAAAATTTTCTTTAACACGGAAGCTGCCATGTTTACTAAAGCATCTTCCCTGGAAAGGGGCATATTTTTAAGGAGAGGTGAAGAGTTACCATTATCTGCCATTCTTTTATTTGGTTGTCCTCATTTTCTCTTGCTCTTTTAAAAAATATTTTTTAACTACCTGTCCTTCGTTATCCACCAAATGAAGGTTTTTGATGTAAGAGGCTTTGCTACAGTGATATAAATGTTTCTATTTTCTGTGCCACGCAGTGTAATGTACCTAAAATATAATAAAAAGATAGAAGCAAAAACTCCCAGAAAAGCCTCACCTATTTTTGGATCTTGGCCCCTCTGACTCTCCTACTGAAGGAACAAATGCGTTGTAAACGGAAACCTTGAGATGTATCTCAAAGAAAAGCCATTATTCCTTATAGGTCCATGCCTGTAAAAAGCATCCCAAGGGCAAGGAATGAAGGGGTTGTTCATGAATAGTATAGCTAGATCAGTGTTTGTAAAGATTGGTTTTCAATATGATTATATTCAAAGTTCACCGCCCGTCCTTATACACTCAAATACTGATGTCTGTAAAATGTCTACTAAAGAAGCATATTCTAGTGGGGTCTAGTTGTTCCCATGACTGTCTCTACTGTGTGGTGTGTCATTGAAGCAATCTCACTCCTCTATTCACATTGTCTTAGTTTTGAAGTGTCTTAGTTATCATTGGTTCCTTTCATTGCTGTCTCTTTTGCCTCAAATATCCCTGAATGCTGTTACTGTTGCTGTAGGCTATCCTTTATCAAAACCAATGTCTCGGTTATACAGGATGTCTCCTATTTCCTCTTTGTAGTGTCATTGTTCTTTCAGCTTAATTTTGGTGCTGCAAGTACTGTCACAGTTTCATATTGCAGGCTGATATCAGTGGTGTCTCTCATATCTGAAAGAGACTGTTAGTTATAGATTCCTTACCTTAGAATTACCCCCAGGTTTCAGACTGGATCTGGAGAATTTTTTCTCAGCAGTACCCCTGCACGTCGATAGGAGGAGTCGTCGACTCCGCATCCGTCGTCTGCGTCGTGTTCGCTGGGATGACGTTGTGGTGTCTATATAGACACTGCCCCTGCACGCTGACTTTAGTTCTTTCTTTTTCCACGCCAGCCTAGCGCAGATCCGGAGAGAGCTTGCCCCTTAGTAATTTTTTGACTAAACTTTTTCGACTTTTGTCGACATCTTTTTCGAGTCTTCGACTCCAGGTGCGCGAGGGATGTCCCATCATCGGACCGGCTTCAAACTTTGTGACTCCTGTCACAAACTGATGTCCGTGACGGATCTGCACCTCGTGTGCCTCTGGTGTCTGGAGCGTGTCCACGACCCCAGAGGGCCCCCATGGATCCAGGCCTGGATCCGGATCTACGCTGGTTGACCTTACTCGATCTTCCCCGGTGCCAATCCTGGCGAGGACTCCCCAGGCGCCGGCCGTGCCCCCGGGGGACGCCGGCCCCATCCTCATCCCTGAGATGGACACGGAGCCTGATCGACGTCAACCGACGTTGAATCCGACGCCGGAGGGTACTTTTGTTCCCTTGTTCATCCCAGGTGTTCCTATCGTCCTTAGGGTGGTGATGAGGACTGGGAGGGGTCTTCTGACCATTTAGCAGACCAGCTAGAACAGCCGGACTGGAGAGAGGACCTGGGTGACGCTAGTGGTCTGGACACTTCTCCTGACCTTGGCATGCTTTCTCCCCCTACCGTGGCAACGGAGGAGGGAGCGTCCTATGCTGTGGTGGTGAGAAGGGCGGCTGAGGCCCTGGTCTTGCAGCTCCCTTCGGTGGCAGTCAGGACTAATCTCCTGACGGAGGTGCTTCAACCGGCAACGACTTCATCTGAGCCCCTTTTGCGTTCAACGAAGCCCTCAGTGACGTCCTTCTGGGCACCTGGTCCAAGCTCAGCACAGGGGCTCCTGTGGAACAGACGATCGCCCGCCACCGCCCGGCTCCAGGCGACCCAGTTTTCCTCACTCAACACCCTTCCCCAGAGAGCTTGGTGGTCCAAGCCTCTTCATCTAAGGGCGCAGTTCCTTCTGCTCCCCCAGATAGGGAATCCAAGAGGCTGGATCATCTTGGGAAGCGTATGTTCTCTTCCTCCAGCTTGGCATTGCGGTCCGTGAATACCGCATGCCTCTTGGGCCGATACTCCCATACTATCTGGGATACGGTCGCGCAGGTGCTGCCTCAGTGCCCGGAGGAGGCACGGGCCGTTCTCTCCCAAGCAGTGGCGGATGGGAGAGACGCAGCCAAATTCACGATCTGCTGTGGACTGGATACCACTGACTCACTGGGCAGAACGATTGCCACGTCGGTAGCCCTTCGGCGCTACGCCTGGTTGAGGACGTCTGGCTTTTCAGGGGATGTCCAGGCAACCCTACAGGACATGCCCATTGATGCCCTTCGCCTTTTTGGTGACAAGGCAGACTCGGTGCTGAAGCGCTTTAAGGATTCTCGAGCTACGGCCAGGTCCTTGGGCCTCACAGCGACGACCGGTCCACCTCAGTCTGCTTTTCGTCCCTTTCATGGCTACAGAAGGGGCACCCCAACATGTCCAGCCCAGACCAGCGTGGTCGCAGACGTGGGGCCCAGAGACGTGGGTCTGGGGGCCAGCGGGTTGGCCAGTCCACCCTTCCCACCCCTGCAGCAGTGTCCAAACCTCCTTAGTCCGACCGTCCAGGGCCATCAGAAGCCAGTGGGCGTTCGGATCCGCCATCATCTCCCCCACTGGCAGACCATCACGTTGGACGGGTGGGTTTTGCAAAGAGTCCAAAGGGGCAACTCCCTCCCCTTCGAGACTACCCCTCCCTCCATGCCACCGTCTTTCGATCGCATGTCGGAGGATCATTTGGCACTTCTCCGCCAGGAAGTTTCGGCTCTCTTGGCCAAGGGAGCCATAGAGAGGGCTTTTACGCCAGAAGTAGGTCATGGTTGCTATTCCCGCTACTTTTTGGTGCACAAGAAGGACAAAGGCCTGCGTCCTATTCTAGACCTCAGGGCCCTCAACCGCTTCCTCCGGAAGGAGAAGTTCAAAATGTTGACTCTGGCTCAGGTCCAGTCTGCCCTCGACCCTGGGGACTGGATGGTGGCGTTGGACTTGGAGGATGCCTATTTTCACATACCCGTGCTGCCAGCCCACAGGCGCCATCTGCGATTCACGGTAGGCCACGAGCATTTTCAGTTCACCATGCTTCCCTTTGGCCTTACCAGTGCCCCTCGGGTTTTCACAAAAGTGATTGCGGTGGTTGCAGCTCATCTGCGCAGATTAGGGGTTTCAGTCTTCCCATATCTCGACGACTGGCCGTCGAAGGCAGGCTCGCCCCAGGCTGTCGTGTCCCACCTCCAGACTACGGTGGACCTCCTGCACTCGCTGGGGTTCACTATCAATGTGCCGAAGTCACACCTGACCCCCTCTCAAACGCTCCCTTTCATCGGGGTGGTTCTGGACACAATGCCGTTTCGGGCCTATCCTCCCGAGCAGCGAGTCTGGGATATTCGGGCTATGATACCGATGTTTCAGCCTCTATCCCGGATTTCGGTGAGAGTGACCCTGAGGCTGCTGGGCCTCATGGCCTCCTCCTGCTAGTGGATCATGCCAGATGGCATATGCGGGCTCTGCAGTGGGACCTGAATTTCTGGGTACCATGTCCAGAGACGAAGAGCCTCTTGACATAGGGTCCACGACCCCACCTCACCTTGTTTGTTGCAGTACCACATGGCGGAGGTGTTATCTGTGAACACCTGCACTACTTTCCCTTTGAGAGAGGGAAGGAATACCTTCAGTGCCAGACAAATCGCCCTGAGCTCCAGTAGGTTGATATGGAGCCCGGACTCCGCCGGAGACCAGACACCTCTGATCTCTGCCTCTCCCAGATGGCTGCCACATCCCAGGAGTGACGCATCTGTCACCACTGTGAGGTCTGGTTGGGTAAGGGAGAGGGATCTACCTCTGACCCAAGCGTGGTTCGTTAGCCACCACTGCAGGTGTTGCGCAGTCCCCTCCGAGATCTGGACATAGTCAGAAAGATTGCCCTGATGCTGTGCCCACTGGAAATTCATGTCCCACTGCATAACCCGCATATGCCATCTGGCATGATCCACTAGCAGGATGCAGGAGGCCATGAGGCCCAGCAGCCTCAGGGTCATTCTCACCAAAATCCGGGATAGAGGCTGAAACATCTGTATCATAACCTGAATATCCCAGACTCGCTGCTCGGGAGGATGCCCCGAAACTGCAGTGTGTCCAGAACCGCTCCGACGAAAGGGAGCATTTGAGAGGGGGTCAGGTGGGACTTCAGCACATTGATAGTGAAGCCCAGCAAGTGCAGGACGTCCGCCATAGTCTGGAGATGGAAGACGACAGCCTGGGGCGAGCCTGCCTTCAACAGCCAGTCGTCTAGATATGGGGAAGACTGGAACCCCTAATCTGCGCAGATGAGCTGCGACTACCGCCATCACTTTCGTGAACACCCGAGGGACACTTGTAAGGCCAAAGGGGAGCACGGTGAACTGAAAATGCTCATGGCCTACCGTGAACCGCAGATGGCGCCTGTGGGCTGGCAGTACGGGGTTGTGAAAATAGGCGTCCTGCAAGTCCAACGCCACCATCCAGTCTCCAGGCTGGAGGGCAGACAGGACCTGAGCCAACATTTTGAACTCCTCCTTCTGGAGGAAGCGGTTGAGGGCCCTGAGGTCGAGAATAGGACTCAGGCCTTTGACCTTTTGAGCACCAGAAAGTAGCGGGAATAGCAGCCACGACCTACTTCTGGTGTAGGAACCCTCTTGATGGCTCCCTTGGCCAAGAGAGCTGAAACTTCCTGGCGGAGGAGTGCCAAATGATTCTCCGACATGCGATCGAAAGACGGTGGCATGGAGGGAGGGGTAGTCTCAAAGGGGAGGGAGTAGCTCCTTTAGGACTATTTTCAAAACCCACCTGTCCAACGTGATGGTCTGCCAGTGGGGGAGGTGATGGCGAATCCTGACGCCCACTGGCTTCTGATGGTCTAGAAGGTCGGACTAGGAAGGTTTGGAGGCTGCTGCAGGGGTGGGAAGGGTGAACTGGCCCGCCCGCTGGCCCACAGACCCACGTCTCTGGGTCCTATGTCCGTGGCCATGCTGAGACTGGGTAGCTTGCGTGAACCGGTGGCTGGTCTGGGCTGGACGAATTACCCCCAGGCCTCAGACTGGATCCAGAGAATCTTTCCTCAGCAGTACCCTGCGCATCGGTAGGCGGCGTCGGTCGACTCTGCGGCCGTCGTCAGCATCGTGTTAGCCGGTATGATGTCGCGGTGTCTATATAGACAACGCCCCTGGGCGCTGACATCCGTTCTGACACGACTTTCCATGCCAGAGCGCAGAGCCATGCAAGACACTGACCACTCGTGCACTAAATTAAGGCCCTGCAAGGGAATCCCTGTCCTTAGAAGTCAGTTCGCAGAGCGGGGAGGATGGGTGGGGCGGTAAGGAATCTATAACTAACATATGTCTCTTACAGATACATCGTTACCAAAGGTAAGTAATTGTTCGTCTAGGTTTCCCTCACCCTTATCTTCGTTGTCAGAACTTCTTCTCAGTTTTGCCTATGTTGATTTGGGTTTCACTCCAGGCTCTCTGTTTTCTACTAGTTCCCTCAGTTTTCTTACTGTGACAGTAGGTTTCCTTTTGTGCTCGCTTTGTTCTCTCAGACTCGGTTTGTTGTTGTATGGGTTACATTAGTGTATTCTGTGTCTATGGCTCCCTTTAGTTGTTTTGTTATCCTCTCACTGCCGTTTTCATTGCACAGTGTCTGTTCTCACTGTTGCCCCATATTCCTGACAGTACTGTCTGTTTTCTCAGGTCCCTTTCGATGTTATGTTCCTCCCTAGCCTTCTCTCCATCTCATGTTCATGTCTGTTGTTATTGTTTTCCAATATTCCGCCTTGTGTTCTGTCTGTTGTCTTTGGATGCTCTCATAAATGTATTTCTTGTTTCATGGCCATGCAGTGTTCTCTCTTTTCTGAGTTTACTCCCACTGCCATCTCTGTTGTAGCAGGCTCCCTTCTGTGTTTTCTGTTTTGTTCAGGCTCTCTTTTTGTTTAAATCTGTTTGATTGTTTTCATAAAACTGTGCATACATACAAAGTACATGAAAAGCAATTATCAACCGTATGGACAGAGGACGCTCTGGCGGATCCGGGAGTTGCGCTACTAGCAAGTTAATGAGGCCCAAGTGCCCTTGGTCCCACACCATATACATATGCATTTGGGATATGTCCCAGGATACCATGCCTGCTATGGTTAGTTAGCCCCGGTAGCCGGGGCTAATTCACCACAAAAATGTGTCTGCCAGTGTCCATGAGAACATGTTAACTGAAAAGGAAGAAAAACAGGGGAAGGAAGGGGCGGGCCCTAGGGTGTCTTTGCTTAGGACAAGGCCACAGCCAATAGACGTTGTAGGCATTGGAGCAGTGACTAGGGAAGATATGATTAGTAAGAGGTCAGGGAGGGCAGCCAAACCAAGGGTCTCTCATGGAAAGCCACATGCTTCACTCTGAGGGTGCATCTCCTCATGGTAGCAGGGCGTCTTCAAAGAGCTGCAATGCTTGCAAGCGTGGGGAGGGAGCAGCAGTGTTCTATTTTGGATAGATGCTGTATTAGGGGTTGTCATACGCTTGTGAAGTGAGCGTCAGTATGTGTGATGGAGCTAGTCAAGAGTTCCATAGCCATGATGTGCCACAGGCGAGTAAGCCACGACGACACCGGAGGGGTTGAGGGCTTCTTCCAGTGCAGGGTGATGACCTGTTTGGCTGCCCCCAACATATGTAGAATTAAGCATCAATCGGAGTGTGTCATGCCTTTGAGAGTTTGGGGCCTAATCCCTAAGATGGTGACCTGCGGTATGCTCTGGATGGGGAATCCCACTGTGTCTTTAATGTGGCTCAGCACCTCCTTCCAAACAAGCGTTAGCATTGGGCAAGACCAGCAGATGTGGATGTAAGAGTCACAGCACCAGCACATGGGTGAGGGTTCCTGCTCTCTTTATTAGATGTCCCATATTTCCCCAGTGATGCTCCTCTTCTCACAGGTTCATTTTAGCACTGTCTCTTTTGCCTTAGAGTCATCTCAGTACGTGGTTCTTCTCGTCTCCTTGAACACATTGGAAAAATTGATGAGAGATTCGATCTTCCCAAACCAGCAGAAACATTGAATAGAGACCAGTGTGTGGTGCAGGCTCCGCATCCGTTGGCCACCTCCCCCAGAATCAGGTAAGTGATGGAGGGAGTGAACTCCCTGCTCTGGAGCATATCCCCCAAAACCAGGGAATGATGCAAGCAGCAGACTGACCACCCTTGCTGCTGGCCATTGACACTATAAGGGGAAATGTACTCGAGTAAGTGCTCACTAGGGTGAAGAGTGGCACACTTTTAGTATTGAGCTTGTGAATAATTCCATAATTTGTTATTCTAGATGGCAAAGTATCCGAGTGTTCATTTCCTCCACATTTCGGGACATGCATGGAGAACGTGACCTCCTTATCCGCTCTGTTTTCCCTGAACTTCGAGCACGAGCATCCCGGTTCTTTCTATCTATAGAAGAGATTGACCTGCGCTGGGGTATTACTGAAGAGGAATCCCGCAGCAACAGGTAGGTCCGCTCCGTACTGTCAGACCTCCTTCTTTTTTTTCCTGCTTATGTTCAACAAATTAGGCCTTGTGCCATGCTGCTTTGTCCAATGTGTTTGGTTGGTTATTGGAGAGAGTCTAAGACTACACATTTGGTACAAACATAAATGTGCTCTGTTTTGTATTTCTTTTCAGATCCATTTCATTTATTAAGAGACAGGAGCAGGAATATATATATATATATATATATATATATATAGATATATATATATATATATATATAGATATATATATAGATATATATATAGATATATATATAGATATATATATAGATATATATATATACATATACATACTTCCACTCCCCAACAAGTTCACAGGGAAAGAACGGCACTCAGCAGGGCTTGAAGTTTGCTGGAAGTAGTTTATTCCACCAGAATGTATTGGTAAAAAGCGTCAAATATATATCAGTAAATTCCTTCAAAGCAGGACAGGCACTCTTGGGGCTAACACTGGAATTTATTGGTTTCAACGAGCAAACGCGTTTCGGCTTCTTTGCCCTTTTCAATGCTCTCAATAAAATACACACACACCTTGGCGGTCCGTTTTTAAATCCCATCAGACCGCGCTTCCATTGGGGGATGCGAAATAGGCAGCGAGGAGGGACTCGCCCTCATAGGTAAATGCTTGTAATTTCGAAGCCGCCATATTAGCATGTCCATTTAAAATCCAAACCAAATGGCAGAAGGTTAGTGTAATGTTATAGTTAGGTGATAGGTGAGAATTTCTGTGACAACGTAACAATTTAAACGTACACAACCACTGAAATTCACCAGTTGTTGTTAGCTCTGGTAACTATAACTCGCGCCCTAAGGTAACTATAACTCGCACCCTAAGGTAACTATAACTCGCACCCTCTCCATGCACTGCTAATTACCCCACAAATTACATCACTCATGACATCATCTAAGACATCATTAATAATATCACTGTAACATTTGCAATGAAATTATTAATGAGAAAAATGTGCACGGTGAGGACGTGAGTTAGTTATAGTTACCTTAGGGCACAAGTTCTAGTTACGAGAGCCAACTATAACTGGTGAATTTCAGTGGTTTTGAACTTTTAAAATATTACGTTGTCGCTGAAATTCTCACCTAACTACAACTTTACTCTAACATTAGTATATATTATATATATATATATATATATATATTTATATATATATATAATCTATATTTTCACTGAAAAAAACAAAGGTTAAATGGACATTATAATAAGGTGTACATGTCACTTAAAAGATACCATTTGAAACTAACAAAACCATAACGAAATTCAACAGGTATAGTTCTCTCAAGTAACCATTACTCGTGCCTTAAATTAATCATAATTTGTCCCCCACCATGCACAGCATTGCCAATAATAATGAATTTTCAGATGTGATTAGAGATGTTATAAATGTAGTCAATGATTGTCATGAGTGATTTAATATGCAAGGGTAAAAGCAGTGCATGGCGAGGGCATGAGTTATAATTTATTTAGGACAGTAGTTATAGTTACTTGAGATAATTATATTTGGTGAATTTCAGAGCTTTTGTTAGTTTCTAATGGTATGTGTTAAGTGGCATATTCACCTAACTATAACGTCTCTTTAACCTTTATTTTTTTCAGTGAATTTCTAGGGTTTTTTAACGTAGGGTAGGATGTTCATCACTGTGCATGATGGAGGGTTTGGACGCAGGGCCTGGCCTGGTATTGTCCATTGTGCTCCCCCTGCCCCCCTCCTCCTTGCCCTCCATTGTGCAATTCCATCCCCCTGCCCTCCTCACTCCAATCCTGTGTGGCTGTTGTTCTGCCACTGACCTTTCGCCTGCTCTGCACGGTGAGCTTGCTGCCCCTACCCACCTCCCCCCTACCCTATGTTATCAGAGTCCATGCACCTACCCCCTCTCTCCTGCCTCGCATTGTCCGATGTGCCCTCTATGGTTAGCTTGCTGTCCCTGCCTACTCCTCCTGCCCTCCATTGCCTGAGTCTATGCCCCTGCCCTCCTGCGTAGCATCTATGCTTAGCTTGTTGCCCCAACCCTCCTTTCTCCTGCGCTTCTATGTCTGTGTGAATGCCCCTGCTGCCTCACCTTTGTCAACCATGCTCTATTGAGCTGCCACTGCCCCCCCTGTCTACTCTGAGTGTTCAATTGCGCAGCCGCTGTCCCTCCCACCTGCCCAGCATGGTCAGATTGTTGCCCCGGTCCCCGCCTCCTCCACGCTGCCTTCCATTGTCCAGCTCCATGCCCCTATACCCTCCCTACTGCTCTCCATGGTCCAATTTGCTACCTCTCCCATCTTCCCTCCATGCTGTGTGTTGCAGCTGCCCCTTCTGCCCATGCTGCGTAGTATGTTGTGAAGGCCCTGCCCTCTGTTGTCTGTGTCCAGCCCCAACCACTCCCTTCCGCCCTCCATGACCCTTTGTGCATCCCCCTGCCCTTATTGCCACAGTGGTCTGTTGTGATGCCCCTAACCTTCCTGCCTGCCATGCATGGTCTTTTGTGCTACCACTGCCCCTCCCCTTCCCTGTGTGGTCAGCTTGCTGCCCTGACTCCTTCCCACCTTCCTTCCATTTTACGTGTGTATGCCCTTATAGCCTCCCTGTTGCGCTCCATGGTATGTTGTGCTTCCGCTGCCCATCCCGCCTGCCCTGCATGGTCAGCTTGCTGCTCCTGCCCTGTCTCCTTCCTTCCTACCCTCCTTTGTCCATGTGCGGGTCCTTTACTCTCCCTCCTGACTTCCATAGTCCGTTGATGTGCCCCTGCCCCCTCCCTCCGGACTTCCATGGTTCGTTGTGCTGCAACTACCCTTCCTGCCAGCTCTGTATGGTCATCTTGCTACCCTTGCCTCCTTCTCCCTGCCCTCTTTTGTCTGTGTCCATGCCCCTGTCCCCACCCTATTGCTTTCTGTGGTCCGTTGTGCTGCATTCAACGCATATGTGTCATCCCTAGCGAAAATCAATAAAAAATGGGGTCTCAGCATTTGCTCCTAACCGTTTGATACCCAGTTGATGGTAGCGCTTGAGGAAAGGCATGATGACACCAAAACAAAACTGAAAAACTGCCTTGCAGAGATGGCACAATGGATGTCAGAACATTGCCTGAAATTAAACGCAGGGAAATCGGAAATCCTGCTCTTCGGTGGAGCTAACCTGATTTGGGATGCCACTTGGTGGCCACAAACCCTGGGAGACGCCCCAGCACCCAAGCAATGTGCTAAAAACTTAGGCATCCTCATTGTCAATTCCCTCTCCATGAAGGACCATGTGCGGGCCCTATGTGGAAGGGGCTTTGCAACTCTGAAAATGCTAAGGAGACTCTTTCCCTGGATCCCATTGAAGTGTAGACAAACAGTTACACAGGCCCTGCTCATTAGCAAGCTAGATTATGGCAATGCCTTGTTCGTAGGCATGGCAGATTACCTCTTTACAAGCCTACAAGTACTACAAAACGCTGCAGCGAAATTGGTATGCGATAAAAGCAGACTGGGCTCAGCATCCATGTGCATGAAACAACTTCACTGGCTACCCACGCGACAGAGGGCAGTGTTCAAGCTACTCAGTCACGCACATAAGGCATTACACCGCAGTGGACCAAGAATTTTACAGAATAAAATCGAATTTTACGCCCCCACAAGGTGCTTACGGTCACTTTACCAAGCGCAAGCCAGGATAAAGCGCATAAGGAAAGTGAGGGCAGGTGGCCGTTCATTTTCATATCTGGCAGCAAAAAAGTGGAACGAACTACCTCAAGACCTACGCCTTACAGCAGATTATCTGGTTTTTGGGAAAAAAAACTCAAAACCCATCTATTTCCTAGATCCTAATATCTGTCAGATCCACTACTCCCGCCAGTAACTGTACAACAAATTCCTGCTACCTAGCGCTGTGATATCCTTCGGGATGATTGTTAGCGCTCTATAAATAAATAAAATAAATAAATAAATTGCCCTCCCGCTTACCCTGTGTAGTGTATTCTGTTGCTGCTACTGCTGGTGCCTGCCTGGTAAGATCAGTTTGGTGCCCCCGAGTCTCCCCCCCCCCCCCACCCCCCCCCCTTGCCTTCTATTGTCCGAGTCCATGTCCCTACCCGATTCCTTCTGCCTTCCATGGTACATTGTACCATTCATGCCAACATTTTGAACTTGGTAAGAAGGAGATTTTGAAATATAAATTGGGGAATTGATTTTCACCATTGACTTACATTGAAAAAGCAGAGATTTAGGCCGTTCACATCTAAAATAAATAGCAGGCTTAAAAGATTGGGAGTTTCCCACTTGAATTGGGTCTGTTGGCATATATGTTTGTACTGACACTGCACCTCCACCGTCAATGGTCCGGTGTGTTGCTATAGCCTCTCTTGCCTGTCCTGCATGGTTGGTTTGTATCCCCTGCCCCCCTTTCCCCAGTCCTCCATGGTTCGTTGTGCTGCCTCTTGCCCCTCCTCCCTGTCCTGAATTGTCCGTGCCCCTGACCTCTGCCTCCCCAAAGTGTTCCAATGAACAACTAGATCGCTAACATTGTTTTTATTACATAAGTGTGGCACACCTAAAGTCATCTTGATTTGAATCAAAACAGTAAAACGTAAAGCATTTCCTTTGGAAATGATAAAATTAGGGAATCTTTTTTTCCATAGAAATTATGGTAAGTGCTTTAAAAAACTAAAATGGGGACATACTTTCTGAATTCCCGAATAACGACAAAGCGCTTATAAATTATTTGCTATTTTTATAGGTTTTTGTCCAGGTGACCTCTTGATAATTTGTTACACTTAGGGGAGAGAATGTGGTGGTATGGCCTGAGCTGCTGACTTTGGAACTGTGGAACCAGGTTTGAGTTTTGGCTCAATATCCTGAGATTCTGGGCAAATTACTTAATTTCCCCCGTGCCAAAAACCAAAATTAATGTGTTCTTGTGTAATGTAGCTGATGCTCATGTAAAGCTCTCGGAGATTGTGATGTTGAACATCTGAAGGTACCATATGGTACCTCCAGCTCAGCCTCACACGCAAAGAAGATACACCCACGTGGTGAGCATGTGCAATGGGGAAGGATCAGGGTTTCTTCCTCTGTCTTTAAAAAGATGAAGCGGGGGGCGCTAGAGGGCGCACGGCAAAATGGCTTCACCTTAGTGCTGCTCTGCCCGGCCGGGCCACAATCCGCCAAAAATCTGCCTAAAATCGCCGCATTTTCTTCATCGGCGGTGTCGGGCAAAGCTGGGATGTACTCCTGAGGCGGCCGGCGGCGAGTTTTGCTGGCTTTGCTTGCAGTTTGGCTGCCAACGCGGATTCCACGCTGATCGGCGGATGATCGCAAAATGGCGCCCGCCGTGCCCGTCTGAGCTGCGGTGCCTCAGCGTATCCTGAGGACCAGGGATAAGTGGCGAAATCGGCTTCCAGCTTCGGCACGTAGCTGTGGTGTGGCTCGCCGGGGGTGCCTGGCTGCATCGTGAGCGCGGAATACTGCGGAGCAGGTTCGGCCCTACGACACACGTCTGCTGCCCGACGTGGCTCCGAGCGCATCGGATTTCCAGACTGCACCCGATTGCTGCATGCGGGCCCCGGGTGCCTGGTGGTGGTAAGTGGGGTGCGGCGCCTTAGCGGGCCGGCAACTGCGGAGGCGGGTGGGGGCCCAGGACCGGCGCCGCGCTCTGCGAGCTGCTGCTGGGATCTGTGGAGTTGCGTGTGCGGCGGCAATGGGGCACTTACGGGCTGCGTTGGAGTGAGTGTCTGTGCCTGGTGTTGCTCCTGATCGGCTCCTGCTGGCTCGTGGAACTGCTGGGCCCATATCACCATACCCGTGTTAGGCTGGCTTGCTTGTGCTTGGTTCCATCTCAGATTCTGCTCCTGATGGGCATTGAAGAGGGCTGTGAGTGACGTTCTGCCTCTGGGAACTGAGACTGTGCTTTTTCCCCTGCGCCTCACTGGAATGCCTATCTTCTCCCTCACTGCGATTGTGCCTAACTGCTGATGGTGCTGTGACTTAAGTTGGGGAGCTGCTGAGTGGTGTACCTTTGACAGCGGTAAAGTAGCAGCGGGCCCTGAATTCCTGGCGCTGGTGTGGGTGGCTGGAGGATTTTATATACGCTATCCCTCATTCAACTTAGCGTAGGGACTAGGTGCGCTTCACTCTGCACTGTGCATTGCTACAAGGTTGGTGTGTGTCCTGCTAAACTTAACATGGGGAGAACGGACAAGGCGCAGTCGCGCCTCACGTTTGAGGCCCGTAGGCCTACTAAATCATCACAAAAGGCCGCCTCGGATTCGGAGGCGGATGCTCATGGAGACAACCCCCCTTCGTTGGAAGCTACCTTATTGGCCATGCAACGCAGCCTCCAATCTATAGAGGGCACAATGGCAGCTGTGAACAATCGGCTAGATCATATGTCCGCACAATTTGAAAAACAAAATGCCCGCATGGGGGAAGTTGAACAGCGTGTTTCAGCCAGGGAGGATGGGCTCAGCGAGGTGTCTGGTAAGACGCTAAATATGGAAAAGGTGCTATCCCTTATCCAAGCCAAGAATGAAGACTTGGAAGCGCGGTCCCGTCGCAATAACATCAGGATGACGGGGCTGCCGGAATCTACCAATGTGGGGAGGATGGAAACCTACATTGAAGCTCTTCTCAAAGATATCTTTGGCACTGAACACCTATCCCACATGTTTATAGTTGAGCGTGCTCATCGCTCTCTGGCAGCGCGACCGCCCCCTGGGGATCCCCCTCGTCCCATTATAGCGAGACTTTTAAATTATAGAGACCGGGACACTATTTTACGTTTAGCCAGGGATAAGGGGGCCATAGAACATCAAGGCAGCGCGCTGGCATTTTTCCCCGATTTCACAGTTGCGGTGCAGTCAGCTAGGAGGGAGTTTGGCGCAGTGAAGACATTTTTACAATCTGAGGGAGTACCTTATGCCATGTTGTACCCCGCACGCCTGCGCATAGGGCAAGATGGGGATTTTAAGATTTTTTCTAACTCTAAAGCTGCCATGGAGCATGCCAAGCAGTTGAAACGTGGACGACGCGAGTCAGGCGCGCCGCATGATGAAGAAGATTGAATTGCAGCATTGTTATGTACTATTGACTTTGGGTGTGCTTATTGTTGTTCTCTCCGGGAAGCACTATGATAATGTCTTCATATGGATATATGTTCTTGATATGCTTTTCTCATTTATGTCGACACCATGCCTCTATTATAATGTGTGTTGTTGGAACATTGTTTTGACTTCTAGGCACAGGTACTTGAATTGCCCGGCCACCTCCCATTTGATGGGAGGCCAGTTGCACTCTACGCCCCCCGAATGGGAGAACCCCAAATGCAAAATGCTTTTGCCTGTTTTTGTTGTAGGGGGGGGGCTTTCTTGTCTTGGGATGGCTTTGGCATAGTTGGGGACGCTGAAGTGGGTGGGGGGTTTGGGTGGGGGGGATTGCATGGACGGCTATTGGTGCATTTTGTTCTGGCATTTGCGGTGCTGTTGGATGGTAGTATCTCTTATTTGTTTGGTATGATACAGTGTATAGGTATATATTCAGTGCTGTTTGTACGGTATGAACGGATTGGTTACATTTCTGACTTGGAATGTTCGTGGACTTAATTCTCCGAAGAAGATTAGGTCTGTCTTTGCACACTTGGATAGACTGGAGGTGCAGGTGGCTCTCCTCCAGGAGACTCACCTCACTAAGGACTCCGCACAAAAAATTGGCATGAGGTGGGCCGTTACGAAAATTGAGTCCTCGTTCTCCACTTACTCGAGAGGTGTGATGATACTTATTAAGAAAGGGGTTCCCTTCACTTTGATTAAGTCTGATACGGATGGGCAGGGGCGGGTGGCGATTGTGTATGGTCAATTGGGAGGCAAGACTGTACTATTAGTAAACGTGTATGGGCCAAACATTGATGATCCGTCCTTTTTCTCGGATGTGTGGCGCCGCATTTCGGGGTTCCCGCCGGCTGAGATAATCTGGGGGGGCGACTTTAATGTATGCTTGGATATCACCTTGGATAGAGCTGGCAGTGGTACGGGAAGGCTTAAACAGGCAGCGGAGACCATTCTGGGGATATTGGATGCGGGTCGCCTATTGGATATCTGGCGTCTCCAACACCCGGGGAGGCGTGAAAGTACGTTCGTTTCCTCTGTGCATGGGACTTGGTCCCGTATAGATTACTGGCTTGTTTCTGAAGAGGTCTGCCCCTGGGCGGTACGAGTTGGACATATGCCTCGTACACTTTCGGACCATTCCCCGGTGGTTCTTGCCTTACAGATACCGCTATGTCAAAGACCGCCTTTTGCATGGAGACTTCAGCCTACTGAACTAGCAGACCCAGTGTTTAAACATTCTATAGGTGAGGCAATCCGACATTTTTTTCACGATAATGAGGGATCCGTTGATAGTGCTGGGACGCTGTGGGAAGCGTTTAAGGTGACAATCCGTGGGGCTTGCATTGGAGCACAGTCTGGAGTTCTCCGAGATCTCTGGCGTAGAATAAATAAGCTGGCATCGGAGATCTCTGTCCTTGAACGGGAATATGAGGGTAATCCCTCCCCACATACTCTGGCTAAAATTAGAGACTTGGTCACTGATCATAATGAAACGGTTGATAGGGAATTGCAGCATCGTTCACGGCGCACTTCTGCCCGCTACTATGGGGAGGGGGCCGCCCTAGTCGTTCCTTGGCGCAGAAATTATCCGCACCTCGCAGTCAGGAGTGTATTAGGGAACTTGTAGACGAGGAGGGGGTAACACGTTACTCGACTTCTGAAGTTAGTGATATTGTATTGAAATTCTACACTGCGCTCTATGCAGCCAATGATGTCCCGCTGACGGAAGAGATAGACTCTTATCTTGATGATGTAGCACTGGGGTGGCTTTCAAATGCCCACAGGGAATATCTAACGCAGCCCTTTGATGTGGAAGACGTGAAGCTAGCCATTATGTCACTGCCCAACTGTAAGGCGGCCGGCATGGACGGCCTTCCAAGCGAATTTTATAAAACCTATGCGGATGATCTGGCTCCTCGGTTGCTGGCTGTGTTTGCGGAGGCTTATGACGAGGGGAAACTCCCGCCCACTCTTCGGGAGGCACTGCTGGTCACCTTGTTGAAGCCAGATAAACCCCCTGATCGGTGTGAATCCTATAGACCCCTCTCGATCATTAACATCGATGCTAAAATTCTGGCAAAGATGATTGCCACCAGACTGCAACCAGTAATTTCTTTGCTAGTCTTGCCTGACCAGTCAGGTTTTGTATCGGCACGTTCCACTACGCATAATCTGCGGACCGTGTTTTCCACTCTCCATTATTTTGACCCCGACTTTCAGCCGGTGGCAGTGCTGCTTGATGCGGCGAAAGCCTTTGATTCCCTTAACTGGGATTACATGTTTACGGTTCTCACTAGGATGGGTCTTCCTCCATTTTTCCTTCAATGGATTAGAGTGCTTTACACTGCACCGGCTGCTCGCGTGCGGGTTAACGGCTGGGTGTCCTCTGTGTTCCCCATTAATAGGGGCACGCGGCAGGGTTGCCCCCTGTCACCAATGCTTTTCGCCTTGGCGCTGGAACCGCTGGCCTGCAAACTTAGACAAAAGCATGCAGCTGCGGCATTACAATTTCGGCACCGGCCACTTGTCGTCTCTCTATATGCCGACGATATGCTGTTGTACGTCTGAGATCCCGCTGTTTATTTATCTCAATTGCTACGGGAGTATGTCACATTCGAGCGCTACTCAGGCCTGGGTATCAATTGGTCTAAATCGGTGGTGTTTCCGCTGACGGCTGGTACTAAGGTGATAGAACTGGATTTCCCGTTGGCGTGGACTCACGAGCCGGTGCGGTATCTTGGGGTTTGGTTGCACAGGGACCCTGCTAGGGTGATCTCTGAGAATTATGGTCGGGCTCTCACACGCATAGCTGAACAGGCGGAACGATGGGCGAGATTGCCTCTTTCCCTGGCGGATCGAATTGCAGTTGTGAAAATGACTTTTTTACCCAAGCTGCTTTACTTTTTTGATAATATCCCTATCAAGCTGAATATAGCGCTCTTCCAGACGCTCCAATCGGCGATCCTTACATTTGTGTGGGGGGGAAAAAAGCCTCGCTGCGGTTGGGATGTTTTAACACAACCATTTCTTCGAGGGGGGTTTGAAGCTCCTGACTTTCGCCTCTATTATTTGTGCGCACAAGCGCAATTTGCGCACTACTGGCATTATCCACCACGGTTCCAACCTCACCTTGCTATTGAGTCGGACGCTATATTTCCCTTACCTCTGCAGGCTGCGACCCTCTCTGGGGGCTCTGGTGGCCCTAGGACCGAAATCAACCCAGTATTATGCACTGCATGGGCATGGAGGATGCTTGCAAAAAGAGCACGGCTTCCGTACTTATATGCCCCGCTTTTACCGCTTGCTTCGCATCCTGACATATCTGCTGCGCGGGAAAAAATTGCCATGCGGGAACTAGCTGCGGTGGGTATCTCCCGGATGGGGGATCTGTATGAGCAGGGTCGCTTCCGGTCCTTGCAGGATGTGCAGGGGTCTGTAGCCAGCGGATTTATGTTAAGCTTTACATATGTCAGAGTCCGGCAGGCAGTCAGAGCTCTTTACCCGGACTATCCGACGGAGCCAGTGACTTTACGGGCCTTGCAGGCTATGTTGATGGGGGAGGAGCGAAAGGGTCTCATTACCAAACTTTATGATGCCTCTCTGCGTGAACGGGAGCTTGAGGAGCAACCCTCCTTTCTTAGATGGCAGACTGTACTAGGGCTTTCATTTACGTTGGATGTTGAGAAGCACTGTTGTGAGCTCACTGGTCGCCTTACGGCGAATGGCAATCTCCGGATTCTCCATTTTAAATATTTGCACCAATTATATTATACCCCTCTCCAGCTTTATAGGTATGGTCTGCGTGAGTCTGCTAGTTGTGTGCGGTGTGGACATGCTGATGCTGATTTTTTACATTTGGCTTGGATGTGCGCTGGCATCGCTGCTTTTTGGGGGAAAGTGGCGACTGTACTCTGATGTTGTGCTCGAACCAGTGCATTGCACACCGGAACTCTGTTTGCTTGGCTTTGTGAAAAACCTAAAACCCTGTAATAGGAGGATAGTCGCTGTTGCCACTCTGTTTGCTAAAAGAGCTGTGGCAATTTGTTGGGGGGCAAAAACGATACCAACCGTGAAAAAATGGGTCCGTGATTTACTTTATTGCAGGGATACATTGGAGACTTATGCTGAGGAATTGCCTGAAGCCTCACGCCCTAAGGACTTTTGGGCGCCTCTCACTACCTATCTGCTCACCCACCCGGATTTGATATGAACTGGTTGCTTTGAATCCTTGCTAATTGTTGTACAGTCTTCTCCTGGACGTGGGGTATTGCCCCGAGTGTTCGCTGCTCCTCCTTGCACATTCGTTTTCCATGATTAATATGCTACCACTGTATGATGCTTTGCCGCCTGTGTTGTTGATGGGGGGGTGGGTAGGGGTCTGTTCTTTTTCCACAAGAGGATTATTTCACTTGCATTTATTGTATGCTTTTTTGTGCATTGAAATCAATAAAAAAAAAAAAAAAAAAAAGATGAAGCAAACACAAGGAGATGATGGACGGAGCGCTGAAACTTTTCAGACACTCACCCCCAGTCTCAGATCTGGGTTGAATCCATCATCATTCTTTAGCTCACTTCGCCATCTCAGTTCAGACCCAGCTATATGCAAATCAGTCTTGACCCTGTGCCTAATGGGAACAGTCCAGCCCGAACTGCCAAGCCAGGTCTTCCCTGAACCGGAAACAAGCATCCTGGGACCGGTTTCTGGGTAACACCCTTCATCAGCCAGGCTAGCTTGAATCCAGTGGCAAAGTGAGCAAGGGACCTGGGTTCAAACTGGAATGGCATGGTGAGCAAAAAATCGATGGATTTAGGCCCAGATCTCTGTCCTGGGGTGAATGTATGACATTGTTCTGCATTCTGTCCATCAACTGTTCTTTTTGCATTTGTCACCCCAAGTGGGACGGGTATGCCCAGACGTGGGTCCCGTGCTCTCCATGCCACTGGAGTCAAGCTATCCTGGCTGATGAGGGGTGAAACCCCGAAACCGGTCCTAGGATGCTTGTTTCCTGTCCAGGGAGGACCTGGCTTGGCAGTTCGGTCTGGACTGTTCCCATGAGGCACAGGGTCAAGACTGATTTGCATATGGCTGGGTTCAAACTGGAATGGCATGGTGAGCAAAAAAACGATGGATTTAGGCCCAGATCTCTGTACTGGGGTGAATGTATGACATTGTTCTGCATTCTGTCCATCAACTGTTCTTTTTGCATTTAAAAAGATGAATACAAGCTTTGATTAGTGTAGGCACATAAAGGTAATTATTCATTTTCAACAAAAAAAATGAAAGCAATTACCCACCCAAGTTGTAAATCATATCTCACAAAAATATTTTGGACATATTTCAGAGAATGGACAAAGGGTTACAAACTGCACTTGTTAATAAGTCTGAATCCTACAGAGCAGTTTTTAAGTCACTTTAAAGTTATGTAGTGGAAGATTAATACACTATTGTAGTGCAATTATCATTAGCATAGCACCTAAAGTGATTAGTAATAGAAAGAACTGCATCCTGAGTGTTACCACTATCATAACTTTGTTTGTATGTGTGTAAAGGTCGTATGTGTTTTGGACGAAAATCTAACTTAAAGAAAGTAGTTCTGACACATTGTTTTAGTCAACCCAATGTTGACAATGTTTTTGCATCGAGAACGGGTTGATGAAATTAATCTGGTGAAAGCCTTTCTTCATAAAACATTCCTTTCATAAGGCTGCTTTTGGCTCTTTTAAGGGGGTGGTCCCTCTCTTAATCCTCTCTGTTTTTTTCCTTTATTTTTAATACCCCCCCCTTTTTTTTTTTTATCAAACCCTTTTCCCATTCTCTAACTTTATTCATGTTTTTACAAATCCTTTGCTTTCAGTTTATTCCTTTTTTTTTTTTTAAACAAATCCCTTACACTTCCTCCTGCTTTGCTCACATTTTTACAAACCCTGTACTCCCATGCTTGCTTTAATTTATTTTTTCAACCTGTGGCTCCCACTCCCACATTACTTCTGTTTTTGTGTTTTCTACAAACCTATTATTCACCCTCCCACTATACTCCTTTTTAGGTATCGCCTAGGCAGCGTATGTGCTGTCTATTCAAGACCTTTTGTTTTCGATCAGTGGGCTTGTAGTCCGCCATTGATTACCATTGGTTGGCCTCATTGCGATTCTCTTTTGCTTGCTTTTTATTGGTCAGCTGCTGTAGACTTTCTTCATCTTCATGTGTTTGTCCCTCTGCTGGTGCATGGAAGCATTACTAGTGTCCTTCTACTCCTCTTCTTTTTTTTTTTTAAGGAATTACTTTTTTCTTTCTATTGGAGCACTCTACCAGAGTGTCGTTTTCAGCTTGCTCCTTTGTGTGCTTCTCCCCTTTGTGTTCCTCCCTCCCTTATCTGTCGCTTGCCCCAATCCATTGTTGTCCATGTTGCTTGCCCCACCCGCCCTCCTCCTTTCTGTTGTTGTCTGTTGCTTACCCCCACCCACTTACTTGTCCTCCCTCCTCCTGTTGTTGCTTGCACCTACAGACCCTCCTTGAGTTGTTGCCCCTATCCACCGCCTCTCCTTTCACTGTTGCCTGTTTTGTTGCTTGTCACTGCCCACCCTCCCTCCTTCTGTTGCTGCCCATGTTGTTTACTTGCCCACTCCCAGCCTCTTTTCGGCCAGCAATAAAAACAAAATGCTATGACATGTCAAATTGCTTTTTTTTCTAACTTTCAGTCATGCTGCACAGCTGCTGCGCTGCTGTGCAACATGACTGAAAACAATTAACAAAGGAAATAGCTCTCTTGTTGGTGAGACTGATTGATTTTGCCAATGCCTGTTTTATAAACCCCTCCCAGTTTATTTCCTTTGTTGTTTTCACAAACCAGTCACTCCCCTCCTGCCTTGCTGCCATTTTAATGCATTATTCCCCCTCCTACTTTACTCCCCCTTTTTAAAACAAATTGTAGACCTATTACTATCTCCCCTTCTCTATCCATTCCTCCCCTGTATACCCAGACCTTTTCCCGTTCTTTTTGTCATGCTATCATTTAAAATGAACAATTAGAGGAGCGTGAATTCACACGGTGCTCTCCTTGAATGTCTTAAAGAATTAGTTTTGATTGACATAAGGAAGAGCCCATCATTAAAAGGTCGGTAAATACACTTTTTTCTAAGGTGCATAGAACATCCTCCAGAAAGGACATATTTTGCAAATAGAGGGGAAACCTCCCAAGATTCCCCGAAGCCAGATAGAAATATAGATATTATTTTACCATGCCCCAGTCCTCCTTCAATGTGATAATGCAATAAATAACCTCCACTGGAAAAACTTTAACGAATAAATGAAATAGCCTTCAGGGATCTGGTGGTCAGAGATGCAATTAAAGAGACAGAGAGAATAATTTCAAAGAAAATGGTGATATTACTGCCTTCTTAATGATCTTTTGGGACGCAGCCAAAGCTGTAATAGGGGGTGGGGAGGTTGTACACGTCAAGTTGTTGTCAGAGAAACAGGACCATAAGCTAGAATTAGAAAAGATAGCTTAGTTGAAGAGAAGGCATGAGGACATGAAGTCCTTTAGAATATATAGAAAGCTACAAAAAGCTAGAGGTGAACTGTAGCAAATCCTTTTGGCTGAGACAGCCAGACAAATTCTACGCACTAAGCAAATATATTATGAAAAAGGGAACAAAGCAGATAGGCTTTAGGTCTACAAAATCAAAGTTGACCAGAAGCGGAGCATAGCGAAATGCATTAAAACCCCAACTAGCTCTAGAAAGTCTCAAACCAATGAGATTATTCAGGTATTTTATAAACATTTTTTGAAGTTACACTCTGAAGAGAACACTCTTAAATTGGAGCAGGACAAGCACTTGAAAGAGATAATCTTTCCGAATATACCCCTAAGCTTTTAAAGTCTCTAGATGAACCTATAACTCCATAAAAAGTAATCAAGGCAATAAAGTCTCTCCCAACTAATAAAGCTCTGGGACCTGATGATTTCACTGCCTCATTCTATAAGACTTTTAAGGAGATATTGACTGTAACACCCAGCGGATCCTCTCCCTCACCAACAAACCCAACGTCACCAAACACAACTTCCAAGAAGGGATGAAAGCCGTCGCCACCTGGATAAAGAACAGCTGCCTGAAACTCAACTCCGAGAAAACAGAAGTCCTCATCCTTGGCTCCACTCCTTCCGCATGGGATGACTCCTGGTGGCCCCCCGCCCTTGAAAATCCCCCCCAAACTGACAGACCACGCACGAAACCTCGGCATCATACTAGACTCATCGCTCACAATGAACCGCCAGATAAATGCCATATCCTTGACCTGCTTCAATACCCTCCACATGCTTCGCAATACGTTCAGATGGATCCCAATAGAATCCAGAAAAACTGTCACACGCTCTCATCAGAAGCAGACTGGACTATGGCAACGCTCTCTATGCCGGAATCAACAAGAAACTCCTTCGCAAACTCCAGACCGTCCAGAACGCCACAGCCAGACTGACCCTCGACATCCCCCATCGCGGTCACATCACCCAACACCTCCATGATCTCCACTGGCTCCCAGTCGAAAGAAGAATAGATTTCAAACTCCTCACCCAGGCTAACAAGGCCCTTCACAGCACTGGACCCACATACCTGAACCAACCACCTCTCCTTCCTCGCGCCCAGAAGACACCTCAGATAACCGATCTCTGTCTGGCCACCGTCCCACATATCTACAAGACCAGAACAGGAGGAAAGGAATATTGACTCAAAGGTGTAAACGAAAATCCTGTGTAGACTCCATGAGAAGATATGACCTATAAATATACAACCCATACAATCTGGGGAAACAACCTTTACATCGAGGTCATTAGACCGCGATGCCTTTACAACGCGGTTGTTACAACGACCGTGTTGTTACAACGCGATGCCATTACTAAGCAAGTAATTACATCGACTTGCAGTAGATGGTGCTCTAACATAAGGAATAGTATAATTTACTATTCCAACACCTTCCCTACTGTTGCATAGGCTGGAGTTGGAATAGTAAATTATACATTCCTAATGCTACAGCGCCATCTACTGCAAGTCGATGTAATTACTTGCTTAGTAATGGCATCGCGTTGTAACAACACGGTCGTTGTAACAACCGCGTTGTTACGGAACGCGATGTATTTGCATGCGTTGTAGCATGCTATATTCACAATCTGGTTTCATAACCAGGAGAGTGGCGCACAACTATATGCCTAGCGCTTAACTTTGGACAGCAACGGTACCCTACTGTATTGCTCCATTTATCTCAGATTGCCGTATCCTTGGTCCTTGGATTGCCATATCTGTAGGAATCCTTAAAAATATACAGAATAGACTATTAGCATTAACATCGATGGGTAAAATGCTATGGCTGTCTAGGAAATTACTCTAAAGGGGAAAATTTGAATGAGGCCTGGAATTTCCACAGATTAATAGATACATTCAAGCAGCTGAGCTGTGACCATTGATAGATCGTACATCCCTGGATAGTACGAAACTATATATATATATAGTCTCTCAAAAGTAGTACCAGTAGGTGAAAGGTGATAGATGTTGTGACTTTAATATGGGAGAAGATTTCATACCAAAATGTTTTTGCGTGGACACAAAACCACCAGGCGTGGATCAGCATGCCCCTTATTCCACAGCCCTTCCAGCATAAGTCTGAGCCCTTAAAGAACGCCTTTAACCAAGATGGAGGATTTAACTTCCCTTCTCCAAATTCCACCCTTGAGGGCTCTGGGATCTTCATTCGCAAATCTTCTTCTCAGTTTTATATATATTTATGTTTCAATAGCTGTCTGAGGTCCTAAATGTGTCTGAATAACCACATTGTATCCCTGCATCTCATCTTGTTAGTATTTAGAGAATGTACGTGGCTTTGCTCTCCGCTAATGTCAGCCCTGATCTCTTGTCCAGATATCGAGTGTAAGACTTGAGTGATATGAAAATTATCTTCACTAGTTAGGTGGACGCGGACCTTGATTTGTTCGTGGGCAATGAGCATGCACCTTCTAAAAACTCTCCTAGTCCCAGTGGGACACCCATGTTCCAGAATCAGAATCTAGGGTCTGTCAGGCCTGGAGGGAAGTTAGGGTGTGGAGAATCGATGTCAAGGGAGTGGATCTGTTGTGGAATCCTTTCTGTGGATTATTTATTGCCAGTAGTCTAGTAGAATGGATGTTGACTAGAGAAGAGTATGCCCGCTGCATGAACCGCAGGGGGGTAGAGCCACACATTGTATTGTAGTGGGATGTTGGAAAATTCTTGTTGGATCCATAACTTTTTTGTTTTAGGTCATGATTCAAAGAGGGTGTAATCTGGGCCACTTGGATAATTTGTCTTGTTTATTCATACAAATTCCACATTTTTTGCATGGTAGCCAAGGTTGACATGGGGAATTTGTACAATTTATAACAGCTGGGGGATAAAATTCATGTTAGGTCGCCCTATGCTCCCCATTCATGATGTCCTTGCACAGTGTCTGAAGTAGAGGGGGGATGTTGCAAATATACATGTCCTTTGACCTGGCGAGTAGAAAAATGCTCAAGTGCTTGATAGGGTTGCTGACCATTGAAACCTATTTGTGTCAGCCATGTGTTAGTGTTGTTCTGTGTTTTTCTGTGGGTCAGTGGTACCTATGCCCTGGGACTTGTAGTAATTTATTTTAAATCATGAAGCCTCTTTGGAGATAGGTAGTTCAACCATAAGGGCAATCAGCGACGCATCTGAGTCTGTCATGAAGCAGAGGATGTTGTCCGCAAATAACATAGGTTTATGTTCCATTTCCCCCACCCTACACCGCAGACATTCAAATTTTGACTAATGTGCTGAACCCACGGCTCCATCATTGGGGCGAACAGAATGGGGGGAAAAAGGACACCTATGTCACTTATCCCTTGAGATTGGGATACTAGCGGAGAGGTCGCCATTGACCTTGATTTTGGGGTATGCGTTCTTATACTTTGTATACCTCATTGGGGCTTTTATCTTGGGCCCCAATGAGGTTATGTCAGGCACTTTCATTGAGATGAGGCCTGTCAAGCTTATCAAAGGCCTTTCCTGCATCAAGCAAGATAAGGACCATAGGGAGGCTGCTCCTCTTTGCCACCTCCATCAAATCAAGTGTCAGTTTTGTGTTATCCCCCGCTTGCTGTAATTTGGCAAAACCTGATTATTGCATTAATATCTGTTTAGACCACACTGTATGGAGTCTTTGAACTAAAATAGAGGTGAATAGGTTTACTTCACAAAGAAATGCTAAGGGGTGGTAAGTACCTCAGCACATTGTCATCCTTCAATAAGAAGGACAGATGAGAAGGCAGCATTGATTGTGTGTCACTATTGGATTTTAGAAAGTGGTTGAATACCTTTGTTAGGTGGTCAGTTAGTGTGTTGATAAACATTTTGTAGAAAGAGGCAGGAAAGCCGTCATGCCCCTGCACTTTACAGCTGGGCATATTTCTGATCCCCTTTTAATCCCCTTCTGCACCTTCTCTACAGCAATCACCTCTTCCAGCTTTTCTAAACTAGGTTGGAAGTTAGGAGTAATGCAATTGTTTAGTCATCTTTTCTTGTAGGGTCTAAAGGCTGGTGTTTAAAGAGGGATGAGTATAATGCTGCAAATGTATTTATTATTTCTTCCGAGAAGGTGTGTTTGTTGTCACTTGGGGTTAGTATTTATAGGGTTGTGCATTTTTACCGATCTTAGTTTATTGGCCAAGGGCCCTCTCATAATAATTCTGTTTGATATAAAGCAACTTTTGTGTTGCCTCTCTTATTCTGAACTCCTTTCAGATTCTTCGCAAGTCCCTAAGTGTGCATATCATCCCTCCTTGCTTGTGACGAGATTCTGCCTGGGAGAGTAGTTTCAGATTGGCTTTTCTTTGTCTGGCCAGGTGCTTCAAAATTAGAAGTGTGGGTGACCAACCCACCTTGGATCATCGCCGTGGCAGCATCCCAAAGTGTGGATTCATTAAATTCTCCCTTTACCTCTAAATATGTTCTGATTACCTCTCTAATGCTGTCTCGCACTGTGGAGTCTTGGACGGTGATTTCTTTGAGAAGCCACAGTTGCAGATGTAGCTTTTGTTGGGGATGCACTTACTTAAACACAAAAAAAGAAAGTGTGAGAGGTGATAAGGCTTTCACATATCCTCCCATGAAGTACAACTAATCTCATCAAAAAAATGCGAAAAGCCCTTAGATCTGTTCATGACTGTTTAGTGCCACATCCTGCAGGAATATAAAAAATATTAAGAAAAAACATCTCACCCACCAAATGGTGTCATGCTTCATCATTTGCATTTTTCTCACCCTGATAGGACAGTACCACTAGAGCAGGCTCAACCGATTTCGGGAGCTTTTAGATATTATTCTTTTCTGGACGTTTCCGAAGGTCCAGTCAAGATAAAAATGGATATGGATTTACCCAAATAACTTTATTCAGTGGGAACCCACACCATAACTAAAAACTAAGATACTGATGCCCATCAAGAATCCAATGTTCCGGCATCTCTAATATGCCAACATGTTTCAGATGAATTAAATATATCTAAAAGGTCACTCTGCCTTCTTCAGGGCACCCAGACCTCCCTACCTACCCTCATCTAATTCTAAGGGAGTAGTGAATGTGAGGAAGCATAAGGGTCTCCTACCTGTATATATTTATGAACCTATCTCACACCAGAAACAAAGTATTCGTTTCTTACATAAATTAACATGAATAGTTGGCTCTGGTGGGCACGACACACCCACTCATGCTTATATCAAAAACATATACATTCTTGTGCGTAATTAAGTGAGACCCACTCCAGTCTAACATTACACATCATGCCAAGGTGGCCACTCCTAACTCATATATACACACAACCCTATAGGGACCACCCTTAGGGCTGGGATATATGGTTTTGAATGTGAATGGGTTTTACTCTATCTTACCTAAGTAAGGTTCTTAAGCAAGTCCCATCGGCTCGAGGTGGTAGACGCTTCCTTGTAGTCACACTCTTGGGAGTAATCTACATAATTAACCATTACGTTGTTTGTACGTAGCCAACCTTATCTAATCTATCTAGAAAGCATACAAGTATCTAAAGGTAACCATTGTATTTCCTAAAAATAGCTACCCTTACTTGTTCTCTATAAACAGTATATATTTTCTAAATAAAACAATGAAATATATTTGTGAACAACGTAACACGTCTATGCAGTATTCGTTGTTACTATTCTTTCAAAAAGGCTGAAATACGCACGTCATCATGTCACCCAACAAATGGACAATACCCCACATTTTAAATGGCGATTGGAAGCTCCTTAGTGATTCCATGGAGTGTGGTCACCATTTGTTGTTGCTGTAACATATAAGTTGCCAATATACAACATGTATCTTTGTGGTGTTTCACCACGCGATAGCTATGTCAGTTCATAATCGCCCTTAGATAGCGATATCACATCAAAGAACATGAGACAACATATCTCCTGGTGGTATTTCGACTCGCTGTAATTTGTCTGACAGTATTAGCCCTTAGTGATATCACATCAAAGAATGCAAGATAACTGTTGGAAGGTGGGATCCTTCTGCATTTGTACCCCCACTTTTTGCCTGGTGCTAAGCTGGTTTTTATCTAGTCTGACTGGGATCCTGCTAATCAGGACCCTAGTCTATCTGCTTTCTCCCTATACTGTTATGCTATATACTTAGGTACACTCCAGATTGGAAACTGGGGTACCCATGTACCCAGGGCATAGGTACCCCAGAGGCCTCCCATGGGCTGAAGCATGTATTATACCACCCATGAGAGGCCATGCAAAATGGAACTACAGGTCTGCCATTGCAGCCTGTGTAAGTTGGTGCATGCACCACTTACTTAAGATATAGGTGTACTAAATCTAAGGGTCACTACACTTAAAACCTATGTCACCCCTATAGCAGGCCTTAACAATCCTGAATTCAGGGTGCTTGGTTCTAAGTGAGAGGGTGCCATTGCATGAGCAGGACACCCCTGCAGCCTACGGAGTCCATTCTCCCGGGTTGTTAGTGAAGCAGCCATTACGACATATAGAGTGGCATTATGCGACCGCGTGATGGCCAACTCTAAAATGGCTGAAAGGAACCCTATCGTGTTTGGTGTCGAACATTGTGGAATCATACCCCCACACTGGTAACCGGTGTGGGAGGTATGATTCCACCCCTCAGAAGCGAGCTTTGTTGGGTCCCTGGTGTGCCCGGTACCAGCCTTCTTGTCCCGGGCAGCCCAAAATGGTTGCTGCCGACCAGAGACACATTTCTGCACTCCTGCTGCTGAGCCAAGCTCGGGCAGGGGAAGGCAGAATAATAGGCATCCTGTCACAGGGAGGTGTGACCACCTCCCAGACAGGATTTAGTGTATTAGGGCTGGGTGGGTGCGCTTGCCAGCGACCGAAAGTCTGCATGAAGGGCACATTTGGTGTTCCTGTGCATAGTCCAGTTCAAACCAGTCCTGGGAGCCGATGGCTCCTGCTCTGGCGCGAAACTGGACAAAGGGCATGGGAGTAACCTCCCCACTGTCCAGACCCTCTCCTGGGAGGGTCCCCTGAATCTCTCCAACCCTCTCCCGTGGGTACAAAAGGGCTTACCTGGCTGTAGGACCCTAGATTCGACGTGGACAAGATTCTGATCAAGAAACCACTGACCTTCGACCGTCTGGACACTCTGGACTTCGTTTGCGCCCGACTTCGTCTCCCTCTCCGTCCAAAGCATTGTCTGTGCCCGTGCACCATACAGGCTCCGTGCAGGACCTGTGGAGCATCAAGGACAACTGAAGATATCTCCCATGGAGTGAAGGAGTCACTCCCCTGCATTCGCAGGCACCACATCACGACTGACCGGTCTGCTGCTCCTGAGCTCCTCCGGACTCCGAAGGCTCCAGCAACACAGGAGGTGGGTTCCTATGTCGCTCGAGGTCCGAGCTGCCCTCTCATCAAGTTTGAGGCCAGAATCCCTCTAGGTTGCTGCAATACCTGTACCCCTGTGCACCGCCTTCATTTGCAGTTGCATATGCTTGTTGGCTTTTCCCGAGCAAGTGCATTGGGCTCCGAGTAGCACCAACCTCTGGCACCATTTCCTACCAAGAACTTCGGCCTCCTCGCACCGAGTGCTCCGTGGGCTGTTGTTTGGTGAAATTGCTTGAGGTCCTCTCGCGACTCCTGTGCCTCCGGCCTGAGAGTCCACTTGAGGGTCAACTTTGCTTTTCTTGGGCTCCCTGGTTGCTACAGGCTTGCCCTGACTCCCCTTGCTTTGATGAGTCTCCTGGACCTTGCTGGTCCGAACCATAACCTTCTTTGACCTTCTGCGTGGGTTGTCGCTGCCAAGGCTTGTTGGTGCTCCCGCCGGACACTGAACCCTCAGCACTCGACATCCTTTGTGGGACAGCTCGTATCCGGCTCCTGGTCGTCCTCGACGTCTCCTGGTCCCAGTGTCTGCAGAGTCAAGAACCCCCACAACGCACCTTAAGCACCCCACATCGGTGGGCATTCGTCTACCGAGCCCCTGGTCACTCCTGAGTGACCCTGGCCCTGTCCCCTCTGCTTTCAGGTACTCTTCGACCAGAATCCACCTCTGTATTCCAACAGACACTTTTCTTCCTTTCAGCAGTGGCTCTTCTTCAAAGTCCTCCATTGAGATCGACGGCGGTTTCTGACTCCACTTCAGACCTATGCACCCGGCTCCCCTGGGATAGCTAACTCTGGTACTACGGTATCCACGGATGTGGTGGCTCTCCAACCTCCTAACTTCCACTGGGTTTCTTCGAAGTCTACTAGGAAGGGTCCTTAAACTTTAAAACTTCAACCGCGACTTCCCCATAGAATTGAACGGAGCACGCGGTCGTGTTCCCACACTGCACCCGCCCTCCGTGGGGTGCCTACTTACTCACCTTGAGTGGTTCCTTGGGTTCCCAGCAATTCTTCTTCCTCTAGACACTGTCTTGATTCGAGTCGTGGTTCTTATACCACTATTTTACTATATGGTCTGGTCTCCCCCTGGAGCCCACTGTGTATTAGTGCTATTTACTATTGTTTCTGTGCTACAGTATTGTGTGCTTTGTGAGTATCTTCGTGTAGAAGGTACTGTGTCGTACTAGAGAGTGTTATATTAATAAAGACATATTTCTATAACTACTGTGTGGTTCTCCTTTCATTTAACCAATACTATAAGGTTGCGTTCTGGTAAAACAAGCTGCTTAACATTCCTTCAAGACTAAGCCTGAAGGCTGCTCTCCACAGCTACCACTTGGATAGCTTTCTGAGGTTATCTTTGACCTCTGAAATCACCATAAGGGTTGTTTGGACTGGTGCAAGGTGCCCACTTTAATTAGTGGACAGCATATACCAGGCCAACTTCTCACAGTAACATATATGCAGTTGGTATCTCTCCACGCAATACCTTGCTGAGCCTTAATCGCCCTTGCTTAGCGATATTGCACCACAGAACACAAGACAACAAAATAGATTGAAGCAAACCTTAACGCTTGGCAGAGGTCACCCACATTGTAACTTTTCAGCCCTTAGTCCTATTTAGTTGGTGACAACATTACCGAATAGAAGAACACTCAGATTTTATCCTAGTAGGCGCAAAAGAAATCCGTAACCCATAGACCCCCCCTGAGTCTTCTGACTGCCCACACTAGAAACACAATTTATATAGCAGAACCCCTTATCGGGAACTCACTGCTCCAGGGGCACAGTGTCTCTACTAAGAGTCCCCGCCTCAGCCACGTTAGACGAGTCGGGTAGTGCGGGCAGCCATTTTTCAATGAAGGAAACAACCACCTCTCCTATACGGATCCCAGCATGGAGCGCAGATCACACTACATATCCGTGAAGCGGTATGTATGAAAAATGTAGTCCTTTGTATCCCGTGATACTTGATATAGTTCTATTTACAGATGAGATGAATTTATCTCATCGTCAACACAGTTTGCTTAAAAAAGGTATATTAATAAAGGTTTAATTTTGGGTTCTCAATCTAGTATGAACTATACAGAACATTCGAGTGTGCAAGGTGATAGGGGAATACCCTTATCATACAGAAAATATATTCCCACCATTGCGGACATTTTGTGATCAAACTAATACAAAAGGATGTCTAGTCCTTTAACATGCTTTGTATATACAAGTGGAAAGGGGGGGGAGGTTATCACATTTGGAATCATTCAGTGAGTAACAAACAAATTGTCAGGATAATAATAAAACCTCAGGCGGTGAAATGGGTAATCGCTCCATTAGTGGGTCTGCAGCTAGTTCCAGACAATGTCATCATTAAGGTCGCATGTATCTGTCCTCAAACTATAGGTCCAGTGTTGGTCATAGTAGAGTAGTTTATTTGGCAGTTGGGCCATATTTCCCACCACCTTCTCCGAGACTACTCATCTCAAATAATTTTCGGTGTGGCCCATCTCTGTGTGGCCCATCTCTGAGAAGTGTCTTTCCCACACCTAATGGTGCTCTGGTGTTCATTGTTTCTGACTTTTACTTTCATAGTAGTCATTCCAATATATCTTAGTTTACAGGGGCAAGTAAAGCTATAGACCACATTAGTTGTGTTACAGTTTGTTTCTATCTTAAGTATCCGAAGGGTCTTAAGACCTGGGTCCTTAGTTTTTCCTTTCTAAAGATATGGCACATACATTACAACCACTGCAGAGGAAGTGTCCTTTGACCATAGAAGTATTACATAATGAATGTTTGCTAGGATCTTGTCTTATGTCCTGTGTGGACAATCATATTCTAATCGACTTATCTCTTCCGAATGAAAATAATGGGGGTTCAAAATCTAATGATACTGATGTTAATATTCTCCAGGTCTTATTGACCACTTTCTTAACTATGTTTAATAGGGGATCATATGTGGTAACGCAGATTAATTTATCTTGATTTGTTGGGGATGGCAAGCCATATGCAGCCAGATTAGGGAATGGCCAGGTAAGACTTTAACTCCATGGCTAGAAACGAAGATGCTAGTTTGGAGTTCTCTGATGAGCAAGAAATAGTCTATTCTGGAGTAGGATCTATGGACACAGGAGTAAAACGTGCAATGCAATCTTACCCTCCCTCTCTCCCCTCCCACCTCCCTTGTGTTGATGCCTCCAGTTATCCACAAGCTCCAGGTCCTCTATTGCATTCACTACGGCTGTTGGAGAGGAGGCTGTTGAAGTTCCAGTGTGGGATTTATGCAAATGAGGTTGGAGGGGCACATTAAAATCTCCTCCTATTATCAGCCCTCCGACTGAACTGGGAAGCTCTAGGGAAAAGATCGGAGTAGAATCGTTCTTTGTTGTCATTAGGGGCATAAATCACTAATGAGGTCAGAGGAGTCTGGCCCAGTTTACCCCTTTTCCCCTTTATCCTACCTTCTTTGACTTTGTGCTTGGCATCTAAAGTGAAATTGGCACCCCTGTGCAGGACGATAGACACCCCATTTGGTTTAGTTTTGTAGGTGGAAGGATCTTGGAGTGGGAACCAGAACGATCTCAGCCTAGGGATGTCTCTTTCCAGCAGGTGTGTCTCCAGTAAAAGGGCCACGCCAGCCTCTCTCTGCTTAAGACGTTTGAGGATGGCTTTATGTTTGATCAGGTAATAGAGGCCATGTATTTTTAGCCACCCACCTCCCACTCCATCCCACCTGGTATGAAACTACTCGGGAGCCCAAGCCATTTGTAAACGCCTAAACTACAGAGTCTAAATGTCATGATCCGTACACAGAACAAGATAACAATAAAAATAAAGCAATTATGAAAAAACAACCTTTGACCCCCACCCCCTCCCCTTCCACCCATGGCCTGCTTCACCAGCAGGGTCCCCCAGGCCTGGGAGAGCAAAAGAGTAGCTATGATAAACTATAGTCTTCTATTGAGGATTGGGACAAGCTCCATGAAAAAGGGAGGACCCTCGCTCCCATAATGATCCACAGTATCCAAACAAACCTCGTGGTGTCAAGATTCTAGAAGATTGGAAATGGCAGACAATAACAAGTTGCTCAGTCAGGAAAAATGCAGAAGAGGTTTTTCAATTTTGCCCTGAGGATGGATGATGACTTCCCCTCTCCTGATGTTGGCAAAGGCGAAAATTGTCTTTGCGTCATGTCTTTATTCTTGTAAGTTTCCATTCTCCTCCGATAACATATGTGACCGACAGAGCGGACCCTTTATCTGGTGGTAGGGCATCCTGAAGGCTGGGTGCCTCTTTTGCCTCCTGGACTTCCCTGATGCCAACGCGTTTTCCCCTGATGGAGAAATGCAGGCGGAATGGATAGCTCCACCTCTAGGGCATTTTCTCATTTTGGAGGTGGGCAGTAGTGTCTTTGAACTCTCTGGGTTTGGCTAGGGTATGCGGTTAAATATCGTGGAAGAGAGTGCTATCACTCATGAAAGACACTGGTTCTGGTTTGTGAGCTGCTGCTAGAAATTGCTTTTTTTCCTGGGAGAAATGGATGCATGTCAGCAGTTCTGGTGCCAGGTTTTTCCACAGTTGGAAAGTCGAGAACACTCAGTGGGTATGATCAATGCAAATCAGTAGCACATCAGGTAGCTGAAGTATTTGGTTTAAAAGGGCCAGTGCATGTGGTTCCAGGTTATCATTTGGCACCTCTTTATTAATACGAATCTAGGCAGATGTTTCGCCTACAGTGATTTTTAATATTGTCGACCTTTTCTATCATTGCAACGTTTTGCTGTTTGAAGGAGTCGATTCAATGGAGTGTTCATCCTGCTCATGTACCTGCTTCAACCTGGTTAAAGCACAATTCAGCTTTTTGAAGTAAGTGGTCCATGTTGGAGAGTATTATTAGCAAAATCCTGCCACAAGAAGGTTATATCCTTGTGGCTTGCAAGCCGATGGCGACGGACGCGTGAGCTTGCTGCTCCGCACCGGCCTACTTATTTCTCCTGCCTGACTGCTGTTGCCCCGCGTCCGGGGGCATGCGTCGGACCTCCCCGCTACTGGACAGTACCTGGGGCTGCCGTTCGGGCATCCCGAATGCCCGTGGCGCTGTGGGCGCCGAGAGGAGAGAGGGGTGAAGCTCCGTCACTGGGACCCCAAGATGGCGGCGCGTGTTGAATTAGAGTGCCCAGCGATCATGGAGATGGCCGTCCCGGTCCCGGCGGCTGCCGCCTTTGCCCCAGTGATTGCGCGAGGGCTTTGAAGGTCTGGACGAGCGCCGCGGGGGCCGCTGAGGCGCGACCTGGGAGCTGCAGCAGTCACTCGACGAAGGGCATTGAGAACGGTGCCGGAGCTCCCGTGCGCTTGGTTGCGTTGCCGGTGGCTGCTTTGGGGCCGGGTCGGATTGCCCCTGAAGTGCCCTCCTATATACATTGCCCCTGAAGTCCCATCCTGTGTCCATGGGCGACAGGGGAGACCCCCCCCCCCCCTTTTTGATGGACAGTTCGGACGTTGCTCGCCACTGGTTGTGGTGCTGCCCACGGGAGCCGGCCCCATCTTGCTGAGGCACTGTTGGTCGGGGCTCTTCCGCTGCGGTGCCTTTAGAGCATACAGACCACTATTTTGAACGCTGGGACGGGGGTCTCCTAGTGGCAGGCGATAACTGGAGGCGGGGTCGCTCTGGGCAGGCCGCCGCCTCGGGATCATACCAGTGAGAGTGCTGTGGATTGCTTGGGGGCCTGGAAGCCGTGGCTGAGGTTTCTCTCCCCCCCTTACCCCCCCCCCCGAGTGCTGTGCGCCCCTCCCTGTGGATTAAGACTACATGGTGTGAAGCCCGAGCATATATCCCCGGGGACTCAGAATTCGCGCCCCACTCATTGGCGGGGGAAGTGGTCGCTGATTGGCCACCCCTGCGGAGGCACTGTTGCTCTTGAGATCCTGGCACTGCCGGGGGGCGGTCTGGTTCCGTTCCTGCCAGCGCTGCTGCACACCACATTTCCTGCCTGCGGAGCTGTGGAGGGCGCATTCTCAGGGGGCACTGTCCCGCTGGTTGTGGTGGTGGTTGCGGTAACCGGACGCTGGCGATTGGGGCTTCGTGATTGATGCTGACTCACGGCGGGGACAGTGCCTGATCGATCCTGTTGCACAGCTACGGGGGACTGGCACCTACACCTGCCCCGGCGGACGAATTGGTAAGTCCCATTGTCTGTTTCTGATTGACGGGTGGCGCTACTCCCCCACGGACATGGGGAAACCTAGGGGCAAGCAGGCGGGGGCTCCCCCGGACCAGGAGGACCCGGCCCCGGATCACAGACGACCGGATTCGCCTGTGACACCCGCTGACCATTTAGTCCAGCAACAATTGGCGCAGATCTTGCAGGCTATAACAGATACCAAGGAAACACTGCATCAGGACATTGCCAATGTTGCTGGGGCTCCTGCGGGCAGAGCACACCAAGCTGGTTGACCGGGTGAAACGAACAGAGGCCTCTCTGGCGGGCATGGCACCGGTGCAGCAGTCCCTCTCTGCCCAGATGGGGGATATCTCCCACAGACTTCAATCGTTGGAGAAGAGGGCTGAGGATGCTGAAGGGCGCAACCGTAGGAACAACATACGAGTGCTGGGTCTTCCGGAAGGGATAGAAGGGTCTAGTATGATCACATATCTGGAGGACTGGCTTTGCGATGTGGTGGCTCCCACTAGGTTGACTCAGTTCTATACCCTGGAAAGGGCCCACCGCGTCCCTGCCCGGCCTCCGGTGCCGGGAAGACCTCCTCGCCCGGTGGTGGCCCGACTCCTTCATTACAAGGACAGGGATTTCCTGCTGCAGAAGGCTCGCTCCTCAGGACCTTACACAGATAATAATAGATGAGTGTCGATCTTCCCTGATTATACGTTGGAGGTCCAGCGACGCCGCACGTCCTTCTTAGCGGTCAAGAGGGCACTGCGGGATGAAGGGCTTCAGTACTCCTTGATGTTCCCGGCTCGGCTGCAGATTATTATTGACGGCAAAACACACTTTTGCGACGACCCCAAGGAGGCTTGGGACTGGGTGGAATCCTACAAAACCAGCTGCGGCCCGGCGGAACGGAGCCACACGCCTCCACCTGGGGAGCAGCTCCCACGAAGGTCTCGACGGACAAGGCATCGTCGCACTCCCATGCGAGCGCCTAGTGCCTCCCAGACGGTGAAGGAGAGGTCCGACGCACTGTGGGCGGTGTCAGAACTGTTGCAGGATCATAAATTGCTGTCCGGAGCGGAAACTGGATCAGAGAAGGCGTCTGATGGTTCGGACTCGGATGTATCCTGCGATGGCAGTGTTAAGCTACCCCATGTCACTCCAGGCACAGCAGATGAAATTATTTGAGTACTCTGTTGCTTTTCCTAGATCTGTCTCGCTCTTTCTCCTCCCTTTTATCTGTTCTTTATCCTCTTACCGGGCCTCCTGGCTCTAACCTGTCTCTACCTCCATTGCTGAGTTGTTGGGCTGGCGGGGGAAAATCTTTAAGCTATTGCTATGCGCCCCCGGACGGGGGGCAATGTGTGTGTTACTTAAGGCATAGGCACTGAGTTGATTATTGTGTACGTTGCAGGGCAACGCCGGCTGGCAGCTGCTTACCCCCTTGTTACTCTGTAGTTACTGGAGGATACTGAGTGTATAGTTAGTTTGGATGGGGACTAGTGTTTTAGTACCTGTTCTGGGGAGGGGTAGTTGGGATTTCTATTTGTTTTGTAATGGGTTGGGTATGAGACTTCGGCGTGTCACCTTAAACAGGTTACTAGGATACTGTGCACAGCTCCACCATGGGTTTGTTACTTGAACTGAAATGCATATCATGGAATGTCAGGGGCATGCATACAATGGTGCGCCGTCACAAAATACATGCGTACTTAGTGCGTAGAGGGGTCCATATCGCTTTCCTTCAGGAAACACACATCACCAGACAAGAGGGCCTCGCCCTGCAACGTAGATGGCGGGGTCAGGTTTTCTGTACAACTTACTCTGCTTTTGCGAGGGGAGTATTAATATGGGTCCGGGCGGGGGTTCCTTTCCAACTCACGCATCAGCTTACAGACCCGGAGGGTAGATATGTGATGGTTGCGGGACGACTAAATGGCAGGGACATAGTGGTGAGCAACATCTATGCACCCAACACAGAGCAGCCGGCCTTTTTCACCCAGCTGTCGGGAAAGCTGGCACCACACCTGACTGGATCAGTGATTATGGGTGGTGACTTTAATTCTATTTCTGACGTCTTGTTGGATAGGTCCCATCCACCCCTCCCTGACGCACCTATTCATAAGATCTCTAAGGCTAAGAGGGATTGACAGCATAGATGGGGGTTAATTGACACGTGGAGGGCACATCACCCGGGGGTACGTGACTATTCCTTCTTCTCGGCACTACACGAGCTCCATGTTCGCTTAGATGCGATACTCTGCTCCCCAGATATTCACGCAGCAGTCAAACATAGTGAATACCTCACCAGGACGCTCTCAGATCATAACCCACTTCTCCTGCGGGTTCATTGGGTACACGTGCGCCCTGCAATTCCGACATGGCGCTTAAATCCAGAACTATTGGAGGATCAGGCATTTCTGGTGGTGGTGGGTACTGACATTGCCCAATACTTTCTAGAGAACACTGGCACAGCTTCATCGTCTGCTGTAGAGTGGGATGCGTTTAAAGCTGTGGTGCGGGGACACTGTATTACCAACATGGTGGGGGTTCGTAAGACACTACTACAGGAGATAGAGACTGCGGATCAGCGCCTGCGCCGGGTGGAGCAGAAACGGCCTGGGCACCCTGATAGGCAGTGGAATCTACTGGAGGCAGTCGCCACACAGGTCGAGAGACTGCGCTGTTTTGATTATAAAAAATACTTAGTGCGTGCTCATGCAGAGCGAGACAAGTCCGGAGCACTGCTGGGTTGGCTGGCCAACCCAGCTAGACGGGGGACGGTCATATTAGAATTGTGTAGCCCAACTGGTGAAGTTTGCTATACCCAGCAAGAGATTAATGATCAGTTCCTTGTTTATTATAGGGAACTCTTATCAGAGTAAGGTGCTGCTGAATGATGGGGTCCTTGGAGATTTTATAGCTGCAGCAGATCTTCCAAAGCTAGACAGGACACAGGCGGAGTTGCAGGTTCAGGATATTACTCTGGGGGAAGTTCGGGGGGCAATCAAACACATGGCGCGGAAAAAGACCCCTGGGGCTGATGGCTTGCCGATTGAGTTTTACCTGACCTACATTGATCTGCTGGCTCCTAAACTAGTGACACTTTTTAATGAAGCGAAGCGGGCGGGCCAATTGCCTGTCACCACTCGTGAAGCAATTATTATTCCACTGCTGAAGCCAGGGAAACCACCTTCTGATAGGACTGCATATCGCCCACTGTCCATGCTCACCACTGACTACAAGATTTTAAGTCGGATCTTGGCTACCCGGCTGCTCCCGCACATGGTTCACTTGATACATAGGGATCAATCGGGTTTTATCCCGACCAGGAACACAGCCATAAATGTGAGACACCTGCTTCGTATATTAGAAGCTGACACTTATCCGAAAGATTCCGCGGCCATTCTAGCGGTAGATATAGAGAAAGCATTCGACAGTCTGGAATGGCACTATTTATTTCAGGTCATGCGCAGTTTTGGCCTGGGGGATACTTTTGTAGCTTGGACGGCTTTATTATACAATCATTCCACTGCTAGGGTTAAAACGGGAGGGTTGATCTCGGACGCCTGTGTTGTGAGTCGTGGGACGAGGCAGGGCTGCCCACTCTCCCCTCTATTATTTGCCCTGGCGCCGCTGGCGGCCCAGGCCAGGTCGGGGTTGCGGTATCCTGGGCTTTGCGTACATGGGCAGTATCACCACATCGCGCTGTACGCTGATGACTTACTCATGTTCTTAGCGAATACGGCCGACGCCCTCACCGGAGCAAAGCGTCTCCTTGATGACCTTGGCACCGTTGCGGGGCTTAAGGTGAATTGGGCGAAGTCTTGCCTGTTCCCTGCTGCTCCATCGGACGGGGGTCCTCTAGCTATAGATGGGGTGCAATGGGAACATCGATGCCTGACGTACTTAGGGACCCGAATATATCATGCACAGTCTGACTTACTGGAGGGTAATCTGGGTAGAGCCATCCGGGGTCTTAAGAGCAACCTTGAGTTTTGGGGAACACTGCCCCTCTCGGTGGCAGGCCGAGTGGCCCTCCTTAAGATGGTGACCCTCCCCAGGCTGCTGCACTATTTTAGAACCTTACCTGTTTGGATTCCAGCCTCGATTTTCAAACAGCTTCAGGCTATGATTACAGGGTTCCTCTGGGCTGCTGGCAGACGGAGGGTGGCGCTGAAAATCTTAATGCGACCAAAATCGGAGGGTGGACTAGCGGTACCTGACCTGGAGACATACTATTTGGCGGCCCAATTGCAGTGGCTTACCCAAGCAGTAGCATGGGAATTTCGCGGGCCGGGTGGCCAGGATGGCGGGCAGGTTCCTGGGCGGATACTCTCTCGAATTATCTTGCAATTACCGTTACGGCCAAAGGCACTTTCTAACGAAGTACGGACATTTCGGCTTTGTTGGAACAGGAGTCGGAGGAGGGCGCAGATCGCGCGTCCTTATGCCCCTGAGATCCCCTTGGCCATGTGCACTGCTCTTCCCCATGGGGGTTCCTGGTCCGCGTTGACCGATTGGAAGGAGAAGGGTCTCGCTACACTGGGGGACTCTAACGAGGACAGCACCTTGGTCCCCTTTGGTTCATTGCAGGAACGATATGACCTGTCTCGTGGGGATTTTTTGCTCCATTCTGCGCTCGTTGCGTCCATTCAGAAACACTGGAGAGCCGGGCTGATTGAGCCACAAACCTCTATGGCCTACCAATATGTGGTGTTGGCGGCTGGAACCTTCAAGGCAGTTACTTGCCTTTATAGGCGTATGACGCATGAGGCACTGACTCCATTACTGACACTACGATGGAAGTGGGAGGGGGATTTAGGGGAAGAGATCCCTGAGAAAGCATGGGCCGAGTTAGTTGAACGGGCATGCAAAAGCACTAGAAATGCCCGCTTTCAATTGGTGCATTTTTTTTATTTTACACAGGGCGTACCTTCCCCCGGCAAAAATTAATCAATATTTCGCTATGGATACGGCGATGTGCCCGCGCTGCAACACGGGTGGTGCAGACTTTCGTCACATGATGTGGGACTGCCCCCAGCTTGGGTCTTATTGGGAAGAGGTTATTACACTGCTGCGTGAAATCACTGAGAGAGAAGTAGAGCCTACTATCGGCCTGTGTTTACTCCACTGGTTTCCCCATACCTCCAAGAATAAGATTACTAGTAAGTTTTTGGACCTAGGCCTTCTTTTGGCTAAACGGGACATTACAACACATTGGAAATCTAAGAAGGGCCCCAGTGTACAGAGATGGAAGGCTGAACTCCTTAAATGGACGGAATGCGAGGGTACCGTTCGACTGCAGCTTGGTAAACGGGCAAATAGTGAGAAAGCTCTAGAGGCAGCAAGGGCATGGGACACAGTAGTGGTTCTGCTGAAAATCCCAGACGCTGATTTAGACGAAGATCCTGTGGCTGATGTCCCGGCTGGGCTGTCCTGATTACTATATATTTAATGCTATTCAATGATTTGTGGTGTACGTTCACTGTGACCCTGACTACCTCTGGCACTGCTGGACTTCCGGATGTTTGCTGCAGTCCACCTTTATTGTACTCTTTTGAGTTGCACTTTGGTGATGCCGTAATCTTAGCTATGAGTGACACGCCGGGGTGGGGGGAGGGATAAGAGGGTGGGGGACAGTTTGTTTAGGGGTACTCAATGAGCGGCAGGGGTACATGTTACATTATCACCACTGATAATTGGTTGCTACCCATACAATTAATTATCAAGAGTCTAGCAGTCATTTGGCACTATTGTATTGGGGACGAAAACACAATGTAAATCACTCATGGTGGTGTCGCCTGCTCTTTGGGCGGGATCGGGTTGTATCTTCATTGCATCAGTGCCTGCTTGCATATATATTTTGGTGATGATTAAATTGTTATGTTTGGACATAATAAAAATATATATTTTTTTTTTTTTAAAACCAAGAAGGTTATATCCTTGTGAAATTCCTTTGGTAGTAGTTGGATGTCTTCTTTGGTTGCAGGCGCCTGTGAGACTGTTGAATTTGGGGATTTCTGCATTGTGAAGGGGTCTGACCTGCTTAGAGGGGGAACACCCTCTGCTTTTGAGCATGTAGCATATTTTTGATTGAAGTAATTTTGGGCATTTTCGCTCGGTTTCCTGCCATCACTGTAAATTACCAACTTGCAGGAGATGGAGGAAAATGATGTGCCTCCGACACCGCTACCATCCAGAATTGGGGGCTGATGAATCACACCATTTGGTGGTCTGCAAAGGGGCTCCCAGCCCCCGTCCTTTCGCTGTAACAAAGCTGTATGTCTTATGGGATAGGTGTGGCGCAGCGGCCAGGGCGGCTGACTCCGGAGTGCGGGGCTCACAGTTCGATCCCCAGCGCCGGAGGCAGATCAGCTCAGCATCATGTGATTCTGGGCAATAACTCACTTAATTTCCCCGACGGCCCCCAGCGCCTTGAGACCATTACGGGTGATTAGTTCACGCTTTACAAATACTGGGTTATATTTGTCCGGGGAAACTCTGCTGTAGGCTGTCTGAGGTGGTTATTGTTATGGTTTCTCTTGGTCTTTGGGGGCCATTCGTCACGTGTTGTCTTGTTCTTCCCGGTTGTGGGCCGTTCTGGTTAGGATAGGCTTTATTCCGCTAGTTATGTGGAGAAGGGTATGCCATAGTCCAGCCCACTGAATGCTGCTCCAGGCGGGGATCAAGTATTGCTGCTAAATCCAGGCAGCCGTGTCTGAGGAGCCACTAGTCTCCATCCCCTCTGTTGCCGCCCACTAGGTCACAAGGGCTTCTTCTAGGCGGTGGTCTCCAATGATCACCCTGAGTCTTTCTTCCAGGCTCTGGGTCACAGCACTGCTGGTTGCCCACTGAGGAAGCTTCAGTCCACGTAGTGAAAACGGACTGGAAAGCTGCCACCGCCCTGCCAGCCAGTCACCAAGGTTTCCTCCCCACCTTAGACACCTTTTAAGAACCTTGAAGGTTCATTTTAGAGAAGCCTTTGTTGCATTGTAGGCTCAGGCAGGGACCCGAAACATGGAGCTCAGTGGAGCTGTCTCTTCTCGTGTCCCTGCCCTGGCCACGCTCCGCAATGACTTATTTTTGAAAGGTAAACCTCTTATTCAAGTTGACACCTGTCGGCGGTGAAACCCTGAAGAGTTCAGCATTTTTCATTGTACCCAATTATTACACTGCCACAGGACCCCAAAAGATAGTCACCATTATGGATTATATACATAAAGGCCCTTTTCAAAGATCATGAGACGATTATATCAGTACCTAGCAGATTCCCTGACCAAATGTAACCCCCTTCCCATTACGTCATTGAATGGGAAGAAGAATTAGGGAGAGAAATAGAAGATCCCTAGGGAACCGCTTATGGGAGGATGCTGCCTCGGCTTCCCTATGTGCTTAATGGACAATAGCTATAAAATTATATTAAGATGGTATTTAACTCCCACCGTCCTCCGCGCAATGTTTGCATCTTCTTCGGAGTGTTGGGGTGGAAGCTACGAAAGGGTCATGATGTTCCACATATGGTGCAATTGTGAGATAATCCAATTGTATTTAAAGAGTATAGTTGCAAAAAATTAAGGAATTTGCTGGCTTGGACTTGAGTATGACTACTCTGACTGTAGTTCTCAGTAACACAGGGGAATAATATAAATATCTGCTGTCTTCACTGAATGGGAAGCTCTTTGTCCACCACCTTCTGCAGCCAGATTAACAGTAGCTCAATTTTGTAGATCCTCATCCTCACCCCTGAAGAAGACAGTATGGTCCAAAGCATGGTCGATATGTGCGATGGAAAAACGCACAGCTGTAGTGTAAGACAGAGTCCCAAAATTAAAAAATGTATGGTCTCCATTTCAGACATACTTAAAACAGCGAGGGAGATTTGTATTGAGTCCAGGTCATATACTCAAGGTGTGTTATATGGATCTGGAATCTGTGATCCCAGCTCTTCCAAAAGCTCCTCCATTAGAGTGCAAAACTTAGAGCAATGTGAGTGGGAGTTGGGATCTATAGTATTAACACAGCCATAGAGAGTACCTTTCATAGAAAGAATAGGATTGGTGGTACAGAATGGTCGTCTGGTGGTTGGGGGAGTGAGTTCCTAAAAGAAGGGAGGGTTGAAACTTTTACTATTTATTTTATCTGATATCTGTTGCATTTTTCATTTGTCTTGATTTTGCTTTCTTAATTTTTGGTATCAAACATGCCTAGTTTGTGCAAATATCGAAGATTTACCCAAGGTGCCATAAAAAATGACAATTTATTAATACGATCTCATGTAAGCTGTAGAAACATCACCGAAGTGGTGAATTGCTACTTCAAACTTGGTTCATTTGAATGAATTTCTTCATTTTAGAAATTTGACAAAATAACATGTTACTATGTGTAAAGGAATAAGACTAGGGATTGAAGGCTGTGTTCACATCCTTAACATTTAAGTGATTTTTTTGGGACTTGCACTGTCACATAGTATATCAAGCACCAGATCTAAGAAGTAGGCATTCTCCTTTCTTCTTTGCAGGTGTTCTCCAGTCTATATGTTGCTTATTGAGTCGGGGAGCCTTACACATTAGGCGGGACATTAATTAATATTTTCTGCTGTATTCTCGTTTTAGGCAACTGGGTCTGTGCCTTTCAGAGGTTGCACGGAGCCAGATCTTCATAGGCATTCTGGGAGACCGGTATGGGCATGTACCTCAGGAATACGATCTACCTAATCTTCTACACTTTGAATGGGTAAGAAGATTTTACTTGCAAGCTTAATAATTGATGACGTGTTAGCAAGAGATTTACTGGTGATCCAGGGGTGTGGAGGATGTTGTTTTACTGCAAAGGGTGTGCATGGCATAGTGATGGAAGGTGGTCTGCATGTTTGCTGGAGGATTTCTTTCATTAAGTAAAGTAATAGGGTTGAGATATTGGTCAAGAAAATATGTTTGATAGATCACCTCTTTGTCACTTGCCACATATCTGTACACCTCAGTGGTGGTAAGGAAATATACAGTTGCCCAATCTTCATGTTTGTAGGATGTAATTGTCAAATTAATCTGGATTTTAGTGGTCTTGATATTCGGGAGGTTGGTCAAAGTCTTTTATCTTTGTGTGATAAAAGTAATGGAGCAGGTTTCTAAAATGTTTGGTCCAGTATTCTGAAAGTTGTTTGGACTGGAGTGCATGTGGTTGCATCTTAGAAGTTTAGGGGGGCAGGATTATTTCGCAGCACCCAATTGTTTTGCCCCTGTGAGGAATTTGGTGATGTCACACTATCGAGTCACAAAATATTGTCCAACAACAATATTGAGTGCAGCATATTGACTACTACTGTATTGTCTTAACAAGTATATACAGGTAAGTGCAGATTTACTATTCTTAGCTCCACATCTACATACCTTCAATTTCTGAGACATGTCCAACTGTCGTAATGGCAAAAAAGTAGAAGATGTCTCGGTTTAAAACCTGTTCAAGCTGCAGACAAAGAAAAATCTACTCTGATGATCAGCACTTACAGTGCATTTATTGTCTGTACTCATCATATAAAACGTCCAGATGCAACATCAGCAAGTCTTTTGCATCTTAACCCTGAAGGACAGGGTAAGGAGATTGGCCTTGTATCTCTTCGAAAGGAAGAGGGTTGCCCCCTCTAAAAGGGTAGACCCCTGCTTAGGGGATTATTCAGTGCAAAGTGCTCTTCAAAGCACTTTTTGAAGGCAGAGTAAAAAGTCACATTGAACTCCAAGAATTGGAGTACACCGGAGAAGTGCCGGTTTCCGCCTCAGTGAATCGGAAAGCCAAGCACTCTTAAGAAATGGCATTGGAAAAGCAGATAAACAACCTGTACCCGAAATGATGTGGAAAATGGATCCTTCTTGGGGTCTGCCAGCTCCCCTACTAACCCCAGCCAGACCCATCATCGATGGGAGGCCCACCAATGTCAGTGAATAAAATGCCATATTCCACAGCATCACTATCGATATAACCTACAACGGCCTCATCGTTAGCCTTTCCATCACCAGCGAAGGTCATAGTGTCATTGACAGCACTGCTGACCATCATTCTATTGATATGCAAAAAGGTCTTTCAGCAGTGACCCATCGAGTCCATCATGGAGGATTTCATCATTGATGACCACCTCAAAGACTCCCACATTGACAACCCCTACATCTGCAACTACCAGGGCAATTTACTTCAGTGTATCTTGTGCCAAGCACTATTCTGTTGACAATCCTGATGATGGAATAAAATATCTTTCTGCCAAGAGAGAACCCTTGATTGTACTAAATGTCTTTGCATATCTACCAGTCCAAATCGTAGATTCAGAGTAGAATGTGGATGTCTGTGACCAAGAAGAAGCTTCGACGTAGAATACTTAGCAAGATGTCCAATACATTTCAGAGTATAAAGATGATAATTAGAGGACAGCATCACAAGAAAGAAGCTTATAATATTTCTACAATGCGCAGAGTTATGAGGGGCACTCTCCACTAAGCCCTCCTTCAGACGATCTTCCTGCACCACCACACACCACAGCAGTTCCTCCATTTCTTAGAGACATGGGTGAAGATGATCTGCAAGGCAGTGACCAGGACATCAACTCAGAAGAGGAGGATAGCAAGGTCCCAGAGCATAAAACCGATGGAGCAGGCGATCGTCAAGTCGAGGAAACATTGAGGGATTTCATCCTGCCCAAGGCAGGAGATAAAACATCTATGCAGCCAGATTCTTCGCTGGACGATATTTCCTGCTTTCATGCCATATTGGAAACAGTGGCTAAAAGGTTTGCGCTGAGTTTCCAGTGTCTTCCACCCCACACAAGACTAGTTCCTGTATAAGTTCAAGAAGAAACCAAGGAAGATGGCAAAGTCAAACCCTATCTTGGACTATGTCTTGTGGAAAGGGCTAAACCTCATGACAAATCCCACAACAATTCAGAGGGCTGCACCATGCCTAGAAAAAAAATATACAGTTTCCGCACTAGAATTTCTAACGGACCACCAAAACCGGTCTCAGTCATAGCAGCAGCTGTACAAAGATGGCGAAAAATCCTTTAGGCAAATAGACAATTGGGGTTGTATAGTTAGCTTTGTGGCTCTGATAACAATGAAAACAACAAGTGCATTAGCCATTTTTGGTCAATACCATTGCCAAATTAAAGCTCTAATCTACTGTTAACCATTCCTCCTTTTTTGATGCTTGGTAAAGTCATCATCCAAGCTACAAAATGTTGTTCCATGTGAAGTACAAACGAGGTTGACATCTCTGGCATAGTTCTACAGTTCTAAATTTCAGGAACACTTAAGTTATGTTCTTTACCCTAAAATATTATTCAATCGTGATGGTATTCTTGGCCTTCTACTGTGCTTTTTTCAGAGATGAAACTTCGAATTGGAATACTACTGTTAACAGGTACAGGATAATCATGTTTGTTATTAAAATTTGTGCAGTATTTTTAAGGGTTACACAGTGCAGTCAGTTTCCCCTGCAGGACAGAGGAGTGGCTCTGTAAGTGTGCAGCATAATGCATACCTCTTATAGAATTTGAGTGCTTCAATGTGTTACTCAGGATTAGGTGTTATTCATAGCCACATGGTATGTACTCCTTTTAGCTACAGTCATATGCACGAGGGGCGTCTATCACAGAGCTAGAAGCCATGCAGTTCCTGAAGAACATGCCCAGCAGCTCCCATTCTAGTGCATTGTTCTACTTCAGAGATCCTACCTTCATCAGGTAAGTGCCGCTTATTCAGATTACATACCTTTTACAGCACAAGTATTTCTCATTCACTTCTAGAGCCTGTGCTGTCGACATGTATTATCCATAGTTTGATCTCGAAAGCAATAAGTTGGTGTGCTATCTGCTATTTTCCAATTAGGACAAAATGGAACAAGTGCTTGCTAAAGCTACATGCAGCAGCAATAACTTGGTCAGTAAAATCAAAAGAAGAGTACACATCACTTAATGTTCTGAATGCATTGGTTCCCAAATAAAGCCTAGATTATTTTTTAATCACCTAATTTTCATACCCAGTTGAATCTGTGTAACTCTATTTGGATATCTTAGCCGTTTCATTTTATATATTCCATTTAGTGACATTCTTGCACAGTCCCTATGTCCTGGAAAAAGCAAAATAAACATTAGTAGGCCAAAATATTTTACTCTATTGGTGATGAATAAAGAGAACAAAGTACCATTTGAGCCGTGAAGAACTAGTTCTTGCATGGGCAGGATGGCAGCATGATCAACAGATCTGTAGCGTTGAGCAAAGTGAGTCAAAAAAGGACCCTGGTCCTCAGTATTAAGAGGCAGGATATTGTTTCCAGGTGATAGTCAGGGTTAGAGCTAGTAGGTGAAAGAGAGAAACCTGTACTAGGCTTTAGGCAGGGGTAGAAACAGTAGGGCATAATTAGAGATAAAGATATTGGTGACTGGGGGAAAGGCCCTAGGGTATAGGTGGGGGTAAGAAAAACAAGACAAGTGTATTGTTTTTTACGTGTGTGCGAAAAGCTTTTTTTGTTTTGCTAATAACTTTGGCACCGTTTGACGAATCCTAGCGAAATTTTCAAAACTAGTATGATGCTCACTTCAGCCGCTGTCTTGAAAGTTTAGTGGTGATCTGTCAAGCGGGGGCTCAGAGAAAGGGAGGGTCCCAAAACGTGTTTTCCCCATGCAATTTCCCATAGGGACTTTAGACACAGCTACAGCCTGAACCGCTGAAAGGAATTACACCAAATTTGGCAGAAAGGTAGATATTGGTCCAGAGAAGTGCCTTTTTCTGATTGGTATAAAACTATTCAGTAGTTTAGGAAATATTACGGGAAATCCAAATTTGTGTATATATAGGGACGCGGATCCTCCGAGGATCCGACAGTCCCTGTGCTCAAATCAGATTGGCTGCTAGCACTTCAAACCAGGATGTTTTGGCAGCCATCTTGGGACTTGGCTAAAGTGAATTTTAACGTGTTGGAGAAAAGATCTGGATGGGCATTTCTGCAGCATTTGAAGCTTGAAATTATGCTACCTCTGTTATTTTTAGAAATTGTCAAGATTATTGGAATAAACATGGATTATGAGGATGACCTGGTTTAAGATCTGATTCTTTGTTGAGTGATTTTAGCAGTGTGGCTCTACACTGGTGCATCTCGGCCTGCCAGTATATTTCTGACACAGGGATGTGTGCCATATCGACTCTTCAGTTTTGTCTGCTCCAAGACACGCAGCCTGCAATGGCAGTGTGCATAGTCTTGGTGGGGGACCCCAGGGTGGCACAGTTTGTGCTGCTGCCCCAGGGGTCCCTCTTCAGTTACAATGCCCTGTGTACCAGGGCTACCATTTATCAGGGGCTTACAAGGTGGCTGAAGTTGTGCCAATTGTGAAACAGTTTTAGGGAAAGCGCACTAGTGCTGGGGACCTGGTTAGCAGGGACCCAGCACACAGTCAGTCAAAGCTGCATCAGGTACCAGGCAAAAAGTGGGGGGGGTACTGCAGCAATAACCCAGTTTCCTACAGTCCTCTCAGGAGGGCACTCCACTGGACCTCGCTCCCTCCAATGCTCTCCTCTTCCACACAGGGCATACTGGTCTTAGCAAGCAGGCAGGCACTGGTGCTATAGGGCAGGTGATCTTGGCTTCCCTAGGTGATGTCCCTTCACCTAGCGGGGATACTAGCAGGCCTTGGTCCCCTATTCCTGGTCACAGATGTCTTGCAGAGCTTCCCCTTCTCACACAGCCCGTTTGGCTGCTTTGCAGATGTCAAATTTTAGTGTCTCAGCCTCGACTTCTTATAGTATTTTTCCAGACACCAAATGTGATTTAGTGTCTTAGTCTTTGAAGTTTTATGTTGGGATTCTGCTTCTTTTGAAATGTACATCTTTCCTTTTCTTCTTTCCTCTTGAAAGGCTGTCTAACCTAGCAGGAAAGACTCCAAAGTTGATAGATCCACAACACAGTTGATGGGAGTGACTGAAGTTCACACCAGGATGTCAGCCTCCGTGATCTGTGCATCAAAAGGTTAATCCTGGGCTCCCAGATCTACTCTTTATGATTCCCTTATCAGCCCCATCTCCTTCTGAGATGTGTCCAGGCCTCTTCCTTGTGATCTATCACTGAATGAGAGAGCACCCTTTTATAAGTGTAAAGGGGCAGTCTCTTCCTCCCTTCCTCTAGTGTGTGTCCCACCCTGCTCACAGGAATGCAACAATACACAGATCTGTCTGGGGGGTGGGGATTTCTCTACTCCTCAGGTCGTCACAAGGCAGGCCAGGGCTTCCCAAAAATGAAACCCAGGATCCTCCACGTAATATACCATTGCTGGCACACTTGCACTCAGTGTACATTCACAGAACACTTACTCTCCAGCGCTGTCACCACCATGCATTGTGCAACTACAGACACACATGCATTCAGCACACATATTCAGTCTGCACACATGTTTTAGTACTGTACCTTTTCTGTATTGTACCAGGGTGTGCTATTTGCAAACACACACACTGCCAGCACACCCACTCCCCGCATTCACTGCGCAACACTTCATGCTTCATATATTGTACTTCACACAAGCACCCAGCACATGCTTCCATTGTGCACACACTGCACAGCATACATCCAACGCAGAGTCCCCACTCCTGCGTTGCGCAGCACTCCACATCTACCTGATGTTGGCCAAGGGTGAGTTAAGCACATAGTAGTTTAACTTTCAAAAAGGTGAATGAGCCTGTAGGCCTCACTCCAGTGACACAGGGTCAAAAGGACCTGTTCACAATTACTGATCACTACACGGTATGATGCCACCATCACACTTGTCCTACTTAAGTCTTGGTGCAGGCGGTAGCGTTCCACCACTATGAGGGTAGCGCTTTGGCGCCCCTCCCGGCCCAACAATACCGCAATCCGTGAGACAGGCCTATGTCATTGCGCACACGCATGATCCATGTTTGCTTATGACAAAAAATCAGTATCAGGAATTCAGTCAAAAGTACAGTTGGACCTCTCAAAATCCTTTTTACTTAATTTGTCCTTGCTGCACGGGGTGCTGTCCACCATCACGGCGAATTCACCTTTTAGATGTGTACACAAATAAATCACCTACTTAGGCATTAAAATTACCCCCCATCCAGCAGACCTATGCAGAGCGAATTTTCCCCCTCTGTTACGACAACTTAAGTCTGACTTAAAAAAAAAGGGGCTCTGCTTACATCACTTGGATAGGCCGTATAAATGCGGTTAAGATGAACGTCCTGCCCCTGCTTCTCCATCTCTTTCAGGGTCTGCCGATTGTGGTTGACAGGGAGTTATTTGTAAAATTAAAGGTAATGTTGACAAAATATGTTTGGCAGGGCCGCAGGGCTCGTTTATCTCACCGTTTACTAACCACAGCGCGACTGCAGGGGGGTTGGCCCTTCCAGATTTCCTCATTTACTATAGAGCAGCTTAGCTCCGCGTCCTGTCTGAATGGTCCCTCATGGCCTCAGATAAACACTGGCTCCATATGGACAGGCTGGTGACAGGGAGAACCATATAGGATCTTTTGGAAACAGAAACCGGACCGACCAAGGAATGTCCATCTTTACATTCCTACAGCTACTACTCTTAAAGTCAGGGATACTGTCACCAAATCTTTGTCATTGACAACTTTCCCGTCACCCTACACCCCTCTTCATTTTAATCCTGCCTCCCATCAGATATGTTCGTGCGTGGGGAGCTGCACTCTTTCGCGAACTGTCTCCTCGTTTCATCTCCCTCCCACAGAGGAATTTCATTACTTCCAATTGCAGCACTGGGTTCAACAGCCTAAGATGCGCATGGGGGCGACCAGGGACCTGCTTCCCATAGAGAGATTTGTACAGGCAGGGGGTACAGCTAAGGGATGCATCTCCTTTTTCTGTTCCCTCCTCTTCTCGGAGGGCCCCTCTCAACACCCATGCCATATAGCTTTCTGGAAGGCCACCCTACAGACCCCTATTACAGACAAACAATGGTGTTCCCTATAAAAAGACATCACCAAATGCAATCGCTCTATGTCTCTAAGGGAAGCCCACTACAAGATCATGTACGACTGGTATCTCTACCCCCAGAAGCAACAAACCCTTTTCCCGAACACGTCAGACCGGTGTTGGCGGGTTTGTGGGCTGTTGGGGGATTTCTGTCACATTTGTTGGGACTGTCCTGCAATCCAGCCCTTCTGGAAGGAGATCCTATCCCAAATAAGACAGATTTTAGGCTACCCAATCTGATTCACCAGGGCACGTCCTACTTGGGGTACGGGACCCCAACTTGAAGCACCAAACCGCGGGTGATCGTTCCATCATGTGGCTATGTCTGGGGGCAGCCAAAATGGCAGTGGCTGCGGCCAGGAAGAAACCGGAGGCCCCCTCCCTGACTCAATGGCACGCGCGGCTGGGGCGGGCGCTGGCCCTGGAACGGATAGCTGATATTATGACGAAGTTCCGTAAAGGGTTTGATTATATTTGGAGCCCATTGGTGGGGTACCTCTTGGAGGGTTTGCCTGTTTGTGCTTGTGGCCCTAGACTGCAGCCCTGCATCTCTTTCAAACCTAGAGCTACCGGGCCCTGTGGCGCCCCCCCTGGGGGGATGCGTTTCATGGGGCGCTGGCCCCTCCTCGCCAGTGTGGGTCTCCCCGCCCCCCCCTCGCCGGGGGTGGGGGGGTGAGATCCTCTGACCTTCTCCTTGATTGTATATTGTCTGCTTCACGCTCTCCCACGATCATTGCAGCTATTAAGTATCACGGAAATGTTTGTTTGTTTCCCTTTTTATTTTTAACGATTTTGTTGGCTTTCGTCTATATATGCAAAGGTGCTTTGTGTGACATGGGGTCGATATGCGACATATGTAACTTTTAAGGGGGGAAAGTAGCAACTGATTCTAGTAGAAGCTATGCCGAGAACTTGGGGAGAAGATGTGTTATATTTCTAGCTATCTAATGCTCTCAGCTTGTGGCAAGACTATGTTGAGCCTTACAAGTGTTATAATTGTCTGTTCTGTGCTTTTTGGAAAGTGCAATAAAAAAGAATTTGACAAAAAAAAAAAGTACAGTTGGGCACTCAGTGCAGGGGTACACGTCTTTTACCTTGCAGAGGGATTTTCCGTCCCAACAGAAAACATTAGCTAGTAACCAGGTTCTGGGGACAGGAGCAGAGGTACACCTGAGACAAATGTTAGTAGTTTTGTCAAGTGCTTGCATATCATGGGAAATTAATTTGTGGCGAGGTAATCGTTACCCTGGTGTCCCATGGCTTAAGATAGGACTTTCTCATGAACTCTTGTATAAATAAATGTTTCACGTTACTGGGGCAGGCTTTTGAGGACTGATGCCTATACAAGAGGGATTGAGGGGAAGTGATAGTGACATCCATGAAGTGGAGAAGTTGTTGCAGACTCTTTCCCCATATTCAAAGCTATATATGTTGTAGGTTAGGAGGTAATGGTCAACTCCCTTTTATATCTTCCTTCGCTGTATTTATGTACTGTATTATCGTCGTCTCTGTGGCCCTCCTGTGTGTTGAATAGTAGGAGTTTTGTTGTTTATGTGGTTCTGTTGATCTGTCAATTTTGGTGGTTATGAACCGGGTTGCTCTCTATGGTTCTTTTCCATGCTGTTTAGTGTTCTCTGTGTTCATTTTTTCTTCAATTTCATTCCTTTCCTTTGGACAGCTCAGTGCCGTACCAGTGGTTACAAGACTTTACAGCAGAATCGGCTGAGGCTGCCAGAAGAATGTCTGATTTGAAGAGCCGTTTGAGCCAAGATGGAGGTGCAAATTATTCCCGGTAAGGCTCTTTCTAGGCAAGGTACTGTATACCAAACCAATGGGAAACTGAACCAGGAGGCACAGGTGTGCATTCAGCACATAATTCAATTCATCTACATGGTGGCCTCGGTTTTTATTACAGCAATAAGTAGATTTTTTCATAGACTTTTAATAACATCTTTATTTATAGGTTTTTCAAGTTAACAGTTGTACAAGGGAAAAATCAGCAAGAACACATAAGTCATCACTCATCCCCCCCCCTTGCCACCCCCAGTGCATAAATACATTCAAGCAGCAATCGTAATGCCGCAGACTACCATTATCATTCTTGGATACATCAGCCGGATATCCCCCTGGTGTGTGCCCCACCCCAACCCCACTCCTATCTACAATCCAATCTGCCGTGCTGGGCATGTCACATTCATTGACGTCCGGCTCCCCATCTGGTGGGACCCAGCCAGTGGTATTGTAAATTACTGTGGCTTCTCTTCTCCCAGGCTTCCGACCACAGGCAGATACAGAGGGCCAGCTCTTACCCTCCCCCAGCAGATCCCTAATATAGGAGGAGGCCAGAACCTGGCAACCGTGCGTCTCTTATTCTGCTCCGTCCTCCCCATAACTGAGAAAATCATGATTGATCTCTACCCAAGTCTCCAGGTCTACCTGAAGTTTATCATCATGTCTGACCCTCCTGAGATGCATTTCTTCAGCCAAGGCCCATTCTATTCATAGACTTTAAAATGGAACTTCTTTGAAGCACCAACTATGATGTCAGACAGAAAAGAAAAGTCAGTACCCACAGACACAGTTGCCCACAGCAAAGGGAGAGCACCTATCACAGTTCTGACATTAACAAAAATGATCAAAAAACAGCAAGTGTTGCTGGTGTCCTGGGTCTGCCTGAGTGATGTGATCAGAGGGCTCATAAAAAGTTCAGCTCCCTATGTGTTCTGGTGCGAGAAAATTGCTCCAAGACTATAATTTTCCTTGAGTGAACTGAATGCAAATGCAAGCTTACTCCAGGATGAAATGTTAGACACTAACGGGTTCGTTCTATGCTAAATCACATTACGCATGTCACTAAACTTCGGGATTTTTTTTTTTGCACAACACAATTTTATTGTTGACAGCCAAATCGGCCCTGGTACATCCAGGGTTGCCAATATTACAAAAGACATAATAGTGATATTGATGCCAACATATTTTCAGTATGAAAATAATACAGTTTGGAAACTAAGAATACTTTGGCAAAAAGCCAAACAACAAACAGCAGTGCCATATCCCCGATATAGAGTCTGAAACATGCAGTTCCAAGCCACCCGAGTTGAAGAGATGCATAATCATAGTCCAGTCCGTCTCTCGATCCTGTCCACATGACAATTCCCCAATAATTGATGTAGGGGGGATGGGCTCCAAGTAAAGTCCCCGGTAGTCCGCCCACCTCCTCCATATTTTAGGATGTTTCTGAGGGCACCCCCTTGCCTTGAAAACAAGTATCTCCAATCCCATAGAGATAAACGTCAGGATTTAAATGTTTTAGTTGGGGTCCCAAGGCATAATGGAAAAATTATCTGTTTGTTTTTGTGTGTCAAAGACACGCTTTCAAATTGTTCTATTTTTCAGCTACTCGTGTGAATGGGGAGGTGTGGCTGATGGAAAGCCTTACGTCAAGGGACTGGAGGAATTTGGTTCCAAGGTGCTGCAAGATGTTTGGGAGTCCATAAAGAAAACCTATATCATGGTAGGAACATCTATGAACATTGTTTCACTCAAATTATTGAGCTCTAGATGTTCCTCTATGTCGTGTCTCAAAGCATTGAGGATAACATTATTGCTTCCTTTCTTCTCTTTGCCCCGTCACTTTTTTGGTCATAAATGCTGGGAGAAGTCTATCTTTTCTTACTATGTTTGGAGCTGTACAGGTAATACAATTTTAAAAAGCTTTATCCGTAGGTAGTAAAGGCCCAGAGTGGATTACCTAAATAAACCATCAAGATGTTAAAACACAAATTCGAAATCTCAGGAAATCACCACGAAAAGGTAATAAAGTAATAGTGTTTGAGTCATTACACACACTTGAAAATAGCATCTGGCAGGCTGGTTTTACTTGTGGGTAATAAAGCCCTTTAAAATGTACACAAAGGATATTACATATTCTAAAACTAAACAGATACAGTTGTGGAAAAGTCTATGCATTGATAATAAGGAACTAGCGAACTCAGCGCCCTCATGGTATAATGTGGAAATTATGGCACAATTATGCAATAAAGTCCCTCCTCTATCTCTAACAGTATCCTGGACAATGTAACTCAGAAGTAATAAGGCTCCATAAAACTCAATGAGGCACTACATAACTTTACCCAAAGATTATTCCATCTTTAAACTCTTTACCTGTGGTATTAAAACCCTGAGCATCTTAAGGAAATGTGAAGCTGTAGAAATATTGTCAAGCAGCTTATTTCATGCTGGAAAGCTTAGCATGCAAGTTCTGATAACATGCTTTACTGTACACACAGTTAGGAGAGAAATCAACACTCCGGTAGTAATTGTGTAGATATGTGCCCACAGGTAACTGGCTCTTTCAAGTTCCACCCAGAGATAATAAAGCTTCTGGGAATCTTTAACTATGCGTAACGTAGCATGGGAAAGATTTCCCTGAAGGTAATAAAGCCTAGAAAGCATTCATGGGTGAAAATACACCATAGGTAATAAAGCTCTTAGACATTACTCTTCTAATTAAGCCTTATAAAATGTTGATACAAAGATAATATAGTCATAGATATCTTAGCAAAAAGGCAACAAAGTAATGTGAAACTCTACCCACTGGTAAACAAAACTCTGGTGAGTTGTAGCTATTAGTAATAAAGTTACAGAATACTCTAGGTAAAAACACTGGAATCATCCATCTGGATAATAACGTCTTGGAAAATCTTACACATGGGCAACCAAGTGCTGGACAGCTTTAGAAATAGGTATCTGATAGAGACATCTAGCCGCAGATTCCTTAACTTAGAATATCTCCCCAGGCGTCAGACTGGATCCGGAAAATCTTTTTTCCCCAGCAATACCTCTGCACGCCGGGAGGCGGCGTCGCCCGGCTCCGTCCTGACGTCGTCCACGGAAGTGACGTCAATGGAGCCATATAAGCCCCTCCTGGCGTGCTGACGTCAGTTTTCTTCTTTTCCGCATCCTAACGCGGATCCGGGAAAGTGATACCTCTGGCCTGTTTTAGTTATCTTTAGGCCTTCTCGACGCCCTTTTTGCGTCAAGGAAGAGTGTGTTCGATGTCTGCGGGCTTCAAGCCGTGCCGGTCCTGCTTGCGACAGATGTCAGCGACGGACCCTCACGAAATCTGTATGTGGTACTTGGGCGAGCACCACGACTCCGTGGAGTGCGACGCTTGCCGCCAGCTGCGGCCGAAATCCCTGCGGGAACGCCGCATGAAGCTGCTGTCTGCCCGGATGTCCCGAACGGACCCCTCGCGACACCGGTCTCCTTCTCCAGCGGAGACGTCCACGCGGCGCCGGTCCTCACAGGAGGACGTTCCTGTTCGGGGCAGGTCCCGGGACCGTTTCCGTCATTCGCTACCTCAGGTAAGCACAAACGGAAGTCGCGTAAGTCGTCGGCTTCGCGTCGACATCACGTCGGGGCCCGCGACTCCCGGTCTTTGCCGGACTCGGGCCCCCAGGAGTCAGACCCCGCATATCCCCCGTTTCCGGGTGCTGGGGCAACTCGGATGGAGGACTACTGCAGGGCCCTGCAGTCCTTTCTTGCTTTGCCCCCCCTCCCTGGCGCGCCTTCGGGCCCCACAAGGGGGGTAGGGACTCAGGTCGGCACTCCGCCGGCGGGTTTACCCTCGGCTCCGACCGAGTGCACTGACTCCGACTCCGGAGTTGCCGCAACGTCGGGACACGGCCCGGAGGGGCATCCCACGACATCTGGCCTTTCCACAGCGCCGTCGCACAGCCTTCCGAGGCTCCCTGCGACGTCGCTGGAAGTGGCTGCGGCGCGGTGCACAACACCGCTTCGGTGCACTCTCTCCCCGCAGGTTTCCACCTCGGGGGATGTTGAGTCGACGCTTGTCCGACTCCGGCCGGTCGAGACCTTTTCGGAGGTTGCCGACGCCGGCTCGACTCGGGCGGTCGAGGCCTTTTCGGAGGTCGCTGACGCCGGCTCGACTCGGACGGTCCAGGCCTTTTCGGAGGTCGCCGACGCCGGCTCGACTCGGACGGTCCAGGCCTTTTCGGAGGTCGCCGACGCTTGCTCCACTCAGCCGGTCGAGGCCTTTTCGGAGGTCGCCGACGCCGGCTCGACGCCGCCTCGACGCCGGTACCATCTCCGGCTTTATTGGTGGAGGATGTGGTCCCAGTGGATTCCCCACCCCCTGAGTCCTTTCAACACTTTCCGGAGCGGGCGCCAGTGAGGCATTGGCCTACTCATCCTTTTGCTGAGCCTCTGTCAGGGCTGTTTGCAGGGCTGCAGACATTTTGAGGATGCAGCCGCCCTCAGTCTCTAGACCTTCGGAGCCTTTGCTGGATCTTCTCCACCAGGGCGCAGGGGACATGGAGCCATTGCTGCCATTTGCGGAGTCATTATTTGACATCGTTCTCGGGACGTGGGCGAGGCCCTCTTCGGCGGACCCCGTACATCGTGCTGTGGCACATCGCCATCGCCCGGCTCCCGATGACTCCGCCTGTTTGACCCTCCATCCTGGGGCTGGAGGACTTGTGATTCAGGCAGCTCTCTCTGCCACTCCGGTTCCGTTGCATCCTCCCACTCGGGAGTCTCGGTGGTTGGAGTCATGTGGCCGTGATGTGTTTGCATCCGCCAGCTCGGGCCTCCGGTCCCTAAACACGTTGTGTGTCTTTGCTCGGACTACATTTGCTCTTTGGGACTTTGTTGAGCAGCTCCTCCCCTCCTTGCCGGAGAGCTCTCGTGCCGATCTCGCCTGTATAATCCGTGATGGCCATGATATGGTGCAATTTTCGATTCGGTCTGCCATGGACACCACTGACTCCGTGGGTCGAGCTATGGCCAGGTCGGTTGTCTTGCGCCGCCATGCGTGGTTGCGCGATGGCGTTTTCCCAGAGCATGTTCAGGAGCGGCTTAGAGATCTACCATTTGATGGGGTCACTCTTTTTGACGCCCATGCTGATTCGGCAGTCAGGCGCCTCTTGTCTATGTTTGATTCTCTTCCCAGGTTTTAATCCTCTTGGAGGATTTTTGGTTTCGTGACGGTGCAGTCACTTTCTTTTCTGTTACCCGTTGTGGGTTACAGATGTTCTGGGTTGCGTGGCTGTTCAGCCGCGTTATTCCCTTTGCCTTACCCTATGTGGGGTATTTGTTAGCTGTTATATTGCTACTCTTCCTTACCCAGGAAATTTTGCCGCAAGTTGACTATTTCTACTGTTGTAGGATGTCTCCTCTGGTAAGTTCCATGGGGTTGGTTTCTCTCCGGGGGTTACAATTGGTTGTCTACGGTTGGTCCATAGTACCTCCCCGCCTCAGTAGGGGCGTTCTTCCCTGCTGTTTCGTTGGGGTTTTGTCACGCCGGTTGTGCCCGTCTTGCCTGTCTCCAGGTGGACATGCGCCCCTGGGGGGCAGGTCCCTCTGTTCCGTTCCGGAACAGTCTCTTCTGTATTCTGTGAATACTTGCTGTTTAGTGTACTCAGCTTGTGCTGTACGTCTTTTCTTGTGGCTCAAGCACTGTCGGGGTTGTTGCCTAGGGCAAGGGGAGTTCCTGCCAGCTCTGTCTCGGCTGTATGTGTTGCCTCCTACCCCACTTCCCTGTCAGGTTCTCCGGTTCCTTGCTTCTTGCAGGACAGGGGGTCCGGTTTGTCCGCTCCTGCCCTGTGCATATTTCTTAGTTCTTACTCCCATTTCTGGCACAGTTGCTTCTTTACGTAATGTTACTGTGCTTGTATTCTTCTCGACATTCTCCTTGTAGGTGAACAGTGTCGGTCTATGGCGGTGTATGCTTTTTGGCGACAGGCTTCTGTCTGTGCCTCCTCTCAAACCTTACTGGCAGTATCGTGGTCTATGTTCCCGCCTGCCTCACGGGAGTCCCGGTTTCTTCCCCCTCGGGGTACTGTTGTTTTTTCTGCATTCTGTAACTGTTATACCGCACACTGGTACAGTGGTACCGATTGAGCGACTCCCCTGTTTAGGGTTTCGTCAATGCACGTATGTGTGGCAACATTCCTGTCTCTTTGTGTATATGTCGTAGGTTCTACACGCCACGGGGGTGCTCGCATACTAGGTTCTTTTTGGCCTAGTATCAGGCCTTCTTGCTCACTCTCTCCTTCGGGATAGAGTCCTCTATGTGTTCCTGACTTTGTAGATTATCCCCTCACAGTGGTACCTTTTGAGACGTTGGCTGCATGCCTACCTACTGAGCTTTTGCACAATGGTGACTGTTCTGTCTCTGTTGGCACTGGACTCTGGGTTCGGCCCTGCCACTGTTGTCACATGTCCTAGGGGGTACACATTTGATGTGTATTTTTCTTACGCACACGGGCCTCCTGTTGCGGCTCCTGTTCTTGGCCGGACAGTCTTCGGACTGTCCCCTGTTTCATTTTGGCATCCACTGTGGTGTATGTTCAGGCGGTATGCTCTACCGTTGTCATGTTGTTTTGCCCCTTTGGGGCTCTGTTCCTCATGGATCATAGGGACCGGTGCTGGGATCCTTCTTTGAAGGAGTCGCTGCATTGTTTCTTACGTTGGCACTGACCTTTTCCTTTCGTCTGTGTCTGGACGAGAGAGGTCTCACACCGTCCCTCAACGGATTTTGGTGTCTTTGCCGTCCCTTGTTCGTGTCCCTTACGGAGTTTCCTGGGTCTAATGTCAGTTGCCCTGGCATTGTGGTTCCCACCGTGTTTCGTCAGCCTTTTGACGAATATGTTCTCCTGGAACTTGGTGGTTGTTTCGCAGACCCTCCTCCTATGGGGTATGGCTTTGGTATCTATTCTAAGTTAAGGAATCTGCGTCTAGATGTCTCTATCAGATGGAAGAATTACTTACCTTCGGTAACGATATATCTGGTAGAGACACAGTCTAGCCGCAGATTCCTTAATGCCCACCCATCCTCCCCGCTCTGCGAAGGCCTTTTCATATGGTGTTTTTCCACCTAGCCCCACCTTTTCTGGTGGCCTTGGTCTTCCGGAGGTGTGCTCTCGCACCTCACACTGGGGTAGGGTGTGTTGTTCTGCGTGGGGCCCTTCGGCCTCCCCTCCGTCCTAGTGTTTGGTTGGTGGCGTGTTCTCGCACCTTCCTTTGGCGCAGGGGGTGTTGTTCGGCTTTCGAGCCCTTTGGCTCTCCACTCCATCCACGGTTTTAGGTGGTTGAGGACTATACTTTTCACTGCCTTCTCATGTTGCTCCATCAGTGTTCCTCCCGCATGGAGTTATTCTGTTTTTGATTCCCATCCACCGCCCACGCCTGTGCCTCCTTCTTTCTATGGCAGTCGGTTGGGTTGGGTTCTCTTTGGTGCTACAGTCCTTCAATCTCTGGAGGGTGTGTGTAGTGAACTTTCTGGTGGTCGTTCCCTTCTAGTCACTTGTCTTGCAACATGTTGCTTCAATATTGTGGTTCTTTTAATTTCCCTCCTGTGGTGACAAGCTGTGCCTCGCTTGTCATATCTTTTGTGCCGCAGCCTTTACCCCCTCGAGGTGGGGCACGGCTTGGCAATTTGTTGGGCTCTTGCTTGCAGCAAGTGCTCTGTGAGCTCCCTTCAGTCCCTCCGGGTACTGGGTGCTTTTTCAACTTCCTATTGTTTCTCATTCTAAATGATTTTGCTCTTTTTTCACACACACTGTTCCTATGCTATCGCAGTTTTTTGCATGGCTCCTTGTTGTGGCGCGGAAAAGTTTCCTGTAGAAAACTGACGTCAGCATGCCAGGAGGGGCTTATATGGCTCCATTGACGTCACTTCCGTGGACAACGTCAGGACGGAGCCGGGCGACGCCGCCTCCCGGCGTGCAGAGGTATTGCTGGGGGAAAAAGATTTTCCGGATCCAGTCTGACGCCTGGGGAGATATTCTAAGTTAAGGAATCTGTGGCTAGACTGTGTCTCTACCAGCTATATCGTTACCGAAGGTAAGTAACTCTTCCAATAAAGATATAGCAAACTATACATGATAAAGCCTTGTAAAGATTTATACAAAGGCAAAGATTTTGTGATACCTAAAATCAGGCTGAGTCGCTAGTGAGGTTTAATCTTTCTTGCATCTAATATCTAAATTATGGAACTCAGTGCTTATAGGAATCAAAATGCTAGCATGCCACCTCAAATTTAGGAAAGCGATCAAAATTTGTCTTTTTACTTTTTTAGGGGTTAGGAATCTCTGATTGGCAATTGTTTTCTGTAAATTCCTCTTTAGCACCAATAACGTCGTTTGGTAGCCAAGCGCTTTATAAGCCTTTTCTCATGGCATTTAGTTTCAGGCAATAAAGCACCAGAAAGTTTCAAGAACTGGAGAGATTGTTCTGCAATCATCAGAGTATTGTAAAGCCTAACTTATGTAATAAATCACTGGAAGGTCATGCATGTAAATATTAGCACATTGTAATGTTTCAAATAAAATACCATAAATCTTTAGATCCAGGTAAAACGACAATGGCACGATTTCCATAGGTGAAATAAAGAAGTGGAAAGAATGCACTTGGGTACGTTCTTTACACTAGACAACATTCCAACTTGGTAACAAAGCATGGAAACACATAACCTGCTTACTAATGCACTAGAAAGTTTGACATGCAGGCAGCAAAGTGCTCGGGCACATGCCCTAAGTTAGTAAGAGTTGTAGAGATTTTATTAAGTACTGGAAAGCTATACACTTAGGTAATAAAGCACAATAAGCATTACAGTGGATTACAAATTATTGGAAACTTGCTACAAATGATGTTAAAAATGATCAAAAGCTTTACGTGCTTGTCATCAAACATGTAGTATAGAGCTACTAAATCCCTGGAAAGCTTAATATCAAAGTAATACAATTCCAACCGGGTTTAATTTACCACACAGGCGGTAATTCTTTCAAAGCTTTGCATGAATGTAATAAACCTTAGTGCATGTGCATCAGCAGGAAAGGGAAACTATGGAAACCTTTAAATGCAAGTACTGTCTCCCTTTAAAGCTTCAAGTGGAGGAAACTGAGTTCTACCTGACTTTGGAAAAAAAATTGAAAACAATTTAGCCACCTTGTGAAAAGTGTCAGGGGACTGCTATTGTTTTGAGGAAGTGGAGCACCACATATATTGGAGTTGTATTTGAAAATGTGTTCTATGCTGTTGTCTGTGTGATCTTCCTCCTGTCTTTAGAAAGATGAACATGCCTCCCATGCTTATTGGAGGAGGATGTTTTCTTGTGCAGGTCTTCAGTGTCTGCCTTCTGGCAGATTGATAAAACATGGAGGCTGCACTTATGTTGATGTGTTACTAGAAATAGGCCAAAAGGAGACGAACAGGTTGGGAACTACTAGAATAGGTAAGTCAGCAAAATGGTGCATTTCAAGTATTCCTTCAACGGAGGTGACCCAAAACATCTGAAAAAGTCCAGAAATAGTCTTCATATGAAGTAACCAGAAAATAATGTTTTTTGCTTCAAATATAAGTGAAATATCTAAGAAATGTCAGACAATAATGTATTATGTGTAGGATTGTGCCTTCAAGTTGATCCAGACTCCATGGTGTTGAGTCAAGGAATTAGTTACTTGTGTTTCATTCTTAAATTGGTGAGTCATGAGCTTTACCAAGGTATATTTTCTAATAATTTATCGTACTGCTCATTATGCTAGTTTTTAATATGGGTCACTTGAGCTCAGGTGAAAGTTCTGTCCTCGGTCACTCTATTACGAATGTAACAGTGATGCGTGTAAGGGATATCTTACTATGCATACATCAGTACTGAAATGGCAGATGGTTTTTTTGTAAGTCTTATCCTGTGAAAGTCTCAACCATTTACAAACCTTAGATTGTTTCTTACGTTATGTTGATTTTTAGAGCGCACTATCACCCAGGAGGGTATCCTGGCGTTGAGCAGGTGTGATGTGTCTGCACAGCTAGGGCCTAGTGGGACTACTCAAAAAGCCAGGTCTTCAGCTTCTTATGGAATTCAAGAAGTGAGTAGGATCTAATGTGTAGTGTACATTGAGCTTTAAATAGCTAAAGGTGGCTCTGCCAGCGCAGTTATGCTTCCACCTTATTTTGAGCGTTTACATTAACATATGGGGCATTCCTTTTAAACATTTCCACTATCATACAACTAGCAAAGAGTGTAGAAGCAGCACAACATTCAAGGAAGTGAAATGCATATCTCTTTTGCACTCTTTACGCTGATGTTAGGCTCTGATTTGCTGTTTTAATAGGCTGAGGTGGAGGCACCAGAGGATGAAGAAAAAATGGCGCAGGAGGCCTATCTTGATTATAACCATCGCCAGTTCTGTGCCCGGAGCAAGTTGCTTGCCAGCGCTGCCAGCATGATCGACAAGTCCCAGCATGGACCCCCAGCAGGAGGCAGAGTCCTGGCCATCAGTGCCGGTCCCAGCGAGGGAAAGACTGTCTTTATGGTAGGACATTGTACTGTCCATTCATAAACACTGACTTGGAACGATAGAGAAACTTGTGAGCATATTCTGAATATGAAAGATCAGAGCTAGGACTATGTTCCAACCAGCTCTTCTGACGATTTTCTGCTTCACCAGCATTTTCACCTCTCCGTAATGTACCTCATATTAATGTTTGTTTCTGGGCTTCCTTTGACTGCAGGCTGCCCTGGTGAATAAACTGAACACAGTGAAGAACAAGAAGAACCAGGAGGACTCTTCCTCATTGTCCGACATCATCTTCCATTTCTCGCATGGCAGCCCAGGAGCACAGAGTGTAGAGAAGATGCTGTTCCGACTCTGTACCCAACTGAACCAGCGCCTGAAGAGGGACAGCAGCCTTCCTGTAACTTACAGGTAAGACCCCCCCCTTCTTGTGCCCCGTTTTTCATGCTTAGCTTCTCATGTTCCCTCTGATCATTCTCCTTTTTCGACCCTTTTGTTGCACAGATGGTACCTTTTCCATTGTGCGTAAGCTGCTGGGAGCCCATTTCTCTATACCCTCATCTTTGTGCCTCCTTTGCATACCTTCCCTATTCCTTGCCCCCATCCAGTGAGCTTCTGTTTTACTCTTGCCATCCGAGAAGCTAAACATTTCAATCCTAGCTTCACGTATTGCCTTCCATTCCACCCTAAATTCGGTCCTCCCTTTTTTTTGTACCTCCATCCATTCTACCTCAACCTTATAGGTTCTTCCACCAGATTTGGGTACCCTAATTGGTGCTTCCATCAGTTGCTTTTACAGGAGGGTCATTCCACCTCCAACTTCTTCTTCTCCTCTGGATCCCCTTGTATCCCTGTCACTTTCTCCCTTTGCTTCATGTGCGCATTCAAACCAGTGGCGCCTTATTTATTTATTTAGAGTTTTGTATAGCACGAACATGACCCAGTTGGGTATCAGAGCGCTTTACATACAGTTGAGGCATACAAAGTAAAACAGCTAGTGGAGAGAGATCAGGGAAACGGTGGGATAAAATACAAAAGGAGGAAATCAAATTAACGTGGACATGGGAGGCAGGTTAGGTGAGAGCGAGAAATAGGGCAATATACAACAAAAAAAAAACAACCAGATAATATGTCCAGCGACAGAGGGTCGCAACAAGTGATATGTGTACAGTAAGCTAGAGGCAAGAGGAGCAAAGCAACTAGTTTAAGGCATTGTTCATTAGTAGAGCTTTCACTTCCCTTTTGAAGGCACGTGTAGAGGAAATCAGTCTTGTTTCCACTGGGAGGGCGTTCCAGATTCTTGGGGCGACGCCCGAGAATGAGCGCTTGTAGGTTTTAAGCTCATTAAATTTCTTTGGCTTGAGCAGCAGTGTGCCGGTGCTTCTTGTGGACCTGGAACCCCCGGATAGTTCCAGCTTGTTTGTCAGGTAGAGTGTGGTGTTGCAGTGTAGTGCTCTATGGGTCATGCAAGCGATCTTTAGTTGGATCCTTACATCAAAGGGAAGCCAATTGAGCGAATTCAGGTCCGGCGAAATGTGGTTGGTCTTCTTAGAACCCGTGATGAGTCTAGTAGCAGCATTTAGAGAAGCTCTGATGGGGGCTAAACTGAGTTTCGGCAGTCCGCTTAGAGTAGCACTGCCATATTCTAGTCTAGAGATGACAAGTGCTTGCACCGCCGATTTAAAGTCGTCTTGGGGAAGGTTGGGTTTGAGTTTTCTAAGGATGCAAAGTTGGAAGTTCGCTCCTTTGGTCGATGATCTGATGTGGTCTTGCATGTTTAGGTTCTTGTCAAGCACAACTCCCAATGATTTAGTGGAATCAATGATGTGGGGAGTGCAGTTGAGGGCAGTGAGGTTACAGAGAAATTTCACAACAGTGGTGGATTGCCTAGCGGGTGCAATGAGGAGGAATTCGGTCTTGAGGGCGTTTAATTTGAGATGTTTGGAGGTTAGCCAGTTTAGGGTTTTGAGAGATCTGATGTCATCGGGGGAGGAGATTTTCATGTAGAGTTGGGTGTCGTCCGCGTACATGTGATATTGGATGTTGGAGGCTTTCAGAATTACAGTCAATGGTTCAAGGAAGAGGTTAAAGAGTGTGGGGGAGAGTGAGGATCCTTGGGGGACACCCAGTGTGCAAGGACTAGGGTTGGATAGAGACTGGTTGGATTTGACTCTTTGTGTTCTGTTGTTGAGGAAAGAGGCAAACCATTTAAGGACCGTGCCCGAGAGCCCCATCCTACGTTCCAAGAGGGAGAGTAGATTGTCATGTTTGACAGTGTCGAACGCAGATGAGAGATCGAGCAGAATTAAAAGGCAAGCTTCATTTTGGTCAAGTAGGGTGAGGGCGTCGTCCACTATGTGAGTGATGGCTGTTTCGGTGCTGTGGCCAGTGCGGAAGCCCGATTGGAATAGGTCGAGAAGCTGTAATTGCTCAATATGTTTGCGTAGCTGTTCATGAACACATTTCTCCAGCAGTTTTGCCAGGGTGGGTATGTTTGTGATAGGCCGGTAGTTGTTCAAGTCAACGGGGTCAGCCGAGGGTTTTTTGAGAATAGGGAGCACTAGGCCAGCCTTCAGGCAGGCCGGAATCTCACCTTTAAGAAGCGAGGCGTTGATGATCTTGGACCAAAGCGGTGTTAGTGATCCTATCATATCTTTAAGGAAGTTGGGGGGAGGGGGGTCATTGAAGTGATTTGAGGGTTTAAGGGTCGAGAGAAAATTGAGGATGGTAATGTCATTGAGGGGAGTGAATTGACTCCATGAAGCATTGTTTTTGAAGGAGAGGCAATGAGGCGAGGTCTGGGGTGTGGAGACAGAGGAGTCAAGAGAGGGCGAAAGATTGAGTGCAGCAGACCTAAGACCTGCTTCGATTTTGTTCGTCTTATCAAGGAAGAATTCAGCAACCGCATCAGTTTGGTTGCGGGCGAGAGAGGTGCTGAGATTGGGTAGAGGTGATGTTGGATTGAGATTTAATCAGCTCAAAAAGACGTTTCGGGCGATTTTTGGCTTTGTCCAGTTGGTTTTTGAAGAAGTTGGCTTTTTCTGATCTAATGAGTTTGTTATATCTACTTCTTTTGAATCTTAGTGTTTTTAGAAGATCCGCGGAGGGAGTGGATCTCCAGGTGCGTTCCGCTAGTTTTAGGCTGCGTTTGTCCGCATTTAGGGGCCGATTCTGATGCGGGTTGGAAAAGCTTCCCGACCGAATCGGTTGGGAAATGGTGTCCGACCCACTCGGATCGGGACAGTCCGACCGGCGGAGTAGGATGCATCCGGATGTTTCCAGATATGATTTGGTTGAACTCCCATTGACTTCAATGGGAACATTTGTTCCTAACCGCATCAGAATTGGGCCCTCGGTCGGGAAGACACGTTCCCGATCCGATTTGGAAGGAGCAAATGCCGTTAGGAGGCCTTCCTAACCGCATCAGAATCAGGCCCTCGGTAGGGAAGCTTTTCCAACCCGCATCAGAATCGGGCCCCTAGTCTGTCATTGAACCAGGGTTTGGAGTCTTTTATGGGAATTCTTTTTAGCTGAAGGTGGGCTGTGGCATTCAAGGCAGAAAGCATGGCGTTGTTATAGTGTTCAGTGAGATCGTGAACATCACACATGTTTGCAGGTGGTGGAAGGGAAGAATTGCAGCGCTCTATGAGCTCATTAACGCTTGTATTATGGAGAGATCTTTTCCAGTGCTTGAGTTTTAGTGGTTGTGCGCTTTTGTGGTTCCAACTTTCAAGAATCAGGAAGTTGATATAATGGTGGTCAGACCAGTCACAAGGGAGAATAGATTCGAGGTGGATGGAGTTGGGGATGGAGATGATTAGATCCAGTGTCGAGCCTAAGTTGTGTGTGGGACTGTCACAGAATTGGGTCAGGGAGAGGTCGGTTAGGAAGTTTTTGAGGGTTGTAACCGCCTGATCATGTGGGTCATTCCAGTGGAGATTGAAATCCCCAAGGAAGATCTGAGGGCAGTGTCGGCCAAGGTTGGAGGACATGGTTTCCATAGTTTGTTCAATTAGAGGTAGGTTATCACCTGGGGGGTGGTAGAAGATGTGAAGGCTGCATAAGAGTCTGTGTGTGCTAGTGATATCGATGCATAGGTATTCACAGGATGAGAGCTTGGCAGAGGGGGACTGTTTTGCTCTGCGAGAGTTGCGGAAGATACAAGCTAAGCCCCCTCCCGTTTTCTTGTCTCGGGCGAGTCTGATAATGTTGTGAGTAGGAGGGACTAATAAGTCAAGGATGGGGCCAGAGGAGTCGTTGAGCCATGTTTCAGTGAGGATAAGGAGGTCTAGATCATGAGCAAGGATGAGATCAGCAAGGGCTGTGGCATGTTTCACCGCTGATCTTCAGTTAAGTAGCATGCATTTCAGATGTGATTTATGCAGGGTGTCTGTGAGCGCGGGCTGTGTAGTGGGGATCTGCATGAGGTTATTAGTGTTTATGGAATTGGCATTAAGTCTCGGAACTCTATGAGGGTTGGGTGTGATTCTTTGGATGGGTATCGCATTACCAAGTTTAGGGAATGTCGAGCTAGGGTCGATTAGTGGGGCTGTTTGTGAGGATTCAGTAGGGGCTGAGATGGCCGAATGAGGAGAGGTGTACTCAAGGAGGAGGGAGAGAATATCAGGTTCTGAGAATGGGTTTGTGGATCTGGCCGGTCTAGAGGGGGCGTTGGGGTAGGCTGAGGTATTCCACTTCTGGTCAGGGGGTTTCCATTGGATTAGAGGAGGGATCTCCTGTGAAGTTCTGATGGTGGAAGGATGAGGGATCTCCTGAGTGGACATGTTGGAAGAGAGGTCAAGGGCTAGCTCTTCGGCGGACTTAATTAGGTTTTGGATGACATTTTTGATAGTTAGAAGTTCATGGGTAATGTTCATGAGCTTGGAAGCAGTATCTGAGTGTGGCTTATGGGTCACGTGGAGGGAGGCGGCGGATTGGTTAGTGGGGAGGGCGGAGGGGAGACCAGGGCAGGTGGAGGGGGGATGGGGTAAAAACGCTAATGGAGAATTGCCTCTTCGATGTACGGGCGCGCAAGGAAGGTGGGCGGTGGAGGGGAGGGTAGGGGAAGGGAGGTTGGATTTGTTCCTCTTGTAGAGTGGGCAGGCCCGCTGTCGAGTTTGGGAGTTATGTAGGCAAGGGCTAGTGGGAGAGGGGGTAGATGAAGTGCCGGAGAGGTGGTCGGAGTGAGGGATAACAACTGATCCGTGATTACTGTCACTAGTTTGGACAGGTCATGGGACGATGGGTGAATTAGGGGAGCCTGGGGTTGGAGGATCTGAAGTAATGTGTGTGTTGATCAGGGTAGGTGAGGCAGTCAACAAGATGTGGGCAGTTAGCGAGGGATCAGGGACCTCCTGAGACGGGGTAGGGGGAAGACCATACCTAGATTGAATAGGGGAATCGCTAGTGACCAAAGATCTTTTAAAGAGGGCAAATCTGTCATCAAAGATGACCAGATTGCGATCGGTGGCCTGAATTAGTATAATCCCATTATTGTAGAGGGATATGGTATAGTGGCTTCTCCACTAAGGCGGAGGAGCGCTGCCCCACTGGTCTTTGAGCAGTGGAAAAAAGGAAAAATAAAATGATAACTACACAATGTTATCATTTTATTTTTCCGTACTGGGGCAGGTTTACGAAGCAGGGCTGGGCTGTTGTCACAGCCAGCAAGGGAAGAGTGGTTGGGGCACTTAAGTACGCATGATGGTTTGGCCGGCCAAACAGTCATGCGCACTTTGCCTGTTCTCCACTGGCTGCATTGTACAGCCTGGGTAGAGAACATGCACTGAGTGCCATCGCAAAACAATGGCACTCAGACCAATGCGTTGTGATTGGCTTAGGGGAGCCTGTGTGTGTGTCGTGCTTCTGGCAGGAACAGAGGAGGACAGAGGCAAGGCGGTGGCCTGCAGCCAGGTAAGTAAATTCTATTTATTTTTCTACCCATTGCATCCCGCCCCCCGCGTACAACTGGGTGGCAGCCACTACTGATTCCAAGCCAACATTCCTAACATTAGCTTTTCGTAAATGTGCCGATTAATTTCCTATTCCCAGGTACCTGGCAATGCCCCCAATGTTATTTGTGCTGTCTTTGTTAACTTATTTTACTCCCCTCCTCCCATAGGTCCTTCCGCCCACAGTTCTTTCGTTACCTCTTCTATTCCACCCCATTTCCTGTCCCCACTTTTCACTGACATTTAATACCTTCACACACATTGAATACTCTCCATTTATAGCTGGAAACCTTTTTTCCTTAGTAATAAAAGTATTGCCAACAAAAAATGTTAACATTTTTGTGATATTGCTTGCTTTCGATTTGCCATTTCATGCATTGCAGAGGCCAGTTGACATTATTTTACTGCACATCAAGTCAGATATTCCTTGATTGAAATGTATATTTAAGGTTATAGTGCAGACACATTTTAAAGGTAGAAAAAGAAGCAAGCCTCTATGATTGCTCACCTGGCCAGTTGTAAGGATTTGCAGAATAAATACTGCCTCATGCATATTGATAAAATGTTACATCTATAGATTCTTGATATTGGCCTCTCTTCACTGTGGTAGATTCAGCTACTCTCCGTATCCATAGGGTTTTCTGACTCCGAGTCGGCACCGCTTTGACTTTTCCAGCAAAGCTGTGCCCCGATCCATTAGGGCTGCAGCCTTTTGTCAACCTTTCAGACTCTAATACAGAGCCCCTAACTCAAGGGAGGTCTCATGCATTGCATTCTTTACTTGGCACAGATTCTGACAAAGATCCTAGGGTGTTGGGGATGAATTTGCCCAGCCATATACTGATGATAATTGGTACGAAGACCTTCCGGATGCTAGTGGTCTATACACTTCACCAGACAATTAACTGGTTTCACCTGCAGGCCCTGCCACAGAAGAAAGTGCTTTCTTCACCATTGTCATGGCAATGGCAGCGGAGGTCCTGAACCTTCAATTACCTACAACGGAGGTGAAGACTATTGTTCTTACGGAGGTGCTTTTAACTGGGCAGACAAGTTCTGAGCCTGCATTACCTGGCCTTTCAGACACCCTTCTTAAGGCATTGGGGAAACCCTGTTCTGGCTCTCCAGTCAGTCATCCAATCACAGTGACATTGCCCAGCCCCTAGTGACAAAAACTTTCTTACCCAGCACACTACTCTTGAGAGCCTGGTCGTACAGGCATCATCAGGCAAGATCAACCTAATGCGTTTCCTGTAATACGATCATATAGGGAATCTAAACTTATTGAGACTTTTGGATAATTCATGTTTTCATCCACGAGTGTTGCCCTGTGTTGAGTTAATGCCAGCTACCTTTTAGTGAGCTATATCTGTGCTGTTTGGGACACATTGGCACAGGTTCTACCCGGTGTCCCTGAGGCCCTGAGGATTTATGTTCCACCTTTATGTAGGCAATCCAGGATGGTTGCGATGCTACCAAGTTCACAATTTGTTATGGGTTGGACACCACGGATTGTCTGATCTTCTGTCGTAGCTACAGGGCAAGCTCTGCATCCAGCTTTTCTCAATCTACACCTCCATGTATGAAGATTGATCAGCTTCAGATAACTGTGTTCGACCCTTGTGGATGTTATCCTTGCTGTGTGGTGCCCTTGTACTAAGTCGATTTATGCTGGGCACTGGGACAGATTTGTGGCTTGCAACATAGACCTGTGGCAGGTCAAACTGTCGGATGTTTTATTGTTCGTTTTGTCTTTGGCCCAACAAGGATTTTCTGTGTGCACAATTAAATGTCAGCCCTTTCTGAATGTGTGTTTATCAGACCAGCCGTCTTTGTTTAAATTATCAGTTGTGATGAGGTTTATAAAAGGTTAAACCCACGTGCATTTGTGGTGCCACAGTGGGATCTCAGCTTGGTCCTGACATGTGTACTCTTTTTGAGCAGATGCACAGGTGCTTGTTATGTTTTCTTACAGTCTTCTGACTCCAAAGGTGGTATTCCTCATCGCTGTTATTTCTGAGCATCTCAGAGAGCTTCAAGCTTTCTTGTTTGCAGCCTCCTTACACCACTTTCCCCCCCCAAAATAAACTGGTGTTGAGGGTAACCTTTTTGCTAAAAGTTGTGACCCTCCTAACGTTCTTAGCTCTGTTTCACCCCTTGAAAGAGGAAGAAAGACTCTATCAGATAGACTCTAAGAGAACTTTGAGTTTTTAAATTGACTGCACCAAAGACAGTCGGGTGGACGATCAGCTTTATAGTTGGTTCTCAGGAGCAAAGAAAGGTAAGGTAATGGTCGTTACCAATGTGGACAGTCCTTTGTATTAAGAACCTGCTATTCATTGGCCCAAAAGCTTCCTCCAAGAGTTCTGAAGGGTCATTCCACAAGGGCCATAGCTGCTGCCACTGTCTTGGCACTCAGGAGTGCCTGTTATTGATAACCTTCAGGCCGCGCCGTGGCCATCAGTCCAAAGTTCACTAGGCACTACTTCCTTGACATCCAGATCCAACGAGAAGGACATTTGTCCCAATCTGGCCTGCTGGACTTTTTGGTCTGAGCCCATTCCACAAAACCCCCACCTTGGGAAATAGTGGTTTGGTGACTATTCTAACAATGAGGAATCTGTGGTTAGAAAGTAGCTATCGGAAGAACAAGTTACTTACCTTTGGTAACGCTTTTTCTGGTGGATATTCTAGCCTACCTCAGAATCCTCACTGCCCTCCTCCCTCACAGTTCTGTGGAATGGTCTCTTTCCATCTAAAAAGGTGCCACATTAGAGATCTTCACACTGGCACCTCCGATTAGTTTTGTGCTCTGCATCTGATAGAGACTTCTAGTTGTAGATACCTTACTTTAGAATGATCCCCAGGCATCAGACTGGATCCAGAATTTTTTTCGTAAACAGTACCCCTTCGCGCCGGTAGGTGGCCTCCTTCGGCTCCATGTGGTGTTGTCTGCACCAGAAGTGATGTGCATGGTGCCTATATAGGCACCACCCCAACGCACTGACGCCAGTTCTTTTCTTTCCACACCAGTCAGCGCAGATCCAGATAGAGCTACCCCCAGTCATTTTTTGACTAACTTTTTATAACTTGTTGTCACAGTTTTTTGAGATCTTTCTCCTGGTGTGGCAGGGATGTCCACTAGGAAAGCTGGCTTCAAACCCTGTGGCACCTGTCACCGACAGATGTTGGTGACGGACCCGCATCTTGTTTGCCTCTGGCACCTTTAGTGCGACCTCTATGCAAAGACCTGTGTCGACTGCTTCACCATTCACCCCAAGTCCTTGAGAGAGCAGTGCCGCAAGCTCCATTTCCTCTTGACGTGCGACGACTCGACTCTCTCGATCCCGGTTGAGAGGAAGGTCCAGGCATCGGTCGTCGAGTAATCGATCTTTGTCGCTGTCGAAGTAGTTCGGGTAAGTCCCACAAGAAGAAAAAGAGTAAAAAGCCAAAGAGGTCTTCGACTTCACCCCATCCGTCGAAGTCTTCCGACGAGACGAGGGAGCGTAATAATTCAAGGCCTGGCTCCCTGGTTGAGCCTGGGCCGGCTCTGCGCCTTCCAGAGTTTTCGGGAACCGGAGTGACCCCCGCCCAACTCTGCAAATTTTATGAGGCCATGCACCTCATATTTGGGCAGCCCATTCCCGCTGGTGCACCTTCGGGCCCCATAGGTTTGTGAGGGGCTCCTACTGGTTCCCCGCCGCTGCCCGTGGTGCCAGTCAAGCCCCTTAGATCCACGGATTGTTCCGGACCGGCACTGGTCATACTACATCCCCGGCCCCGATGTTTATGCTCCCGGCACTAACCCCATTTTTACCCCCGGCGCCGACTGGAGACTTGCCCTCCAAATCGGAGCCTGAGCCCTATTCCTACAGGCTAGGACTTGGGTAGGATTGGGAGGGGCCACTGGACCCTGAGTTAAATCAGCCCCAGGGGACTCCATTTTTCTAACACAACACCCTAATCCAAAGAGCTTGGTGATCCAAGTCTCCACTTCTCTTGTAAATCCAGGCACATTCCCTACCACTCCACCAGACAGGGATTCCAAGAGGCTGGACACCATAGACAAGAAAATGTTTTCTTCCAACAGCCTGGCACTCGGTCAGTGAACACCATGTGCCTTCTGGGCTGATACTCCCATGCACCACGGAATTCGGTTGCACAAGTGTTGCTCATGGTCCTGGGGGAGGTCCAGGCCATGCTCGCCCAGGCAATTGCAGATGGTAGAGATGCAGCCAAGTTCAAGATCAGATGTGGGCTGGACCAACTTGCTAGGCAAAGTGGTTTCTTTGTCGGTGGTCTTACTGTGCCACGCCTGGCTGAGAATGACTGGCTTTTCAGAGGCTGTCCAAGCCTCGCTTATGGACATGCCCTTTCATGATTTCCATCTGTTCAAAGACAAGGCAGACTCCGGGCTGGATCGCTTCAAGCATAGCAGGCTATAGCCAGGTCCATAGGCATTTAATTGGCCCTCCGCCAACCCCAGTCTGCCTTTCACTCCTTTTGTCTTTACCTGTCCAGCTACCACGGCATGCAAGCTTCCTAGCCTCTGCGTGGCTGAGGATGCGGTGCTCCCAATCCCTGTGAGCTGGGCAGCCAGATGTCAGGTGAGTCCACCACACCCGCCAGCCGTAGCCTCCAAATCTCTTTAGTTCACCCTCCAACCATCATGGGCAACCAGTGGGAGACAGAATATGCCATTACCTGCACCACTAGAATTCAAGAACATCAGACCGATGGGTCCTCCAGATTGTCCGACTGGGCTACTCTCTCTCCTTCGTGACTACCCCTCCACCTATGCAACTCACTTGCAACAGGCTGACAGAGGACTATCTCTCCTTACTCCGACAGGAAGTGGCTGCTCTCTTGTCCAAGGGAGCTATACAGAGGGTGTTGATGCAAGAAACAGGTAGTGGTTGTTATTCCGGCTACTTTCTGGTGTCCAAGAAGGATGGAGGCCTTTGTCCTGTCCTAGACCTGCACCCTCTCAATACCTTCCTCAAAAAGGAGAAGTTCAAAATGCTCACTCACTCAAGTCCTGTCAGCCATTGACCCGGAAGACTAAATGGTAGCATTGGACTTGCAGGACATATATTTCCACATTCCTGTCCTTCCTGCACATAGCCTGAGGTTCATGGTGAGCCACTAGCACTTTCAGATCGCTGTGCTCCCTTTTTGCCTTACCAGCACATTCAGGCTATGATACCAATGTTTCAGCCTCTATCCTGAGCTTCAGTGAGACTGACTATGAGGCTGCTGAGCCTCATGGCCTCCCGCATCCTGCTTGTGACACATGCCCTCTTGCATATGCAGGCTCTGGAGTGGGGCCTGAAGTTCCAGTGGGCGCAGCATCAGGGGAATCTTTCCGTCATAGTCTAGATCTCGGAGGGAACTGCATAAGATCTGCAGTGGTGGTTAACAAACCGCAATTTGGTCAGCGGTAGACCCCTCTCGCTTCCCCAACCAGATCTGACTGTGGTGACAGATGTTTGACTCTTGGAATGGGGCGGCCATCTGGGAGAAGGGGAGGTCAGACGCCTCAGGTCTATGGCAGATTCCAGACTCCACATCAACCTCTCTACCCTCCATCGAGGGAAGGCTGGTGCAGGTGTTCACGGACAACACCACGGCCTTGTGGTACTGCAACAAACCGGGCAGGGTGGGGTTGTGGACTCTTTGTCAAGAGGCTCTGGAACTGGCTGAAACACCAGGGCATATCTCTGGTGGCTCAAGCCTGGCGGGGTCTCTGAACGCCAGGGTGGGCAAACTCAGCCGAAGATGCCTAGCGGATCTCGAATGGCGTCTCCATCTGAAGCTGGTGCAAGGTCTCTTTCAGCAGCGGGGAGATCCTTGATTAGATCTGTTTGCCACCTCCAAGAACACGCAATGTCAGCACTTCTGTGTGCTCGAGTTTCCAAGGTGGCTCTCGCTCGGAGACACTTTTGGTCTCGAGTGGAGCTCATGCCTCCTGTATGCCCTTCCGCCCATACCATTCCTGCCCAGAGTTCTCAAGAAGATCAGGAACGATCAGACGCAAGTCATTCTTGTGGCTCTAGACTGGGCTTGGAAAGTTTGGTTTCTCAAGCTGTTGGGATGGTTCATCAGTCCTCCGATCAAGCTGCCTTTTCTGTAGGATCTTCTGTCGCAGCAGCAGGAGAGGGTCCTCCACCCAAGCCTGTCAACGCTCCTCCATGTGTGGAGATTGTGTGGTGACAGTGACAGCTTTTGACCTTCAGCCTGAAGTCTGCAAAGTTATCTTGGCAGCCAGTTGTCCCTCCACCAAGACGATAGACGCTGGGGCAAGTTTGTGCAGAAACGCAAGTTGACCCTCTTTCTACTCCACTTTCTCAGGTCCTTCTGTTTATTCTTTGTCTTGCCCAATAGGGCTCTGCTTTGGGCACTTTAAAGGGCTTTCTTTCTCCCAGCTCAGCCTTTCTACGGTTGCCAGATCAGCCATCCTAGTTCCAATCCCCTGTTGTAAATAGGTTTTTGAAAGGTCTCCAATATGTTTCTACCTTCACCCTTTATCATGCCTCTGTGGGACTTCAATCTCGTATTTACATTTCTGATGTGCGTTCTCATTTAGCCCCTACATAACTGTCCTGTCCGGAGGCTAGTGGCAATAACATCTGCCTGGAGGGTCAGTGAGCTTCAGGGTTTCTCATCTAAGCCTCCATACCTAACCATCTTTCCAGACCAGTTAGTACATCACACTAGAGCTTCCTTTCGACAAAAAGTTGTCACTCCTTTCCTGTAGACAAGTCCATCACCCCTCCTACCTTTTAAGCTGCGCCGCTCTAAAGAAGAAGAGTGACTCCCATCGATTGGACCCAAAAATAGGACAGTCCTTCTACCTTGACAACACAAAAGATTTCCGGGTGGACAAACAACTCTTAATGGAGTATGTCGGAGTGAAGAAAGGAAAGGCTTTGCAGAAACAAACCATCTCCCCATGGATCATCCTCTGCATTAAACTCTGCTACACACTGGCCAAGAGCCAACCCCCTGAGGGTTTGCTTGCTCATTCCACCAGAGTTAAGGTTGCGATCACTGTGCTAGCACACAAAATTCTGGTCCTGGACTTCTGACAGGCAGCAGCGTGGGCTTCTCTGCACATGTTCACCAAGTACTACTGCCTGAATATTCTGGTCCATTGGGATGGACACTGCCCTTTCGGTCCTGAAGGACTGTCTAGTGTGAATTCATTTTGCAGAACCTCCTCTGGGCAGGTTTTGTTGGGTATCTTTTCTAATGTAAGGAATCTGCGGCTAGAAGTCTCTATCGGATTAAAAGTTACTTACCTTCGATAACGCCTTATCTGGTAGAGACTGTCTGGCTGCATGTCCTTACCGACCCACGCATTCTTCCTGCTCTGCGAACAGATTTCTAGGGTCTAGGCATTTTCCCTTCAGGGCCCAAGTTTTCACACCAGTGGTCAGTGTTCTTCATGGCTCCGCACTCCTGGTGTGGAAAGTCCCGAAAAGAAACTGATGTCAGTGCGCTAGGGGGCCCCTATATAGGCACTGTTCACATTACTTCTGGCGCAGACAATGCTAATTACCAGCGTGCGGGGGTACCGCTCACAAAAAATATCTGGATCCAATCTGACGCCTGGCGATAATTCTAAGTTAAGGAATCTGCTACTAGATGGTCTGTATCAGATAAGGTTTTACCGAAGGTAAGTAACTTGTTCGCTCAGGGCATGGACAGAGGCAAGAAAGACACTGACTTCAGAGTGCAGAGGTGCTGCCTTTATGCTGCTCTGCTCCATTACTTCCAGGTAGGAACAGAGTCTCTGTAGAGTCACATGATGCCACCTGCCGTCACGTGTAAACCTTGCTGTGAAAGCTTTCTGGATTCAGACTGACGCCTGGGGCTATTCTAAAGGTGAGGAATCATCACTGGTAAGTAACTTGTTCTGTAGCACACTGGAGATGGCGTCTTTCATTTCATCATTCACCTGATGGAAAAGCCCTACCGGAAGGTTGATATTCCTCTGTTAAATGTTTCCATTATATTCCTTAATGTTAACTATGTATAGGATTGCCAGCCTACAAGAAATAGTTAAAAAGATGTGAATCTACGAATGATACCAAAGAAAGAGTCTGTAATTACTATTTTCTTTTCACTCCCTGCTCATTAAGCCCACTTCCAACCCTAGGTTTCTGGTCCCCTCCCACTGCCTTTGCCTCTATCCTCAAATTATGGTTTGCCTTAGTTTCACCTTGTTTCTCATTTCACTTTCCAAGCAACCTTACACTGTTGTACCCTTCAATACCTTACCTGCAGTCTCCTATGTCTTCCTTAACCACCCCATTCTTACATCATCAAATAATCTTTACTTCGGAATTAATAAATAATCCATAAAATATCTTGCATAGTTAAAACATCACACAGTACATAGTTTGTCATCAAATGTCTGTCTGATGTTTACTGCCAGAGCTAAAAATCAAGCAACAGACTAACATAAAATTTTCTTTTAACAGTTGTAAATGCATTAAAGCTGGACGCACTTGACTAAAAGATCAATTTTTAAAAAGTGGTATGATAAAAGTTCTTTGAGGCTTTACATAGACTCTACAAAACATGACAAAATGAAGCATGTCTTGAGGAGACACTTGGTTGCAGCCCCAAGGTCTAATGTAAGATCCCTTTTGACAAGCCTTAAGGACAGACAAAAGCCAGTGCAATTGGTTGAACCTGCAGCATGTCAGTAAAAAATTATGATTACAGTTAGTCACCCACGTTGGATACGGTTCCATAGTGCTGACTGTTTTTAAAAGTGTATGTGCACGGACCAAGGGTTTAGATAGTTCCTCTCCTTCTGTATTGGCCATAAACCAAGGTAAAATGGCATTCCTTGTCCATTTTGAATCCACCTTCCTTATGCTCTCTGGGCGGTCAAACAAATCCGACCGACCCAGAGAAGAAAAATAATTTTTAACATGTTAGCCAAGGAATTTTATGAGCGCTAGCAAGACTTAAACACCCCTTTATAATATCCTGATTGTTTTTTCTCCTGCCTGGACCAAATTAAAATCCATCTTAAAAGTGGGTGAAGGGCCAGAGTATCATCTAGTTAATTTCAAGTTCTTGATGCATAATGTATGCAGGAGTACACTGCGGACGCTTAGAAGGCATCTAAGATATTTATTTTCATCTATCTAAAAAGAAGAAACAGCCATATAGCCCCAGATGGAACTACCGTGTGAAACCACATAAGTACATTTAGCATGATAAATTTTAATTAGAGCCTGCAATGTTTTTTTCTCAATTTCTCCACAAGATCAGAAACATGAAATTGCTCTCAAAAACTGATTTTTCTTGGTCTTAACCAAAGGGGATCATGTCTGAGCAAGATCAAATTGGACTATTAAATACGAAAAAGGGTAAACTTTAGCCACCCTGTGCCCCTGAATACAAAAAGGTTTGACGCTAGACATCTATTGACCCACCATCATCACAAACCACGTATTATAATTTCTAACTAAATCTAACGTGACCATAAACACTTCAAATGAGTCCATTAACTTTTGCAGACTCCTGCTGTTCTTGCTAAGAGTACAGCGTCATCTGCATAGAGCAATGCAGGGAGTGGCTATTTGCCCACCATCGGGTAGTCCTGACTATTATAAATAAGGTACTGTTTCAGGCTGTTAATATCAAGAGTAAACAAAATGGGGCCAATATACAACCTTGGCATAGCCCACTCATAACCCTAAAAAGGCCCAATACAGGAGCCGTCTTTATTGTACTGTATCACCACCGACATATTCATATGCAGTTCTCGCAGGAATATTACGATATCAGAATCTGCCCTATAGATAAGAGCAAATGCCACAGTTTAATTTTATTGACTCCATCATATGCCTTGGTCAGGTACAAAAATGGCATGTATACCAAGCCAGATTTGGCAGCAAAATAGTTGTCAATTATAAAGTGTAAATTCAGGCATTGATCGATGGTGCTCAAGCCTGGTCTAAACCCATATTCAAGATCTGACAAGATGTGGTTCTCCTCAGCCAATGTTGAAAGCCAATAAGCAGTGCTCGTCCTATGACCTTAACTACTGAATCAATAAAAGATTTAGGACAATAGCAGTTTGGGTCATCCTTGTTTCCTTTTTTGAAGACTGGAATAAAAATTGAAGTTGACCATGAGGAATGAGGGCCTTCCTTGACCGCTGCAACAATAGTGTGGGTGAGTATGTGAGCCCATATCTCTGGATCACTCAAATACAAATCAGACAGGATCCTTTCAGGGCCTGGGGATTAATTTTTTTAAAGCCCTGTACTTCCCATCTCAACTTCAAGTACTGAAAACATTTAATTCAATTCTCCCGAGCTATTGGAGCTATGAATACTCTCATCCTGCCAGGCGAGAGAGTGAAAATATTATCTCTGAAAAATACTTCACCCACGAGTCAGTGATATGAGAACAAACTTCACTCCTCAAAGAGCGAGAATAAAGGGCGGTTATTAATCTCCCAAAATTGACAACTATTGTCTAAGCAGCTAGCATCAAGAACTTGGTTGCAAACAACCTCTCTCAAATGCTTTTTTACGCCTTTTGACCTCCAGTTTATAGGATGCGTGACATGACGCTATCAATATTTTATCTCTTGGTACGGTCTTAAGGGCTTGCTGTAGTCTTTTTTGTGCTCTACAACATCAAACCATCTGCCTTTATTTCTGTCAAATGTATTATGTACTACAGGTTGTGTCAGGAGTTTGCACACCTCTTTAGCTATATTATTAAAAGTTTGAAATGTCAACACCTACTGCTTCATCACTAAATATAAAGTGAGATCAGGATCATAACTGCTAAACGATTTAGCCATGAAATCCCCAAAAATTATTTTGGCCCATTTTATTTTCTGCCTGTGTTCACTGAGGACTAACTCTGTGCCTTCTGAACTTTGGTTGTCTCTCAGTGGGAATTGCCACCCAAGGAATAATCCTGTTGTGTTGTGGTTGCTAAAGCCAGTGTTGAAAAAATTTGTGTCAGAAACAGCCCTGAACGTCGGAGAGCAGACACACATAAAATCAATTATGGAGGCACACCCATGTCCCATAAAGGTAGAAGGTAAAAAAGAAGCCTCTTGATTAAATAAAGACTCCGTGTAAAAAGTCAAATCAAACTGATGAATTAGTGTTCAAAGCTTCACCGTGACTAGTATGTTCCATATGCACACTAGTGATAATCAATAGACTATTGCCTTACTTATTGGGATCATTTGAACCCCCCACACATGAGTGGATGTTAAAATAACCCAATAACAAAAAATAAATCAGGCTCACAGATTGTTCAGCACATGAATCCATGAAGGTGCTTAATAGTTTCAAAGTAACCAGTAATGCATTGGCGTTGTAAAAATTAATCACTATTGTTTTGGCAGTTTTAGGAAAGTTAACCTGCACCTCCTGGAAGTTAGGTGAGCCTGTATCAATTTGAAGATGCTCAACCATAAACGAAAGGGCAACCAGGGTAAATAAACCTCCTTTAGCTATGAGAAGTTGTCATCAGAGAGTACAAAGACTTAAAGCCATCTAGGCAGAAGGTAAGCGCAATGTCCCACGTCTCCTGAAAACAGACTATATGAAAACAATTAGAGGTCTAGCCAAACGGGATCCAATTTCTTGACAGCAAGTTTTGCCATGTTCCAACTTAATATTGCAAAGCGGTTATTATCAATGCTTCAGCCCAACAATGGTGGGGCAGTACAATCTTGTTATCTGCAAACTGTTGATTGCAGTCAGTCAGACTTCAGGGGCTGGGAGTCCAGAACTCTACAGGTTTTATAGAATTAGCCCAGAGGCAACACAATAATAGCAGAGCCAAAGTTCTTATGGGCCACTGCCTGTGCCAAAACGCGAGCTGCAACTTCTTGCATGCTAAAATTTACCAGCACACAACCCCTCTCAAAGGATTTCATATCTGAAAGAGACACGTTAGTGATAGATTCCTTACCTTAGAATATCCCCAGGCGTCAGACTGGATCCGGAAAGTTTTTCGTTAGCAGTACCTCTGCGCGTCAGTAGGTGGTGTCGTGCGGCTCCGCGTCCGTCGCTGGCGTCGTAAGCGCTGAGATGACGTCACGGAGACTACTTAGGCGCCACCCATGCGCGCTGACGTCAGTTCTTTCTTTTTCCGCGCCAGTAAGCGCAGATCCGGTTAGAGCACGTACCTTAGTCACTTTTTGACTACCCTTTTTGAGACTTTTGTCTCCTGTAAGCTTTGGTTTCCTTGGTGCACGTAGGGATGCCTGGATTTAAGTCTTGTGGGGCCTGCCGTCGCAATATGTCGGTGGCGGACCCCCACGATGTCTGCCTCTACTGCTTGGAGACCAACCACGACTCCCGGGACTGTCGGCCATGGCCCCGAAGGCCTTGAGGGAGCGGCACCAGAAGCTGCTGGAGGTCCGGCACTCGTCCCAGCGCCGTTCCTGGTCCAGGGGCCGTTCCAGGGAACGCTCGCAGGGCCACAGTCATCGCTCCTCGGGCTCCAAGTCTTCACCCTCGGATTCGGGTAAGAGACGACACAAAAAGAAGTCGAAGAAGCGTGTTCGCTCTCCGACGTCCCCCCGTCGGTCCCCGGATGCGGACGAGGGGGACAGGGGCTTTGCCCCTGTGGCTCCTTCGGAGCTCGAGAGTCCCGCGGCCTACTCACCTTACCCAGGTCCGTCGGCGACTCCCGCACAGGTGCAAGAGTTTCTTGCTACCATGGACCACCTTTTTAGGCCTCGGGCTCCCGCCGGCGCGCCCTCGGGCCCCGCGGTCCCGTGTCAGGATCCTGTTGGGCCGTCGGCGCCGCCGGCGGATCCAGCTTCGGCGCCACAGGATCCTGCGCCGTCGGCTCCGGCCACGCGCCACAAGGTCCATCGCTGCCGGCTCCAGCCCCAGCGCCACCCTCGGCTCTGCCTCCGGCGCCGCAGTGGGTGCCATTTGTCCCGCCCTTGCCCAGGTTCCAGGACCATTTTGCTCCTACCTGGGATCACCATTGGGACACGGCGCTGGTTCGGCCCCGGCCGGCGCCGTTCTCGGTGCCGTTCCCGACGCCGTTTGTTCCTTCTCCGGCTCCTGCCCTGCTGCCGCGGTCTATGCCACATGCGGCGGAGGTGGAGGACGACTGGGAGGGGTCCGAGGACCCTCTTGCTCGACATCTCCTCTGACCCGGGGTTTGCCTCTCCCCCACCTACCATGGAGGAGGGCGCCTCCTACACGATGGTGCTCCGTCGGGCAGCTGAGGTTCTCAACCTTGATCTCCCTACGGTGGCCCTCAAAACTAACCTCCTCACTGAGGTGCTCCAGACGGCGTCCACTTCGTCGGAGCCCCTGCTGCCATTTAATGACTCCCTCACTGACGTCTTGCTGGGCACTTGGTCGCGGCCAGCCACAGGGGCCCCTGTGGATAAGAACGTCGCCAGGCGTCAGCGCCCGGCGTCATCGCCCGGCGCCCGGTGACCCTGCCTTTCTGACCACTCATCCTACGCCTGAGAGCCTGGTCATCCAAGCTTCGACGTCCCAGAGTGCCTTCCCCACGGCTCCGCCGGATAAGGACTCCAAGAAGCTGGAGCAGTTCGGCAAGCGGTTGTTCTCTTCGGCCAGCTTGGGGCTGCTATTCCCACGCTATTCCCACGCGGTGTGGGATACAGTTGCACAGGTGTTGCCTCAGTGTCCTGAAGAGACCCAAGCTGTGCTGTCCCAAGCTGTTGCCGAGGGTAAAGATGCGGCTAAGTTCGCCATTCGGTGTGGTTTGGACACCGCGGACTCACTAGGTAGAGCGATTTCTACGACTGTGGCGCTTCGTCGCCACGCCTGGTTGAGATCTACCGGGTTCTCGCCAGATGTCCAAAGCTCGCTCATGGACATGCCCTTTGATGGCACTCGCCTGTTTGGCGAGAAGGCCGACAGTGCGCTGGAGCGTTTTAAGGACTTGCGGGCCACGGCCAAGTCCTTAGGTCTTTCCACGAAAAGCCCAGCCACTCCTGGTTTTCGTTCCTTTCGTGGCCACGGAAAGGGCGCCCAGGCATGTTCCTTCAGCAAGCCTGTGCAGAACCAGCCTCAACGCGGACGCAGTTTCCGCAGGGGCGGGTCTGGGAATCAGAGTGGGGGTCAGTCCACCTCCGCCCCCGCTGCTTCTGCCTCCAAACCTTCCTAATCCGAGCTTTGGGGGGCACCCCACGCCAGTGGGTGGCAGGATCCGCCATCATCTCCCCAACTGGCACGCTATCACATCGGACAAGTGGGTGTTGCAGATCATCCGCAAGGGTTACGCCCTTCCCTTTCAGTCCACCCCTCCAGCCATGCCACCTCAGTTCCACCGCATGTCGGGGGACCACTTGGCACTTCGCCTGCAGGAAGTCACGGCCCTCTTGGCCAAGGGGGCCGTCGAGTGTGTTCCTGGGCCAGAAGTAGGGAGTGGTTGTTATTCCCACTACTTTCTGGTCCCCAAGAAGGACAAGGGGGGCTTGCGCCCCATCTTGGACCTCAGGAACGTCAATCGCTTCCTCCGGAAGGAGAAGTTCAAGATGTTGACTCTGGCTCAGGTCTTGGCTGCCCTCGACCCTGGAGACTGGATGGTAGCGTTGGACTTGCAGGACGTCTATTTTCACATCGCCGTCCTGCCGGCCCACCGGCGTTACCTGCGGTTCACGGTAGGCCAGGAGCATTTTCAGTTTGCCGTGCTCCCATTCGGCCTTACCAGCGCCCCTCGGGTGTTCACGAAGGTGATGACGGTGGTCGCCGCTCATCTGCGCAGGTCAGGGGTGTCAGTCTTCCCCTACCTCGACGACTGGTTGTTGAAGGCGGGCTCAGTCATCACCCACCTTCAGACTACGGCCGACCTCCTGCATTTGCTGGGGTTCTCCATCAACGTGCCGAAGTCGCACCGGAGTCCCTCTCAGAAGCTCCCCTTCATCGGAGCGGTTCTGGATTCGGCGCTGTTTTGGGTTTATCCTCCCGAGCAGCAAGTCCGGGATATTCAGGCTATGATTCCGATCTTTCAGCCTCTATCCCGGGTTTCAGTCAGGATGACCCTCCGGCTCCTGGGCCTGATGGCCTCCTGCATCCTGCTGGTGCAACATGCCAGATGGCATATGCGGGCTCTGCAGTGGGACCTGAAGTTCCAGTGGGCACAGCATCAGTGCAACCTGTCCGATCATGTTCAGATCTCGGAGGGCACTGCACGACAATTGCAGTGGTGGCTCACGAATCGCGATTGGGTCAATGGCAGATCCCTCTCCCTTCCCCAACCGGAGCACACAGTGGTGACGGATGCGTCCCTCCTGGGATGGGGTGGCCACTTGGGAGAGGCGGAGATCAGAGGCTTCTGGTCTCCGGCGGAGTCCCGGCTCCATATCAATCTTTTGGAGCTTCGGGCGATCCGGCTTGCTCTGAAGGCATTCCTTCCCTCTGTCCGGGGAAGTGTAGTGCAGGTGTTCACGGACAACACCACCGCCATGTGGTATTGCAACAAGCAGGGCGGGGTGGGGTCGTGGACCCTATGTCAGGAGGCTCTGCGCCTCTGGACTTGGCTGGAACGTCAAGGCATTACCTTGGTGGTTCAACACCTGGCAGGTTCTCTGAACGCCAGGGCGGACAAACTCAGCCGCCGGTGCTTGATGGATCACGAATGGCGTCTGAGCTCTGACGTGGCGCAAGGTCTCTTTCTGCAGTGGGGAGAGCCTTGGTTAGATCTATTCGCCACCGAAGAGAACGCGCAATGTCATCAGTTCTGCGCGTTGGAATTTCCAAGGCGGCACTCGCTCGGCGACGCTTTTCGTCGCGAGTGGAGTTGCGGTCTGTTTTACGCCTTTCCGCCTATACCGCTTCTGCCCAGAGTGCTAAAGAAGATTCGGCGCGACCGGGCCCAAGTCATTCTTGTGGCTCCGGATTGGGCACGAAGATACTGGTATCCCGAGCTACTCAACATGGCGCTCGATCCCCCGATCCGTCTGCCTCTTCGGGAGGATCTTCTGTCGCAGCAGCAGGGGACGGTCCTCCACCCGAACCTGTCCAGCCTCCACCTCCATGCGTGGAGATTGAGCGGCGACAGTTGACAGCTTTCGATCTTCCTCCCAAAGTCTGTGATGTCATTCTGGCAGCCAGGCGTCCCTCCACTAAATCGGTATACGCCTGCAGGTGGAACAAGTTTGTGGCATGGTGCACAGCTAAGGCTGTGGATCCCCTTTCTGTCCCTTTTTCCGAAGTCCTTTTGTTCCTTCTTTCTTTGGCCCAGCAGGGCTCTGCTCTGGGCACTATCAAAGGTTATCTTTCGGCCATCTCCGCCTTTCTCAGGCTTCCAGATCAGCCTTCCTTGTTTAAATCTCCGGTTGTTAACCGTTTCCTGAAAGGCATTACGCACACGTTTCCTCCCGTGCCGTTCATTATGCCTCAATGGGATTTAAATCTTGTCTTGACATATCTGATGTGCGCTCCCTTCGAGCACCTTCATACCTGTCCTTTGCGTCTTCTCACTCTCAAGACGGCTTTCCTGGTAGCTATCACCTCTGCCAGAAGAGTGAGTGAGCTCCAGGCTCTTTCTTCCAAACCTCCTTTCCTTTCTGTTCATCCGGACAAGGTGGTTTTAAGGACCCGTCCTTCTTTCTTGCCAAAGGTTGTCACGCCCTTCCACATCGGGCAGACCATCACTTTGCCCACCTTCTTTCCGCCTCCGCATCCTTCAAAAGAGGAAGAGAGGCTCCACCGTCTGGACCCAAAAAGTGCGCTCTCGTTCTACCTGAAGCGCACTCGACAGTTCCGAGTGGAGGACCAGCTCTTTGTTGGCTACGCGGGCGCCAAAAAAGGTCGGGCTGTGCACAAACGGACCATCTCTCGGTGGGTCGTTCTCTGCATCAAAGCCTGTTACTCGTTGGCTAAGAAGGAGCCTCCTGTGGGGCTGCATGCCCATTCTACCAGGGCGACAGCAGCCACTACTGCCTTGGGACGCGGCGTCCCCTTGCAGGATATTTGTCAGGCAGCTACGTGGGCCTCGCTGCACACGTTTACCAAGCATTACTGCCTTGACAGTCGGGTCCGGAGAGACGGCTTCTTTGGCCGTCCTGTTCTCCGTGACTTTCTGGTGTAATCTATTCGCAGACCCTCCACCGGGGTTGGTATTGCTGGGGTATCTATTCTAAGGTAAGGAATCTATCACTAACGTGTCTCTTTCAGATGCACAAGTTACTACTTGTGTAACGATATATCTGTAAGAGACATTAGTTAGTGATCGATTCCTTACCGCCCCACCCATCCTCCCCGTTCTGCGAACTGATTTCTAGGGATCAGGTCATCCCTTTCAGGGCCCTAATTTCATGGCACCAATGGTCAGTTTCTTGCATGGCTCTGCGTTCCTGGCGCGGAAAGTCGTGTACAGAACTGACATCAGCGCGCATGGGTGGCGCCTAAGTAGTCTCCGTGATGTCATTTCGGCGCTTACGACGCCAGCGACGGACACGGAGCCGCACGACGCCACCTACTGACGCGCAGAGGTACTGCTAACGAAAAAACTTTCCGGATCCAGTCTGACGCCTGGGGATATTCTAAGGTAAGGAATCTATCACTAACTAATGTCTCTACAGATATATCGTTACACAAGTTGTAACTTGTGCGTCAGGCCCAATACAACTCACCCTACTTGCCATTGTAATGTTTTGGGCTGTCTGCATCCCAGTGTCAAGATGTCTGCTCGTCCAATGCACCACTTTATTTTTTGGGGTATAATCTTCCCACACCCTATCAAGTAGCGAGGAACATTAGATAGCACCACCACATACGGCGTGACATCAGGTGGAAGATTGGTGATCACCTTAGCAGGAGCTTTTGTGTGAACGCTACTCTTAAGGGTTTGCTTATGTCCTCGAGTGTCGACCGGGATTAGCCATTTAGCAGCAGGGTTGACGGGAGCATTGCCGGTGGACAAAGTGTCCTCCAAAGGCTTAGTGAGGTCTTGCGGTCTTGTCTGAACTGGAGTGTTCCTACCTGCCCCCTCCCCTGTGATTTTGCTCACTGACACCAGAGCGTATTCCCTGACTGTGTGCACTTGTGAATACCAAGAACGCTTCTCCAGCCTAGAAACCACCTCCCCATCCCCTTTTCTAGTGAAACATTCAAGTCTATTATAAAAAAATGTCCAACAAATAGAGTGTACATTGTCTGCCTCTTCTGTATCCCCTTTAACGATTTCAACTTACTAGGCAAGGGGTTGTCTCCCAAAGTCAGAGCAGATGCAAGTTCTTCTTTTGTTTTTTAAATACTTTCTGGATGTAGAGAACTAACAAATGTTACAGAAGGTCTGAAATGAGTTCTGTAGCAGTGTGATGAACTTCAACGGGGACCATAATTAACTTGCTCTCGGGGTATGGGGCATTTACACTAGAATTCGGCCCTATCCTTGAAAAACAAAGGAGGAAATTGGAGCCACAGGTATCCCCACTGGACAGTACAAGGCATACCACCAAATTCCTCTTCTACCGTTGATATTTCCTCGCTTAAGCCTCTCATTGCTGAAGTCAAGAAGTACATAATAGATGATTTAGGGTGAATGCTAGATTTGGAGTGGGGGCCATCTGGTTTAAATTACGTAACTTACGGTTCAAGGCATGTGTGGCTGTAGATACACATGCTTTGCATACTCCTGCCATCTAGTGTTGTCTGGATGTGTGCAAGTTTTTTTCTTCGAAGAAGTCTTTTGAGTCACTAGGTAGTGACTCCTCCTCTTGGTGATAATGTGCATGGGCATTGACTCCACTGTTAGGTTGTTTTCTTTCTGCTGTATGGTTCATGTGTGTCTGCGCTCTGGTTCAAGGCTGTTACGGTGCTCTTTTCGGGTTTGTGCAACACTCTCACCCTCATCTGTACTCGGTCGCGTTTCCCATTCTGTGTATCAAGGTTTAGCTACATCGCTTGTCGAGTCCACGTGCTTCGAACGCGGCCCCTACAGGGCTTTGCCCTTTGTGTCTTTTTCCTTAGTCTTTATCAGGTTCTCCAGGGAATGCCCTGCTGGTGATGGAACGGACGCCCTTCCGTTACTGCCCTCACTGTCACGCGAAATATCCCTGGACCGACTTGCATCAGGTCTGTAATCTGTGTTTGACACCAGAACACAGAGGGGCAGATTGCAAAGCCTGTTGCTCCTTCCGGTCCAAGAAAACCTTTCAAGACTGGCAAGCACGTCGGCTCGAGACGCAGTGGAGAAACATCAAGGACACTCCAGACATCTTCGGCTATGAAGACGTCCAAGAACACGAAGAACACCCTCAATCATCGGTAGCGGAAGAAGAGGCGTTCTCCATTGAGGGCAGTTCCGCTCCGACCTCGAGATCAACTTGGAGATGGAGGAAGTCACACCGGCTCAACAGTCCATGAGTATGGTCCCCCCTGTCACTCACTACGATGTCGAACACTTCTAGAGACAGTCTGCTCCACTTGATCAAGAGGCCCTCGGTTCACCACTGCCTTCTGGCCATGGTCTGCACTGAGCAACTGGTTCGGGCACTCGGCCCTCCGGCTCGGCCCCAAAACATCAATCAAAGCCAAAGCCTTCGGCGTCGACCACCTCGGTGCTGAGCCAACCATCGATACCAAGCCGAAAGTCGATGTCCACCGTTTCAACACTGAGCGGAACTTCAGCTCCGAAACCAAAACCTGGGTCACATCCGAAAGCTTCAAAGCCGCCTTCCAAACCCAATTCTGGCAAGCCAGTGAAGCCCATTTTTCATAGACTCTGAAAAGCTGAATGCTAGGCAAAACTAAATCCACATACAAGCCTCTTACCGGCTGTATCCTTGCCAAGCCTTCGGCTCCGATTCTCTACCACCGAAAAGACATTGTTTTTCCCAGAAGCTCTTGACTCACCGGTATCATAAAAAAAACTGAAAAAATCAAACTAGCCCGTTGCCTCCTCCACCACCCTCATCACCTCCACCACCGCCACTACCTCCACAACTTCTACCACCACAACTTCCACACCAGTCTCCCCTTCTCCACCACAGTCTGTTCGAGACGCACTAGACATCGCAACTCAGGGGTCTCAACAATACGATACAGGTGGGAATGGTGGAGGACACGACACACACCTACTACATTGAACCTCCAGGGGACACGGACCCAGACCTATATCCCGCCTGTTCCTCCCCTCCTGATGACTCAACAGCATATCAGGAGTTAATTAGTAGAGCTGCTGCCCTTTACGATGTACAGCTTCACAAGAAACCCTTAGAAGAGAATTTCCTCTTTGCGACCCTTTCATCTACCCGTAGGGCTACTCAGTATCTACCAATGCGAAAAGGCATGGTAATACACTCCGAGGACATTTTTAAAGACCCTATTAGAGCTAGGGTTATAACAACCAGGGTTGATTAAAAAATATATAAGGCCTCCCTATCTGATCCCATATACATTAAGGGCCAGTTACTATGAGATTCGGTAGTGATTACCACAGCTCACAAGCGGGCTAACTCGCAAGCTAGCCGAGATGCCCCGCCACCTCACAAAGAGAGCAAGCGCATTGATGCGATGGTAAAAAAGAGTTGCAGCACAATCTGCCAATCATTGACGTATTGCCAACTCAATAAGACTGTGCTCACTGGAATGAGATGGAGAACCTGCTCCAGTATCTCCCAGAAGAGCATAGAAAGAGAGGACAAGAACTTGTCTCAGAAGGCAAGCTAATATCCAATACCTCCATACGCTGTGCCCTAGACTCTGCTGACACTGCAGCCAGAGGCATCAATACCAGCAGCACACATGGCTTTGTATTTCTGGTTTTAAACCAGAGGTACTGCAAAATCTCTGTATTGTACCCTTTGACAAAGAACATCTCTTCGGTCTCCAAGATAGGCAGACCTTGGAGAAAATTAAAAAAGACAGACAGCGACAGCAATAGGGTCCTTCAAACACCTACTCCCCATGGCTCATTTCGCTGCTCCAACTATTATTGAGATTCCAAAGCTACCTCTTCGGACACTTCCACCTCTTGCCACTGTAATCAGAGTCAACACTCCTCTCCAAGAGGTTACTTCAGGGGCTCCTACAGGGCAACAAGTCCAAGCGTAGAGGCAAAGGTGCTTTCCCACGCGGTGCAACACCCACTGCCAAACAATGATTTCCCTCTCCTCCCCCTGACCATATAACACCTGTCGGGGTCGTTTACAGGATTTTCTAACCACATGGCAAACAGTTACATCAGACCAGTGGGTGCTGTACACTATCCAACATGGTTATTGTCTGGAGCTCATTACCACGCCTCCCAACATTCCACCTCGCACTCACAGGCTCTCATTGAAACATCAAACATTGCTCAAACAGGAAGTCCAAGCTCTTCTTCTCAAAGGAGCTATAGAGCCCATTCCATTACATCATTAAGGTTCAGGAGTATACCCTCTGTACTTTCTGATACCCAAAAAGGACGTAACTTGACTGCCTGTCTTAGACCTCAGGCCCCTAAACCACTGCATCCTGTCGGAGCATTTTCACATGGTGACCTTACAAGACGTGATCCCACTTCTCCAACAAGGCAACTTTATGGCTACACTAGACCTAAAGGACACCTATTTTCACATACCAATACATACCAATACACCCAGCACATCGCAAATATCTCAGATTTGTAGTGGGCGGCAATCATTACCAGTTCAAAGTCCTCCCTTTCGGGGTGACTACTGCACTTTAGGTATAGACCAAGTGCCTAGAGGTGGTAGCAGCCCATTTACGCAGACAAAAAGTCCTCGTATTTCAATATCTGGGCGATTGGCTTATCAAAGCCAACACTCATCAGCAGTGTCAACAACACACTCAAATTACAATAGATCTGCTCCATCGCTTAGGGTTCACCACCAATGTCACCAAGGGTCTATTCTAAACACACACGTGGGATTAGCCTATCCCAATACTGCAAGAATCCAGAATTTCATAGCGTTCATACCTAAATTCCAGGCAATTCAACAACTCACAGTAAGAACAGTCATGTGTCTCTTAGGCATGATGACCTCCTGCATTGCCATAGTCTCTCATGCTCGACTACACATGCATCCGCTACTGGAATGCTTAGCTCGACAGTGGTCTCAGTCACATGGTCAGTTTGAAGATCTAGTGTTGATAGAGCACCGCACTCATCACTCTCTGCCGTGGTGGAACATCAGCAACCTATCGGTAGGGTGGCTTTTCCTCAACCCTGTTCCCCAGATCACTCTCACAACGGATGCATCACTCACAGGTTGGGGTGCACACTTGCAGGACCTCACAGTACAGGGTCTCTGGGACACCAAACGCCGGGGTCTCCACATCAATTACCTAGACCTTCAAGCTGTTTACCTAGCATTGAAAGCGTCCTAGTCCATCCGTACGGACAATATGACAACCATGTATTATCTACAAAAACGGGGGGGGGGGCACATTCCCCACAATTGTCTTACATATCCCAGACCAATTGGAGGTGGACTTTGCATCACAAAATGAATCTGTTAGTGGAATACCTTCTGGGAATAGACAACAACGTAGCAGACCTCCTCGGCGGATGCAGCAACAAGTCCACGAGTGGGAACTCCACCCCAAGTCCTCCTTTAATACTTCCACAAAGGGGGGGTTCCCTCAAATAGATTTGTTCAAAACTGCAGAAAACGCCAAATGCCCAAACTTCGCATCCAGGTTCCCACACCCACAATCCAAGGGCAACGCACTATGGATGAGTTGGTCAGGGATATTTGCCTACACTTTTCCTCCTCTCCCTCTTATTCCAATTCTGGTTCAGAAGCTCAGGCAAACATGTCGCACCCTAATACTAGTTGCTCCCACATGGGCTTGTCAGGCCTGATTCACAACATTACTGGACCTCTCTCTAGTATCCCATGAGAAGCTCCTCAATAGGCCAGACCTTCTCACTCAGAATCATGGAGAAACCAGGCACCCAGATCCCAAGGCTCTCAACCTTACGATCTGGCTCTTGAGGTCATAGAATTTGGTTACTTAAATCTACCACCTGAATGTATGACCATTCTTAAGGAAGCCAGTAAGCCTACCACTACAGCATGCTGCGCCGCTATATGGAAGGGGTTTGTTTATTGTTGTCATTCAAAACAAATTGATCCTCTCAATGCCACGGTTTAGAACATTGTCTGTTACCTGCTTCATCTACAAGTCTCTGGACTAGCATTAACCTCCATAAGGTTACATCTCACTGCAGTCGCTGCTTATCTATAAAATAGGCAACACATGTTTTTATTCAAAGTACCTGTCATTAAAGACTTCATGGAGGGGCTTAAAAGAGTAATTCCACCGCTGGTTCGACCTGCACCCTCATGGAATCTTAACGTTGTTCTTATGCACCTCATGTGACCTCCATTTAAGCTCATGCATAACTGCCCCCTTCAATTTCTATCTTGAAAGGTGGCATTTTTGATTGCCATAACTACACTTAGATGCGTTAGTGACCTCCACGCATTAATCTTAGATGAGCCTTTCTTCCAACTCCAGAGACAGGGTGGTCCTCCGCTCCATCCCTAAATTTCTCCCAAAAGTTCTCTCACTTTCATCTTAATCCATTGAGGTGCCGGTTTTCATCCCTCAATTAGACTCAGTTGTGGAGAGAGCTCTCCACACAGATCTCAAAAGAGCCCTTATGTTCTACATTGATAGAACTAAAATGTTTAGAAAATCTAAACAGCTATTTGTTGCTTTTTCACTACCTCATAAAAGAAATCCTATATCCTAGTTAAAACATGTTATGCTAAAGCCAAAAGAACATTATCTGCGCCTCCTAGTGCACACTCTACTCCTAAAAGCATCCATGGCTATCATGGGAACCATTCCCATAGCTGACATATGCAAACCAGCTACATGGTCTACACCACACACTTTAACTAAACATTATTGTGTGGATGTTTTAGCACGCCAACAAGCAAATGTAGGACAGGCAGTGCTACGTACAATTTTTCAAACAACTGCAACACTCACAGGTTAGCCACTGCTTCTTGGGAGGGCTGCTTTACAGTCTATGCAAAGCATGTGTATCTACAGCCACACATGCCTCAAACGGAGTATGTTATTTACCCTGTAAGGAGTATGTTATTTACCCTGTAAGCATCTGTTTGTTGCATGTAGTGCTATAGATTTGCATAGGTTCAAACTGAGGTGGCATGGTGAGCAAAAGAACGATTGGTTGAGTTGCTAACCTGAGCGATTGCCAGTAGGTAGACAAATTGCAAGCATTCCTCTTATCCCCTTTTGTGTGTTTCATGCATAATATTCTACACTTGTGAAGGAAATTGGCAGGGTAGAATAGACATTTAAAGGTAAACACCTTCTCTACCTAGAATCCCTGAGAGAGCTTAGAGTATGGTATAGCCATCAAATGATTATTTTAGCAACCATACTCTGTAGGAAATATTTGCATGGTTATCTAGTCAGTTTGCCACTGGCTGAAGACACAAATTCCAATTGGCTATGACCTTCCCTAACTTTTATTCTATCTTGAGGAAGGAAAACACTAGTTGAACCCTAGGAAGCCTTTCTAAAGAAGAAAACAAAGTATTTTTGCCTCTTGAAGTATGTGGATTTGAAAAAGACCTGCCCCTTAAATTTATAATTTTTACAAAACCTCCACATTGGCTGGAGAATCGAAAATTAGAAGTTTGAAGTGAGATTAATCTGAGGAAGATATTGGCTGTAAAAACTGTTAAAGCTAAGTAACCTGCCGTACTGCATTTTTCAACAGGCCTTAGAATAAAAATCTGTTGGGCATCCTCTTTGATCATAAGGGAGTACAAATATTTTATGAATTTGAAACAAATGTTCAGGATAGTAAACTGTTGTTACATTTAATTATTTATCCTTTCTTATTGCACTAGTGGCAGACGCTTTAAGGGATAAGGTTGTAACCATCAGTAATTTTGTTCTTGTCTTAGAAATATGAAAAATCTTCACGCCTGCACTATCTGTAATGCTGCCCTCAATGTCTATTCCTCTAGGGGCCTTGTGTTCGAGTTTAACTCCTTGCTTCATAGCATCTCACTATCCTTGCGCCGGCAACACACTGTCACTCTGCTAATTGATGGAGCGGACTGTCTTCTTGGCCAGAGTGGACAGCGCACTTCAGATTGGATCCCAGAGCGCCTGCCGCAGGTACACAAAGTGAAACTCTGGGCATATGATTTTGGGGGCTAGTAATTCACATTTTGCATTCATAATTTACTCTGAATTGATGTTGCCTATATACATTACTTCTAAAATGTCAGAGATTTTTAAAGCACAGCCTGACAAAAAATATTCATTGTTTTTTTACACCTTTACCGCTCGAGTAAATTGAAAAGTCAAAAGATGCATGGGAGTTAAGAATGAAATAAAAAAATGTATCCAAGTGCATCAGTTACAATTTTCACCTGTCAGTCACCCAAAAAGGTCCCACCTTTATCATTGTTCACTCTCTAATGTAGTTCCGATGTGTCGTTTTCAGGCCCCTGAGTTTAGTTGCCTGTCTACTCTTGATGCACAGATGCTATACGGTCTCCAGCTTTATCTCTTCTTACTCAGCACTATAACTTCACTGACTGTCCAGTTCCTTTTTGAGTTATTCTACTGTTTTTGTCTCCTTTACGCTCTTCTGTGAAATTACCTCATGTATTTACGTTCTTTTTTATGAGAATTACATTGTCTCTTGTATTTTGAAGTTCCCTCCCCACTTCTAGAAGCTAAAGTACATGTCTGCTGAAAGATTCCATGTCTATTCACAAAGGTAAATTTACATGTGTAAATTTATTCTTACACTTTGTAGTACTCTTACTGCTTTTGGCTATTCACCGTTTAAAGAGTGAAGTTACTCCAAAGTGTAGACTTACATGTCTCTGCCCCTGAATTAATGGGGTGAAGCCTAATTTATGAGTGTAATATTACTACAAGCCCTTTTCACACGGCAGAGGTCTCCGCCACTGGGACGGAGATCTCCTTATGATAAAGTAACAAACTGTACAAAGTTTATTAAACTTAAAAATTACTAACATTATTTTTTTGTTACATATTAATGTAAATGAATTTCATGTATTGATTTAAAATGTGTAAAAACTAAAAATACTAGAACCGTATTAATTCTGAATTAAAAATGAAATTAATTTACATTTATATTAAAATATATTTTTTTAAATATATTATTAAAAATACCCACCTAAAGTAAAATGTTTATATTGATTATGCAAAAGAAACAATTGATGGACGGAATGCTGGACAATGCAAACATTCATCCCCAGTCACAAGGATCTGGGTTAAATCCATCATTCTTTTGCTCACCACACCACCCCAGTTTGGACCCAGCCATATGCAAATCAGTCTTGACCCTGTTCCTTGTGGGAACAGTCCAGCCCGAACTGCCAAGCCAGGTCCTCCCTGGACCGGAAACAAGCATCCTGGGACCGGTTTCAGGGCATCACCCTTCATCAGCCAGGCTAGCTTGATTCCAGTGGTATAGTGAGCACGGGACCCATGTCTGGGCATACCCTTCACACTTAGGGTGACAAATGCAAAAGAAACATCCTGGCTGATGAGGGGTGAAACCCTGAAACCGGTCCTAGGATGCTTGTTTCCGGTCCAGGGAGGACCTGGCTTGGCAGTTCGGGCTGGACTGTTCCCATGAGGCACAGGGTCAAGACTGATTTGCATATGGCCAGGTCTAAACTGGGGTGGCATGGTGAGCAAAAGAATGATGGATTTAACCCAGATCTCTTGACTGGGGGTGAATGTTTTGATTTGTTCTGCATTCCGTCCATCAATTATCTGTCTTTTGCTATATTGATTATGTAGCACAAGTTACAAAAAGTTATGTATAGAATTAATTTAAATTAATGTAATTATTTTTTAACAATAAAGTTGAATTTATTTCTAAATTAAAAACATTAAATATTTATTTTTATTCATATATTTTTTAATATTCATTTGCTTCTATGTGTGTGTGTGTATATATATACGTACATACATACACTCACTGAAAAAAAACAAAGGTTACAGGGACGTTATAGTTAAGCTCAGATTTCACTCGTACAAAACCAGAGAAATTTAGCAGCTATAGTTAGCTTAGCTAACTATAACTTATGCCCACCGCAATGCACCGCTTATGACCTCACATATTACATCACTCATGACTTCGTCAGTGATATCAGTAATGACATCATGCAGTGATTGTTTCGTAAATGTTTCTGAGACTTAAAGATATATACTAAACTACAGCATAAGTTAAATTACTATTCTTTCTGCACTACTAATTAGTGATACTGTTTTTAACATATGGCATCTGAGTGGCTTTGTGACTGTTATCAGTGGTTGAGTAGGTGTCTGATTGGCTGTATGGTTGTGTGAGTGGGTGTATGAGTGGCCGTATGGATCTGTCACTGGGTGTGTGAGTGGCTGTATAGGTCTGTCAGCGGGTATGTGAGTGGCTATAAGGGTCTGTGAATAGGTTTGTGGGTGCTTTTCTGGGTGTGTGGTTGGATGGGTGAGTGGTTGTATGGGTGTGTGAGTGGTTGTATGGGTATGTGACGAATCCTGCATTTCTGCCTGCACGGGACTCAAAGCTCCAGCAGCCCAGGGCCTCAGGAGGCAGTCCTTGGTGCTGCAGACACCTGTGGTTCATCAAGCTCTATATAGCGCATTCTGGCGTGCGGGATTCCAGCATTTGTGCCTGCACGGGACTCAAAGCTCCAGCAGCCCAGGGCCCCAGGAGGCGGTCCCTGGTGCTGCCGACACCTGTGGCTCATTAAGCGCTATATAGCGCATTCTGCCATCCTGCCACGCGGGCCGTGCCCGGGCCTGTCTGCTCCCCTTGGCGACAGGAGGAGACAGGGCAGGGCCACCCCCCTTGGCTCCTGCACCCACAGCATCGCCTCTCCTTTTCTTCACTGCAGAACCATACTGTTTATTTAGTCTGTTAGTACCTGCCTTTTGGCTGTGTTTTTCGCCAATTTGATTATGGGGAAGAGAAAAGCATCTCACTCCGTAGTTGGGCAAGGGCATGCAGCAAACCATGCAAAAGATGTGCAGCAGATAATTGTACTCTTAATGCCATTGATGAGTTAATGGAGGACGTAGAGGGCATGCTGGGCGATGAGCAGGCTGGAGTCTAGGGGAAAGATAACAGACTGAAAATTAGACATTATTTTAAAGGGGGAAGTAAGAAGGCTTTGTTTGGCAAAAAAAGGTCTATAGACGTTGTTCAAGCTGGCCTATGCCATGCCCCGAAAGAAACAGACTGCCTGCCTACCCCAGCCATTACTTCGACATTCACTGGGGACTGTATAGGCCAGACAACATTAGAAGACGAATTTGTGTCAAATGTTACCTGCACAAATCGGTTCGCCCCTCTTTTTGATTTGGGCGAGGATACTCCTGCATGTCAGGCCATGAAGGCAGATGGGGATACTGAACCTCCATGGGACTGCCAAAACATGTATATTGGTTAGTAACGCCCCTCTTGAGCTGTGTTTGACTTTGTTTACTTGGGAGTAACGTCCCATAATTTCAGTTGAAAGGCTGAGGTTAGTAAGTGTGTGCTCAAACTCCAACAACAGTCTGGGGCAATTCTCAAGGTCGCTAAAAGAATGAAATTCAAAATCATAACCCCAGCGTTAGAACTCTATAAAGTCAGGGCAAAAAGTGCAGCCCTTTATGGAGCAGAACTGTGGGGCCATTCAATCCTAAAGGAATTATCTGTGGTAGAGAACCAATTTCTTAGTCAATTGTTTAATCTACCACAGAGTGCCCCAACACTTCCCCTATTGGTGGATTTGGGTTTGTATCGTGGTTTCTTTATGATACAGTTGAAATCTTTACTGTTCTGGTACAGACTCTGTACGACCCCTGACTTGGAGCTCCATAGACTCCCTTTCAGGGATCTTCTAAATTTACCAGTCCATCTAAGAATATCTTGGTTGCTGTACTTAAAAAGAATGTTTAAAGCTCTTGCCCTGGAATTCCTGTGGGATACACCAGAAGAAGCTATTAAGATACCAAACCAATTGATAAAAGATTGATGCAGGGATTATCTTTGGGGCGAAACGATTAAAAACTGTATCAGGTAGTCTAACAGACTTCTTTGTAGACCATGAGATTACTCCTTATTATGAAGCACCCTTAGATGTGATACAAGGCTCCCTTCCAAGGCAACTCTATTTGAAGATTAGATACTGTACTCTTCCCATAGCTGAGTTTGCAGGGAGATGGGGGAACAACAATGAATTCAGTAAATGTTGCCCAGTGTGCAATAAGAGCCTTGATTCCATTATCCATTTTGTATTTTTCTGCCCTGCCTACAGTATCCCTCGTAAGAAATGTATTATTATTGTGTGCCGTCTTTTGGGAATAAGGACCCTTGGGGAAGCCTTAAAGGTACTGAAATCGGACACAAGGGAAGTAGTTATGGTTGGTATGGCTAAATCTCTACATGCAGCATGGATTATACGTATGTGGAGAGGAAGTAACATTTTGTTACATCAGTACTTGATGTAACTTTTACATTGCTAGGTAGGATGTACATAGAATGTTAAAGATTTTAAAGCAAACTAGAAGATTCTGCACATGTAGCCTAAAAGGTGGGCTGAAATCCTATGGACGTTAGAATAAGGGATGTGCATAGCCCTGGTCGATTTCCCCAGATTGTCTAATATTTTAGAGGGAAATTGTAGTAATGCTCATTTTGCATATCAAGGGTATTGCATTAGTAGGCTTCATGTTCCATCCCCTTCTTTTTACTCATTTGTGTTTTTCTATGTTTTATATATTTTTAACTGTCAGAATTGATTATATGTGATTACTTTTTATTCATATTGTTGCTTTTATTATGTGTCTTATGGATTTTTAATACGAAATAAACAACTAATTGATTTGAATGGGTGTGTGAGTGGTTGTATGGATGTGTGAGTAGGTGTATGAGTGGCTGTGTGGGTGTGTGAGTGGTTGTATGGGTGTGAGTGGGTATGCGAATGGTTGTTTGGTGTGTAAGTGGGTGTCTGAGTACTTGTATGGGTCTGAGAGTGGTCTTGTGGGTGTGTGAGTGGTTGTATGGGTCTGTATGTGGGTGTGTGAATGCTTGCATGGATGTGTGAGTGGTTGTATTGGTGTGCAAGTGGATGTGTGAGTGGTTCAATCAATCAAGGACTTATAAAGTGTGACTACTCACCTGTCAGGGTCTCAAGGCGCTGGGTGGGGGAGGGCCTGAGTCTGTGGTTTAGTCGAAGAGCCAGGTTTTGAGGTCCTTCTGAATTGCAGCAGCAATGGTGATTGCCTGAGGTGCAGAGGCAGGGAGTTCCAGGTCTTCGCAGCGAGGTAGGAGAAGGACCTTCCTCCAGGCGTGGTCTTGCGGATCCGTGGGACGTGGCCAGGGCCAGTTGGGCGGTGCGGAGCTGTCTGGTGGGGGTGTAGAAGAAGAGGCGGTGACTGAGGTATGCAGGTCCGGCATTGTGAAGGGCTTTGTAGGCTTGCGTGAGAAGCTTGAATGTGATTCTCTTGTTGACAGGTAGCCAGTGATGTGGTTGCGGCGTGGGATGTTCAGGCTGAGTCTGGAGTGGTTCTGTGGATGTCATCAGTGAAGTCATTTAACATATCAGTGATGTCATCAGTGATGTCACTGACCATGTCATGAGTGATGTAATATGTGAGGTCATAAGCAGTGCATTGCGGCTCAGGTAACTATACCTGCTGAATTTCAATTGTTTTATATGAGTGAAATCTGAGCCTAACTATAATGTCCCTGTAACCTTTGTTTTTTTCAGTGAATTTCTAGGGTGTTTTTTAATTCTATTTCCTAACTTTCTCTGTAACCTTTGTTTTTTTCAGTGAATTTCTATGTTTTTTAATGTTATTTCCTAACTGGAACATCCCTGTACCCTTTATCTTTTTTTAGTGAATTTTGAAGGCTTTTAATGTTGTTTCCTAACTATAATGTCCCTGTAACCTTAGAGCCTTAGTTTGCTGCCCAGCTCAGACCTCACTCAGACTACCAGCAACCCACATCATGCAGTCTTCTACAGGCAGTACTGTATTCTCTCAGGGTTCAGGCGCAGTACATGCATCAATGGCCCTAGGGAACGACGACTATGTACCCAAGACCTGCTTTATCGGTGTGTCTACCATCGGCCTGCTGTATCAGTATCCCCATTCTGGACCTGCTTCCACAGTAATTCAACCGAGGACTATTACAGGAGATGCATAAGTTGTACAACACTATACAAGTATTACTAGACCTTGCCTACATGCATCCATGGCCCCAAGGACTGACTAGCATCCTTTCAGGACCTACTGCAACAGTGTCCCAAACCTGGACCTGCTGCATCAGTAGTACAACCTAGGACTACTGCAGTAGATGCATTCTTGTTGCCTCACAGTACAAGCAATCATTAGCAGCCACTCTATTTCTTCTCTTATTTTCTTCCTTATTGATTTTTTTTTTTTTACAATCCTTTCGCTCTTGCCATCTTCTTTACTCGTCTTTACCAGCTTCATCCCCTTTTTTCTTTCCACTCTCCCCCTCTTCCTGTTTCGTTTCTCCACGTTTTCGCTCTTCTCTTCTGTTTGTGATGCTTCCCTCATTAATTCACCAGGGAGTCCTGTTTATTGCGCTCCTGACACGGCGCTGGTACAATTAGGGTTGTGCTTCTTATAAGTGACAGTACACAGACAGGTACTTGCACCCACAGCTCGGCAGCTTTATTTCTGGGCATGAGTCCTACGGCTGTTCATAACTGTGGCCACGGTTGGATGGTGCTGATATGGGCCACAGGGGTGTGTTAAATGGTGCAAGTCTCAGATGCCACATAGTCGAGCAGGCTTGACAAGACTTCGAGCTTTGACCTCCGTAGTGCTCAGACAAAGAAGCAGTGAGTGGAAGAGATGGGAAAATACCGGCCTCCAAATTTCTGATGGATAGTAATCCAAGCTATGTCCCTTTCTGTAAAGTGGTTTTTAAACTGCATCACGTCAAAGTATCTTTGCATTAAACCCAATTCTTTTCACAATAATTAAAAAAAATGTCCCCAAATGCTGCCTTTAAGCTTACACCACCCTTTGTAGCGATCTTTTAGGCCAAATCAATGTGACCAATATTACTAAACCAGTGATTTTTAGATTAATAAACCATATAATGTACACATGCAATCCCCCCCAAAGAGACCCACCAGTGTTCGGTGCATTGTGCAGACACCACCCAGCCTCATCTGTGCTATTCAAAAGTTCCGCGGAATGCACGGCTAGGTGACGTCGTTACTTGCAAAGTGTGAGCCAGGCTTAGGTCTCTGGCACCCGGTTGTTAGTACTTGTGTAGCAAGGGACGGAGCAGGACCACAGCAAGCCAGAAGCCTCTTGCTGCTTCTGTGACGGGCAGTCGAGAGGGCAAACATTCTTGAGAGCCAGCGGACAAGGGGAGTCTACCTGTAAACAAGAGCGCCAGCCGGAAGCGGCAGGAGCAGTAGCAGAGTAACTGCTGCTCGCACCCATGAACAGGCAGTTGCGCTAGCTGAGATCCACTCCGCAACTCAGACCCTGTAGGGGACAGGGCCATCAGCATAGATTCCGGAAAATCCTCCCCATTGGCTGCATGAGGCAGCTAGGGGCAGAAACAAGAATAAGGTATGAGTGGTTGTGATCGGAATACAGGACATACTGTCAGTTCAACAGCTGATATGCGTGAGCATTCTGAGACCTCGCGGTACTAGTGTGAGGAAATTCCCAGAATGCGTTAGTCTAACTCCCGACAAGTGACACTTGACAGGGCTGCCTTCTTATGTTTATAATTAGCCCCTGGAACCTGGCCCACCCGAAGTCCGATGTTTAAACAAGCGCGGGAGACAGCGACTGGTTTTAAAAAAAATATATTTTGCTGCAAATTCGCTAATCTGTCACGATTTGCGCTGTGAATATTAAAAACAAAATGCTTTTTGGTCCTGGCAGGGTCCCTGGGGGACCCCAGCACCAGGCTTAGGGGGTCATGGTACTCCTATTCTCCCCTCTTTCTCTTTTTTTAACATTTTTGTTTGGGACTTGTCTGAGTCTGAGATCCAAGATGGCTGCCAACACTTCCTGGTTGATGTGTTGGCAGCCTATCAGATCTCTGAACGAGATCGAGAGGATTCGCGGAGGGTTCGCGCATCTTGATATACAAATTTGTTTTTTCTTTGACATCTCTAAAACTACTGAACGGATTTATACCAAATAACAAAAAGGTCGCTTTCTAAACCAAGACCTACCTTACTGCCAAACTTGGTGTAATACTGTCCAGTGGTTCGGACTGTAGTTGTATTCAAAATATCTATGGGAAATTGCTTGGGGAAAAAGCCTTTTGGGACCCCCCTTTTTCTCGGCCCATGCTAGACGAATCACCTCAACTTTTGAAACCTAAGCTGAACCGACTGTCGTACTAATTTTGAAAATTTTGTGACGTTCTCAAACGGTGCCAAAGTTGTAAGCAAGTCAAAAAACCCTTTCCTATGGAAACTAGGTGCTAACTATAACTACCTACTCGTGACCACCACTAGGTAAAATGTGTAGATATATATATATATATATATATATATATATATATATATATATAATATTATATTTACAACTACTGCCGGTCCTTTTTAGTTGTAGTAACTTTAGAAGTGAACTTTGTGAATAGCATCGGGTTCACTCATTTGTGGGTGGGTGCGTGTCACTCCCCAAACCCCTCCCAATGCCACTCCCATTTTATAGTAAGTATTCCTCATTTTTAAGCCACTTAACCTTCCCTCTCCTCTCCCCCTCTACCACTGCTAAAATGTAGCTGCACGTGTGTAGAGATCTCCACAGTCTGGTGGAGATTGTCACACACAAAAGATAGGCAAGGCAGAGGCGGAGACCTCCTTTGGTAGGTTAGTGAATAGCATTTTGTAGTATGGGTAGTACTATTGTAGTACTATTAAACGTACAACTAAATACAGTTTGTGAATAGACCCCAAAGCCTCTTACAGTGAGTAGACTTTGTTTAGCTATATGAGCGTCAGGAGAGAAGCCTGATTAAAGGTTCCAGGATACCTTGCTGCAAGTTGGAGGAGGAGGCGGGCCATTTCTAACAGCGTTAAAAAATCGCAACATGTGTACCCGCGGCGCGGGATGCGCCAGGAGAGGAGTCTGATGCTATAGGATCCAGGATACATTTGCTGTTGATTTGAGGAGGAGGCGGGCCATTTCCAGCAGCGCTATGGAGCGCATCATGTGTACCCGCAGTGCGGCAAGCTCGCAGGCTGCACCCAGGCCTAGACTGGCTCATCTGCTCCAGTCTGTGCCGGGAAGAGGCTGAGTTGGGCCACCGCTCTTGGTTTTTCTTTTCACTTATTCTGAGAGGACCAGTGCCAGTCAAACATGGCTAAGAGGAAGGTTTCTGTTATTAAAAAGGGTAGGAATAAAGCGACTTTGTCAAAATCTTCCTTCTCATCTTACATTACAAATGCCTTGGGGGTCATTACCTCAGAGATTGGGCGAGTCGAAGAAAGTCTTTCCTCTGTTATGCGAGAGCTGAATAATGGTTTATTTAAAGAGAATAACTCCGCTAGGGATAGTGGTTGTGCCCAGCTCCCAGAGAGTCAATCACTGCCATTAAATCTAACTTCAACCCATGCGTACTAAATGATTCCCTATTTATTATCACTGATGGTGATTCACCTGTGTCTTTGAATTCCCCTACACCGAAAAGCAACAAATAGGAGCCCTGCAAGTGAGGCTGGGAATAAGGCAAATCTGAAAGAGACACGTTAGTGATAGATTCCTTACCTTAGAATATCCCCAGGCGTCAGGCTGTATCCGGAAAGTTTTTGCGTAGCAGTACCCTTGCGCGTCGGTAAGCGGCGTCGTGCGGCTCCGCGTCTGTCGTCGGCGTCGTGATCGCCGGGATGACGTCGCGGGCAGTACTTAGACGCCATCCCTGCGCGCTGACGTCAGTTCTTCTTTTTCCGCGCCAGTAAGCGCAGATCCGGGAAGAGCAGTGCCCTAGTCAATTTTTGACTAACTTTTTTGTGAATTTTTTCACTGTTTCTTTTTCGAGTCTTCACGACTCCTAGGTGTCGTAGGGATGCCCGGCTTCAAGCCATGCGGCGCCTGTGGTCGCATGATGTCGATCACGGACCCGCATCTGGAGTGTCTCTTCTGTCTCGGCCGAGACCACGACACGAAGTCGTGCCCTGACTGCCGGAAACTTCACCCGAAGGCTTTGCGAGAGCGGTCTCGAAAGCTACTCGAGGTCCGGCAGTCGGCTCCGCGCCGCACCAAGCACCGGTCCCGGGAGAGGTCGAGGGGCCGGTCGCGGAGTCCCCGCCGGTCGTCGGAGTCCAAGTCTTCGCGCTTCTCGGGTAAGTCGAAGCACAAAAATTCTAAGAAGCGTCATCGCTCTAAGACTTCGCCTCGCCGGTCTCGCGACTCGGCTGAGGCCCCAGTCGGCACCGTCCCCGCGGCCCCGGACATGCCTATAGAGCCGCCCCGCATTACCCGTCCTTTCCGGGTTCGGGGCGACTCCGGCCGAAATACAGGAATTCCTGTCGGCCATGGCCCGCCTCTTCGGGCCTCCAGGTCCCTCCGGTGCGCCTTCGGGCCCCGCGGGCCCTGATGGGGTTGCCCCGCGTCGCCGTCGACTCCGGTCCCGGCGCCGCCTGTCCCACCAGCCTTCATCCCGGCCTCGGCTCCGGCCCCGGCCTCGATCCCGGCTCCGGTGGTACCGCAACCCCCATCGACGCCGGTTGACCTAACCACGCCTCCGCCGACGCCGATGTCCCCGGGGCTCCGGACGGCGTCGGTCCCCGGCTCTCTCCGGCTCCGGACATGGAGCCGGACCGACGCCGCTCGACGCCGGCTCCGGCGCCCGATGAGACCTTGGATCCCAAATGTCCCACCTCCTCCATATTTTGAACCTGAGGAGGACCAAGAGAGCTGGGAGGGGTCTGAGGACCCTCTCACACAACAGTGTGAGTATGATCCGGACTGGGCTGAGGAACTTGGGGATGCCAGTGGTCTAGACACCTCCCTGACACTGGCATGCTGTCTCCTCCCGTGGCTACGGAGGAGGGAGCTAATTTTGCAACGGTGTTGCGTAGAGCAGCTGGAGCCTTACATCTCCAATTGCCTACTGTGGCCGCCAGGACTAACCTCCTGACAGAAGTGCTTCAGCCGGCGGCTTCCTCCTCGGAGACTGTGCTGCCGCTTAATGATGCACTCACTGACGTTCTTTGGGTGCCTGGTCCAAACCCACCACAGGGGCTCCTGTGGATAGGAACGTGGCCCGACGCCATCGCCCTGCTTCGGGCGACCCCTTGTTTCTCTCCCAACATCCCACCCCCGAGAGCTTGGTTGTCCAAGCCTCTGCCTCCCAAACCGCCTTCCCTACCGCCCTCCGGATAGGGAATCCAAACGCCTGGACCAATTTGGGAAGAAGGCTTTTTCTTCCTCCAGTGCTTGCTTGCGGTCCGTCAACACCGCTTGCCTTTTGGGCCGATATACCCACTCCCTGTGGGATTCGGTGGCGGCTGTTTTGCCGCAGTGTTCTGAGGAGGTCCAGACACTGCTTACCCGCGCCTATGCGGAAGGGCGAGATGCGGCTAAATACACCATACGTTGTGGCCTTGATACCGCCGACTCGCTGGGCAGATCGCTTGCGACGACGGTGGCGCTACGTCGCCACACCTGGCTGAGAACAACTGGTTTCTCGGGTGATGTCCAGAATACACTCATGGACATGCCCTTTGATGGAGTCGGTCTTTTTGGTTCAAAGGCAGACCATGCGCTGGAGCGTTTTAAGGACTCACAGGCTACTGCCAAGTCCCTGGGCCTTTCTGCTGTACGCCCTCCGCTAACCTCTGCTTTTCGCCCCTTTCGTGGCCACGGAAGGGGCGCCCAGTCACGTCAGCTGCCCAGCCACCGACCCGCGCAGCAAGCGTCTTCGCGTGGCTGAGGACGTGGATACCGCCGTGGCGGTTCGGGCAACCAGCGTGTGGGTCAGGCCACCACCTCCAACCCGTCCGCGGCCTCCAAGCCCTCCTAGTCCCTCCTTTCCGGTGCACAGCACGCCAGTAGGGGGCAGGGTCCGCCATCACCTTCACCACTGGCGTCCCATCACCTCGGACAGGTGGGTCTTGGACATTGTCCGAAGGGGCTACTCCCTCCCCTTCGAGACCACCCCCCCAGCCATGCCACCTCAATTCCACCGCATGTCAGGGGATCACTTGGTGCTTCTGCAGAAGGAAGTCACGGCCCTCTTGGCCAAGAGGGCAATCGAGCATGTTCCGACCCCAGAAGTAGGACGTGGTTGCTACTCCCACTACTTCCTGGTGCCCAAAACGGACAAGGAGGACATGCGTCCTATCTTGGAGCTCCGGAACGTCAATCGCTTCCTCCGGAAGGAGAAGTTCAAGATGCTCACCCTAGCTCAGGTCTTGACTGCCCTCGACCCTGGAGACTGGTTGGTAGCGTTGGACTTGCAGGACGCTTATTTTCACATCCTCGTCCTGCCGGCCCACCGGCGTTACCTGCGGTTCACGGTAGGCCTCGAGCATTTTCAGTTCACCGTGCTCCCTTGGCCTTACAAGTGCCCCTCGGGTGTTCACGAAAGTGATGGCGGTGGTCGCAGCTCATCTGCGCCGGGCAGGGGTTCCAGTCTTCCCCTACCTCGACGACTGCCTGCTGAAGGCGGGCTCGTCCCAGGCAGTCGTCTCCCACCTCCAGACTACGGCCGAACTCCTGCACTCACTGGGGTTCTCCATCAATGTGCCAAAGTCGCATCTGATTCCTTCTCCACAGCTCCTTTTCATCGGAGCAGTTCTGGACACGACGCAGTTTCGGGCCTATCCTCCCGAACGGCGAGTCCGGGATATTCAGGCTATGATTCCGATCTTTCAGCCTTTATCCTGGGTTTCCGGTACGGATGACCCTGAGGCTGCTGGGCCTCATGGCCTCCTGCATCCTGCTGGTCAATCATGCCAGATGGCATATGCGGGCTCTGCAGTGGGACCTGAAGTTCCAGTGGGCGCAGCACCAGGGCAACCTGTCCGATCACGTCCAGATCTTGGAGGGGACTGCAAAACAGTTGCAGTGGTGGCTCTCGAACCGGCAATGGGTCATGGGCAGATCCCTCTCCCTTCCCCAGCCAGAGCACACAGTTGTGACGGACGCGTCCCTTCTGGGTTGGGGCGGTCACATGGGAGAGGCGGAGATCAGCGGCCTCTGGTCTCCGGCGGAGTCCCGGCTCCATATCAACCTTCTGGAGCTCCGGGCGATCCGACTTGCACTCAAGGCATTCCTTCCTCTGTCAAAGGGAAGGTAGTGCAGGTGTTCACAGACAACACCACCGCCATGTGGTATTGCAACAAACAAGGCGGGGTGGGGTCGTGGACCCTTTGTCAGGAGGCTCTGCGCCTCTGGACATGGCTGGAACATCAGGGCATGTTCCTGATGGTTCAACACCTGGCAGGTTCCCTGAACGCCAGGGCGGACGAACCCAGCCGCAGGTGCATGATGGATCACGAATGGCGTCTTCACTCGGAAGTGGCGCAAGGACTCTTTCTACAGTGGGGAGAGCCTTGGTTAGATCTATTCGCCACCGAAGAGAACGCGCAATATCATCAGTTCTGCGCGTTGGAATTTCCAAGGCGGCACTCGCTCGTCGACGCTTTTCGTCGCGAGTGGAGTTGCGGTCTGTTGTACGCCTTTCCGCCTATACCACTTCTACCCAGAGTGTTGAAGAAGATTCGGCACGACCGGGCCCAAGTCATTCTTGTGGCTCCGGACTGGGCTCGAAGAGTTTGGTATCCCGAGCTACTCAGTATGAGCGTAGATCCCCGATCCGTCTGCCTCTTCGGGAGGATCTTCTGTCGCAGCAGCAGGGGACGGTCCTCCACCCGAACCTGTCCAGCCTCCACCTGCTTGCGTGGAGATTGAGCGGCGGCAGTTGATTCCTTTCGACTTTGCCTCCCGAAGTTTGTGATGTGATTCTGGCAGCCAGGCATCCCTCCACTAAGGTGGTATACGCCTGCAGGTGGAACAAGTTTGTGGCATGGTGCACAGCAAAGGCTGTGAATCCCCTTTCTGCCCCTCTTTCTGAGGTTCTTCTGCTCCTTCTTTCCCTGGCCCAACAGGGTTCTGCCCTGGGTACCATCAAGGGCTATCTTTGTGCCATCTCAGCCTTCCTCAGGCTTCCTGATCAGCCCTCCCTTTTCTAGTCCCCTGTCGTTAACAGGTTTCTAAAAGGCATTACACACCTCTTCCCTCCTGTTCCGTTTGTAATGCCTCAGTGGGACTTGAACTTGGTTCTTACCTTTCTTATGTGCGCTCCCTTTGAGCCTCTACATAACTGTCCTCTTCGTCTTCTCACTCTGAAGACAGCCTTTCTGGTGGCCATCACCTCCGCTCGGCGGGTGAGTGAGCTCCAGGCTCTTTCATGCAAACCTCCCTTTCTGTCTGTCCATCCAGACAAGGTTGTTCTTAGGACGCGTCCGTCCTTCTTGCCAAAGGTGGTTACTGCCTTCCACATTGGGCAGACCATTACTTTGCCCACCTTCTTTCCGCCTCCGCATCCTTCCAGAGAGGAAGAGAGGCTCCACCGTCTGGACCCAAAACGTGCGCTTTCTTTTTATATCAACCGCCCACAACACTTCCGGGTGGATGACCAGCTCTTTGTTGGCTACGTGGGCGCCAAAAAAGGTCGGGCGGTGCACAAGAGAACCATCTCCCGCTGGGTAACCTTGTGTATCAAAGCCTGCTATTCTTTGGCTAAGAAGGAGCCTCCTGTTGGGCTGCGTTCCCACTCCACCAGGGCAACGGCTGCTACCACGGCTTTAGGCCGAGGTGTTCCGCTGCAGGATATCTGTCAGGCAGCTACGTGGGCCTCGCTGCACACGTTTACAAAGCATTACTGCCTTCACAGTCCGGTCCGGAGGGACGGCTTCTTTGGCCGTTCTGTCCTCCGGGACTTCCTTGTTTGATCTTTGTTCGCAGACCCACCACCGGGGTTGGTATTGCTGGGGTATCTATTCTAAGGTAAGGAATCTGTCACTAACGTGTCTCTTTCAGATGCACAAGTTACTAACTTGTGTAACGATATATCTGTAAGAGACAGTAGTTAGTGACAGATTCCTTACCGCCCCACCCATCCTCCCGTTCTGCAAACTGATTTCTAGGGTTAAGGACATCCCTTTCAGGGCCCTAGTATTTTTCAGACACCTATGTCAGCTTCTTGCATGGCTCTGCGCTCCTGGCGCGGAAAGTCGTGGTACAGAACTGACGCCAGTGCGCAGGGGCGGCGTCTGAGCACTGCCCGCGACGTCATCCCGGCGATCACGACGACGGACGCGGAGCCGCACGACGCCGCCTACCGACGCGCAAGGGTACTGCTACGCAAAAACTTTTCCGGATCCAGCCTGACGCCTGGGGATATTCTAAGGTAAGGAATCTGTCACTAACTACTGTCTCTTACAGATATATTGTTACACAAGTTAGTAACTTGTGCACCTTGTTCAATATTCTAATTTAAAAGCGATGGTTCCTTCTAAGTCCCATCTAACTACAGTTATACTTAAAGATCTAGAGCATGAATTAGTAAGTACTTTATAAAATCACTGTAAACATTAGAGGCATAGAGACATTTCTATTGGACTTTTTAGCACTGATTTTGGATAAACAAAAGGTTTGGGACATCATGACTCAAAGACATACTGCCTTGGAAACACCATGACCCAAGCTAATGATCAAAGGAGGGACTCAAAAGGCATGGAGAAAGAGGATGAGATTAGAGCTGCAGCCTTATTCCCCACCAGGCCCCTGAAATGGGGCAAATTGAAGTAAAACTCTAACGTCAGCAGAGGTGCGAGCCATAAATTGCAGAAAAACTGCTCTGGGAAAGTGAAATGGCAACATTGGTCACCCCCACTCATTACAGAAGGGAAGCGTGAACAATTTACAGCTACCCCCCAAAGTGCACCCTATATGTTATTGTTCTGGAAAACGTGTTGCCCTTAACTGATGGTCATAAGGGGGATTAGCACGAATGAAGGAACAAGGCAGTGCATTGGCTTAAGAACTCCTGCTGGCCGCAAAACCTTTGAGAAGAAATCAATATGGTCAGAAGGTTATCTTGGATTGGTTATGAGGCTAAAACCTCTTTGGGGAACAGTGTGGTTGTGAAATTCAAAAGCGCCATCCTGGTTGGAAATCTATTAAACAGGTTACAATTTGTTGGCAAGACCTCTAACAAACATCAAGGATGTGCCAGTAAGCTATTTTTACAAACCTTTTCAAAGATGCGCGATGAGTCCCCATAATGTAAGGTATAAACCACCCAGCTCGAGAAAACTAGTAGAATGTTTTAATATTCTTCTCAGCAATGCGTTTGAACCACTTCAATATGTGAATGATATTGGCTGACTTCCCACAGTTACAAATGGAAGGTCGGATAATTTATAAGCAAGGGAGGGCTGAGGGAGGTTTGAAATGTAGATGTTGATGGATTTCTTACACGTGAAGATCCTTCTGTAAAGGAGCCTGCATATTGGGATGGTATTAATTTTTTATTGTGAAACATTTTAGGTATTCGTTCAAAATTGGATAACCAAGATTGGTTATCTTTTGTAAGCAACTTTGATTTGAATTGCTGCAAAGAAATGTGGTATACAGATGATTTCTGAAGGGGCGTTGCCTGGCGCCGATGTGAGCAGGAGCGGACTCCGAGCTCTGACCGCCGTATCCCCCCGATATCAGTCGTCCTGAGTCCCGCGCGCAATTATTATTAAAAATCTGCACGGTGGAATATCACTGGATCGTGCTGATCCAAGGAAGGACCATCGGCAGACCCTGAGCGGAAGAGAAATCGAAGATATTTGACCCGATGCGGAGCTGCGCTGCCGGAGTCAAAATGGCGGCCGCGAGGCACAGGGGTGGACCCTGGTACTGGAGGAAACGGGGAGCGGCCCGAGAAGCGACTGTGGCGAACCCTGCACTGCGGAGCGGAACCCCGGTGATGGCGAGGGGGTGGCCCCGGGGTCGCCGCCCGCATCACTGAACAGTGCTCCACGGGGCCGGCAGGCCACACCGGTGCGAACCCTGCGTGCCCTGTGGAGAGGAGGAGGCAACTGCTCCAGCGGAGGCGAGGGACGAGAGCTGCCTTGCTGGATGCGGATGTGCCGCATCGGCCGCCGCAGAGTGAAGTCACGCCCTGGGAGCCTGTGGAAGCTTGGGCGCCCTGACTGAAATCAGGGGATTGACCGGTGAGGGCTGTGGTGCTTAAAGAAGGCCCTGGAGGAAAGAGGGCTGGGAAGGCCGAAAGAAAGTCCCCGCCTGGGCCGCACTATTGAGACTCGTAGCCCCCACACTGGAACGAGGGGAATATCGTGGTGCACCCACTGTGGCACTGCAGGAAGAGGGAAGTGGGAAAGAGACTGCTGCATGGACAATGAGCCTCCAGGGCTAAAAGCCATCCACGCCTCAGTGAACCATGATAAGACAGGGCCCAGGGGGCACCGGGCTGGCATGCACCCGGGCACGTGGAACACTCTGAACACACCCATCATCAAGTAGGTGGAGGGTCGCACGAAAACGGACCAGGGACCCCCCTGACGCGCTGGGACGCTGGTGAGAGTTGCAACGGAGCAAAAAGGGAGCGCTGAAAAGACGACAGAGCGCACTGAATAAATTCAGCGGCGGGAGAGGGGCAGAGGCGGCGACATCAGAAGAGTAGTGTGACCCACAGGCTTGGAACTCGACGAGAGGTGGAACCGACTCTGGCTGGCTGGGTGATTGTGAGGTCTAATTGAACGGCGCACCAGAAGCCCACACAGGAACTGGCCCAGTTAATACACGGAAAAGCAGAGAGCATCGACTGGACACCATTTGAGTAAGTGGATCCGCCTGGTGCCTGGAGGGCAAGAACTTGGGAGTGGAGGATGGGGAAAGTACCCAGGAAGAAAGGGTATAGCGCCCTTAATACTGGGGGCACTGGAACCCAGACGGATGATGATGAGACCGTGGAGGGGGGAAAGGATGCTGCTCCCACGAGGCATACTCTGACGGACATCATGCAGGCTATCACGGCCTCCAGAGAGGCGTTGGAGACAAAAATTGACGCAATAGGTACGGATCTCAGTCTGCTGAAGGACGATCACCGCAAACTCAAGGAGCGTGTCATAATTTCTGAAAAAGCACTCACTGATCTCCCGGAGGAGGTGACTACTGAACAAAAATCACTCAGAGCGGTGGAAGCCAAGATTAAGGTCCCAGAGGTAAGGGCGGAAGACAGCGAGGGAAGATCCCATAGAAATAATCTACGAATAGTGGGAGTACCAGAGAGGGCGTAAGGCACGGACATGGTACGATTCCTTGAGGACTGGCTCAAAGCCGAGGTGGACCTGGAGGGGCTTTCCCCCTCTATGCACTGGAAAGACCTCATAGGGTTCCAGCCAGACCGCTCAAGCCTGGAGCCCCTCCTCGTCCAATAGTGGCGCGACTCTTCCACTTCAGGGACCGAGATCATATTCTCCATCAAGCCCGCCAAAAGCAAGACCTACAGATGGACAACAGTAAGATAATGATCTACCCGGACTTCACTAGAGAAGCACAACGTCAAAGAGCGTCGTTTCTGCCTCTCAAAAGCAAGCTTCGACAACTGCAGATCCTGTACGCAATGCTGTTTCCGGCACACCTTTGCGTAACTGACTCGACTGGAGCAAAGTTCTTTACCACGCCGCAGGAGGAATGGGAATGGTTGGACTCTCGACAAGGACAGGTACGACGCAATCCCTCTCCGGACCTGAAACAGCAGAGTACAAACAAAAGTAAAGGTACGACTCGAGCCCCATCTGCCAAGGAACTCAGATCCGAGCGGCGCAAAGCACTACAGGCAGTAGCAGAACTTAGTGTGGCACTAGCCCTAGCTCGAGCAAAAGCAGGCTTGAAGTGGACAGATCGGAAGGCTCGCTGGTAGCCAGTGCGAATGAGGACTCTGAGTCGGAATTGCCGAAAGTCACACCTCAGACGGTGGACGACATAGCCTGAGCGGTGCAGCTTATGGGGTAAACTTGAGGTCGTCCAAGACGCTGGCAGGGCCTGCGGCGGGGAGCAAGTCTGTGGGAACTGCCACCTGAACTAATGAGGCAGATGAACAACGACGTGAACCGGGACTGCTGATTCAGTCGAGGTATTGGGGGGTGTGGCCTGGTGGTGCTCCGGGCCCTGTAGGATACGCTACATAGCCCACAACTACCAGAAGTCTTTCTAGTACTTCGTTTAAGTTTGGATGGGAACTAGTTTGCTTGCACCTGTCCTGGGGAGGGGGAGTTGGGGTTTTTATTTTGATAAGGGATTGTTGTTTGGGTCCAGGCGTGTCACACTAGGGAGAGTCACTAGGGGTGAGACCTACTTAGCACAATGGTACCCCCGTAGATATTAAATGTATATCTTGGAATATACGGGGGATGCACACTATGCTACGTCGCCATAAAATAAATGCGTATCTGATCAGGAGGGGGTGTAAATTGCGCTGCTGCAGGAGACCCACATAATGGCAAAAGAAGGAGCTGCACTCCAACGCAGATGGAGGGGTCAAGTGTTTTATACCAATTACTCGGCTTTCGCCAGGGGAGTCCTGATCTGGGTGAGGGCGGGGGTGCCCTTTCAGTGCACGCAGCAGATAGTTGACCCTGAGTGGAGATTTGTTGTAGAATCCGGACGTTTGGACGGCAGAGATATTGTACTTGGGAGCTTATATGCCCCTAACACGGAACAGCCTGCATTCTTGTCGCAACTCTCTGGGACGCTGGCCTCAGTTCTGACGGGATCAGTGGTACTAGGGGGTGACTTTAATTGTATTACTGATATTGGGCTGGACCGCTCTCACTCCCTGATGCTCCCATACATAAGCTAGCAGAGGCGCACCGACCGTGGCAGCAGCGATGGGGCTGGTGGATTCCTGGAGGGCCCAACACCCTGGGGATAGGAATTACTCTTTTTTTTCTCGGCAATGCATGAGCTCCATGTTTGATTAGATGCTATTTTGTGTTTCCCTGATGTGCATGAGGGAGTACAGACTAGTGAATACCTCACCAGAACAATTTCAGACCATAACCCAGTGTTACTGGGTCTGGTGTGATACCGTTTGAGGCCCAAAATACCCACCTAGCGCTTGCGACCCAAAGTACTGGAGGACCGGGTCTTCCACGCGGTAGTGGGCACCGCTATTGGACAATACTTCTCAGAGAATGCTAATACGCGACAAACCCGCTTATAAAATGAGACGCTTTTAAATCAGTCATCCGGGGGCGTTGTATCTCGGAGATGGTGGGGACACGGAAGGTCCTCTTACAGGACATACAGGTGGCTGAGAAGCGACTCTGAGAGATTGAGAAGGAAAGACCTGAAAGGGGGGACAAGCAGGAGGAGTTATTGGAGGCTAAGGAAGCAATGGCTGTACAGGTGGAACGACTGCGCTGCTTTGATTATAAAAAAAAATTACACAAGCCCACGCTGAGAGGGACAAATTTGGGGCACTACTCGCTTGGTTGGCTAACCCGGCTAGAAGGGGGACAGTGATACTAGAGCTCAAGGGGCAAAGTGGAGAGAACCATTACAGACAGCAGGACATTAATGACCAGTTTCTGGATTACTATACGGACCTGTACAGGAGTAGACTGGCCCCGACAGACGAGGGTCTCAATGAGTTTATAAGAGGTGTGGAGCCTCCGGGACTGGATGTGGAGGTGGCGGACAGCCTAGGCCGAGACATAGAGATAGGCGAGGTGAGAGGGGCTATTAAGGGCATGGCCAGGAACAAGATGCCAGGGACGGATGGGTTACCGGCGGAGTTTTACTCGACATACGCCGAGTTATTAGCTCCTAGACTGGTGGACCTATACAACCGGGCGAAGCAGGAGGGGTGTCTGCCTGAGTTGACGAGAGAAGCGGTTATCATCCCGCTGCTTAAACCAGGGAATCCGGCATGGGACAGAGCGGCATACCGACCGCTCTCCATGCTTAATTTGGATTACAAACTCCTGAGTCGGATCCTGGCTACCCGCCCCTCCCTCATATGACGGTGTTGATACATAGAGACCAGGCGGGCTTTATCCCCACTAGAAATACAGCAATGAACGTTCGGCGTCTCCTGCACGTGCTTGACGCGGACTCCTACCAGAAGAAAGAGGTGACTGTTTTCGCAGTAGACATTGAAAAGGCATTCAATAGTCTCGAATGGCCTTATCGATTTCGAGTGATGCGGAAATTCGGGCTGGGAGCTGAGTTTGTGGAATGGACGGCTCTCCTTTACAAAGAATCCACCGCCAGGGTCAAGACGGGCGGTCTGATATCTGACGCCTGCACAGTGGGTCGAGGTACGAGACAGGGATGCCCACTGTCACCTCTCTTGTTTGCCCTGGCTATGGAGCCGCTGGTGGCACGTGCTAGAACAGGCCAGCACTATCAGGGCCTGGAGGTGTCCGGGCAGATGCATCATATTGCATTATATGGAGACGACTGTAGGAGAGTAGGATCTGCTTCTTATAGTTACCCCCACTTTTTGCTGATGTTTCACTGTTTTTCGACTTAGCCAGACTGAGGTCCTTCTATTCAGGACCTCAGTCTATCTGCTTTCTACTCTAAATTGACTGCATGTACTTTAGGTACACTCCAGATTGGATTCTGGGGTACCCTTATGAGTCCCTAGTATATGGTATCCTATATACCCAGGGCATAGGTACCCCAGAGGCCTACCAGAGGCTGCAGCATGTATTGTGCCACCCCTGGGAAGCCTTTCAAAATGACAACACAGGTCTGCTACAGCAGCCTGTGTAAGGTGGTATATGCACTCCTTACTGAGATATAGGTTCCCTATATCTCTCCATATCACTGCACATGTAAACCTATCAGTCACCCCTATGGCAGGCCTTAACAATCCTGAAGGCAGGGTGCTGGGTTTCATGTGAGAGGGTGCTCATGCATGAGCAGAGCCCCTCTGCAGCTTTCGGAATCTTCATTCCGGGGTTGTTTGTGATGCAGCCAGACCATATACTCTTAAATGCATTATAACCTCGCGGTAAATGCTAACTTGAGAACGGCTGCATGGAATTATGTTGTGTTTGGTGTCAAACACCTTGGAATCATACCTCCACCCCAGTACTGGGGTGGGAGGTATGATTCCTCCCTCCTAGAGGGAGAGACATGGCACCACCGGTACACCCAGTACCAGCTTAACACAACCCTGGCATCACAAAATGGATGCTGCAGCCACAGACACGAGTCTGCCCTCCTGCTGCTGGACGAAACTCTGGCAGGGGAGGCCTGGACAATAGGTTTCCTGTCACAGGGAGGTGTGACCACCTCCCAGACACGCGTTAGTGTATTGGGGCTGGGTGGGTGCACTCCAAGAGTGCTTTGAAGTCTGCACTTGGGGCACATTTGGTGTCCCTGTGCATAGTCCAGTTCAAACCGGTGGCAGGGGTGCTCAGCCCCTGCTCTGGCGCGAAACTGGACAAAGGAAATGGGTGTAGCCACCCCTCTTTCCTGACCCTCCCATAGGTGGGTCCACAGAGTTTGTCCCACCCTTCCTTGGGTATAAAGTAGGAATCCCTGACTACAGGACTTTAGATTACACCTGGACTAAACTCTGATACCAGAAACCAAGTACTTCGACGATCTACACTACGCTGGATGACTGAAGAATCTCCCTTGGAGTAAAGGAGTTACTCCCCTGCAAGGCAGGCACCTTTAACGCAACTGACCGGTTGGCATCTCCAAAGCTCCTGCGGACTCCAAAGAATATTGCCACACAGCAGGTGGGTTTTCCGAGGTCTCTGAGGTTGATCTGTGCCCACAGCAAGTCTGAGGCCTATATCCCTCGTGGAGACCGTGCAACCCAAACCCCTGGACACCGCAACCAGTTGCAGAAGCATCAGCTTTCCGGCGACCCCTGAGAATGAGCTTTGGGTTACTTGTAGCCCTGACCCCGAGCAGTACTCACACCAATGATTGCAGGCCTACACTCAACGAGTGTTCCGTGGGCCGCCATTTTGTGATTCCTCTTGAGGTCCCTTCACGATCCCTCATCCGTTGACATGTGGGTCCCCAAGAAGGCAACTCTAACTTTAATTGGGCTTCCCTGGTTCCTCCAGATGTGCCCTGACTCTCCATTGTTTGGGGAGTCCCCAGGACCTTGCTGGTCCGCACAGAAGCATCTTTTCTTTTCCTGCGTGGGTTGCTGTTGCCAAGGCTTGTTGTGGTCAATCTGATCACCGACACCCCAGCACTCGACATCCTTCATGGGACAGCTCGAATCCGGCTCCTGGTCATCATCGACGTCTCCAGAACCCCGTAGCGGCAGAGTCAAGCTTCATCTCTTCGCACCTGAAGCACCCGACATCGGTGGGCATTCGATTGGTCCGCTGCAGGTCACTGGCTAGTGACCCAGACTCTGTCCCCTCTGCTTTCAGGTTCTTCACATCTTCGATCCAGGCTTGGATCCAACCGGACACTTTTCTTCTTCACGGCAGCAGCACTTTGCAGCAGATCGCCATTGAAAACGACGGCGATTCCCGACACCCTTTGACACCTATGTACCCGGCTTCCCTGGGTGATGTAACTCGAGTACTCCGGTACTCACGTGGGTGTTGGCCCTAGAAACCCTTAAGTCTAAAGGGGTTTGCTGAAAGTCCTCTCCTAAGTGTCCTTTATCTTTAAAATTCCAACCGCGACTTTCCGCATTGAATCCTACGGCGCTCGCGGCTGTGTTCTCACACTGCACACGTCCCCCGTGGGTCCCCTGTGTAACTACCTTGGGTGGTTCCTTGGGGTCCCAGCGATTCTACGTGCTCTAGGCACTGTGTCTAGTCAAGTCGTGGTTCTTATACCACTTTCTTAGTATATGGTTTGGTCTCCCCTTGGAGCCCACTGTGTATTGTGCTATTTACTGTCGTTTTAATACTGTGATACTGTGTATCTTGGACTCTAATCTCATAAAGAGATTAGTAGTGAGTGTTTAGAAATAAATACATATATTTTATATATATCTTGTGTGGTTCTCCTTTCATTTGGTCATTTAAGAGGTTATAATCTGGTAAATCAAGCTGCTTTACACTCCTTCAAGACTTAACCTGAAGGCTGCTCTCCACAGCTACCACTAGGATAGCTTTCTATAAGGTTGTCTTTAAACCTACCATCAATAAGGGTCGTTTGGACTGGTGCAAGGTGCCCACTATAACTAGTGGACAGCATATGCCAGGCCAACTTCTCACATTGGTGTGCAGCGGTTGGATTCAAGCTTGCTATTGCTTTACCAGATAATCTCTTTGAGTGACTAACTGAAAACCACTATAGGTACATAGGTACATATAAATCAAGTTTAGAATACAGAAAGTTCTACTGAACTTAGAGTTGTGTGTCAAGGGCTTAGCACACCCTTTCTACAACTCAAGAGAGTTTAGTAGGCCCCACTAGAGTAGGTAGGTGCATACACCACACCACACTAGTTATGTCTTCAAGGGCAGAAACCAGTGGGTCTCTCCCATCCACGTATGACCAGGCCTCATTCCAGGAATTGAGGACTATGTGTGCCTCAAGGAAATTGAAGACAGGGAAAAGCCCATCCACACAACATCTCATACAGCTGTTGCTGGCAGATGACCTCAGAAAGACTCCAGGGTCTGATGAGGCTGTCAGAGGGGGTGGGGCAGTTGAAGAGGAAAGGCAAGGTAGTGGACACTACTATGACCCAGACTCTGATGCTGGCCAGGGGGATCAAAATGATTCCCACCTGTAAAATCAAATTCTTCCTGAAGGTGAGGACGGCCTAGGTGGCCCTCTCTTCACCCCACCAGGAAGGGTTAATAGTGTACCAAGAAGATCCAGATCTCCTTCTCAGGAATCTAATCATTCTAATACATCTATAGGGTCCTCTGCTTCTCATAAAAGGTCCTCCTCTTATGAGAAGAAATGCCAACTGCTTGAGTTTGAGAGAGCTAAGCTCAGAATCAAGAGAGAGCAATTGGCCTTAGACAGGGAATCCCTGGAGATTCAGAGAGCTTCTCAGAAGTTGGGACTAGAGTCCCATGGTGGCAGCCATAGTGTCCCTAGAGGTAGAGATCATACTCATGACCATAGAAACCTGAACAAGATTGTCCCTCCCTACCAGAGTGGGGATGACATCCACAAGTGGATAACTGCACTTGAGAGGGCCTGTAAGGTACAGAGGGTCCCTCAGGAGCAGTGGGCAGCAATCTTGTGGCTCTCCTTTGCAGACAAAGGTAGAGACAAGCTCCTCACTGTTAGAGAGGAGGAGGCTGATAATTACAAAGTCCTGAAGAGTGCTCTGATTGAGGGGTTTGGCCTAACCACTGAACAATACAGGTTAAAGTTCGGAGATACCCAAAAGGCACAGACTCAGGACTGGGTTGACTTTGTTGATTGTGCTACTAAGGCTCTGGAAGGCTGGTTACTTGGCAGTAAGGTGTGTGATTTCAAAGGATTGTATAATTTGATCATGAGAGAGCAGATCCTTAATAACTGTCAAAATCAACTGATGCATCAGTACCTGGTCGACTCTGATCTGACCTCTCCCCAAGAATTGGGTCAGAAGGCAGACAAGTGGGTTAGAACCAGGGTGAGGCAGAAGGTTCAGAACCAAGGTGGTGACTCTAAGAAGCAAGATTCTAAAAGCTCAGATAAGGGTGGGGACAAGGGTAAAGACCAGAAGTCTTCTCAAGGGCCCCAAAAATCTGCATCTGGTGGGGAGTCCCAATCTAACAAAGGAAAAGGCCAGAAAAAGCCATGGTGTAAAATCTGTAAGCAGAAAACCCATTGGACTAGTGATTGTACCAAGACCAAAGACTCAACTCCAGCCACCACTGCCCCTAAGGCACCTGTTCCCCCTAGTTCAGCTCCAAGTGGTGGTGTTCCAAATATGGGTGTAGTAGGTATAACCCTGGGATCTGAGATGGACTCTGGCCTAGTCAGAGTTCCAACTCAAGCTGTACTGATCTGTGATGGAGGCATGGACATGTCCTCCTACATGAGTCCCAGTAATCTGGGCAAATACAGACAGCAGCCATTAATTAATGGAAGAGAGGCTTTGGCATTCAGGGACACAGGAGCAAGTGTCACCATGGTGACACAAGGTTTTGTAGCCCCTGAACAGATCATACTTGGTGAAATGTACCAAGTGACCAATGCTACCAATGTCAGGACAGACCATTCCCTGGCCGTTGTTAATTTCTCCTGGGGAGGGGTAACTGGCCCTAAGAAGGTTGTGGTAAGTGCAGACCTCCCTGTTGAATGCTTGCTTGGAAATGATTTGGAAACTTCAGCCTGGGCTGAAGTTGAGCTCAGGACCCATGCAGAAATGTTGGGCATCCCTGCAGATGTGTTTGCTGTGACCAGGTCACAGGCCAAAATTTCTAAAACTGAACAGGTCCTGGATCCTGGAACAATGGACCAGGCACCTGCCAAGAGAAGGAGCAGTAGGGTTAAGGCAGTGCCTTCCCCCCTGCCTCAGAATCCAGACCAGTCTCTTGAGGGAGCTGATCTTAGTCCTGAAGAAGGAACTGTCCCAGATGACCTTGAGCCTGATCAGGTTGAGTTCTTGGGGACAGGGGGCCCTTCCAGGGCGGATCTGAGCCAGGAGCAATTGAGCTGCCCCTCTCTTGAACCCCTCAGACAGCAATCTGCTGCTGAGGCTGCTGGGAGTGCTAGTGGTACCCATAGGATCTATTGGGATGATGGACTCCTTTACTCAGAGTGTAGAGACCCCAAGCCTGGAGCCACCAGGAGGTTGGTTATACCTCTGAGGTTTAGGAGCTTCCTATTGACCCTAGCACATGATATCCCATTAGCAGGACACCTAGGCCAAAACAAGACTTGGGACAGAATTGTCCCTCACTTTCATTGGCCTCATATGTCTGAAGACACCAAGGAGTTTTGCCGCTCCTGTGTCACCTGTCAAGCCAGTGGTAAGGCAGGTAGCACTACAAAGGCCCCCCTGATACCACTACCTGTGGTGGGGGTTCCCTTTGAAAGGGTAGGGATTGACATTGTTGGTCCCCTAGACCCTCAAACTGCATCTGGGCACAGATTTATACTGGTGGTGGTGGACCATGCCACTAGGTACCCAGAAGCAATTCCCCTCAGGACCACCACAGCTCCTGTGGTGGCAAGGGCCCTCCTGGGAATCTTTTCCAGAGTGGGTTTCCCTAAGGAGGTAGTATCAGACAGAGATGCAAACTTCATGTCTAGTTACTTAACTGCTATGTGGAAGGAGTGTGGAGTAAATTATAAATTTACCATCCCTTATCACCCACAATGCAATGGTTTAGTTGAGAGGTTCAACAAAACCTTGAAGGGCATGATTAAAGGTATCCCAGAAAAGCTTAGGCGCAGATGGGACATACTTTTGCCCTGCCTTCTCTTTGCCTACAGAGAGGTTCCACAGAAGGGGGTTGGTTACAGCCCATTTGAGCTTCTGTTTGGACATCCAGTTAGGGGTCCATTGTGTCTGGTGAAGGAGGGATGGGAGTTACCTCTCAAACCCCCTAAACAGGATATTGTGGACTATGTACTTGGTCTCCGCTCCAGGATGGCTGAGTACATGAAGAAGGCAACTAAAAACCTTGAGGCTAGCCAGGAATTACAAAAGGCCTGGCATGACCAAAAGGCTGTGTTGACTGTTTATCAGCCAGGACAGAAAGTATGGTTGTTGGAGCCTGTGGCCCCAGCAGCCCTTCAACACAAGTGGAGTGGGCCCCATACAATTGTTGCACAGAAGGGAGAGGTTATGTACCTGGTAGACCTTGGAACTCCCAGGAGCCCCCACAGGGTGCTCCATGTCAACAGATTGAAACCATATGTTGACAGGGCAGACATGGGGTTGCTCATGGCTACTGATGAGGGACAGGAGGAAGAGAGTGATCCACTCCCTGACCTGCTCTCTAAGAACCCTGATGATGGATCAGTAGATGGTGTAGCCTTGGCAGGCAGCCTCACTGACCAGCAGCAAACTGATTGCAGAAAAGTTCTCAACCAGTTCAGACATATGTTCTCTCTGACTCCAAGTCAGACTACCTGGTGCACTCATGAAGTGGACACTGGGGACAGTCTGCCTGTTAAAAATAAGATTTACAGGCAACCTGGCCATGTCAGGGACTGCATCAGGACTGAAGTCCAGAAGATGTTGGATTTGGGAGTGATTGAACCCTCAGATAGCCCTTGGGCTTGTCCAGTAGACTTAGTGCCTAAACCTCACACCCAGGGTGGTAAGAGAGAGATGAGGTTTTGTGTAGACTACAGAGGTCTCAATGCAGTCACTAGGACTGATGCCCATCCAATCCCTAGGGCAGATGAACTTATAGACACTTTGGCCTCAGCCAAGTTTCTCAGCACATTTGACCTGACAGCTGGCTACTGGCAAATCAGACTAGCTGAGCATGCGAAAGCCAAAACAGCATTTTCTACCCCTAGTGGGCACTACCAATTTGTGGTGATGCCCTTTGGTTTGAAAAATGCACCTACCACTTTTCAAAGGTTGGTGAACAAAGTCCTTACAGGTCTGGAAGCCTAAAGTGCAGCATATCTAGATGATATTGCTGTCTTTAGCTCCACCTGGGAGGATCACCTGGTCCACCTGAGAAATGTTTTAGAGCCCCTGAAAAAGGCAGGCCTCACTATCAAGGCCACCAAGTGCCAGATAGGGCAGAGCCAAGTTGTATACCTGGGCCACCTTGTGGGTGGAGGCCAGGTTCAACCATTGCAGAGCAAAATCCAGACCATCATGGACTGGGTTGCTCCAATTACCCAGACTCAGGTCAGAGCTTTCTTGGGCCTGACTGGGTACTATAGAAGATTTGTCAAAGGTTATGGATCCATAGTGACCCCTTTGAATGACTTGACTTCTAAAAGAATGCCCAATAAAGTTCAGTGGACAGTGAGCTGTCAAAAGGCATTTGATGACCTGAAGCAGGCCATGTGCACTGCTCCCATTCTGCAAAGTCCTGATTACTCCAAGCAATTCATTGTCCAAACAGATGCATCTGAGTTGGGGGTAGGGGCTGTGTTATCACAATTGAATGATGACGGTCTGGATCAGCCAGTAGCTTTTATTAGCAGAAGGCTGACCCCCAGAGAGAAACTTTGGTCAGCCATTGCGAGGGAGGCCTTTGCTGTGGTTTGGGCCTTGAAGAAGTTGAGGCCATACTTGTTTGGCACTCACTTCATTGTTCAGACTGACCATAAGCCCCCCTTATGGCTAAAACAGATGAAGGGTGAAAACCCCAAACTTTTGAGGTGGTCCATTTCCCTACAGGGGATGGACTATACAGTGGAACATAGACCTGGGAGTAACCATGCCAGTGCAGATGGACTCTCCAGATATTTCCACTTAGAACATGAAGACTCAACTGGTCAAGGTTAGTTTAATGTCCTGACGTTTGGGGGGGGGGGTTGTGTAGGAGAGTAGGATCTGCTTCTTATAGTTACCCCCACTTTTTGCTGATGTTTCACTGTTTTCGACTTAGCCAGACTGAGATCCTGCTATTTAGGACCTCAGTCTATCTGCTTTCTACTCTAAATTGATTGCATGTACTTTAGGTACACTCCAGATTGGATTCTGGGGTACCCTTATGAGTCCCTAGTATATGGTATACTACATACCCAGGGCATATGTACCCCAGAGGCCTACCAGGGGCTGCAGCATGTATTGTGCCACCCCTGGGAAGCCTTTCAAAATGACACCACAGGTCTGCTACAGCAGCCTGTATAAGGTGGAGTATGCACCCCTTACTGAGATATAGGTTCCCTATATCTCTCCATATCACTGCACATGTAAACCTATCAGTCACCCCTATGGCAGGCCTTAACAATCCTGAAGGCAGGGTGCTGGGTTTCATGTGAGAGGGTGCTCATGCATGAGCAGAGCCCCTCTGCAGCTTTCGGAATCTTCATTCCAGGGTTGTTTGTGATGCAGCCAGACCATATACTCTTAAATGCATTATAACCTCGCGGTCAATGCTAACTTGAGAATGGCTGCATGGAATTATGTCGTGTTTGGTGTCAAACACCTTGGAATCATACCTCCACCCCAGTACTGGGTTGGGAGTTATGATTCCTCCCTCCTAGAGGGAGAGACATGGCACCACCGGTACACCCGGTACCAGCTTAACAGAACCCTGGCATCACAAAATGGATGCTGCAGCCACAGACACGACTCTGCCCTCCTGCTGCTGGACGAAACTCCGACAGGGGAGGCCTGGACAATAGGTTTCCTGTCACAGGGAGGTGTGACCACCTCCCAGACAGGCTTTAGTGTATTGGGGCTGGGTGGGTGCACTCCAAGAGTGCTTTGAAGTCTGCACTGGGGGCACATTTGGTGTCCCTGTGCATAGTCCAGTTCAAACTGGTGGCAGGGGCGCTCAGCCCCTGCTCTGGCGCGAAACTGGACAAAGGAAATGGGTGTAGCCACCCCTCTTTCCTGACCCTCCCATAGGTGGGTCCCCAGAGTTTGTCCCACCCCTTCCTTGGGTATAAAGTAGGAACCCTGACTACAGGACTTTAGATTACACCTGGACTAAACTCTGATACCAGAAACCAAGTACTTCGACGATCTACACTACGCTGGATGACTGAATAATCTCCCTTGGTGTAAAGGAGTTACTCCCCTGCAAGGCAGGCACCTTTATCGCAACTGACCGGTTGGCATCTCCGAAGCTCCTGCGGACTCTGAAGAATATTGCCACACAGGAGGTGGGTTTTCCGAGGTCTCTGAGGTCGATCTGTGCCCACAGCAAGTCTGAGGCCCGTATCCCTCGTGGAGACAGTGCAACCCGAACCCCTGGACACCGCGACCAGTTGCAGAAGCATCAGCTTTCCGGCAACCTCTGAGGCTGAGCTTTGGGTCACTTGTAGCCCTGACCCCGAGCAGTACTCACACCGAAGATTGCAGGCCTACACTCAACGAGTGTTCCGTGGGCCGCCATTTTGTGATTCCTCTTGAGGTCCCTTCTCAATCCCTGGTCCGTTGACCTGTAGGTCCCCAAGAAGGCAACTCTAACTTTAATTGGGCTTCCCTGGTTGCTCCAGACGTGCCCTGACTCTCCCTCGCTTGGGGAGTCCCCAGAACCTTGCTGGTCCGCACAGAAGTATCTTTTCTCTTCCTGCGTGGGTTGCTGTTGCAAAGGCTTGTTGTGGTCAATCCGATCACCGACACCCCAGCACTCGACATCCTTTGTGGGACAGCTCGAATACGGCTCCTGGTTGTCGTCGACATCTCCAGGACCCCGTGGCTGCAGAGTCAAGCTTCACCTCTTCGCACCTGAAGCACCCGACATCGGTGGGCATTCGATTGCTCCCGCTCATGGTCACTGGCTAGTGACCCAGACTCTGTCCCCTCTGCTTTCAGGTTCTTCACATCTTCGATCCAGGCTTGGATCTACCCGGACACTTTTCTTCTTCACGGCAGCAGCACTTTGCAGCAGATCGCCATTGAAAAAGACGGCGATTCCCGACACCCTTTGACACCTATGCACCCGGCTTTCCTGGGTGAGGTAACTCGAGTACTCCGGTACTCACGTGGGTGTTGGCCCTAGAAACCCTTAAGTCTAAAGGGGTTTGCTGAAAGTCCTCTCCTAAGTGTCCTTTATCTTTAAAATTCTAACCGCGACTTTCTGCATTGAATCCTACGGCGCTCGCGGCTGTGTTCTCACACTGCACACGTCCCCCGTGGGTCCCCTGTGTCACTACCTTGGGTGGTTCCTTGGGGTCCCAGCGATTCTACGTGCTCTAGGCACTGTGTCTAGTCAAGTCGTGGTTCTTATACCACTTTCTTAGTATATGGTTTGGTCTCCCCCTGGAGCCCACTGTGTATTGTGCTATTTACTGTCGTTTTAATACTGTGATACTGTGTATCTTGGACTCTAATCTCATAAAGAGATTAGTAGTGAGTGTTTAGAAATAAATACATATATTTTATATATATCTTGTGTGGTTCTCCTTTCATTTGGTCATTCAAGAGGTTATAATCTGGTAAATCAAGCTGCTTTACACTCCTTCAAGACTTAGCCTGAAGGCTGCTCTCCACAGCTACCACTAGGATAGCTTTCTATAAGGTTGTCTTTAAACCTACCATCAATAAGGGTCGTTTGGACTGGTGCAAGGTGCCCACTATAACTAGTGGACAGCATATGCCAGGCCAACTTCTCACAACGACTTACTGATGTTCCTGGCCGACACGAGAGATGTGCTGTGTTGGGGCTAAGGAGCTCCTGCATGGCCTAGGAAGAGTGGTGGGTCTCAGGGTAAACTGGGCAAAGTCTTGTCTCTTCCCTACTAAGTCGAACAGAGTAGGTCCACAAGAGGCAGAAGGAGTGAGGTGGGAGGACCGGTGTTTGACATACCTGGGTACACAAATATACCATGCACAAGGGGATCTATTGGAAGGTAACATAGGGAGAGCGTTAAGGGTTACCAAAAGTAGCTTTGACTTTTGGGGGACCCTCCCGCTATCGGTAGCTGGCCGACTCGCCCTCCTAAAAATGGTGACATTGCCAAGGCTTTTGTAATACTTTGGTACATTACCAGTTTGGATACCAGCGCGACTATTTACCCAACTTAAGTCAATGGTCTCTGGGTTCTTATGGGGGACTGGTAGACGGAGGGTAGGGCTCAACACCCTTATGAGGCCAAGAGCGGAGGGAGGATTGGCTGTGCCTGACTTTGAGGCCTATTATCTTGCGGCGCAGATGCAGTGGCTCACAAAGTGGGTGGCGGGACGGACTACCAGGGAGATGATACCCCGAGTCTACAACTACTATCTCAAATACTACTGAAGCTCCCCAAGCATGACCACACCATCCCCTCTGAATCAAAAACAGCACGCAAATACTGGAATAGGAGTTGGAGACGAGTACGGATCAAATGCCCCTACGCCCCGGAAATCCCATTGGTCATGTGTGAGGCACTGCCCCATTGGGGGGACTGGCGTAGACGGCAGACCTGGGGAGAGATGGGAATATCCACAATGGGAGATCTATATGAAGAGAGCACTATGATCCCATTTAATGACCTCCGTGAGAGATATGGCCTACCAGGGGAGGACTTCCTACTACACTCGGCCGTCACGGCGGCCATACGGAAGCACTGGCGGGAGTGCCTCACAGAGCCGCAAATGTCAGTGGGGTGCCAATATGTGGTGACAGCGGCAGGTACCTTTAAGGCGGTCACATGCCTCTATAGACGCATAATACATGAAACTCTTTTACCTCTGACTGAGCTGCGTCAAAAATAGGAGGCAGACCTGGGCGAGGCCATAGCCGAAAAAACGTGGGGGGAGTTAGTGGAAAGAGCATGGAAGAGTACTAGAAACGCTAGGTTCCAATTGGTACATTCCTATGTATTGCACAGAGCATACCTTACCCCGGGCAAGATTAATAAATACTTTGCCATGCAAACAGCCACTTGCCTGAGTTGCAATATGGAAGGAGCAGAATTCCTGCATATGTTCTGGGATTGCCTGAACCTGGGAAGCTTCTGGGAAGGGGTAACCACAGTCTTAGCGAATGTGATTGATAGAGAGATTGAGGTGACACCGGGATATTGCTTATTGCACTGGTTCTCCCACACAGCCAAGAACAAGGTGACGAGTAAGTTTCTGGGGCTGGTCTTAGCTAAAAGGGATATCACCAGACATTGGAAAGCGAGAGGGGGTCCTAACATAGCCATATGGCAAAAAGAATTGGTTATATGGGCAGAATGCAAGGGGGCAGTTAGATTGCAAATAGCAAAAAGAACGGGGAGTGTGAAAACATTGGAAACAGCCAGGGCAGGGTTAGCATTAATGGAACTGCTGAAGAATCCAGATGGGGAGAGGGCCGAAAGCCTAGCGGAGGAGGCCCCTGAAGACGAAGGTTGAACCCCACACCCTAAATCAAGATATATGCTAAATTTTAGCTCAGGCAAACCGGCACAACTGCCCCTCCACCGATAGCTCAGCGATACAGAATTACAATGGCAGGCAGCAGAGCGTAGAATAGGGCAACCCTGGTGTAAAGGATCCGTGGTCGATCGCATGTGACGCTCATGCAATACAGTCAAACGTGGGTCGAGCCGGGGGCGAGGGGCGTTTGTGTCTGTAAATTGTTCTGATATTCACAAAAGGTCATAACATGCTTCGCCATATTATCAAATGCTGCAGTTAAATACTGGGGGCAAGATAAAATTATATTAATTACATTTTAGTATAATATTTGTGATCATTCTTGTATGCATATAGTTGATACCCTAGAGTCTGACATAGATAAATTACCGAAGAAATTCCAAATTCCACCATCAATTATGTCGGTGGGAGATTTCAAAATTATAGCTTGTAGACCCATGGTAAAAAGATGCGTGGCTTTACTAATATAAATGGGCTAGGCCTGCCTCACTTTAGGCATGATCCATATGGTGAATCCCTAAATAACTAAACTATGACATATCTAAGGTTTCTTTGTCAAGATAATATCCCCTCTGCGACTCCAGGCCCCCAAGATTTACAGGAAAAGGTTTGGCGAACGCTATTAATTTTACTTTATTTACTTTAGCCTTAAGCACCTTGGTGTCAAATTTTAAACAGAATTTCTTAGTGTTTAAGTGATCGTAGCCCACTCTCACTTTCCATCCATATTGGCATGAAAAGCTAGCAGAAAAAGGGGCTGGCGATCAAATATGCAAAACATCAAGTTGTTTGGCTGAATTGGCAGAGAATTGATCCCTGTAGGTTTTTGGTAGGACTATTGGACGAAGAAGGAGTTTGCTTTAGAGGTAGGCTTGGACTATGTGAAAGACCCAAACAAAACATAGGGATCCACCCCGAGAAAGGTTCATAAGGGTGTGTTTCCTGTTATGACAGGACGCACGCAGTGTTTGCTTAAATACCCCTCACACACCAAAAGGGCCCTTGGTGTCATGCTTCATCAACGGAGCCGCGGGTTGGCGATTGAATCTCTAGAGGAGGACGTATCCACCTCCAGTGCCCTCTAAGGACACTACCTCTTCACTCCCTAATCCTGTTTTTTGTAGCTATGTGAAAGACCCCCAACTCATAGTTTGTGCTTTTCAGACTTCTGCAACACCATTCACCTTAGGCTAACTCTGAAGAATCACCGTGCCTGTGAAGAAGGAAGCGGCTGCTTCAACCAAGCTTGTTCCAGAACCTATTAAGAGCTTCTAGCAGCCCTTAAAGTGCCACGATCTAGAGATGAAATCAAAGACTGTAGACTTTTCTCCAGTAGCACGATAAATAAGAGGAAGAAAGCGTTCAGAGGAAAAATCTGGGAAGAGCAGGAAGTAGCTGCTCAATGTAGAGACATCATCTCCGGATACTACTGTTCCTGCTGACAAATGGGTGGAACACTTTTCAAAAGTGTTTAACTCAAGAGATGTGCATGGTGTGCCGCAACTGCAGGAAGCAGTGGTGAAACGGAGGGGTTGTCTCACTACTCTAATTATATCCAGGTTCAGGAAGTGAGCAAAGCTTTGATGACTAGCCTATCAGGCAAGGCCCTGGGACCAGATGGTGTTCCAATTGATGTTTTTAAATTTTATATCCCTTTGTGGGCACCATTGTTGACAAACGTGATCTGTCCCAACAATCTGAAAGAGACAATTAGTTATGGATTCCTCACCTTAGAATTACCCCCAGGCGTCAGACTGGTTCCGGAGAATTTTTCTTCAGCAGTACCCCTGCGCGTCGGTAGGTGGCGTCGGTCGACTCCGCGTTCGGTGTCGTGGTCGCCAGAATGACGTCGTGGTATCTACTTAGACACCGCCCCTGCGCGCTGATGTCAGTTCTTTCTTTTTCCGCGCCAGCCAGCGCAGATCCGGAGAGAGTGGTACCTCGGGCACTTTTTGACTCTTTTTGCGACTTTTTGTCGACATCTTTTCGAGTCGTTTGACTCCTGGTGCACGCAGGGATGTCCCGTCCTGCAAGCGGCTTCAAGGCTTGCGACTCCTGTCGCAAATTGATGTCGGTAACGGACCTGCACCTTGTGTGCCTTTGGTGTTTGGAGCGCGACCACGACCCGAAGTCGTGCTCCGACTGCCGGGCCATGAAACCCGAAGTCTTTGCGCGAGCAGTGCTGAAAGCTGCTCGAGGCCCGACAGTCCGCTCCGCGCCGCTCAAGGTCCCGGTCGAGAGGGAGGTCGTGGGACTGTTCGCGGAGTCATCACCACCATTCTTCGTTGAAGTCTTCGGGTAAGTCGAAGCACAAAAAGAAGGCGAAGAAGCACCGTCACTCTTCGTGTTCTCTCCGTCTGTCGGCCGACGCGACACTGGTTGAGGAAGGTAGTCGTCTGGCTCCACCCGCGGAGCCTGTTGGGTCGACTCCGAGCCTCCCTCCCTTCCCGGGAGCCTCCATTCGATCTTTAGGCAGCCCGACTCCGCTGGCGAGCCTTCGGGCCCCGCGGACTCGGCTGGGGACTCTAGGCCTTCGATGCCGGCTGCTTCGGCTCCGGCATTGCATGGCCCCCAGGGATCCAGGCCTGGATCTGGATCGGCACCTGTCAACCTCGTGACACCTCCTCCGGTCTCCGGCGGAGTCCGGGCTCCACATCAACCTTCTGGAACTGCGGGCGATCCGTCTTGCACTGAAGGCATTCCTTCCTTCTGTCAAAGGGAGAGTAGTGCAGGTGTTCACGGACAACACCACCGCCATGTGGTACTGCAACAAACAGGGCGGGGTGGGGTCGTGGACCCTATGTCAGGAGGCACTTTGTCTCTGGAAGTGGCTGGAACATCAGGGCATGTCCCTGGTGGTTCAACACCTGGCAGGATCTCTGAACGCCAGGGTGGACGAACTCAGGCGCCAGTGCATGATGGATCACGAATGGCGTCTTCAATCGGAGGTGGTGCAAGGTCTCTTTCAGCGGTGGGGAGAGCCTTGTTTAGATCTATTCGCCACCAAAGAGAACGCGCAATGTCAGCAGTTCTGCGCGTTGCAATTTCCTAGGCGGCACTCGCTTGGCGACGCTTTTCTTTGCGAGTGGAGTTGTGGTCTTCTATACGCCTTTCCGCTTATACCACTTCTACCCAGAGTGCTGAAGAAGATCAAGCGCAACCGGGCCCAGGTCATTCTTGTAGCCCAGGACTGGGCACGAAGTCTGGAATCCCGAGCTCTTGCACATGGCCATCGATCCTCCGATCAGACTGCCCCTTCGGGAGGATCTTCTGTCGCAGCAGCAGGGGACGGTCCTCCACCCGAACCTGTCCAGCCTCCACCTCCTTGCGTGGAGATTGAGCAGCTACAGTTGACGGCTTTTGACCTTCCTCCTGAATTCTGTAACGTTATCTTGGCAGCCAGGCGTCCCTCCACCAAAACGGTATACGCCTGTAGATGGAACAAGTGTGTGGCATGGTACGCAGAAAAGGCTGTGGATCCCCTTTCTGCTCCCCTTTCAGAGGTTCTCCTCATTATTCTTTCTTTGGCCCAGCAGGGCTCTGCTCTGGGCACTCTAAAAGGCTATCTTTCGCCCATATCGGCCTTTCTTTGGCTTCCTGACCAGCCTTCTCTTTTCAAGTCCCCTATTATAACTCGCTTCCTTAAGGGCAGTACTCACTTGTATCCTCCAATGCCTTTCGTAATGCCCCAGTGGGACTTGAACCTGGTTCTGACCTATCTTATGCGTGCTCCTTTTGAGCCGCTAAATAACTGTCATCTCAGACTTCTGACACTTAAAACTGCCTTTCTGGTTGCCGTCACCTCTGCTCGCAGGGTGAGTGAGCTTCAGGCTCTTTCTTCCAAACCTCCTTTCCTGGCTGTTCATCCGGACAAGGTTGTCCTTCGCCCTAGGCCTTCTTTCTTTTCCAAAGTGGTTACCTCTTTCCACATAGGACAGACCATCACTTTGCCCACCTTCTTCCCGCCCCCCTCATCCTTCTAAGGAGGAAGAGCGGCTCCACCGTCTGGATCCAAAATGTGCGCTTTCCTTCTATCTGGATCACACAAAACAATTCCGGGTGGATGACCAGCTCTTTGTTGGCTATGTGGGTGCCAAGAAAGGTCGAGCTGTGCAAAAGCGAACCATCTCCCGATGGGTCGTTCTTTGCATCAAAATCTGCTATTCCTTAGCGTAAAAGGAACCTCCAGTGTGGTTGCGCGCCCATTCCACCAGGGCGACGGCAGCCACTACTGCTTTGGGATGTGGGGTCTCCCTTCATGACATCTGCCAGGCAGCTACGTGGGCTTTTTTGCACACGTTTACTAAACACTACTGCCTGGGCAGCCAAGTCCGGAGAGACGGCTCCTTTGGCCGTTCTGTTCTCCAGGACTTCCTGGTGTGAAGTTGGTTCACAGACCCACCTCTGGGGTTGGTATTGCTGAGGTATCTATTCTAAGGTGAGGAATCCAGAACTAATTGTCTCTTTCAGATGAACAAGTTACTTACCGTTGGTAACGATATATCTGTAAGAGACATAGATTAGCTATGGATGCCTCACCCATCCACCCCGTTCTGTGAACTGACTTCTAGGGTAAGGGATTTCCCTTCAGGGCCCTAGTTTTGTGCACCAGTGGTCAGTGTCTTGCATGGCTCTGCACTTCTGGCGTGGAATGTCGTGTAAAGAACTGACGTCAGCGCGCAGGGGAGGCGTCTGAGTAGATACCGCGACGTCATTCCGGCGACCATGACGCCAACGACGAATGCGGAGTCGACCGACGCCACCTACCGACGCGCAGGGATACTGCTGAAGAAAAATTCTCCGGATCGAGTCTGACGCCTGGGAGTAATTCTAAGGTGAGGAATCCATATCTAATCTGTCTCCTACAGATATATCGTTACCGAAGGTAAGTAACTTGTTCTTATAGGCACAATTCCACAATCATAGTCCCCATTTTTAAAAAGGGAGATAAAACTCCTACTATCTGCTATCATCCCATATGGCTTCTTGATTCAACGTTGAAAATATTGGAGTCCTACTCGCAAAGCTTGGGGCAGGGGTGAGGAAAGTGGGACCATCTCTGAGATCTGATATGGATTTTGCCAGGGATTTGGAATGGTGGAGCAGTATTGTATTGTATTGCGGATTTATAGAGCACGTAGCTACCCGAAGGCTTCCCAGTGCTGCGTGAGTCATAGCGCGCATCCTTGATCCTCTAAGGCTGTACATGGCTGGGCTAATGGGGCTATAGCCAGGTTTTGAGCAGTTTTCTGAATTTAGTCTCATTGGGTTCATTTCCCAATTCAGTTGGCATTGAGTTCCGTAGTTTGGGGGATAGGTGAGAAAAAGATTCCCCCCCCCCCCCCTCATCTGGTCCTTTGAATTCGCTGGACCCTCAGGAGGATCTTAAAGTCCTATTGGGGGTATAGGGTGACAGAATGGCCCTAATCAGGGGGTCTCATGTGGTTGATTCCCCTGGGGGCCAGACATAGTACCTTAAATGTTGTTCTTACCTCCATGGGAGGCATTGCAGGTTGCCCAAGGTGCTTTTTGCTGAAGTGTATTGGGTAGCTTGAAGATGGTCCATGCTGCAGCGTTTTGGACTACCTGGAGTCTCTTAATAACCGATTTGGGTGAGCCCATGCACAGGCAATTCCCATTGTCTAGACGGGAAAGAATAAGCGCCAGACCGCAGTTCTCCTATATTGTATGGGTAACACATCCAGGATTTTACGCAAAGTTCTCAGCATGGACAAGCAAGATGTGGTCAGTTTTTGTTGCTTGGGCTTCCATGGATAGGGAGCTATCCAGCCACATGCCCTGGCTTTTTATGGGGGAAAAGGGAGCTGGTGGAGTTCCCAGGCAGTCTGGCCAACCGAGCGTTGCTTGCAGAGTTGAATGTTTCCCCAAAAGCATCAGTTCAGTTGTATCTGTTTAGTTTCAACAAGCATGTCACCATTCACCATGCACCTTTCTCTAGGCAAGGGGCCTGTTGATGTTGCGATCCTGTCTTGTCGTGTAGTTCCTATATTACCCATACAGGACTTGCGCGTTTGGATAACATAAACTGTAGGATTGGTGGCAGACTGACTAGCCTTTCCATTTTAGCTAGCTCACAGTGCCACTAGAATCTTCTCTTATCGGGGAGAGAATAGTTTCTGGCAACCTTAGAACATGACAACCCTGATGCCTCAGGATCGTGGAAACAATATACTACTTTTCGCTCAGTCACTCGTGCTCACTTATTCGGTCTCAGAGAGTTACACAGAAGAAACAGTCGGGCGTGTTACAAAAAGAATTTATTGCACAGTTGTTCATCTAGTGTAAAATAGATGTGCTGCAACAACCGTTAGACAGTAGCAGATATATGTTTAGCAGTACAGTGAAAATAAAAGGATAGTACAGTTCTACCATCTTGCAATAAGCATGAATAAATACATGAATATAAAATGCAGGATAAAAGTGCGCGTACTCGTACGATGCCTATCTAGATGTACCTAGGTGTACCTAGCATGTGAGTAGGTGTGAAGCCAAGAATCCCTCTAGGATTTAGTCAAACCCCATTACCTGAAGTGAAAGAGTGTGGGACCCCGTCCTGGTCTCGAGTTGGACACCCCCCAAGGGATGTGTTCGACCACTGTCAGCTGGAGCGTCTGCATGCAGGAGCCTCAGCGTCTCTGATCAGTGTGTTGGCCTGGAAGTCTCTGTTCCCTCTACCAACCCTAGCAAGATGTGCTGTATTTATACAAAAAGTATCTAGGGTTTCTTTGTCCCTTGTTTCATGTATTAGCCATTGTTGGATTTGATGATGATGTATGGGATGAACCTTGTACGTAGATATGGTGGGGTAGGTGGTGTAGCCCCTGCCTGGTTTCCAAGAACCCTCATGAATATTCATTCATACTGTATGAGTCCATTGATGAAGTTATAGGACGCTATTGTTCAGGAAAAACCCTCCTTCTGCACCCAGGACTAGAACTAGGTAAAGGTTCAATCCTAAAGGCTCGTTACTGCGTAGTATAGGGGAGATAATGTAGGTGAAGGTGTATGATATTACCCGGGCCTATATTAGGGTACCTATATGAAACATAACAGTTTCTGGGGCAAGGGAGACAACCAATTGCGTGCAGCCGGCATAGGAGACAATTGACACCCCAAATTCCTTGACGATGTCTGCCAGCATTTGTTTTTCAAACACCAAGAGGCTAAACGAAGATTAAATGAAAATATCAAATCAGTAGTGAGGGAACAATCTGTGTTGGTAACATCACAAGGACCAGAACTTTATTTATTCTGTGTTTGAAATGGTCCGTACAGATTTTAGTTGCATATCTTAAGTTGAGTACAGTGCATTTTCATTTATCGTTCCCAGTGACTGGTACTTCGTTTCTAAACCATCCAGCTTGCCCATGTGACTTAACGAAGCACTTTGCACACTGTTATTTTGCACATTGTACAGTTTTCCTCTGAGACTGTTTCTCATCCCTCTATTTAAAGATCTTAAAATCAGGAAATATAATTTGGCAATGCTTTTTATTCAACAACTCTCCTCTGAAAATATCTGTATGATAGTAATCAATTTTATGCACTCGTCTTGGAAGAATCTGACATCTTATGGAACTGATAATTATTTATCTGTTCCTGATTAATGGTGTGCTACTATTTTATTGTTGTTTCTATCCGTATTGTTTATGTATATTGTGTATTGTTATGCTTTTATGGCTTATAGCAGAATAAAAAAAATTATGATGATAATGAATGCCCCATTTTATTTGGGGTCTGTGTAGCTAAATCATCTTCACCACAAGTCTGCGTTTTTTATCCCTATATGACTATCCTTGTCAGCTACTGTTTCTTTTTGAGGTTTTTCAAATCTTTTGGCTCAGCATGTGAACCTGATGTGTGAACTACTGTATCCCTGATCTCAATAAGCAGAGTGGCTTTTGACAGTTACTATACTATTCTTCCTTACTGAAGCCCTTTAGCAACAAACTTCAAGTGAGAAATCCTATAGTGTGTCAGAATGGTAATGTCTCACTCACTGTCATTCTCTTTTTGTTTCCTCACAAAGTTACACATCGCGGGTTGTGTCTTTAGGTGTGATGTGCTACTTTTAAATACAATGCCTTTGTAACATATTTGTGAACATGGGCATTCAAGGAACATTTTCATTTTAATATATTCTCTCACTGCGGTGCTAGACTTGTAGCTTAGACCCTGCATTTCTTGCTTTGAAGCTGTATACTTTTGAGTTGAACAATCAGTTCTTGCCTTGCAGCGTGTGCACCTTGTCTTGAGCATGGATGAGAATTCCTCACTGCTTAGTGCATTAAAGAAGTGCAAGGATGCATCTTTCTTGTCCCTTGGGCCACTGGAGCCGTCAGACCGGGCTGAGATTGTCAGACACACTCTTGCCTTGTATGGAAAGAGACTGGATGAATCTGCCTTCAATAATCAGGTAAGCATTTGATGAATACTTTGGCTGCAAGCGATGTGTTGGAGTTGCACATTTGCAAAGTATTGGACTTTGAAGGACACATAGAGGTATATGAGCCACAATAAGAAGTTGCTTGAATGGAAAGAGACTACATCGATCAACCTCTTGGAATTGTTTAAGATGTGTGTGAAAGACAGCCTCTCACTACAGGCTAGACTATTTTTGAAGGTATTGGAGAATGGAAAATTGAGCAAGAAATTCAGCACGGCTTTCTGGCAGTGTTACAAAAGCCAGGGAGAGACGATAGGGAGTGTGGCAGCCACAGGCCCATTTCTGTCATTAACACAGACATAAAGACACAAGCAAAGGTATCAGCAAAGAGGCTCAAAGGGAAGTTTCCAGAGACACTAAACAAGGTGCAGAAGATGGTTTGTGCAGTGTGGATCCTCAAGAGACAACATAAGGTTTAGTGCAAGGAGGGTCGTCAAGATACATGAAACTACTGGCACATGCCAGGGGTGGGAATACATTAAGGCTACTGTAAACAGTTCACAGCACTATTGTGAGTGGACTTCAGATTGCAACTAATGTTCTCATAAATTACCTTCTTGCTAGGAGATTAAGTGCTCCCACATAAAGATATGTAATCTTGCCTGGTGTTGCAAAAGGAGGGATTGCCTCGTATGAAAATGACAATGTAAAATACAATAAAAACGTTTAGTTTCCATGATGTTACTTTAAACATACAAGTATTTAAGAATTTTAACATGTGTGAAATAAGTTTGATTAGAGACAACATTGTATAGCCTTGGGGCATGATAGAAGTTAGTCTGGAAATTTTGAAGAAGAAATTTCAGTTGTACCTGGGAGGAGGGTGTTAGAATTAAAGTGCTAAATATGATAGCCACCCCTGCTACATTACGTTTTTGGCAAGACCCTTGCAAGTGGATTTACTGGACAAAAATCATAGAAGGCTGGGACAAAGGAAGACCAAGGCTTAAAATATCAGTGACATTCCGCAAATGGTAGTAGGCTGAGTGCTTCAAAATAATATTGTCTCGCTTGTCATTTATTGCCAATTACACTTTATTTAAACCAGGAAGGTAGAGTTGGACATATAAAGGGTCAAGGATGGAGAAAGAATGGTGTATGGTGATATTCAGGGAAAGACTCATACTAAACTACCAGTAAATAGTGTGATGTGGAAGAGGGCTCTTAAATTTTTTATAAGAATCAGAATGGATGCAGGCACATACACTGTTGTGGTGCATTTCAGAGGTGGAAAGAAATATAGTGGAAGGATGGAAATGACAAGACATCTGTACCATAAAGGACAGTAGAGACAGTGAGAGGGAAGTACTTACCCCAATTCTAGAGTCAGAAAACGTTTTGCATTTGACACAGATAGAAGTGTATCCACCTTGATTGAATCAGCAGCTATAGACAGTAGAGAGAGAGGGGCAAATTAGACGCTAATGACATTAGAATGTTTGGGTACCTTTAGAGGACTAATGGCAGGAGTGTACAGTGACTTTATCAATATGCTGTACAGTAGACAAATGGTAATGGGGTTAACCTCGATATAGCCTATACATTATAGTGTTAGAAAGGAATTATAATATAAATATTACAAGTCTAGGTACAAGAACAGTAAAATGTTTATTTTTAGTATTAGCCTCAATCTATTCCTTGCACTGATTTGGAGACAAATTTAAAAAAAAATGTCAAACATTTTCATATAGGCAATATATGTTGGGATAATATTGCCATAGCTTCATGATTGTGCATATATAGGAAAATGGTACTAGGTAGCGAGCGACATGGGGAAGTGGTGTCAGTCCCTATATGACTGTTTGATTACAGGGAGACGCTGATGCTCCCACCCCGGTTCCAGAAAGTAGGATGGTGAACCAGGGAAATCCCTGAATGTGGCAATAAAGAGGGACAAATGAGGTCAGATTACGAATACAATATACACTCACTTGACAATTCCTTAAGAATAGGGTGTGGAAAAGTTGAGGTGAGGAATCGGAGTCCTGAGGAAGGCTGGTCGACCCATAGGGGCGGAACGATGGGCCAAAACATGTTGACAAAGCAGATGAAGGGATGATGGGTTACTAATATCCGCGATTTATCACTGGACAGATTGATTTTAACCATTAATAAAAACTATTTAGGGACATCACCGAGGTAGTTTTAACTAATGTTTTCTGCACGGTGGATCTCCTCCTCCTTATATGCTTGGATGTCCCCCCCCCTCAAACCCTTATGCTCCATCCCAGGCGTTGGTCTGCACACAAGGATGTTGTAGCACGCCCAAAGATGAAGCATGCCGCTATTAGTAGGGAAGGGCAATTTTAAAACACTTTGTGTACTTCCTGATTGAGGGTGCACCCTTTTGGTGTGACAACCTACTTTTCCTATTGTTGTGTGTGATATATTGGAACATGTGTCAGGAAAAATTAGTGGTTAGGTTTTGGGGATAAGGTTGATGATAATTTCAGTATGTACATCAGTTTGCACTCCTAACCCTAAATTAATTTGTCAAACAGTTCCCTGTTGAGATGCATTCAAAATGCAGATTGTTTAAAATCGACCTACAAAAAGTGATGGTTACAAAAATTTCAGATTTCCAAAATGGAAAGAATAGCATGTTGATTTTATGGATAATCCAGCTAAAGATGTGCTGCTGTACGCTAGTGAAGCCTTCTGGCCGCACTCACCTATTTTATCCAAGCAAACAATTGTCCCCTTCTGTATAATCAAAGTGTCACTGAGTCCATTGAAAACTGAGAGGTTGTGGTAGCCTAAAAGAAACATGCAAAAAGTAAATTTAAAAGGGTTTCTGGTGAATAATCATCAATAAATATGTTTGAGTTGGAGAGATTGCAAATTCACAATCACAAAGGGGCCTAGTGGGGTTAAATCTGCTCTAAAAAAGCTACTGTGATCTCTAATGGAGAACCAATATATTCATACTCTTCCTACAAAAAATCAGAAGAAGAGCTTATAAGGTCATGGATTATTTTGTGTAAGTTAAACATATTTATCAAGGCAGGTTGATCTGATTAAAGATATGTGCACAGGAAAAACTAGTGCAAATTGCAAATGGATGACACTTTAAATTGTAGCATTAGCACTGGGATGGATGCCAGCAAGATTATACAAGATGCTACTAATAAGAGAACTGTTGTTGAAGGTGCGAAACAGCCACCAGGAAATATGTTGTATTATGGAGACGTGAGTGACTACTGAATTAGGGTAATACAAACCTTTCAACACAATCTGAGCCTGGAAAGCCTTGTAGTAAAGGCCTCCATAAGCTAAATAAAGCTGAACTCTTTTCCTAGTTCTCCTCCAAGCAGAGAATCAAAATGAATCAACACTATGAGCAAGAAAATCTTTTTTTCTGCTGCTTTGACATTAAGATACCTGTATGCCATTTACGTCTTTGGTTGTTACATGCATGTCCTTTTGGACATAGCATGCAAGGTGTTGCCAGCCTTGCCAGAAGACATATGCAATGTCTTTAATAAGACAGCATATTTTGATCTGGATGCTGCAAAGTATGTTCCACATTCTGGACTGAACATTACAGATTCCGTAGTCTGTGCTGTTGGCACCAGTGTCATTTTTTTATGACATACCTTGACATGCCTAGACATGTCCCACAGCATTCACAGTGAATGTCAAGGCTTCCAGAAGGAACATGCTCTTTGCTGGATCTAGGTTCTTTGGAGGAAAGTTTGACATCACTTTGGAGAACTTTAAAGACACCAAAACTATTTTCCGGTAACTGAGGTTACTTTCTCCTGTTTGCCATTTACATCAGTAATACAAGAAGTTCAGTGGATACGTAAAAGATGTTGGAGTTAATCAGCGAGAACCCTTTCAGCCTGTACAGCAACCCAAGCAGACTTTTCTCATTGGTCGAGGTAGAGGAGGTTCCAATGGATGAGGCCAACAACAGTAGCAACACTTCTCATCCTCCACTTTGCACAGTACCGCTAACAAACTTATTTTGTTCTCTGTTCATCTCACATTGAGATCAGTAGGTGACAAAAGGACTGAGGTGTTACTCCTGGTACTTTCTGGTCCCCAAAAGGGAATTTAGTATTAAGCTTGATTGTGTCCCCAAAAGGGATTTTAGGATTAAGCTGGATTGTAGGCGTCAGATATTTGAACTCAGCCCTCAAAAAGTCAAAGTTAAAAATGATGACATTGGGGTGTGGACTGACGTCCAGCCAAAATGGCCACGCTGTTCTGAGCTCCGCACCCCCGCTTGCGATCTAGTCCTTTTTCGCAGCAGAGGTCTTGCCAGGAAATGCCAGCCTAAAGCTTCTCGGCGTGTGCAGAACTCGAGGTTTGGCTACATAGACCTGACACGTGGGCCGGAATCCTGAAGTTCGTCCTTCGCATGCTGGATGGCCTCAGATGCCTGGCTTTGAAAAGGGCAACTGATGAGCCTGGGGCGGCCCGCACAGACTGCACGCTAAGTCGAATGGTCACTGGAGCCCCCTCAGGGTCCATGGGAAGGAGACAGATGCACCCAGCCCATTTGATACCTGCAGCCTTGATGTGGCAGTGAGCCGGCATATCTTTGCTTTGGAGGCGGTGACCTGCATGACTGTGCAGCGGGCAGGAGCCCCGGCAGGAGTGGTTGGATATATCGGTAGTCTCTGGATACCTGCTTGCTGACTGCCCCCCTCCGATAAAGAATACTCATCAGCCAGGTGTAGCCCCTTCAATGTCCGGGATAGAGGTCTGCTTTCATGACTAGGCTAGGTAAATCATAAGCTACAGTGTCCTCTGACCTGCAGAAGACTTTAGGTGGGAGGTTTACAAATACGGCACCTGAAGGCCTTGGCCTCTACCCCACCACAATCCTCAGTCCCTGCCCCCCCACATCCCCTCCTCTGGTTATTGAGGACTGAGGCCAAATAACCGGCAACTAGAGAGTCCATTGGCTTGCTGAGGGTCTGCTTAGTTTTACCTAAAAATCCACTCTAACATCGCAGGCTGGGGATCGCCTACTGTAAGATGCAGCAAACTTTGAGGAGACTGCAAGACCTGATTGGCCACAATGCTCATAGAACCACTTTGGTAGCATTGCTGAATGAGACTGTGACCTTGCACACGCAGTGGAGCAGGCCAGCGATATAAGGAGATAAACTACGAACCTCGTGGGCTTTCTTGTATTCCTGGCCGACGTCAATGATGGGCACAGGAGATCAAAAGATGCAAGGCCAGCTTACATTCGAACATCGCAGGCCTGTTGAGTGGTGACTACCAACTTAGACATGGAGCCGGTATTAACAGAGGTGGGGTTGCTCAGCTCTGGCAACAACACCGAGGCAATGCTTCTTGACCTTAAGGCGAGCCTTACGTCAAAAGATATTAAGATCGAATGGCTAGACTGCCAGAAATGCAACTGGATGGTGCGGAGAGGTGAATCTTGAAGATGATTCCACTGCAACAGCGGAGGAAGTATCCAAGCTAGAAAAACTGGTGCATGCGATAGCTGTGAAAAATGAAGACCTAGAGGTGCAGTCCCACTTCAACAACTTTTAGATGGGTATTCCTGAGAGTCCATAAACATGGGGAGGCCTGATCCATTAGTGGGAACTCTGCTGTCTGACCTATAGGGAACAGACTCCTTTTCCACCATGTTTTTTATAAAAAAGAGCACAGAGACCTTTGAGCCCTAGGCCGCCGCTTAGGGCATCCTCATGACCTCTTAAAGCATGTCTCCTTCATTTTCGCAACCATTATACAATTCTTCTCCTTGCTAGAGATAAAGGACTCTACGCCACCAAGGATCGGAGACGTCTTCACCCCTGGATTTTACACTTGCACTACAGGAAGCCAGATGTAAGTTTGTTTAACTTAGCCAAATTTTGAGATCTTGAGGCATAAAGTATGTGATGCTGTAGCCGTCCAGGCTGAGGGTGGAGTTAGGAAACAAGACATGGATTTTTACATCAGTTACAGAAGCAATTCATGTCTGCTTAAAACACATCGGTGTGCAGAAGAACATGACGAGACCTGGCCCTGAGGCCATGGGAGATGGCGAGACTACCCTACCATTGGACATTAGTGATGTGGAACAAAGGACGTAGACTAATTTTGGCTCCGTGTATGGCCAGACTTAGTAATGTAAGAGGACATTTTATAGGATATAAGAATGTTAAAATCGGTCTGCCTCCCTAAATATTTCCCTGCTTGCTTAGCCACAAATGCTGTGGGAGAAACCACATGACGCCTTGTACACTGAATGGGCTCCTGGGCCTACACCGGAAATTATGATATTGTTTATAGATTGCTTGGCTGCACCAGGTCTCACCCTAGGTGTGTATCACTGGTTAGTTTCCCAAGGTGGTTGGGGGGGGTCAAGAAATGTTGGGTTCAGTGAGGCTGATAGTTGGAGTATTCAGCGTGGGTGGCGCGAGGGATGGGAGAGAGGGTTTACAAAAGTTGCTTGTAGACTGGCAAAACAAGATATACAGTCGAGGCATTTTGGGAAAGTTGTACAGCAATGGAGACATTCTATATCCATTAGTAAGTCTGTGAAAATGCTGTCCTGGAATGTTAGAGGGCTAAAAAATGTAAATGAGGTGAGACGTGTGGGCATAGCTCGATAGACATGGCATAGATGTTGTCCTGTTACAGGAAACACACTTTTTACTGGTGCATTCGACTAACTTCGCCAGGAGATAGGGTACACCCCAATGTTTCTCCTACAGCTCTTATTCAAGAGGAGTTTGTATACTTATCTGCAGTCATGTGGGCTTTAAACTAAAGCAACAAATTACATACTGCATGGTAGGTACCTCATACTGGAGGAAACCCTGCACAGTATGGAAATTGAGCCACCTAATACTAATGCTCTAAATGTTGACATACCCTATTTTTTTCCGAAATATATATGCCACTCTGATGTGAGTGGAGGCAGTAACTATGATCTGTAAGGGAGATTTTAACATGGGGCTGATTTAGAGTTGGGTGGTCGGCCCATTCTCCGCCAGGGCAACGGAGTAAATTACTCCATCCTCCTGCCAAAGTTTCCAATGTCCGTCAGCCTGGTGAGCATTTTTAAGCATTGACGGCAACTGCTGTCAAGGTGGTTTCTGCCACTGCATTGTAACTTTGCCGTACAGCGCCATCAAACATGACGGAGCCATACAGCAAAGTTAAACATTTTTGTATTTTCAAGAAGAAAATCCCAAAGCAGGATTTTCTTTTTGAAAATAAAAAAAACAATGGCCCCTCGCCATGGGAGTTTCCCCCCATGGCAAGTGGGGCATTGAGAACTTTGCAGTGCCCCTTACTGCCAGGTTTTCCAGGCGGTAGCAGGCATTGAAACACAGCTATATGTCCGCCCATCTAAATTAGGTGCCTGGACATTTAGCCAATTCCATGATGGCCCTTACTCTGTGGGAGACGTTTGACCACTGCAGAGACGGAGTAGTTTCCACCATCATCAAACTATGATCTGCCCGCATTTTAAACAGGCAGGCGGACCGTAGTCTTGGCGGGAAGGAAGCTCCTTTGCCTTTGCGACAGAATTCCCTCAAGCCCTTAGTCCTTAGCCCTGAATTGGATCGATCTAGCATCCGCGAACCCAGACACATGCAATCATCAAGTACACTAGGGGAGATAATGGACAGTTAGGGCCTGATTATGAGCTCCTCATAATATTCCAACCCATGCATAAACTCCTGTTTACTCGGTCGGAATTACGAGTTTAGAATCAATCGTTTTTATTGAACCGGAATCGTAAACCTTAAACACAGCTTTCTGCCTACATCCCACAGGCCGGCAAAGCAGTATTGAGGAGCTTACACAGCGTGTTAGCCACAACCCGGAGGCCGGCCGCTAATAAACACTAGAACATGGCAGTTGGTCAGCTTGTCCCATTTTAGAAGAGAAAAACAATATACAAAAGGGGAAAAAACATCCACCAAAAATATACACAAAAACCCGCATATGAACACCCACCCCCACCCATCCCCTCCCTAACCCACCCTTCTCCGCATCAGTTTCTACTCCGTTTTCCCCTCCATCCCACTGGCCACCCCGCCAGAAGGATCTAGGTGTCATCTAGCATTATGCAGCAGAGCCCGGAGGATCCAAGGGTACTAATCTTAAGATCTGTAGAAACCTCGGGCAAGTCACCTCCCTCATATCTTTTGTAAGTAGGTGTAAGAAGGGCTTCCACAGTGTTGCGAACTCCTCCCCACCTCCCTCCACCACCACAGACAAGCGCTCCATCGCCAACAGCTCCCATAATCTAAAAATCCACGTACGGACCTCCGGTTTAGTAGTCGTGCCCCACAGTGCTAATATCGTTTGTCTAGCTGCTAATAGCGTCAGCGCTATCTGTGTGCCTCGCAAAGAGCGCAGCGGAAATACTTTCGCATGTGGCAGACCGAGGAGTGTGTGTTCTGGAGCGCGTGGAAGCACAACCTGAAATGCCTCATCTATGTCGTCGAGCACCGCCTTCCAATATCGATGTAGTTTCGGGCAGCACCAGAGAAGATGAACCAGTGTCCCCTGCATCCCGCAGCCCCTCCAGCACAGGTCCGTCCTGCCGTGATCCCAGGCATGGACTCGGACCGGCGTGTAATACCAATACGCAACTACTTTAAACATGGATTCTGCGCCCGCCGTACTACGCGCAGTGTGATGTGTCCAATAAAGGACTTGCTCCCATTCCTTGGGGGTGAGCGGCCTACCTAATTCCGTTTCCCAGCGCACTTGTGCTTTCGTTCTCTGCTCCGTGGGCCGTGGCAGAAGCTTCGCATACAGCTCCGAGATCAGGCGCCGATCGTCCTTCTTGCACATGACCCATCGCTCAAACGACGAGAGGGGCCTGGACATGCAGGCACAATTAGGCGTCCCCGTGACCCAGTGACGCACCTGCGCGTAGGCGAAAGCGTCCTCGGCCGGAAGTCCATAATCGGCACGTAGCTGTGAGAAGGGAATTACCCCCTCCTTATCAAAAAGATATCCCACCCGCTTACAGCCAGTCTCACGCCATCTCTGGAAGACCGGGGAAGATCTCCCCGGCGGAAATTCCGGGTTGTCTACAATAGGAGACATAGGCGAGGGAAAGGTTGTCCAGCCCTTGTGCACGGCCACCCTATCCCAGACTTTAAGAGTGGGCGCAGTCACCGGCGAGGAGTATAACCCCCATGCTCTATGCTTTCGAGGCAGCCATAGCTCCCTCCAAATGTTCATCCCCGCTACCGTCTGGTCCATAAAGTTCCAGTGCTTGCTTGATAGCGGCCTATTCCACTCTATGAGGTATCTCAGACAGGACGCCTGGGAATAGCTCGCAATAAGGGAAGTCCCAGACCTCCCTGCGATTTTGGAGTAGCCATTTGCGCCAGCGAGATCCGAGGCTTCCGACCCTCCCAGACGAACTTATTGATGAGGGATTGCAAGCGTTTGAGCGCCCCAGACGGCGGGGCCAGCGGGAGCATCTGAAATAAGTAGAGAATGCGCGGGAGTATTGTCATTTTAACCGCTGCGATCCTCCCAAACCACGCCAAACGGAGACGCGACCAGGCGTCCAGCGCCTTGGTCGTCTGGTCCAAGAGGAGAGTATAGTTTAGGGAGACGGTCCGCTCAATAGTCGGCGTCAGCCGGAATCCCAGATACGTAATGTCGGACCGCGTCCACCTAAAGGGAAAGCTCTGTTGTAGAGCGTCCACTTCAGACGAGGGGAGTGACAGGTTGAGGATCTCTGATTTTCCAAAATTCACCTTAAACCCGGAAGACACCCCAAAGGTCGCAATTTCCTCCGTCACCGCTGCCAGCGAGCTCTGCGCTTGCGTAAGCTAGAGAATCACGTCATCGGCATACAAACTTAGTGTATGGACCTCTGCCCCAAATTTTAGGCCTGTTATCCGCGGGTTAGAGCGGATGCGTTGTGCAAACGGCTCTATATAGAGCGCAAACAGGAGTGGGGACAGGGGACAGCCCTGCCGCGTCCCCCGGGCTATGGGGAAAAACGCGGACCTTTCCCCATTGACACGGACGAATGCCCTGGGGGCACGGTATATACTCCCGACCCATTTCAAAAACCTGTCCCCAAACCCATAAGCACGCAGCACCGCAAACAGATAATTCCAACTCACCCGGTCGAAGGCCTTTTCAGCGTCTATGGACAGCAAAAAGGCTGGTCTCTGCGAGCGCTGCGTGACATCGACGAGGTGGAGCAGCCGCTTAGCGTTGTCTCCCCCTTGCCTAGTAGGGATAAACCCGGACTGATCCGGGTCGACAACATCTGCCATGAGAGGATTGAGACGCGCCGCCAGGACTCCCGCAAAAAGTTTTGCGTCGACGTTGAGAAGTGAGATTGGCCTATACGAGCTACAGTCCTTCGGCTCTTTGCCGGGTTTTAAAATCACGGAGATCGCCGCTTCCGACATCGAGGGCGTCACTGTCCCCTCTGTCAGAAAAGAATTGAACAGTTTCGTTAAAAAGGGAGCCAGCTCCCGGCAATAAGTCTTATAGAAGAGCGCCGAGAAGCCATCGGGGCCCGGCGCCTTGGCTACCTTTAGTCTGGCTATGGCTCCGATAACCTCCTCCACCCCAATATCCTCGTCGAGCTGAGCCGCCAGCGTGTCAGAGATCGGCGCTATCTCACAAGTGCGCAAATACTCTCCCGGGTCCGGGGGCGGGGGTTCGCTTTCCGTATACAGACGCTGATAAAAACTCCGGAAGGCTTCCACTATGTGCACGTCCTGCCCCTGCTCCTGTCCCGCAGCATCTCTTATGGTCTGAATGAGGGATGTGTGTGTCTGCGCTCTCAACCTATTCGCCAGCATCCTCCCGCACTTGTCCCTGCCTAGGAAAAATTTATGTCGCAGCCGCAGGAGGGCATGTTCAGCTCTGTCCACATCCAAGTGTTTTAACATATGCCTACGCTTCTCTAACTCCCGCCACACTCTCTGGGCCCCCGTACGCTTGTGGATCGCTTCTAGCTCCCCCACCTCCTGTTCTAGTTCAGCGCGCTTTTTTTTACGCAATGTATTGTAAGTGGCCGCCACAGCAATAAGCTCCCCGCGCACTACCAGCTTCATAGCCTCCCATATCGAGGCCAGGGAAGTGTACCCAGTATCATTCTCCTGGAAATAGTGCACTATTGTATCCCTTACTCGACCTCGCACATCCTCTGCGTGTAGCAAATTATCCCTAAGGCGCCAGCCGGGGGGGAACGAACGCCTATGCTGCGCCGGGAGCATAACCGTGAGGGGAGCATGGTCTGACATTGCTCGGGGCTCAATAGTGGCCGAGTGGAGGCTAGGCAGAAGCTCAGTGGAGGCCAGGAAGTGATCTAAGCGGGCATAAGTTTTGTGCGCAGCTGAGTAATAAGTATAGTCGCGCTCGGCAGGATGCTGAACTCGCCATACGTCGTACAAGCCATGCTCCACCAACCAATCCCTGCCCGCCGCTGACAGCGCACCCGCCTGATGAACCCTCAGGCCTGATCTGTCTAATCCCGTGTCCATCCCTAAGTTTAGATCTCCCCCAACTAGGACCGCTGTATCCTGTGACCCCAAAACTTCCGTGAGAGCAGCCAGCAAGAAGGGCTCTTGTTTCTCATTCGGGCCATAGAGCGACCCTATTGTAAGGTGCGTGTCCCCCCATTGTACTCTAAGGACCAACAATCGCCCCTTAATCTCAGCCACCGTAGAGGTTACCTTACACAAGCAGCGAGACCCAAACAGGATTGCCACCCCGTTCTTTTTTGCCGGCCCTGCGGACCGGACCAGACCTGCCGGGGAAAGCGTCTATCGCGCATACGAGCGGTGTCTCTGGCCAGGAGATGCGTCTCCTGAAGGAGGCAAATATCTCCTCCTACATTCTCAAGAAGGGAAAGCACTGCAGCTCTCTTAACCGGGTTATTAAGCCCCCGGACATTAAGGCTCACAATTTTAAGATCCTTACTCATCCCTCAGGATATCCCCCGCGCGCTGTCGGCCCACCTACCCTCAGGCCCCAGGACCATGGACGCATAACGTAGCCTAGTATCTAAGCGCCCACTGATGCGGAGAACCCCAATCAAAACCCCAAAGACTCCCAACTCCAACCCCAAACCCTTAAGTAAAACAGAAACCCCATAGAAAATAGAAATGCACATGACCAATGTTCGTCACCTAGAACAGAGTTCAGGGGGGCGTCGCCACTCACGTGACCCCACTCGGGGGGTGAATGCAAGGGTCACACACCGTGCCCAACAAACAGACCGGGGGATAAACCAAGGCGACGCGCCCGTCCCCCCGGCATCTCATCTCGAAGTCCGGTCCCGGGACCCCGTATATCCAGCTCATGGGGTAACAGGCCTTGCCGATGCTTGAGACAACGTGGTCAGAACTTCCTCTCTTTCTTTTGCCATTGTCGCCGGGTCGGGCCTTGCAGTCGACGGTCTCCTGCCCACTCGCTGCCATTCCCCCGCCCTGAGCGTGCGCCGAGACCTAGGGGGATCTGCCTCCTCCTTCGCTGTGGTGTTCTCCAGTCCCAGCACCTTCAGAGCCTCCTCCAGCGACCGCAGTTGCAGCAACCTTCCTTCATATTTAAATATGAGGCGAAAGGGGTGGCCCCATGAGTACAGAATCTGTGCCTCTCGCAGGTGGGCAGTCACCACCCGAAAGGAGCGTCTCTTGTTCAGTGTTGATGCTGCTAAATCTTGGTAGATCGTGGGCTGATGACCCTTAAACTGAATGGGGTGGGCCGCCCTAGCTTGTCGGATAATGCGCTCCTTCAGCTGGTAATCATGAATGCACACCAGGATGTCAGGTGGCGGCGCTTTCGCTCCTCGAGGAAGACCCACACGGTGGACTCGGTCCATTTGGATGTCCATCTCCCCACTCTCCCCTAGGATCTGAAGGAGTAGAGTCTTAACATAGGTGCGCAAATCTTCTCCCTCTTCCTTCCATGGGACATCTCGGATGCGCACGTTATTCCGCCGAGAGCGGTTCTCCAGATCCTCCGTGTGGGCCTGAAGATCTAGGTTCTGCTCCCGTAGTCGCAGCACATCCTGCTGCAGGTGGTGAATCTCCTCCGCCCTGCTCACATCATGTTCCTCCAGGGTAGCGACCCTCTCCCCGATCTCGTCCACGTCATGCCTCACATCCTTCAGGTCCGCCACCCATTGCGACCGGAATTCCTGCATGTCTGCCTTCATGGCAGCGAAGAGCTCGACCATGAATGCTTTCGTCGCCGGCGTATCATCCCCTTCCAATAGGCCCGCCGCCTGGTCACCCGAGGGATTCGGTGGCTTCACGGGGGCCTCCTTCAGGGACTTGTCTTTGCGACCTCGTGGGGCAGCCATAGCTAGCGCCTCCTGCGCTTCCGACCCCCCCGCGCCACTCAGAAGATGTGCAAGGGGTCTCCAGCAGAAGTCCAGTGCAGGGCCGTCTTTTCTTTGTTAGAGCTGCTCAAGGCGCCGGGCCCCCATGTGCACGCCCAGACCCCCCCAGCCCCCGCTTGCTCCGTCCGCCGATCTACGGACCGTCCGGGGCCTCGCCGGCCCTCTCTCCTTGTCACCCAACAACAGAAGCTCTCCGCAGGGGCCCCCTCCACCGGGTCAGGCCGCCCAGACCTCGCCGCCTTATCTCCCCTCTGGCCCAAGGGCGGGCGTCCAGTCGGCGCCGCGGGGCCTCCCCGCTCTCCGCTAGGGATCTCTCCTAGTCGCTGCTCTCTCTCACTGCTCCTTACCGGGCAATCGCTAGCGCTGGAGCTCCACGCCGCCCTCTCAGCCCTGTCCTCCGCTCCGGAGGCCCCGTCGTGGCCCTCTCCCAGCAAGCCCCCTTCACCGGGGTCCACCACCAGCAGGACCCCGCCTCCCAGGAGGTGCGCAGTCCTCTAGGCGAGATCAGGGGAGCCGGCCCCCGCCGTAGGAGCCCTTCAGTCGCTGCCGTCCTCCGCCGCCGCCGACCCTCCCACACTCGGGCCGGCTCTACGTCTCTCCGGGCGTCTGAGCTCCTAAATGGCGGCGCTCTCCGCGGCCTCCCGGCCTCGGCATCCACAACGGGGGCCAGGCGCCCGTCACACCCGGGCCCGCCCCAGGCGCTCACCTCCGCTGTCTCCACCGGATCCTGAGGGCTCTGTCCGAGCTGTAGCACCACTGGTCCCGTTCTCCCGGCCAGACGCTCCGCTCCCCTCCGTGACTCCGGCCTTCCTCCGACCCGGCCGCGACCCAGGTCCCACCCGGGGAGCCGCTCTTATCGGCCGCCCTCAACACAAGCTCGGACCAGAGCTGTCTACTCGTTGCCCAGAAGCACCCCCGCAATGAGGCACGCTTCCCGGGGTCCCGGACCAGGCGCTATCACAAAGCTTTCCTGTAGCGGTGCCGGAGGAACGCGATCCTGCGTCCTACCGCATCGCCATCTTGGCCACCGGAATTACGAGTTTAAATGTATTTAACACATCCAATAGTTATCGGATGCGGTAAATAACTCGACCTTTAATTTTCGGCAGGTCAAACCGGTATTTACTGTACCATGCGGATTTTGGTACGTTAAACACCAAAATCTGCATGTTATTTTATTTCCCATGAACTCGTAATAAGTCTTACTTATTACAACCAATAAATAAAGTACCCCATGGTATCGTTATTTATCAGGAGTTATAAATAACGCCTTAGCTCGTAATCAGGCCCATACTGTCTGGTAGATGGTTGGGGGGCCACAATACCCCACAAACACGGAATACTCATTTTACTACATACCACATAACTAATTTTCTCACATTGGCTGCTGGCTCATAACACACAGAGTGGGAATTTGGGTGGGAGTGACATGCCATCCGAGAACACTGTCCGACCATTCTTCTGTAGAAATAAAATTCACAATACTATGCTCCGGCCTACACCATACATGCTGGAGATTCCCGACTGAATCCTTACTTGACCCTGTGCTCTGGTGGGATTGTGGGCCTCCATAATGGAATACTTTGAGCTAAATAAGGACTCTACGCCCAGTGTTGCAGTGCTCTGGGAAGCCTTTAAGGCTTAAATCAGTGGGATAATAATTACCAAGCACAGTAGAATCCTAAAGCACATTCAAGCACAACTACAGCAGTTAGAGAGTAATATTTAAAAAATGGAGCAGAAGACTGCTGCAGATACTCGCATGGCCCATCTAAAAGACTTGAACTATCTACTCCTTCGGTAGAGGGACCAGGCAGATAGGGAGGTTTAGGTAAATTAGTTCAAGCCAAATGATACAGGAAAGGAGAGAGACCAGGGCGAACACTGTCCTGGTTGTTGAAGAGGGATCAACACTGAAAACGCTTCAAGTGCATTGAGGAAATTGGAGGAGTGGAAAAAAACACCTAGGAGGATTTATTGGTGGCATTTCTAAAATACAATCAGGAACAGTAGAATACGGGCATTGCCACAACACTGAAGCAGATAGAGGAATATTTAGATGGAATTTCCATGGTTTGGCTGAAAAATAATCAAATACTGCTCTTGAATGAACCCATAACTGTAGACGAGATTAGAGTGGCCATTGACGGGATCTTTGAGGGAAATGCCCCGGGACCTGATGCCTTCTCGCCAGAGTTTTACGAAGCTTTTAAAAACATATTGTCACGATTCTAAAACATTGTCCTTTGGTTAATCTCCTGAAGAAGCGACATGAAGCTTAGTGCAATTCTAGAAGCGCGTCCCAGACTCCACTACCCACTCTAGTCCTGACCTACCATTCTGCACAACAGAACCAGGAAGGCAGGGGAAAGGGGGATTGGAATAAAAAAGAAGAAATTACAGCAGTAACTCGACTTCTCTCTGGCGGCAATACAGTGGGCGACCTTTGAGGTGATAACTGGTTACGTCTAGCAATGGTGTGGCGGGTAACTAAAAACAAAAAAACAAACGTATGTCAGCCCCTACTTGGCTTATACATTCCCAAACTTATTGCACAATTCTGTGACTGAAGACAGTTTTTTACCTAAAACCCTCTTGTCCCCACTGAATGGTCGCTTTTAGGTTTTGCCTGCACATCGTTTGCGCTGTGCTTTTGAAATATCTTGTATTTAATATATCTTAAAAGGGGGCCCTTGTCCATTCCCCATGCCAGATTACTATGTCCATTTGCTTTTGTGTGGAACTTTTTATTTTTAACTTTCCCTGGCCTCACGCATTTACGATACTTCTCCTAAAGCTGTTCACACTATTTAAGCCCCATTCACTGTCAAGATAAGATCTCTTCCCCTGGAAAAGGCAGACAGCTTCCAACAGTATGCTGGAATGCTTGCTTTTTATTACGTAGTTGTGTAAAGCAGATGCCTTAGAGTGTTGGTGGAATTTCCTATTCATGCCTCAGTACCTTTCTTTGCACTTTGTAGGCATTATCGGATTGATTTTTTCAACTTAATCTATTTGGTCATTATGATCAAATTCTAAATGTTGTAATGAACATTGTGAGTTAAAAATAGTCAATATACAAGAGCTATGCTATATTTTACTATTAAACAGGCAGCCATAAGTGCAGTTACCTTGCAGACAACAGGGTCATGATTTGAATGGTGCAGCAGGTGCACTAGCACCGGGCCTAAAAGTTGTGAGAACTCCTCTAAACACATCATACTACTAAACAGGCAGTCACAATTGCAGTTACCTTGCAGTTAAAAGGGACTTGATTTGAATGGTGCAGTGGCAGCGGGGCTAAAAGCTCTGGTGACCCCACTAAACTCAGATTATTGCTAAAATTTAAAACTAAACAGGCAGTCACAAGTGCAGTTACCTTGAAGACGGCAGGGTCATGATTTCTACGGTGCAGCAGGTGCAGTGACACCAGGATAAAAAGCTCCAGGCACCCCATTAAACACCTGAAATTGCTATATTTTACTACTAAACAGGCAGTCACAATTGCAGTTACCTTGCAGTTAAAAGGGGCTTGATTTAAATGGTACAGCAGGTGCAGTGGCGGCGGGGCTAAAAATTGGCATAACTCTACTAAACACCAAATGTTGCTATATTTTGCTACTAAACAGGCAGTCACAAGTGCAGTTAACTTGCGGGCAACAGTCATGATTTCAATAGTGCAGCAGGTGCAGTGGCACCGGGACCAAAAGCTCAAGGCACCCCACTAAACACCGATTATTGCTATATTTTACAACTAAATAGGCAGTCACAAGTGCAGTTACCTTTCAGGCACTAGGGTCATGATTTGAATGGTGCAGCAGGTGCAGTGGCACAGGGCCCAAAAGTTGTCATAACTCCTCTATACACCTAACATTGCTATATTTTACTAATAACAGGCAGTCACAATTGCAGTTAAAAGGGACTTGATTTGAACGGTGCAGCAGGTGCAGAAGCTCTGGGGCTAAAATATCTAGGGACGCCACTAAACCCAGATTATTGCTCAATTCTACTACTAAACAAGACAATCACAGGTGCATTTATCTAGCAGGCAATAGGGTCATGATTTCAATGGTGCAGCAGGTGCAGTGGCACTGGGCCCAAAAGCTCAAGGCACCCCACTAACCACCTTATATTGCTATATTTTACTTCTAAACAGGCAGTCACAAGTGCAGTTACCTTGCAGACAATAGGGTCATGATTTGAATGGTGCAGCAGGTGTAGTGGCACAGGGGCCAAAACTTGTTAGATCTCCTCTAAACACATAATATTGCTATATTTTACTACTGTACAGGCTGACTCAATTGCAGTTATCTTGCAGTCAAACGGGGCTTGATTTGAATGGTGCAGCAGGTACAGTGGCACAGGGGCCAAAAGTTGTCAGAACTCCTCTAAACACCAAATACTGCTATATTTAACGACTAACTAAGCAGTCACAAGTGCAGTTACCTTGCAGACACTAGGGTCATGATCTCAATGGTGCAGCAGGTACAGTGGCACCGGGGCTAAAAGTTGTCATAACTCTGCTAAACACCAAATATTGCAATTACATCAATTAATTCTATTATTTCCCTCTTTCATTTCATTTTTCAAAATTTTACTATTACTTACCCGGACTATACCATTAGTAACAAAAACAATATATTGCCTTTTTGTACATAAACAAGTCATAACACTCTAACAGACTTTCTGTAACTTATATTGTACAACTACTCAGCAAGCTAAAACTTACCACAAAACAACAGCTCATTATTAACCACCTAGGCGAAACCTAATGTATTTACTAATGCTTGTAACTATTCCAATGAGTTATTGTGCCATGTTATTGCTTCCCGTCATCTGGTAAAGTAAACACAAGAGGATTTAGGAAATCTATCTCCACAGTCTAATAATATTCACCAATTAACCAGCTTACTTGCCTCTAAAGCTAAAAATGAAACTCTCTCTAAAACAACTTCAAGTTGAATTCACTTCAGCATAGTATTCTGAGACCATACTTGTTTGTTCACAAGAAATAATGATTTGCACTGAATCTTTTTATTAGATGCGATCCATAAGAAAACTTCCAATACCAAAAGAAATCAAGTTCCAGCATTTCAAATTAAATGTCATGTAGTCTTGTTAACACTTTAAACCATTTTAACAATGCCTGTTCCTTTTTTTCAGGTTTCCTGAAACTATGTAAAATACAGGATGCATATAGTCAAGCATCTTTTTTGAAGTTGTAAACTTTCAAAGTTCAAAGTCAGTGAGAAAATATAGACAGGCTTCAGATTAACACTCTTACTCTTTAAGAGTCAAATGAAAGAAATGTAGGTAAGCCTCGGATAAGCACTCTGCTTTGCAAGTATTTAAGAATCACTGAAATAAACGTATGCTCCTTTAATCACTTCTTGCTTTGTTTTTCCATTAAGGTTCCTATTCTTTGTGAGGTATGCGGTCTGTATGATTAGCTTTTTAAATTCAAACGGCTGTGTCTTACCTAGAATTAGTTGAAAGTCATATGTCTTACTTTCAACCAGATTTTCTTCGGTACCAGCTGCTACCAAGAGTGAGAGTCTACAAGGACTCCAGAACAGCTGTTTGGAGATCATTTTAAGTAAGGTTTCAAGATTTTCTTTCTAAGAAGGAGGCAGCAGGAGGTTCCTGCTCCAACTAGGAGTTTTCTGAGAACGAGCACGGACGGTGGCTCGAGCGTGGCCTAAATCACCTAGCCATGCCCAAGATACCACCAAATCTCTCACCTCCATGGGCCCATGTGATTTCCCTTAAAAGCCCCAAACACTTCACAAAACAAAAGTTCACAGATATATAACGTAGCAGACATTCACCAATCACACATACAAGTGTATTTGCCCCAGGGCACAAGCACACAGCCTCACTCCCCAGGGCCTAAAATCACGACATATATATTTGCTCCTTACTTGTTGCCAGTTTCATGAAGAGTCTTTTCAAAAAGGGTTGTTGTCACAAACTGTGCGAGAGGTAATCGTCACTGTGCCCCCTAAACCAGGAAGACAGGTCAGCAAGTGCACGTCTTATTACCCATTATCAAGAAATTGGCTTATTTGTTGAAGGGGTATGTACCTACCTCAAGTTGATGATGATAATCCTTGTTAGGGTGAACCCTTAAAGTCACTAAATTAACCTGAGCTCAATCCCATGGTAGTGATGGCACAGAGCAGACAGGCTTAACTTAGATGCAATGTGTAAAGTATTTTTTACAGTACTAAAAGAGTAATAAAATTGAAGTGCAAAAAAAATAAATCCAAAAACAAATTACAAAACGAGAGTAAAATGTAATAAAGAAAATGACACCTAAATAACGAAAATCCAATTAGAGGAACCAGAGATTTGAATTTTTTTGGTTTAAAGTAGAAATAGTGCCAAGAAACACAAAGTGCCTATGATATTCAATTGGTGCAGTAGACTGGGACCTAGACGCAATTTAGGCCAACCGCAATGGAGTAGAGGTTGGATACTCCAACCAGGCTCATCCTGGTCAAAGATTTTACCTTCTGATTTAGTCCTTGAAGTCCCAATCCACCACAGGAGTACACTTCTAAAGTGCCCCCTCCAAGACCTCGGGAAGTACTTAGAGACTCACAGAGTGGCAGTTAGAGGCCAACAGGAGGGGTCCAGTTCTGACCCAGTTGCCACTGGTAAGCTGGGTAGGTGCAGGAAAACTTCTCTTATAACTTGTTGTATTCATGAAGCTTTAACAGGAGGTCATCCTTATGACTCTTCGAGTCCACTGCTTTGTCCTGGGGACAAGAGGGAGAACAGGTCCCATCTCCTGGGCTCTTTTCAGGTCTCCAGACAGCTGGTTCAGTCCTCTTCTGATCTTCCACAGGTGTAAGAGTGTTCTGAGGTACTTAGTGGGGCGGCTCCGGTTCTGCCAGTCAACTGTGAGGTCCAGGTGGTCATCCAGGGTTTTCGATATTTGGGGCTATACATCACCTGGGAGTCGTGGGTTTTCCACATGCATAATCTGGAATCGACATTGACGAAACTGCAGACAGATATACAACATTTTAGGGCTCTACCTCTGTCTCTCCTGGGGAGAACAGCTCTTTTCAAAATGATGGCCTTGCCCCGCTTCTTGTATGTGCTTCACAATACTCCTTACCCGGTCCTGTTGTCCTACTTTCGGACCATTGATGGTGTGCTGTGTTCTCTTCTCTGGGGTGGGGGCACCCCTCAAATCGCCCTCCAGAAACTTATTCAGGGATGCTATGTTGGGGGTGATAGCCCTACCCGACATACAGAAGTATTATTGGGCAGAGCAATTGACTGCCATTAACCTCTGGGTCCACCTCCAAGATGGTGAACCGGCATACAGGATGTATGGACACTGCATGCGGCCGGGGGGCTATCTCAGAGTCATCTATGGGGGTTCGGGTGCGGGACCCTTTCCCAGTCCAACAGCTGCAACGCTAGCCCTCTGGCATACGGCACTTCATGCTCTGGACTAGAGGGACAAGATAACACAGCCACCCCATTGTGGGATGCAGTGAAGTTGGATACCCTAGCTACGCAGCTCGGGTTTGATAAGTGGGATTTAATTTGTCTGTCCAAAGTAGGGGATTTGTGGTGGAAGGGCGATGTACTTCTGTTTTCGAAACTCCTGATTATCAACTGGCACCCACTGAAGCCTACCGTTACTTGCAAATCAGCCATGCTCTACGTAAAGTGATCCCAAAAGGTGAGGATCTTCCCGAGTCCTCCCCTCTAGAAGATAGATTACATGATGAGTTTATGCCGAAAAAGGTGATCTTGCTCACTTGCAGTAAATTGTTGAATAACACCCCAGATCCTTTGACCAAGTTGCGAATGAGTTGGGAGCGAGATTTGTAAGAATTGGAGGATGACGTGTGGGCAGAGGTGCTGGCTTCCCCGAGAGAGGTGGCCATATGCTCACGCTTTCGCTTAATATAAATAAAAATCCTCCACTGCAGTTACTATGCCTGTACCACCCTGGTTAAAATGGATAAATTAACTAATACACTGTGTTCTGAGAAGTGCGGATTGCAGGGCACATTTTTCCACATGATATGGAGCTGCCCAGTGCTTCAGCGTTACTGGGGGAAAGGGTTTACCTGCCTTAATGGTGTCAGGGGGAGGTTTGAGTTTATCCGCCAAGTGGTGCCTCAATGTTTGGGAGGAGACCGACCTTGCCCAAATGGAGTGGCTATGGTTTACACTGAGATTTATGGTGGCCAAGTGCAACATAGCATGCCTGTGGAGGTCTGACTTGAGCCAGAGTTTGGGGGACTGGAAGAGGGACATAGATTGGTGTATGCAGGTTGAGGGAGAGGTGTGGTGCAGCGGCCAGGGCAGCTGACTTCGGAGCACAGGGCTCACGGTTCGATCCCCGGCTCCGGCGGCAGCTCAGCACCATGTGACTCTGGGCAATAGCTCACTTAATTTCCACGACGGCCCCCAGCGCCTTGAGACCCGTAAGGGTGAGTAGTTCGCGCTTTACAAATACGGATTTACATTTTTACAAGGGCATAGGTTGTCCGTCTAAGTGGACTAAAATATGGGGAAAGTGTAACGCATATAGGGGAGGAACTATGTGAACATGTTAGGGCTGTAACTCATGGAATTCTGTAACAAGAGGGACCTTGATTCTGACGTTCGAATGGGGAGGTTTTCGCAATGTTGAACAGATGTCTCTGTATACCTGTGTCTTTGCCTTATGTACCTGAATGTCACCAGTCACTGTGTGACTTGTTGTGTTTTTGCAATAAAAAGATGTGTTAAAAAAAAGTTTTCAGAGGTGGATGCCTGGAGATGCCACATTTATGCCTGGCACAAGCTTGTGGGTGGTCATGACATCCTGGTGACACACTACCCAATGGGGTAATGGTTCATGGGACTGATCCTACACACATTGGGCATTTTCAAGATGGAAAAATCCTTCAGCCACTCTAAACCTGGGCTCTGAGTGTGTGTGCATGACAAGTGTACTATGGTAATCCTAGTGTCCGCCCTTGTCTAAAACCAAAATCCAGTTTTAGGCAGTCCTTGTTACCACAGCAACCTCAGAGACAGAAGTCCGGTAGAACAATTATGAGTTTTCTGCTACCAGACATTGTATACACAAGAACTGTTTTAGCCTCTGGTTTTCGCCTTTTGAAGTGCACCCAAAGGTTATATGTAAACCCAGCAGACCTATCTAATAGGTTGTGACACTGTAATGTCAAAAACAGGCCCGCTGTGATTGGGGCCTGACTAGCTGGGGGGACAAAAGAAGGGCCCTACTCAAGTGTCAGTTAACATTAGCCTGTGACATGGGAGGCCTCTTTGAAGTGGGCCCCAAGTGTCTTGAAAAACCCCAGCATACCTGTCAAGCAGGATTTGACATTCAAGCAGGACGTGATCCATTAATGTCAAAAAAGGATCTCCCCAGATCCCAGCATATTCTGTCTAGTTCAGATGCATCATCTCTGCTCATTCAGATCAGCCTATTGTTTGCTCATGGGAACACTTTCACACCTCATTCACACCTGTTTAAATGCTAAATATCTGAAGTAGAAGTACAAAATGCTGATGTAGCTTCCATGGACTTCAAGCAGGGCAAAGGTAACTTTCTAAAAGTTACTTTTCCAGAATATTTAAAAAAATAAATCCACATTCACTATTGAATTGGATTTCTAATAACTATTAGAAATAGTTGTTTAGTTATTTTCATAGTTAGTCCCACTCCTGAATGACAGTATTTAATATTGCATCTCAATGTTTTTGAATGCAATAGCCATCCTTGCTACTGTGAAAATATCTTTGAGGTGCTAGTCACTGTAAGGATATGTTTAACATGAAACCTTTAAATGTCCTCCTTTTAAATACCATGCACCCTGCCTTACAGACAACAATGCCCACTCAGGGGTGGCATATAAATATTTAAAAGGATGGTTTAGGCCTGTCAAAAGGGGTTATATTTGGCAAGTCGAATTTGCAGTTAAAACCTGCACAACCAGGTTGCTGGTGGCAGGCCTACAGTCATGTTTACGTTGTAACTGTAGTGGATGGTGCATTGGGTGCTGCAGTCCACTTGTGACATTTGACTTGCAGGCCCTGGGTACACCTTGGTGCCATATACTAGGGACGTATAGGTAGGATAAAGATGTCGATCAGGAGTATGCCAATTTAATCATGTTCAAAGGGGGAGCACAGCACTTTACCACTGGTTAGCAGTGGTTAAGTTCACAGAGTTATATGGCTCACAGGAACAATCAAGACAAAAATCTGCTGGAATACCAAGCAAAACATGGTAATTTCCAGCAATTGTTAAACATGGACAATGACAAATTTGCTAAAGTCCTATTGAACCAGCTTTCCTTGCTGACGGAAGGTGTGGTATCTCCGATACAGTCCAGATTTGTCCCGCATTGATCTTCTGCAATAAATCTGAGGACGGTGTTCGCTTTCCTCCACCCGATTAAATCAGAGTTGACAGCTGTGGCAGCTTGTTTAGACGTGGAAAAAGCCCTGGATTCCTTGGAACGGCCATTCCTAATGGCCATACTGAAATAGATTGGCATACTCGAGCATTTCCTTACTCTAATGAAATTGCTAAACTCATGGCCAGTACGGTACGGACTAGTGGCCTAACCGTCGATCCCTTCTGGGTGACCAAGGGCACAAGACAGGGTTGCCTTCATCTCCTTTATTATTTGTACTGGCCATGGATTCTCCTGCTAGACAGTTAAAAGAGTGACACCTGCATAGAGGTTTGTATTTTCACTTGGGCAGTATTTTGCTCACCCTGTATGCTGAAGACACCCAGCCGAATATTTATCTCTGCTGATCGAGAGGTGGTTCGGTTTGGTAGATATTTAGGAATAGAGATAAACTGGCACAAAACTGGGCTGTTCCCTATCACAAGGGGCACAGAGTCACGGGAGATGGAATTCCTGAACCTTTGGATGAATGACGTAGTTAAATACCTTGGAGTAGTTGTCCACAGAGATAAAGAGGAACTACCTGGATGAAAGTATGGTCCTGCAATAGGCAAACTAATAGTAAATGCATCCATTATACTGCCGCCATCCTTTGCAGGTCGTGTTGCGCTTAGCAACTTCTTCCTCGATTTCTTTACCTGTTTCTATCATTTTAAATAGGATTTTTGCGAATCTAAAGCCATTACTTACCAAGCTGTGGTGGGTGTGTGAATAGCCTAGAATCCAATGGGAGACTCTCCCATTGCCTTAAGGGAGGTGGGGATTTGAAGTGCCTGTCTTATCGGCATACTACTTGATGGCATAGGCACATTTTATAAGGCATTGGAACCAGTCTGATAGATGATTATCATACACCATCTGAGAAAAGGAACCAGCAGAACTCATTTGGAATCATTACTAGCAGAAGGTCTAGAGATTCACACTACGTCAAGTATATGTTGGGCCTGGAAAACTCCATGACAGAGGGCTGGACTCCCGTTTTTATAATCTCCCGCTCGAAAATTAGCTAAAAATCCTCTCCTGTCTGTTACAGGTGAAAGTAAAGTAATGCAGACTTTATCAAAGGCAGGCTTAATATATATGGGCCATTTCTATGTGGATGAGAAGTTCATGACACTAGACCAATTCAAGCTTTGCAGCAATCAGTCCTCCCCGCCCCTCAGTCTGTTGGAATCTATGGCTTTGCCACACTGCACAGGAGAAACTGATGGGATTCCCAATTTAGCCATAGGAAAAAACCCCACTGACTCAAGAAATTATGTCTTCGGATACTGCCAGATGGTTATCAAAGATGTACGCTATGTTTGTGGAGCTCTGGCTGGAGGGCAGGACACACCACAGACAGGCCAAGGAAAGGGACTTAGATGTTGAGGTATCAGATAATATATGGAAATACTGCTGAACACAAACTAAGTTAATTTCACTCAATCACAGACACAATCTCCTGCATTTCAAGTTTCTGCGCCAGGAGTATTTCATACCTGCAAAACAATTCCGAATAGACCTCACCAAGTCACATACATGCCCATGTTGTAGAGCAGAACAAGCTGTTTTCTTCCGTTTGCCCTGGTCCTACTGAATTATTGGCATGAGGTATTACATACTCTGTCCGTAATGATAGGTGGTAGACTAGCATTAAGCCTGGAGGCAGCCCTTCTGAGCTATTTTAATTTAATTGCCAGTAGGACTAGTAGATTTGTGGCAATAGCATTATTAATTAAGAGAAGAATTACTATGTACTGGTGCAGGACAAATTTCTTGAGTGTAGAAGGGTGGTTGTGGGATCTGGCTGTCTGCAATAACCGTTTAGAGGTGTACATTTCACTCCAGTCCCTGAATCTAGACCCAAGGATATATGGGGCCCACTTAAGGTGTACCTCGCACAGCGGGTTGAGAACAGAACTAATGATTGATTGGGAGGAGAGTATACCCAACAATCTTGTGGGTGAACTTGAATAGCCAAGGGGGCCATGGGTTGTTAGATTTTGAGGCTGACAGATGCCTCTCCCTATAACAGACTACTATCCAAGCTTAGTGGCGTTCTACTCAGTGGAACCCAGGATAAAAAGGCAACATAGTGGTACTGCTGAACATGTTGTTGCAAGCTGTAAACGTTACCAATTGATCCTGGAACTGATATGGCTCCTGTGAAATAAGTTTTAATCTTAGATTAATTTCTTTCTGACACCTTCCTAGATACTTAGCCTAACAACTTAGGTCAAGGCACGACGTTCCACAACCTAACATTGCCCGTGCTGCAGATCCATTCCTTTGCTTACGGAAACTGTGTCCTGTGCCATAGGAGACACTGCAGAAGCAAGCGTACATAAATAGACACTGGGTTTAGGCTTGATGATGTTTAGAAAGAGCTAGGCCTACTAAAGCAGTTTCACATGAATATGCAGTAGGTAACACAGCCTCTTGAATTTTAAGCCTGCTGCATAATACTGTTCTCCAGATTCGCTCCATTGCCCACATGACAACACTTCTTTTGGATATGAAGGAATCCATTACTGAGCAGTAAGTTTGGGAATAAACCTGCCCCTATTTTGATGTAGCTTTATAGAGCACTTTGGACACCAAATACTGCACTCTAAAAGATTAACCTTTTGGAGTGATGGGAAGCCTTCTGATACAATGTGCTGCTGTCGCGGCAAGCCTGTGCGAAGGGAAAGGTCAAGTGCCTACAATTTCTTCAGGTCAAAATACAAAAGAATCAAAGAACCAGGAGGATAAAAGTTATCAGAACACATCTTAATCGTAAACCTGCAACTGCTATTCAATGTTACATTTTAGAGATCCAGGACAGAATCGACAAATTAGACGAGTTCTCCCTAAATAAGCAGCAGAAGCATGTCTCTTCTAGACACCAGAAGGTAATTAGATTGCTCTGCAGCATCTATAAATTCATAAAGACCTAGTGGGCAGTACAGCCAGACCTGTTAAAGGTCCAGTTTGTAAATATGCAGACCCAGCTGTCTCGGACATTGTGGCTAAATGCAGACATTCAGGACATAATCATAGACTTGCCCTTTTGTATACATATTGTACTTTTTTAATTAGATAACAAGAAAGAGCTAGCAAAAACGAAGGGCCTGATTATGGCTTTGGCAGTGCTGTGCCGGCACAGCATCCCCACAACTGCGCAAAGACGGCCTGCCTGGTTACAAGTTGAACTCGTGCAGGCGGACAGTCATTTTGCCATTCTTGCGGTGGTGCCCTGAAAAAGGGTACCGCAATGGGAACTGAAAAAATGTTCCAGCACGGCATGGACTGTGAAGTCCATGCCGTACTGGAACTGGGGGTGCAAACAGACAGGGGGGCACATGTTGTGACCCCTAAATGCATCCCCATGGCGGGGGGATGGGGGCCCTCTAGTTTCCCCACCGCCAACCTTTTCGTGGCAGGCTCACCGCCATGAAAAAGCTGACGGTGGAGGAACTCGAAATATGCTCAGCAGGACTGCGCCAGTCCCGCTCAGCATATTGTATTGCCCCTCCGCCACGCCACCGTCAGGGAACGGCAGCAGTCCACTGCTGGAGCGACTCAGACAGTCGTTATCCGCCAGTTGGACCGCCCCCACCGCTCGAAATCAGCCCCAAGGATCATACTACATCAAAACCATAACATATCATAAATGATGGATTTATTATTCATTGACTCGATTTGTATAATAGCAACACAATAGCATGGCAGGTGTGTACAATTTAGCAACAACAGTATTGTTCAATAGTTTCCAGTTTTTGGGCTTGCCACTTGAAGAAAATATTCTGTTTATTCCAAAGAACGATGAAGTACCTGAGAAATGCAACTTTTTGTCAATTCTGGTCTTTTGTGGTTAGGATTTGCCACTTCGAATCAATCCTTGTCTAGATGGATTGTTTCCTGCATAATCCTTTATTATCAGAAGGCCAACAAAACCCTGCCTGGAAAACCTAAAGCCCATTCCACCAGAGGTAAAATGGCTACTACTGCAGTTCGTAGAAACATCCCTGTTTGCTGAGATTTGCAAAGCTGCAACTTGGAGATCAGTTTACACCTTTACAAGACACTATTGTCTTGATTCGGATTCTTAGGCTAATGCCCATGTCGGGCAATCCTCTCTGCGAAAATTATTTTCCAGATTATACTATTCCCTTTTTAATCTCCTCCTTTGCAGAATTATTGGGGATAAACTTGCCAATCTATTTAGGGGTTATGATTATCAATGGAGTTCCCTTGAGAGAGAGAAGGAAGGATTTATTACCTGTAATCCTTGTTCACTCAGTGCAATCTCCATTGAAATTATTAGCAACCCTCCGTCCTCTCTGAGGGAAGAGATAAAAGTAAGTATAACTCTTTACTTCTCTTTCTTTCGTCAAAAAGAGCTGAGTAAACGGCCACCTGTAGGGCATGATGGGACACTCGGAGGTCAAGAGGCTCTTAAAGGCGCAGTGTCATATTCTGATTGTTTTCAATGCTGCAGCCTGTACAACTACATTGCCAAGAAGTTCCCCTTCTCTTACTTTAAAAAGAAGCAAAAAGAGTTTGTGAAGGACGTTTTTAAAAGGTCACTTTTTAATTTCTTCTAGTGACTTTTTAATGCTTAAGCCTTTTTTCTTCCAAATGTTCAAGTAATTCAATATAATAGGCAATACAGCCTGTTTTTTAAGGCTACAAAAACTTAACATATGTGTCACATGTCCCTCCTGGCCTTTTTGAGTAAGGTGAAGTAGATGTAACTTTAAAAGATCTGCCTTGGGGTCCCTGCACGTGGGTGGGACTATTCAGTGTGTATAATTTCGTTGGAGGTTCCTCCGATAGAGAACTAGGATTACAGGTAAGACACCATTTCTTCCTTTGCAACTCAGCATTTAAGGTGCTTAAACCCCAGTGGGAGGGCGGCCATCCCCCTTTCACACAAAATGAACCCCCCACATCACAAGACTATTGGTCTTTAAAATGATGTAAGAAGTTTCCTCTATCAACTTTCCTCCAGTCCCTCTGCTTCCCCTCCAAAAGTTCAGGGATTACCTCCAGATGGTTTATGGAAGGTTCAATATTGTATGCTGTTGAGGGCTACAGTGCTGGGTCCAGAGTAAGAGCAGGGCCTGTGGTTTTACTTATGGTCTCATGGTACATCACTGCCCCTTAACACTGGGACGCTAGCCTTGCGGTAGATCTGTACTACCTGATCCAATTTATTTTTAGTGAATGTATTTCATGTGGTCCCTTTGGCACAAATCCTTGACGTGTTGTATCAAAGGGTCAAGTTAGCCTCTACAGACCTCTCAAATGCCTACTTTCACCTCCCTGTCAAGAAAGTGCATTGGCAATGTTACCATCTATATGTGTAGGCAGTTCACCTATCCCCTTAACTCATTGACTGGCTAATAAGGATGAGATCTCCAGAAGAAACTGCCAAATAAATACAGTTGCTGAGCTGCACTCTCGACAGCTTCTGGTTTCCAACCATCTAGAAGAGCCTCAGCAAGTTGCCCGTCAGTCTTCCGTTTATAAGAGTTCTCCTGTCTGTGGGTGGCCTATATTCCAGCAGATTGAGTAAAGGTACTGAACAGACGATTGCCCACTTGCATTGAGACTTCTGACATTGACCAGTATCTTGCCTTCAGAGGCTGTTCAGTCTTATGACCTCAAATCATTCATGGTGGTCATCTGGTCCATCTCAAATTCTGAGCTTTGTGGAGACACGTGGCTCTTAATTAGAAACAACTTTTAGGACCGCTGTCAAAGAAAATCCTCACATTTCAGGAGACTTTGGATTCTCTCCTACCGGTCAGCAATCTTTCGCACTATAACAACTGGCTCCTATCAAAACATTTAGGGAGCTCACTGTCAGCATCTCAAAACTCATGGATTGTGGTGAGTCGAAGAAATAAAGCTTCACGTAAATCATCAGGAGTTAAAAGCATTTTACCTGGAACTGAATTAATTTCACCCCTTCTGCAATGAAAAGGCGACTCTAAGTTTATAGTTCCACCAAGGCAGTGTTTTCTCTGGAATGAACAAAGTGGGATGCATTCTTATCTCAGACTGGGTGTTTGAAAACAAGACCTTACCCTCTGCGATTCGTCTCAGTTGGGAAACCTGTATCTAGGTGGACTTTGCATCACCTGCTCATCGTGCGCCTCGAAATCTTAGATGAAGTAGTCCATTCTCAGTCATTCTTGATTGAATGGAGATTTTCTCAAATAAACGTGTCTGCAGTAAAGAACAGGCGCCAGGGTATTCAATTTGCTTTCTATCTGGGAGCAGGAAACAATTTAGTGTAGAGGAGTTTTCTCCATATGGATTCATCATGAAGATTCTTCTTTCCTTTGTCACCAATTCCCTTTATTCTTGGAACTCTTCTGAAATTTCAACAACTCGGAGATTATCCTTTTCATGATGCCCCCAGTAGAGGCAGGTTCCTTAGAAATTAACATCTACACATCCGGACCTGTCAAAAACCTACATTACTGTTAGCAAACATGCAACTAAGTATAGGAGCAGATGACGGCTTCTTTTTTGCTAGGTATTCCTGATCATCACCTAAACCTTTTGAAGCTTTTTTAGATTATACTGTAGTGCATAACATATCTAACAGATTTAAGGGAGCGAGTAGACTCTTGCAAACATTATCTCTTAGTGATCAGTATCTGTCTTGAAAGGTCTGTGATATTTTCTGCCTAAAAAATGGATCGTTCACTTGAACTTTCCTTAACGTCTTCTTTTACATCCTTCGACAATGCTCCAGAGTTCAGGCTCAGTTTACTTGTTGATGCGCACACCATTTGAGCCTATGAATCCTGTGATATTGGTCTCTTGATTTGGAAAAATAGCATTCTTAGTCTATTATGTGTGCTTCAAGCTCACTCTTAACAAGTACAAAATATAGATTGCTGAGAACCATCCTCTCGTTTGATTCTAAGGTTTTGGCATTAAATTGTCTTAACCATGAAATAATTCCTCTAATTTTAGAACCAACTCCCCACATAGTCATACTGGGTAAACCTACAGTACCTGGATCTTTCATAGGCTCTGCTTAAAAAGGACAAATGCTTACTGGATGTCAGATTATGTATTTCACTTATGAAGGACTCACCCCATGTAACAAAGGTGCAAAAGAGACTTTTGCCAGGTTAATAATTCTGTTGCCATCCAAGGCCTGTGACACAAGAGGTGTTCAGCTTCCTGCGAAACATCAAGTTAATTTCCACAGACAATGGAAACATTGCTGACTATCTAGAACGGAGATTCATAACCTTTTGACTTCTGTGGAACCCTTATAAGTCACCATTGCAAGCTGAGAACCCTGCCTAAGCACTTTCTCTGTTTCAAACCTCAACACAATGCACAAAAATACAGATATACATATACATCAACAAATACACATCATGAAATATTTTATTTAATCCACAAAGGAAAATTGTACAAAAGTCAAATTATAATTTTAATGGAACAGTTGGAACTTTTGAGAATGTGTTTTTTTTCCAAAACACAAAGTGATATGCTTGACTCTAGCATATCACTTCATCTTTTAAACTCCTAATGAATGCTTTTCAATTGAGACCACCGGTCGTCCATACTAGATTATGTTTGTTGTACTTGCACTGATCCCACGAATCAAGCTATGGATGCCAATTTAATATCTAACCTCAAATCTCAGATTCCTTCATATTTACAGACTATTTCAAAATTTGCTTTTTTTATGCACAAATGCTTTAATAATTTGCTTATAGTATTTAATTGAGGTACACACATACCTATTGTTATTGTTAATCAATGGATGCATCTTCTTGCAAAGGTGCCGCTTTTTGCCAATAGGCTCTCTGCAACCGATTACTTCTGACCAAGTAGTTTAGGTCTATAAAACGATGGAGGGATACCAAAACCAGAGTAAGGAAAAAAAGACCCTTGTGGTAATTCTTGTACACGTAGTTCCCACTCCCTTACCTGCACAATACCCAGCCAGCTCCTCATCAAACATGCTGCCTGCTCCAACCTCACTTGGCAAAAAAAATCATGTGGTAACTAGGCAACTATTTTTTGTGTCGCTACTGCACCTCAGTTGTAGCTCTCTTTAAATGCTCAACTGCCGGACCAATTTCCCTTGCTTGCATTAGTTTCCATGACACTCTTGCTAAGCTAGTGAGTGCCACATGTATAAAGAGTCTAGGCACAAGGATGTGATGCTCACAGTGCAGTCCCTCACACATGCAAAGTGACAGCATCTTTCACACAATCTTTTTTGTGTACTTTCTGCAGTGAAGACTTCTCCACCCAATCGTGAAGGAGGCAGAACAAGCACTACGAGAACTAGCATCAACATGAATATAACTTATTTCTGTCCTTTGTGCTCGGCCAATAGTTTGTTCTAGGAACTGGGTGATACGAGGACATGGTCTCCGACTTCAAATGTTGGGGAATGGGCTCCCTTGTGTCAGAGGTAATTTTAGTCGTTAAGTTCTCTGAGGCCAGTCTTTGTACTCTGCTCATGTGGTCACATAAATTGTGAAAGGAATGCAAGAACTCATTCTAGGGGTTACACTGTTATTCCTATTTTATCTTTAGGAGGTCCACAGTATTTGTGGATTGTCTGCCAGGAAGGAGCCCATAATTATTCACTAGGTAAAGAGCTCTGAAGCGTATTAAAATGCAAAGAAGGTGCAGGGAATACTGCTTGACACAATGTTTCTTCCTGGGCTGCATTTTGGAGGCTTTGTCACTTTGTTGAATTGTTTGACAAAGCTACCAGATAGTGTACCGTGGTGTATAGAATATTTATGCCCAATATATTCTGAATGGTTTCTTTGGCCTAGAATATGAAGGCTTTTCCTTTGTATGAAACACACAAATGTGGCTGCTTGCAATACATCTAATCACTGGCAATAGCTCAAGGTAGCACTCAAACCCAACCCATCGTTCTTTGCTCACCATGCCACCTCATTTTGGAACCTGCCATCTGGAAGTCAGTCTTGACCCTGCTCCTCATGGGAACAGTCCAGCCCGAACTGCCAAGCCAGGTCCTTCCTGAACCGGAACATCACCTTTTGTGTGTTTCACATGCTTTTCCTTTGTACCTTAAATTTTCCTTTGGGAATTCTAGCCAGACAAACACAGGAATTGAGGTTTACTATGCTTGTGGTGGTACCTTGTATTTGACTCCTTAAGGGATGCTACTCTTTAGAAACGAACAGGATGTAGAGATTCTGATTCACCAAGTTGTCCCTTAGGTCATCCACTCATTCATGATGCACCAGCCTCTAGGATGAACTCAATTGCTTCTGTGTGAGGTGGTCAGATGTGGTTCTCCCGTCACATGTTCTCTCTCCTGTGCAAAATATTGTATACAAACTAACGTCATTTGTGAATTTATTGAGCTAAATGCAACTCCATGATAAACAATGTTGCTTCCTTTAAAACTTGTCAGTAGGTTTATTTACAAAATATGAAGCAAATCCTTGGTAGGTGAAAAATCAGTATAAAACAAGGAACCGGAGGGTTTAGAAGCTAAAAATTAATTTGATTTCATTTAGTTTATATGTTTGTGCTACTTTCACTTCTGAAGGCGTGGTGAGATGGCAACATCTTCTCTTGCTTAATATGTAGTGGACAGGTTCATTAGATGAATGAATGAATGAATAACCAGCAATGAATTACAGAACCTTTTCTTGATCTTGCAGACTGCAACACTATGAGATCATGCCAACCTGTTATTTTGCCTGTGGGATGTGTTGTAGTTTAGTTGTACTCTGTTTTTTATCTGTGGAATGTTGTGACTTGCTATGACTTGTTTCCTCCCTTCTATGGCTCTCACATTATTCCTTCTCTTTCAGATGCGGTTGCTTCTGATTAAAAAAGGTTCTCAGCAGCCCCTGTACTTGAAGCTGGTCAGCGAGGAGCTTCGAACCTTTGCAGTCTATGAAAAGGTTTAACCTCTGCTACTGATTATACTGTATTTTGACTAGTACCCTCTCTCTGCCTCTACCCATATAATGGGACTTGTGCCACCACAACCACTGTATCTTATATAAGGACAATACATTGTGCCATCAGTGCCTATTTTAAATTTAAGGCAATAAGTCTCATCGACAAGCTATTTGAACAGGGCTTATAGCTACGGGTACATACAATTTTTCCAGGTAATAATAATATTTACAAAAAATGTTTGGGAATAGTGACATTACATCATGTGACCACTGGCTCCTACAAATCCGATTGTGTCCCGTACCATTATGGCTATTAATCCGATTTATTATTGTGCCCCGTTGATTGAGTCCAAATAAGTTTAAATGTAGCCCTATTGAGGTTATCACGGGAAACTATAATCCCAGATTACTAAAGCAGTGGCTCTTTCGAGTCACTTATAGTTTAATCGGGCAGAAGGTTTCAGTTCTGGGGTTCACTCACCATCAACTCTTTTCACTTCTTATTTATGCTTCTCCTTTTTGCTTTAATCCCCCATATTTTTCCCGCCTGCTCCTCGTTTTCCCTTTTTTCCATGGTTTCTATTACATAAGTGCCTTTCATTGCTTTGCATGATTTGACAGTGCCTTGTTACCCTCATCACAGTCAGCCTTATCTCAGTTTCCTCTTACAGTGTTTGGCCCTTTTGGTTTCCATTCCTTTATTTTTATCCGCTTCCCTGTTGTTTTCTTTCACCCCTCTTTCTTTAGCCATTTTGCTCTCTCGTTCTTTCACTGTACTTCTCCATGTTCATCTCATTCTTCTCGCATGACTTTAGATTTATTTCCCCTCATCACATCTCCATTGATCACTTTTTTTCTATACCTATTTTTGTTGATGGGTCTCCACCTCATGCTGTGCTGCACTTGTCTAGTGAGTCCATCACCTCCTTACCTCTGCTTGTCACTCACATATCTTCCTTGTGTTTCTTCTCAGGTGTCTGAGATGATCAAGAGTTTTCCAGCTTCACTTCCGCCACTTATGCAACATGTTCTGGCAAGCTTGGAGCAGGAACATGGTCTTGAGACTGTCACCACCTCGCTGACAGCGCTATATATTGCTAAGAATGGTGAGGAGCATATTTATAAATATGTCCTGGTCAAATCAATCTTTTGTGGAGATTCTGAACGAGTTATACATGCAGAACACAGAAGATCTTAGCTCTTCACTGAGTTCTTGGAAGGCACCAGGAGGGAAGTGTCATGCAGTGTTATAGATGTGCAAGTATACAGAGTGTGGTGCAGTGTCACAGCCTTGGAGGAGGGCATGAACTGTTTGAGAAGAAAATCCTGGGTATTCACTGATGCTCAAATCTAAATTCATGGTGCATCCTTCAGCCTTGCTACACAGTAAGCACTGCATTATCATATGCTTATTTAAAATGTACATTTTCTAGAGAGTGCTAGAGCCGTGTTACAAACCACATCTAAAGGCTTTAGAAGTCCTACGTGATCATATATGGTCATAATACATGTTCATGACTTCCCACATATAGAGAATGCTTTTGTAGTTTCACTACCTTGTGATGAAAGGGCATCAGAGTTCTGAGAAGCAATATGCAACCATAATGCGTGTTCAGTGTTTACAAAATGTACAGCAAATAATGCATTATCATAGTATTTGCGCTCCCTCTTTCACACAATTAATGCATCGTCGCTTTTCTGGAGTCAGGTAAAGATCTGAAACCTTGGGGGTTGACTGACTGAGGTTCTCAATCCTGCACAAACCAGCCAAGAACCTCGACTGCTGTTTAATGAGGCCTTGACGAATGTCCTAGTGGGAACCTGGGTGAAACTAGGATGTTACCCTCCTGTGCATAGGCAAATAGTGAGGTGGAACAGACCTGCTTCTTGAGATCCAGATTTTCTCCTTTAGCATCCCACTCAAGGGAGCTTAGTGATACAGGCGTCCACCAGTCACCTAAACCTCAATGCATTCCCCACAACTCCCTCTGACAGGAAAGCCAAACGGATGGAAACATTCGCCAAATAAATGTTCTAATCCGCCAGCTTTGCCCTCAGGTCCGTTAACACCTCTTGCCTCCTGTGCATTAACTCATACTCCAGGAATCTGCTGTTAGAAGTCTCTATCAGAAGAACAAGTTACTTACCTTTGGTAACGCCTTTTCTGGTAGAGACACTATCTAACTGCAGAGTCCTCACTGACCCTCCCATTCTCCCGTTCTGTGGAATATTCTCAATAATAAGATCCCAAATATGAAAGTGTGCACACTGCCATATTCTGATTTCAAAGGTTCCCTGTCCAATGGCGTGTACAGGGATCAGAAAGAAACCAACTCCTGCGCACAGAGGGGGCGCATATATGAAGCTCCGACGTCACACATGGGGCAGGACAGCTCTGACATGGACCTGCAGGACACCACCTTCTGAAGCATGAGTGAATTGCTAGCAAAAGTTTCTGGATCCTGTCTGGCAGCTGAGGAAATTCGCAAAGTGAGGAATCTGTGGTTAGGTAGTCTCTACCAGAAAAGGCGTTACCGTAGGTAAGTAACATGTTCCTCTCTCTGCTATCCCTCACTTGCTTACATTTTTTCTAGTCATCACTGCAAGAATACTTGATAGTTAACATTAAGGCAGCAGTATCACAATGCACTGAGTTAATATGGTAGTTTGTACAGCCCATCCATCTCATTCTGTGAACTTTAAGGAATCCAGTGAGGTGACACAGTTTTAATGTAAATGTAAACTTCCCCTATAGGCTGCAATAGCTCAGATTGTCTTCCACCTATCAAGTGAGAGGGAAAGCCTCACAGATCTCTGCTCTTAACCTTGTAATATTTGCTTCAAAAGCTACTTTGGATTTTTTTAGCTGCTGACCGCTTTTTACAAAGCAGATAAGGGCACTTGTTACATTACTTTCTACCCAGGGATTTTTCTTGCTACAATTCAACACCACTATTTGTGACGTTCAGTGAATGCCTGCTGTCCCTGCTGCTGTGCAGTAGGTCAACATGAAGTACCTACAATCTCACTATAATCCTTCATTATGACTGGAAAATTCGATCAAGACAATAAAGTGTCTCTTCAAACCAGGCTATTTTAATGAAGCTAAGAAAATATTTGCTGATTACTCACACATGCAGTGCAGTTAAATCAGGGATTTATGAAGCGCGCTACTCACCCGTGAGGGTCTCAAGACGCTGGGTGGGGGGGGTCACCCTGGTCACCCATCTCAGGAATACTAAAACCCTCAGGAGATATGGCGTGAAGGTCTATTTATGCCCTAAAGGATAGTCAAGCCTGAGAAGAAGAATCTCTGCAGTGTTCTCCACCCTTCATCCACAAAGACCGCAGAAAAGGAAGCATCTGGCTCAAAAGGAAACAATAGAGTGAAATCGTCAGAGCTGATAGGGTCTTTCTGAAGGTGCTGAAAATGTGTGCTAGTAGGCGGGGAGAAAAACACACACACACTCTGTCTCTCTCTCTCTCTCTCTTTTTATCTCTCCGTAACACACACTCTTTCTTTACTGTTATTCATTATGTATTGTTAATCAATAGATCTTTTGAGTAAGAGCTGTCCTAATCATCAACAACTCAGCAATCAAAATGGTTAGATGTGAGAATGCTAAGTTTACCCCTGTCATATTTCATCACACATCCCTCATCAATTAGTCTAAACCATACCCAAGTTATTTACAGATTGTTTTTAGCTTTTGTTGATTTAACTAGTGCTTTCTATTGTGGAATGCATGACAACTTGTAGATTATTATGACTAAGTTTGGTGTGGACCCTCCCTTAATCCAGTTCCTGAGAGAGTTGTATTCGGGCAGTAGGGCCAGGGCCAGCTATGGACTCAGGTGGGAGTGCTCTAATTCTTTCAGAGTAGAACGGGGAGTCAGACAGGGGTGCGTTCTCTCCCCCTTTCGATCTACTTTATATATCAATAGTTTAGGTAATGTTATAGTAGAAAACTGCATCGATCTCCCCCCAGGTTGTTCCATAGAGTTGTTCTTCAGTAATTTTCCACTCAGAACTGGGAGCCCCCTTCTTAGAGGATGTAGCTAGAACACAGCCAATCCTCCTTTGGTATAACATTTGGACCTCGGAGGATACTACATTCAACCGAGAGATTATTAGGGATTGTCTAAAATAATCTTCCTTCTTACATATCCCTTGGCTGAACTATATTAAAAACCTATGTTCTGATCTAGGGCACCCAGAGTATTTGAACTCCCCTGACACACTATTGCTAGCCAGCAGAAAACCTCTAAAACAGTCTTGGCTTTCCTTGTTCGAGAACCTTAGAGTTACCACTGAGCTTATAAAACCCAGTGTTCTCAACAATCAAATGATGTTGGCTATTTATGATATTCAATCTTATCTTATTTTTGTACAAAGTGCTAGACATAGATTCTTTTTAACAAGATTCAGGTTGAACACGTACCATTGATTGATAACCTTTCCTATTGTTAATGACTGGTCCAAGAAATTGATTAAATGCCCTTGTGATAATTTGTCATATCAATGTACTATGTTCACCGTGTTATTCTGTAAATTTTACAAGGCGCTGAGGAAGAGTATTTTATTACCTTGTATGCAAGAAACTTGCTCAATGTGGCCCAGCGTATCTGTTTTTAAAATCATTGTCTACCCCTCTAATTTGCTGCATCTGAAAGAGACACGTTAGTGATAGATTCCTTACCTTAGAATATCCCCAGGCGTCAGACTGGATCCGGAAAGTTTTTCGTCAGCAGTACCCCTGCGCGTCGGTAGGTGGCGTCGTGCGGCTCCGCGTTCGTCGCTGGCGTCGTAGGCGCCGAGATGACGTCACGGAGACTACTTAGGCGCCACCCATGCGCGCTGACGTCAGTTCTTTCTTTTTCCGCGCCAGCAAGCGCAGATCCGGTTAAGAACACGTACCCTAGTCATTTTTTGACTAATTTCTTTTTGGGACTTTGTCCTACTTCTTTTGAGTCTTGACTCCTGGTGCCACGTACGGATGCCTCAGTTTTAATCTTGCGGGGCCTGCCGCCGTCCGAGGTCGGTGGCTGCCCCCATAGCGTCTGTTTCTAATGTCTGGAGCACGACCATGACTTCCGGTCATGTTCCGACTGTCTGGCCATGGCTCCGAAGGCTTTGCGGGAGCGGTTCCGAAAGCTGCTGGAGGCCCGACAGTCGTCTCCGCGCCGTTCGACGCCCAGGGGTCGGTCGAGGGACCGACCGCGGAGCCATCATCATCACTCCTCGGGGTCCGCGTCTTCGCCCTCGGAATCGGGTAAGAGGCTTCACAAGTACCAGTCGAAGCGCGTACGCTCTCCGACCTCCCCCCTGTCGGTCTCCGGACGCGGACGAGGGGGCCAGGGGTCCTTCCCCCACGGCTCCATTGGAGCCTGTGAGTCCCGCGGTCTCCCGCCCTACCGGGTCCGTCGGAGGCTCCGGCCCAGGTGCAAGAGTTTCTTGCCGCCATGGGCTGCCTTTTCAGGCCTAGGGCTCCCGCCGGTGCGCCTTCGGGCCCCGCGGTCCCTATTGAGGGCCCTTGCTTGCCACCGGCTCCGCAGCTGGCGGCTCCGGCCCCGGCGCCGCAAGGTCCTCCGCCGGCGGCTTCGGCCCCGGCGTCGCAAGGTCCTTTGCCGGCGGCTCTGGCGCCGCATGGTCCTCCGCCAGCGGCTCCGGCCCTGGCGCCCCTTGCGGCTCTATTCCCGGCATCGCACTGAGTTCCGTCGTCCCACCTCCTACTTGGGACATGGAGCCGGATCGGCGCCGTTCGAGCAGAAGACTCAGAGGATGCAGGTGGCCTTGGCCTCTCCTCTGCGCCTGGGTTTGTGTCTCCTCCCACTGTCATGGAGGAAGGCACCACATACACTGTGGTGCGCCGTAGAGCAGCTCAGGCTCTTGGCCTTACCCTGCCTACTGTTACCCTCAAACCTAACCTCCTTACTGCAGTGCTTCAGCCGGCGGCAAGTTCTGTGGAACCTCTGCTTCCGTTCAGTGAGGCCTTAACGGATGTTTTGATGGGTACCTGGTCTAGGCCAGCCACAGGGGTCCCTGTGGATAAAAATGTGGCCACACGTCACCGCCCGGCACCGGGTGACCCTGCCTTTTTGACGACTCCTCCGACACCGGAGAGCTTGGTCATTCCGGCTTCCACTTCCCAAACAGAGCTTGGCAAAAGGTTGTTTTCCTCTGCCAGCATGGGGCTGCAGTCGGTCAACACCGCATGCCTCTTGGGCCGCCATTCTCACGCTGTGTGGGACACGGTGGCGCAAACTCTGCCCCAGTGCCCCGAAGAGGTTCGGGCTGTGCTTTCCCAAGCTGTTGCAGAGGGGAAAGATGCCGCGAAGTTCGCAATTCGGTGTGGGTTGGACACCGCGGACTCTTTGGGAAGAGCCATCTCCACAACAGTGGCCTTGCGGCGACATCGGGGGATGTCCAGAGTTCCCTCATGGACATGCCTTTTGATGGTACTCGCCTTTTTGACGATAAGGCAGACAGTGCGCTGGAGCGTTTTAAGGACTCTCGGGCTACAGCCAAGTCCTTGGGTCTCTCCACCACCTGCCCGGCCACGTCTACTTTTCGTTCCTTTCGTGGTCGCGGCAGGGGCGCTTCTACACGTCCGTTCAGCCAAAGGCCTGCGCAGAACCAGCCTCAGCGCGGCCGCGGGCGTGGTGGCCGCCGTGGCGGCACAGGGGGCCTGCGTGCGGATCAGCCCACCTCCGCTCCCGCAGCATCCGCCTCAAAGCCTTCCTATTCCGTGCTTTGCGGTGCACCCGACGCCGGTGGGCGGCAGGATTCAACATCACCTTCCCCACTGGCGCTCTGTCACTTCGGACAGCTGGGTGCTACAAATTGTCCGAAGGGGCTATTCCCTCCCCTTCGAGTCCGCCCCCCCGTCCATGCCACCTCAGTTCCACCGCATGTCGGGGGATCACTTAGCGCTTCTCCGACAGGAAGTCACAGCCCTCTTGGCCAAGGGGGCCATCGGGCGCGCTCCTGGGCCAGACGTAGGACATGGTTGTTATTCCCACTACTTTCTGGTCCCCAAAAAGGACAAGGGGGCTTGCGCCCCATCTTACACCTCCGGACCGTCAATCGCTTCCTCCGGACAGAGAAGTTCAAGATGTTGACTCTGGCTCAGGTCTTGGCTGCCCTCGACCCTGGAGACTGGATGGTAGCGTTGGACTTGCAGGGCGCATATTTTCACATTCCCGTCCTGCCGGCCCACCGGCGTTACCTGCGGTTCACGGTAGGCCAGGAGCATTTTCAGCTTACCGTGCTCCCCTTCGGCCTTACAAACGCCCCTCGGGTGTTCACGAAAGTCATGGCGGTGGTTGCAGCTCATCTGCGCAGGTCAGGGGTGTCAGTCTTCCCCTACCTCGACGACTGGTTGTTGACGGTGGGCTCGCCCCAGGCAGTCGTCACCCACCTTCAGACTACGGCGACCTCCGGCAGTTGCTGGGGTTCTCCATCAGCGTGCCAAAGTCGCACCGGAGTCCTTCTCAGAAGCTCCCCTTCATCAGAGTGGTTCTGGATTCCACGCAGTTTCGGGTTTATCCTCCCGAGCAGCGAGTTCGGGATATTCAGGCTATGATTCCGATCTTTCAGCCTCTATCCCGGGTTTCAGTCAGGATGACCCTCCGGCTCCTGGGCCTGATGGCCTCCTGCATTCTGCTAGTGCAACATGCCAGGTGGCATATGCGGGCTCTGCAGTGGGACCTGAAGTTCCAGTGGGCACAGCATCAGGGCAACCTGTCCGATCTTGTCCAGATCTCGGAGGTCACTGCACAACAATTGCAGTGGTAGCTCACGAATCGCGATTGGGTCAATGGCAGATCCCTCTCCCTTCCCCAACCGGAGCACACAGTGGTGACGGATGCGTCCCTCCTGGGATGGGGCGGCCACTTGGGAGAGGCGGAGATCAGAGGCCTCTGGTCTCCGGCGGAGTCCCGGCTCCATATCAATCTTTTGGAGCTTCGGGCGATCCGACTTGCACTAAAGGCATTTCTTCCCTCTGTCCGGGGAGGTGTAGTGCAGGTGTTCACGGACAACACCACCGCCATGTGGTATTGCAACAAACAGGGCGGGGTGGGGTGGGGTCGTGGACCCTATGTCAGGAGGCTCTGTGCCTCTGGACATGGCTGGTACATCAAGGCATTACCTTGGTGGTTCAACACCTGGCAGGTTCTCTGAACGCCAGGGCCGACGAACTCAGCCGCCGGTGCTTGATGGATCACGAACGGCGTCTGAACTTTGGACGTGACGTAAGGTCTCTTTCTGCGGTGGGGAGAGCCTTGGTTAGATCTATTCGCCACCGAAAAGAACGCGCAATGTCATCAGTTCTGCGCGTTGGAATTTCCAAGGCGGCACTCGCTCGGCAACGCTTTTCGTCGCGAGTGGAGCTGCGGTCTGTTGTACGCCTTTCCGCCTATACCACTTCTGCCCAGAGTGCTGAAGAAGATTCAGCGCGACCGGGCCCCAAGTCATCCTTGTGGCTCCGGATTGGGCACAAAGATACTGGTATCCCGAGCAACTCAACATGGCGATCGATCCCCCTATCCAACTGCCTCTTCGGGAGGATCTTCTGTCGCAGCAGCAGGGGACGGTCCTCCACCCGAACCTGTCCAGCCTCCACCTCCATGCGTGGAGATTGAGCGGCGATGGTTCACAGCTTTCGATCTTCCTCCCGAAGTCTGTGATGTCATTTGGCAGCCAGGTGTCCCTCCACTAACATGGTATACGCCTGCCGGTGGAACAAGTTTGTGGCATGGTGCACAGCGAAGTCTGTGGATCCCCTTTCGGCCCCTCTTTCTGAGGTCCTTCTGTTCCTACTATCCTTGGCCCAGCAGGGCTCTGCTCTGGGCACTGTCAAAGGTTATCTTTCGGCCATCTCCGCCTTTCTCCGGCTTCCAGATCAGCCTTCTCTCTTTAAGTCCCTGGTTGTTAACCGTTTCCTGAAAGGCATATCTGAAAGAGACACGTTAGTGACAGATTCCTTACCTTAGAATATCCCCAGGCGTCCGGCTGGATCCGGAAAGTTTTTGCGTAGCAGTACCCTTGCGCGTCGGTAGGCGGCGTCGTGCGGCTCCGCGTCCGTCGTAGGCGTCGTGGTCGCCGTGATGACGTCGCGGGCAGTACTTAGACGCCGCCCCTGCGCGCTGACGTCAGTTCTTCTTTTTCCGCGCCAGTAAGCGCAGATCCGGGAAGAGCAGTGCCCTAGTCAATTTTTGACTAAATTTTTTGGTGATTTTTTCACTGTTTCTTTTCGAGTCTTCTCGACTCCTAGGTGTCGGTAGGGATGCCCGGCTTCAAGCCATGCGACGCCTGTGGTCGAATGATGTCGATCACAGACCCGCACTTAGAGTGTCTCTACTGTCTCGGCCGAGACCACGACACGAAGTCGTGCCCTGACTGCCGGGCCTTACACCCGAAGGCTTTGCGAGAGCGGTCTCGAAAGCTCCTTGAGGTCCGGCAGTCGGCTCCGCGCCGCACCAAGCCCCGGTCCCGCGAGAGGTCGAGGGGCCGGTCGCGGAGCCCCCGCCGGTCGGAGTCCAAGTCTTCGCACTCCTCGGGTAAGTCGAAGCACAAAAAGTCTAAGAAGCACCATCGCTCTAAGACTTCGCCTCGCCGGTCTCGCGACTCGGCTGAGGCCCCTGTCGGCACCGTCCCCGCGGCTCCGGATGTGCCTGTGGCGCCGCCCCGCATTACCCGTCCTTCCCAGGCTCGGGGCGACTCCGGCCGAGATACAGGAATTCCTGTCGGCCATGGCCCGCCTCTTCGGGCCTCAAGGTCCCTCCGGTGCGCCTTCGGGCCCCACGGGCCCTGATGGGGTTGCTCCGGCGTCGCCGACGACTCCGGTCCCGGCGTCGCCTGTTCCGCCAGCCTTGATCCCGGCCCCGGCTCCGGCCCCGGCCTCGATCCCGGCTCCGGTGGTACCGCAACCCCGATCGACGCCGGTTGACCTAACCACGCCTCCGCTGGCGCCGATCTCCCCGGTGCCGTTCCCGACGCCGCCCGGGGCTCCGGGCGGCGTCGTTCCCTGGTTCTCTCCGGTTCCGGACATGGAGCCGGACCGACGTCGCACGACGCCGGCTCCGGCGCCGATGAGACCTTGGGTCCCAGATGTCCCTCCTCCTCCATATTTTACACCAGAGGAGGACCAGGAGAGCTGGGAGGGGTCGGAAGACCCTCTCACACGGCAGTGTGAGTATGATGAGGACTGGGCAGAGGAACTTGGGGATGCCAGTAGTCTAGACACTTCCCTGACACTGGCATGCTGTCTCCTCCCGTGGCTACGGAGGAGGGAGCAAATTCCGCAACGGTGTTGCGTAGAGCAGCTGGAGCCATGCACCTCCAATTGCCTACTGTGGCTGTCAGGACTAATCTCCTGACGGAAGTGCTTCAGCCGGCAGCTTCCTCCACGGAGACTGTGCTGCCGTTTAATGATGCACTATCTGACGTTCTTTTGGGCACCTGGTCCAAGCCCACCACAGGGGCTCCTGTGGATAGGAACGTGGCCCGACGCCATCGCCCTGCTCCGGGCGACCCCTTGTTTCTCTCTCAACATCCCACCCCCGAGAGCTTGGTTGTCCAAGCCTCTGCCTCCCAAACCGCCTTCCCTACCGCCCCTCCGGATAGGGAATCCAAACGCCTGAACCAGTTTGGGAAGAAGGCTTTTTCTTCCTCCAGTGCTGGCTTGCGGTCCGTCAACACCGCTTGCCTTTTGGGCCGATATACCCATTACCTGTGGGATTCGGTGGCGACTGTTTTGCCCCAGTGTTCTGAGAGGTCCAGACACTGCTTACCCGCACCATTGCGGAAGGTAGAGATGCGGCTAAATACACCATACGTTGTGGCCTTGATACCGCCGACTCGCTGGGCAGATCGCTTGCAACGACGGTGGCGCTGCGCCGCCACGCCTGGCTGAGAACAACTGGTTTCTCAGGTGATGTCCAGAATACACTCATGGACATGCCCTTTGATGGAGTCGGTCTTTTTGGTTCCAAAGCAGACCATGCGCTGGAGCGTTTTAAGGACTCACGGGCTACTGCCAAGTGCCTGGGCCTTTCTGTTGTGCGCCCTCCGCTAACCTCTGCTTTTCGCCCCTTTCGTGGCCACGGAAGGGGCGCCCAGTCACGTCCACTGCCCAGCCACCGGCCCGCGCAGCAAGCGTCTTCGCGTGGCCGAGGACGTGGATACCGCCGTGGCGGTTCGGGCAACCAGCGTGCGGGTCAGGCCACCAACCCCGCCCCGTCCGCGGCCTCCAAGCCCTCCTAGTCCTTTCTTTCAGGTGCACAGCACGCCAGTAGGGGGCAGGGTCCGCCATCACCTTCACCACTGGCGTCCCATCACCTCGGACAGGTGGGTCTTGGACATTGTCCAAAGGGGCTACTCCCTCCCCTTCGAGACCACCCCCCCAGCCATGCCACCTCAATTCCACCGCATGTCAGGGGATCACTTGGTGCTTCTGCAGAAGGAAGTCACGGCCCTCTTGGCCAAGAGGGCCATCGAGCATGTTCCGACCCCAGAAGTAGGACGTGGTTGCTACTCCCACTACTTTCTGGTGCCCAAAAAGGACAAGGAGGACATGCGTCCTATCTTGGACCTCCGGAACGTCAATCGCTTCCTCCGGAAGGAGAAGTTCAAGATGCTCACCCTAGCTCAGGTCTTGACTCCCCTCGACCCTGGAGACTGGTTGGTAGCGTTGGACTTGCAGGACGCTTATTTTCACATCCCCGTCCTGCCGGCCCACCGGCGTTACCTTCGGTTCACGGTAGGCCTCGAGCATTTTCAGTTCACCGTGCTCCCCTTTGGCCTTACAAGTGCCCCTCGGGTGTTCACGAAAGTGATGGCGGTGGTCGCAGCTCATCTGCGCCGGGCAGGGATTTCAGTCTTCCCCTACCTCGACGACTGGCTGCTGAAGGCGGGCTCGTCCCAGGCAGTCGTCTCCCACCTCCAGACTACGGCCGAACTCCTGCACTCGCTGGGGTTCTCCATCAATGTGCCGAAGTCGCATCTGATTCCTTCTCCACAGCTCCTTTTCATCGGAGCAGTTCTGGACACGACGCAGTTTCGGGCCTATCCTCCCGAACGGCGAGTCCGGGATATTCAGGCTACGATTCCGATCTTTCAGCCTTTATCCTGGGTTTCGGTACGGATGACCCTGAGGCTGCTGGGCCTCATGGCCTCCTGCATCCTGCTGGTCGATCATGCCAGATGGCATATGCGGGCTCTGCAGTGGGACCTGAAGTTCCAGTGGGCGCAGCACCAGGGCAACCTGTCCGATCACGTCCAGATCTCGGAGGGGTCTGCAAAACAGTTGCAGTGGTGGCTCTCGAACCGGCAATGGGTCATGGGCAGATCCCTCTCCCTTCCCCAGCCAGAGCACACAGTGGTGACGGACGCGTCCATTCTGGGATGGGGCGGTCACATGGGAGAGGCGGAGATCAGAGGCCTCTGGTCTCCGGCGGAGTCCCGGCTCCATATCAACCTTCTGGAGCTCCGGGCGATCCGACTTGCACTCAAGGCATTCCTTCCCTCTGTCAAAGGGACGGTAGTGCAGGTGTTCACAGACAACACCACCGCCATGTGGTATTGCAACAAACAGGGCGGGTGGGGTCGTGGACCCTCTGTCAGGAGGCTCTGTGCCTCTGGACATGGCTGGAACATCAGGGCATATTCTTGATGGTTCAACACCTGGCAGGTTCCCTGAACGCCAGGGCGGACGAACTCAGCCGCAGGTGCATGATGGATCACGAATGGCGTCTTCACTCGGAGGTGGCGCAAGGTCTCTTTCAGCAGTGGGGAGAGCCTTGGTTAGATCTATTCGCCACCGAAGGGAACGCGCAATGTCAGCAGTTCTGCGCGTTGGAATTTCCAAGGCGGCACTCGCTCGGCGACGCTTTTCGTCGCGAGTGGAGTTGCGGTCTGTTGTACGCCTTTCCGCCTATACCACTTCTACCCAGAGTGTTGAAGAAGATTCGGCGCGACCGGGCCCAAGTCATCCTTGTGGCTCCGGACTGGGCTCGAAGAGTTTGGTATCCCGAGCTACTCAGTATGAGCGTCGATCACCCGATCCGTCTGCCTCTTCGGAGGATCTTCTGTCGCAGCAGCAGGGGACGGTCCTCCACCCGAACCTGTCCAGTCTCCACCTGCTTGCGTGGAGATTGAGCGGCGGCACTTGATTCCTTTCGACTTGCCTCCCGAAGTTTGTGATGTGATTCTGGCAGCTAGGCGTCCCTCCACTAAGGTGGTATACTCCTGCAGGTGGAACAAGTTTGTGGCATGGTGCACAGCAAAGGCTGTGAATCCCCTCTCTGCCCCTCTTTCAGAGGTTCTTCTGTTCCTTCTTTCTCTGGCCCAACAGGGTTCTGCCCTGGGTACCATCAAGGGCTATCTTTGTGCTATCTCGGCCTTCCTCAGGCTTCCTGATCAGCCCTCCCTTTTCAAGTCCCCTGTTGTTAACAGGTTCCTAAAAGGCATTACACACCTCTTCCCTCCAGTTCCGTTTGTGATGCCTCAGTGGGACTTGAACTTGGTTCTTACCTTTCTCATGTGCGCTCCCTTTGAGCCTCTACATAACTGTCCTCTTCGTCTTCTGACTCTGAAGACAGCCTTTCTGGTGGCCATCACCTCCGCTCGGCGGGTGAGTGAGCTCCAGGCTCTATCATGCAAACCTCCCTTTCTGTCTGTCCATCCAGACAAGGTTGTTCTTCGGACGCGTCCGTCCTTCTTGCCAAAGGTGGTTACTGCCTTCCACATTGGGCAGACCATCACTTTGCCCACCTTCTTTCCGCCTCCTTCCAGAGAGGAAGAGAGGCTCCACCGTCTGGACCCAAAACGTGCGCTTTCCTTTTATATCAACCGCACACAACACTTCCGGGTGGATGACCAACTCTTTGTTGGCTACGTGGGCGCCAAAAAGGTTGGGCGGTGCACAAGAGAACCATCTCCCGCTGGGTAACCTTGTGTATCAAAGCCTGCTATTCTTTGGCTAAGAAGGAGCCTCCTGTTGGGCTGCGTGCCCATTCCACCAGGGCAACGGCTGCTACCACGGCCTTAGGCCGCGGTGTTCCGCTGCAGGATATCTGTCAGGCAGCTACGTGGGCCTCGCTGCACACGTTTACCAAGCATTACTGCCTTGACAGTCTGGTCCGGAGGGACGGCTTCTTTGGCCGTTCTGTCCTCCGGGACTTCCTTGTCTGATCTTTGTTCGCAGACCCACCACCGGGGTTGGTATTGCTGGCGTATCTATTCTAAGGTAAGGAATCTGTCACTAACGTGTCTCTTTCAGATGCACAAGTTACTAACTTGTGTAACAATATATCTGTAAGAGACAATAGTTAGTGACAGATTCCTTACCGCCCCACCCATCCTCCCCGTTCTGCGAACTGATTTCTAGGGTTAAGGACATCCCTTTCAGGGCCCTAGTATTTTTCAGACACCTATGTCAGCTTCTTGCATGGCTCTGCGTTCCTGGCGCGGAAAGTCGTGTACAGAACTGACGTCAGCGCGCAGGGGCGGCGCCTAAGTACTGCCCGCGACGTCATCATGGCGACCACGACGCCTACGACGGACGCGGAGCCGCACGACGCCGCCTACCGACGCGCAAGGGTACTGCTACGCAAAAACTTTCCGGATCCAGCCTGACGCCTGGGGATATTCTAAGGTAAGGAATCTGTCACTAACTACTGTCTCTTACAGATATATCGTTACACAAGTTAGTAACTTGTGCTACACACACATTTCCTCCCTTGCCTTTCATAATTCCTCAATGGGACTTAAATCTTGTCTTGACCTATCTGTTGAGTGCTCCCTTCGAGCCCCTTCATAACTGTCCTTTACGTCTTCTTACTCTAAAGACGGCTTTCCTGGTAGCTATCACCTCTGCCAGAACAGTGAGTGAGCTCCAGGCTCTTTCTTCTAAACCTCCTTTCCTTTCTGTTCATCCGGACAAGGTGGTTTTAAGGACCCGTCCTTCTTTCTTGCCAAAGGTTGTCACGCCCTTCCACATCGGGCAGACCATCACTTTGCCCACCTTCTTTTCGCCTCCGCTTCCTTCAAAAGAGGAAGAAAGGCTCCATCGTCTGGACCCAAAACGTGCGCTCTCGTTCTACCTAAAGCGCACACAACAGTTCCGGGGGGATGACCAGCTCTTTGTTGGCTACGTGGGCGCCAAAAAAGGTCGGGCCGTGCATAAACGCACCATCTCTCGGTGGGTCGTATTGTGCATCAAAGCATGTTGCTCGTTGGCTAAAAAGGAGCCTCCTGTGGGGCTGCATGCCCATTCTACCAGGGCAACAGCAGCCACTACTGCCTTGGGACGCGGCGTTCCCTTGCAGGATATTTGTCAGGCAGCCACGTGGGCCTCGCTGCACACATTTACCAAGCATTACTGCCTTAACAGTCAAGTCCGGAGAGACGGCTTCTTTGGCCGTTCTGTTCTCCGTGACTTTCTGGTGTAATCTATTCGCAGACCCACCACCGGGGTTGGTATTGCTGGGGTATCTATTCTAAGGTAAGGAATCTATCACTAACGTGTCTCTTTCAGATGCACAAGTTACTACTTGTGTAACGATATATCTGTAAGAGACATTAGTTAGTGATAGATTTATTACCGCCCCACCCATCCTCCCCGTTCTGCGAACTGATTCTAGGGTTAAGGTCATCCCTTTCAGGGCCCTAGTTTCATGGCACCAATGGTCAGTTTCTTGCATGGCTCTGCGTTCCTGGCGCGGAAAGTCGTGTACAGAACTGAGGTCAGCGCGCATGGGTGGCGCCTAAGTAGTCTCTGTGACGTCATCTCGGCGCCTACGACGCCAGCGACGAACGCGGAGCCTCACGACGCCACCTACCGACGCGCAGGGGTACTGCTGACGAAAAACTTTCCGGATCCAGTCTAACGCCTGGGGATATTCTAAGGTAAGGAATCTATCACTAACTAATGTCTCTTACAGATATATCGTTACACAAGTAGTAACTTGTGCATTATGTCTTCTTATTTATCTTCAGTGTTTAAACAGAGGAAGCTTTTACACGTTTGCCACGATACTGATATTTTATGATGAAATTATATATTCCGGTCCTGCTTGCACTTTCTCAGATTTATTATGTATATTTATGCCTTATGCTGGACCAAGATACACAACACACACTGCAAGATTGCAGGATATACACTGACCCTGAACCCCAGACAAGCGATGTTGAGTATTGAGGAGTTGGGGGTTCGCCGTGTGGGCCTTCGTCATGTAATAACCCTTGGTCAACTGGTGGTGAAACAGGACAATGCTTGCACCGACCCCCTCCGACAATCACAGAGTGGACAAGGAGGATCGGCGTATGTGCGGCAGCTGATAAATTAGTTTATACAGCCTGCAACTGCCCGCAAAAATACTATATGATTTGGGATGCATGGTGGGACCTCCTCCAATCAATGTACTGACTGGCTGTGAATGGGCCTTATTTGTGCACTTCCATATGTACACTTCTGTGGTGTATTGTATAAGTGGAATCTCTATGCAGTTCTCTATATTGCTATTAGAACAAAATTAAAAGAATTTTAAAAAATGGAGAAAGGAGAAAAAGAAACAAAGCAGCATAAGAAGAAAACAGTAGTGCAGTAAAGAAAAGAGAAATAAAAGAAACCAAGAATGTTTCTGAAGAGTGTGGGCAACATGGTCCTACATTTTGAGCTTTCAAGACCCCACAGAAAGTGGTACACTGTGTTTTAAAGTGCGACCGTAGCATTTGGGCAGCCGCATATTGTCAAACCAGCTGACAGTTAATTATCATGTGCGAGCTCCTCAGAGGTAACCTCAGAGATTCTGGTAGCTCCAGATTGACCTGTTGGGGACCGCTACAATACAGTACCTCAACAGCTAGAACTCCCTAAATGCCATCATCACAAGAGCAACTTCTTTAAAGACCCGTCATCTGAAACCATAGCTATAGTATTAGCAAATTGGTACTCTTCTTGCAGTCATTCAAGCTAACGAGGTGCTACTGTGTGAATCTCTGTCATGAATGTGTCCGATGGAGTTGTTCAAAGAATGGTGACTATTTGTGTCTTCCATATTCTCAGGATGTACTATTCTAATCCACCATCTCTAATTCCTCTGCACTGATAGCTCCTGGCCATATATACAGAACAGTATGTGTTGTAGGAGACATCCTTGATTTCACGTAAAAAGTAGATGCAGTTTCCACCCATCAATGACAAATACTCTGCTGTACTGGCAGTTTGGACTTACCAGAATAACATTGGAGGTCATTTCAACGGAGCAGGAACTCTGTTATAAACGGGCTCTTGCTCGACCGAACTTCCAGTTTCCCCACTTCATTTAATTTGAGGAAACCACAGAGTTTCCAGTGGTGGCGCCACAGCTGGCTCTGCCATTGAAAACCCATTGACCAGCACCTCATCCACCACAGGACTAATTGGTCACAGCGGCAGTCGTTCTCTAAATATGTTCTGCAGTCCTCTGGTCAGGGTGATCAATCATGCTGATTGTACCTCTGTAGTTTGTCATCCCTGCATTAATGTCTTGCCTCCTTCCAATCTCCTCCCTTGCACCAAAGTCTCCTTGTATTTGTCCTTGTTTCAGGCTTGCGAGAAAGAGATCTGTACTCCATCCTTACTATGTGCTCAGAAGTAGGTCCAGTTGGTAGCAGCGTCACATGGAAGGAAGCACAGAGGGCTGCAGACTGCACTGGTCTGCTGCCCATGGCATCGTTCTCCTATCTCATGACGTCATTCAAAAGGTAAGAATGGTGGGTTTTCATGTTCCTATACAAGATGCTACATAGCCTCTTTGAAATGTTGGCACTGCAGGTCTCTTCCTGTGTGTATTCCTAGAAAGTGTGAATGATATAACTGACTGAACTTTTAAGAACAACTGATTGATTATGACCAAAACCTTCCCTTGTGTAAAATTTGAAGCTACATAATTGATCCTGCTTTTATGCAGAGAAAAGCTTTTATTCATGCCATCAAAGTGAGGTTAGTGTATTCCTCCTACCTCAACCGTTCAGTTGTTCTTAACTTACTCTTCAGAACGTCGTATTCTTGCTTGCTCCTTAATAGAACAATGTACTGTCCGTCACCATTTTCTGTCCTTTTGTTACAGTATCCTTGGTCTGTCAGCCTCATCAGCAGTCTCAGACTCAAAGCTTCAACTGTCTAACTCCCACCTGAGGTCTGCTATTGAAAAACGCTACCTCAAGAAGGCAAGCCTGGCAAAAACTGTGCACTTGCTGATAGCCGGTGAGTGTTCACACAATGGTTCACTGCTTAATAGAAGTTAAATTATAAAACAAGTATACGTCTACTAACAATAGGTAGGCTTACAACGCCACATAAAGTCTTCTAACTTTTATAGTTAAAAATTCATTCTTCAGGGCAGCTAGGGTACCAGAAGATCCTGTAAAACAAAAAAGGCTTGGGCAATAGCTATATCAAAATGTAAGCATGCTAAACCACATTTTTTACAAGAGAAAATGGCACTAGCATAAAAGTACACAAATGCAAAGTATCATTAAGATTACATTATTCCGTAGTAGTTGTCTGGCTGTCTGTTATGGGCAAGTCATGGTTTCTGTGAGTTTGTGCTTCACTTTAACCTAGTTCTGAATAATTCCAATAAGTCAGACATCCATAGTCCGCACCTACAGAATGTAAGCATCCTTTGTTATAGAAAATGTCTGTATCTTCATAACTCAGCTAAAAACATTTTGTAGACATTCTGGTATGCCACATTTTTCTATTTGTTTCAATGCTGATTTTATCAGACTTCAACTTCTTTCCATATGACAAAGGAGATCTGAAAGAGACACGTTAGTGACAGATTCCTCACCTTAGAATATCCCCAGGCGTCAGGCTGGATCCGGAAAGTTTTTTGCGTAGCAGTACCCTTGCGCGTCGGTAGGCGGCGTCGTGCGGCTCCGCGTCCGTCGTCGGCGTCGTGATCGCCGGGATGACGTCGCGGGCAGTACTTAGGCGCCGCCCCTGCGCGCTGACGTCAGTTCTTCTTTTTCCGCGCCAGTAAGCGCAGATCCGGGAAGAGCAGTACCCTAGTCACTTTTTGACTATCTTTTTGTGAAATTTTTCACTGTTCTCTTCAACGAGTCTTCACGACTCCTAAGGTGTCGTAGGGATGCCCGGCTTTAAGCCCTGCGAGGAATGTGGTCGTATGATGTCCATCACGGACCCCCACCTCGAGTGTCTCTTCTGCCTCGGCCGAGGCCACGACACGAAGTCGTGCCCTGACTGCCGGAAACTTCATCCGAAGGCTTTGCGAGAGCGGTCTCGAAAGCTCCTTGAAGTCCGGCAGTCGGCTCCGCGCCGCAGCAAGCCCCGGTCCCGGGAGAGGTCGAGGGGCCGGACGCGGAGTCCCCGCCGTTCGTCGGAATCCAAGTCTTCGCGCTCCTCCGGTAAGTCGAAGCACAAGAAGTCTAAGCGGCGTCATCGCTCTAAGACTTCGCCTCGCCGGTCGCGCGACTCGGCTGAGGTCCCTGTCGGCACCGTCCCCGCCCCCGCGGCCCCGGACGTGCCTGTCGAGTTGCCCCCGCATTACCCGTCCTTCCCGGGTTCGGGGGCGACTCCGGCCGAAGTACAGAAATTCCTGTCGGCCATGGCCCGCCTCTTCGGGCCTCAAGGTCCCTCCGGTGCGCCTTCGGGCCCCGCGGGCCCAGATGGGGTTGCTCCGGCGTCGCCGTCGACTCCGGTCCCGGCGTCGCCTGTCCCACCAGCCTTCGTCCCGGCCTCGGCTCCGGCCCCGGCCTCGACCCCGGTTCCGGTGGTGCCGCAACCTCCATCGACGCCGGTTGACCTAACCACGCCTCCGCCGACGCCGATGTCCCCGGTGCCGTTTCCGACGCCGTCCGAGGCTCCGGGCGGCGTCGTTCCCCGGTTCTCCCCGGGTCCGGACATGGAGCCGGACCGGCGTCGCCCGGACGCCGGTTCCGGCGCCCGATGAGGCCTTGGGTCCCTTATGTCCCTCCTCCTCCATCTTTTCAACCTGAGGAGGACCAGGAGAGCTGGGAGGGGTCTGACGACCCTCTCACACAACAGTGCGAGTTTGACCCGGACTGGGTTGAGGAACTTGGGGATGCCAGTGGGCTGGATACCTCCCCGACTCTGGCATGCTGTCTCCTCCCGTGGCAACGGAGGAGGGGGCTAATTTTGCAACGGTGTTGCGTAGAGCTGCTGGAGCCTTAAATCTCCAGTTGCCTACAGTGGCCGTCAGGACTAACCTCCTGACTGAAGTGCTTCAGCCGGCGGCCTCCTCTTCGGAGCCTGTGCTGCCGTTCAACGATGCACTCACTGACGTTCTTTTGGGTGCCTGGTCCAAACCCACCACAGGGGCTCCTGTGGATAGGAACGTGGCCCGACGCCATCGCCCGGCTCCGGGCGACCCCCTGTTTCTCTCCCAACACCCCACCCCTGAGAGCTTGGTTGTCCAAGCCTCTGCCTCCCAAACAGCCTTCCCTACCGCCCCTCCGGATAGGGAATCCAAGCGCCTGGATCACTTTGGGAAGAAGGCTTTCTCTTCCTCCAGTGCTGGCTTGCGGTCTGTTAATACCGCTTGCCTCTTGGGCCGATACACCCACTCCCTGTGGGATTCGGTGGCTGATGTTTTGCCGCAGTGTTCTGAGGAGGTCCAGACACTGCTTACCCGCGCTATTGCGGAAGGGCGTGATGCGGCTAAGTATACCATCCGCTGTGGCCTTGATACCGCCGACTCGCTGGGCAGATCGCTTGCAACGACGGTGGCGCTGCGTCGCCACGCCTGGCTGAGAACCACTGGTTTTTCAGGGGATGTCCAGAATACTCTCATGGACATGCCCTTTGATGGAGTCGGTCTCTTTGGTTCAAAGGCGGACCATGCGCTGGAGCGTTTCAAGGATTCACGGGCTACTGCTAAGTCCCTGGGCCTTGCTGTTGTGCGCCCTCCGCAAACGTCTGCTTTTCGCCCCTTTCGTGGCCACGGAAGGGGCGCCCAGTCACGTCCACAGCCCGGCCAACGGCCCGCGCAGCAAGCGCCTTCGCGTGGCCGAGGACGTGGATACCGCCGTGGCGGTTCGGGCAACCAGCGTGCGGGTCAGGCCACCACCTCCAACCCGTCCGCGGCCTCCAAGCCCTCCTAGTCCCTCCTTTCAGGTGCACAGCACGCCAGTCGAGGGCAGGGTCCGCCATCACCTTCACCACTGGCGTCCCATCACCTCGGACAAGTGGGTCTTGGACATTGTCCGAAGGGGCTACTCCCTCCCCTTCGAGACCACCCCCCAGCCATGCCACCTCAATTCCACCGCATGTCAGGGGATCACTTGGTGCTTCTACAGAAGGAAGTCACGGCCCTCTTGGCCAAGAGGGCCATCGAGCATGTTCCGACCCCAGAAGTAGGGCGTGGTTGCTACTCCCACTACTTTCTGGTGCCCAAAAAGGACAAGGAGGACATGCGTCCTATATTGGACCTCCGGAACGTCAATCGCTTCCTCCGGAAGGAGAAGTTCAAGATGCTCACCCTAGCTCAGGTCTTGACTGCCCTCGACCCCGGAGACTGGTTGGTAGCGTTGGACTTGCAGGACGCCTATTTCCACATCCCCGTCCTGCCGGCCCACCGGCGTTACCTTCGGTTCACGGTAGGCCTCGAGCATTTTCAGTTCACCGTGCTCCCCTTTGGCCTTACCAGTGCCCCTCGGGTGTCACGAAAGTGATGGCGGTGGTCGCAGCTCATCTGCGCCGGGCAGGGGTTTCAGTCTTCCCCTACCTCGACGACTGGCTGCTAAAGGCGGGCTCGTCCCAGGCAGTTGTCTCCCACCTCCAGACTACGGCCGAACTCCTGCACTCGCTGGGGTTCTCCATCAATGTGCCAAAGTCGCATCTGATTCCTTCTCCACAGCTCCTTTTCATCGGAGCAGTTCTGGACACGACGCAGTTTCGGGCCTATCCTCCCGAACGGCGAGTCCGGGATATTCAGGCTATGATTCCGATCTTTCAGCCCTTATCCTGGGTTTCGGTACGGATGACCCTGAGGCTGCTGGGCCTCATGGCCTCCTGCATCCTGCTGGTCACTCATGCCAGATGGCATATGCGGGCTCTGCAGTGGGACCTGAAGTTCCAGTGGGCGCAGCACCAGGGCGACCTGTCCGATCACGTCCAGATCTCGGAGGGGACTGCAAAACAGTTGCAGTGGTGGCTCTCGAACCGGCAATGGGTCATGGGCAGATCCCTCTCCCTTCCCCAGCCAGAGCACACAGTTGTGACGGACGCGTCCCTTCTGGGATGGGGCGGTCACATGGGAGAGGCGGAGATCAGAGGCCTCTGGTCTCCGGCGGAGTCCCGGCTCCATATCAACCTTCTGGAGCTCCGGGCGATCCGACTTGCACTCAAGGCATTCCTTCCCTCTGTCAAAGGGAAGGTAGTGCAGGTGTTCACAGACAACACCACTGCCATGTGGTACTGCAACAAACAAGGCGGGGTGGGGTCGTGGACCCTTTGTCAGGAGGCTCTGCGCCTCTGGACATGGCTGGAACACCAGGGCATGTTCCTGGTGGTTCAACACCTGGCAGGTTCCCTGAACGCCAGGGCGGACGAACTCAGCCGCAGGTGCATGATGGATCACGAATGGCGTCTTCACTCGGAAGTGGCGCAAGGACTCTTTCTACAGTGGGGAGAGCCTTGGTTAGATCTATTCGCCACCGAAGAGAACGCGCAATGTCATCAGTTCTGCGCGTTGGAATTTCCAAGGCGGCACTCGCTCGGCGACGCTTTTCGTCACGAGTGGAGTTGCGGTCTATTGTACGCCTTTCCGCCTATACCACTTCTACCCAGAGTGTTGAAGAAGATTCGGCACGACCGGGCCCAAGTCATTCTTGTGGCTCCGGACTGGGCTCGAAGAGTTTGGTATCCCGAGCTACTCAATATGAGCGTAGATCCCCGATCCGTCTGCCTCTTCGGGAGGATCTTCTGTCGCAGCAGCAGGGGACGGTCCTCCACCCGAACCTGTCCAGTCTACACCTGCTTGCGTGGAGATTGAGCGGCGGCAGTTGATTCCTTTCGACTTGCCTCCCGAAGTTTGTGATGTGATTCTGGCAGCCAGGCGTCCCTCCACTAAGGTGGTATACGCCTGCAGGTGGAACAAATTTGTGGCATGGTGCACAGCAAAGGCTGTGGATCCCCTTTCTGCCCCTCTTTCTGAGGTCCTTCTGTTCCTTCTCTCTCTGGCCCAACAGGGTTCTGCCCTGGGTACCATCAAGGGTTATCTTTGTGCTATCTCGGCCTTCCTCAGGCTCCCTGATCAGCCCTCCCTTTTCAAGTCCCCTGTTGTTAACAGGTTCTTAAAAGGCATTACTCACCTCTTCCCTCCTGTTCCGTTTGTGATGCCTCAGTGGGACTTAAACTTGGTTCTTACCTTTTTAATGTGCGCTCCCTTTGAGCCTCTACATAACTGTCCTCTTCGTCTTCTGACTCTGAAGACAGCCTTTCTGGTGGCCATCACCTCCGCTCGGCGGGTGAGTGAGCTCCAGGCTCTATCTTGCAAACCTCCCTTTCTGTCTGTTCATCCAGACAAGGTTGTTCTTCGGACGCGTCCGTCCTTCTTGCCAAAGGTGGTTACTGCTTTCCACATTGGGCAGACCATCACTTTGCCCACCTTCTTTCCGCCTCCGCATCCTTCCAGAGAGGAAGAGAGGCTCCACCGTCTGGACCCAAAACGTGCGCTCTCCTTCTATATTGACCGCACAAAACACTTCCGGGTGGATGACCAGCTCTTTATTGGCTACGTGGGCGCCAAAAGGTCGGGCGGTGCACAAGAGGACCATCTCCCGCTGGGTTACCTTGTGCATCAAGACCTGCTATTCTTTGGCTAAAAAGGAGCCTCCTGTTGGGCTGCGTGCCCATTCCACCAGGGCAACGGCTGCTACCACGGCCTTGGGCCGCGGTGTTCCGCTGCCGGTTATCTGTCAGGCAGCTACGTGGGCCTCGCTGCACACGTTTACAAAGCATTACTGCCTTGACAGTCAGGTCCGGAGGGACGGCTTCTTTGGCCGTTCTGTCCTCCAGGACTTCCTTGTCTGATCTTTGTTCGCAGACCCACCACCGGGGTTGGTATTGCTGGGGTATCTATTCTAAGGTGAGGAATCTGTCACTAACGTGTCTCTTTCAGATGCACAAGTTACTAACTTGTGTAACGATATATCTGTAAGAGACAGTAGTTAGTGACAGATTCCTACCGCCCCACCCATCCTCCCCGTTCTGCGAACTGATTTCTAGGGTTAAGGACATCCCTTTCAGGGCCCTAGTATTTTTCAGACACCTATGTCAGCTTCTTGCATGGCTCTGCGTTCCTGGCGCGGAAAGTCGTGTACAGAACTGACGTCAGCGCGCAGGGGCGGCGCCTAAGTACTGCCCGCGACGTCATCCCGGCGATCACGACGCCGACGACGGACGCGGAGCCGCACGACGCCGCCTACCGACGCGCAAGGGTACTGCTACGCAAAAAACTTTCCGGATCCAGCCTGACGCCTGGGGATATTCTAAGGTGAGGAATCTGTCACTAACTACTGTCTCTTACAGATATATCGTTACACAAGTTAGTAACTTGTGCATTAAGTTGATTGTGCACCAATCCACATGAACTTGGAGCCTCAGGATCTACTTTGAGTTTTCCATTTAGGCAATCTATGGGGCAGGAAAGACAGAAGGATGATCATCTGCTCAAAGGGCAGTCATTCTATTATGGATTCCATAGTACAATATCGCACATCATTGTATACGAGTACATGGGGATACCATAACACCGAGTTCATTACATAAAAAATTGCAACTATAGTGAATGTCACTACACTGAATATGCTAAGTACAACACCCTTAAGCTTAACTCTAAAACGTATGTTGTCTAATGCTAAGTCTAAACTTCAGCCAAAACATTACTGGGGCCCTAATCATAACACTAAGCCTTACCCGTCCCTAAGCTGAAACCTAAGACTTAACCTACACCTTTACCGAAACCCTAACGCGAACTTTAAACGTACCCCTACCCTAAACCTAGCACTATCCCTTATCATAAACCAAAACTAACCTTACTCTATGCCCTAGCCCTGAACCTAATCCCAACCATGGCCCGACCTATTTTGCTTCTTCTAACCCACTCTTAACCCTACACGTTACAATCCACTGTGGGTCTCACACCTTCATTCTTTTACTTACCTTATTCAATGTAGTATTCTCAGTAGTTGGGTTTTCAGTAGTGGTTATTTTGATGTATTAACCTCTGTGTAATGGTAAGTCAACATAGGGAATTCTTTGTAGTAGAGGCAACACGCCATTCATACACACATTCATATATATATATATATACCTAGCTTAGTGAGTAGTTTAGACTAAGCCAACAAAAATAATAAAGGGTATTGAAATACTGGTTGTAAGTGGGATCTAAATCGAAGCAAAAGTTCCATTATTTGTAACATGGGAGCTACCTGGGCTTGGTAGTGTTTCTGAGTCAAGTGAAGTACGAGTTGAACTTGTACTATCTATATAGCCCGGTTTCTTAGAAATGTGCCTAGTTTTTGTTTATTTTGCTTATAGGTGCTTATTATATGGTGCAAGCTGACTGTGGCCAAAATTGCTGAAGGATAATTTTGTAATTGGTGGTTTATACCATGTGTAGCTGTCAATCACATGCTTTGCATAATACTGCCATCTAGTTTTGGGTGCGGACGATGCAAGTTGTTACTCTTCAAAGTAAAAGGTATTGGCTTGAAAGTGACTCGTGATCCCTCCTGAAACCCATAATGCACCATGACAAAGAATCCACCTTATATTGTGCTTTTTGAGCCATCGGATTCAGACATGCTTTTTGGCGTTCTGGGAACGCTACAGAAGAACAGTGGTTTGACTCCAGACACCAGAATCTCCTCCAGCAAGTTAAGAAAGCACCATATGACAACTGCTTCCATTTCAACCTGGAACAGAGGTTTCTTCGAGGACCAGTTGTATGGGAATGACCTTTGTGTTGGGGTGGTTAATGAACATAATACCCTTGCGGTTTTGCCCTGAATTTAATAGCAAGTTGCTGTGGTCAGACCATCATATGAATGTAATCTCAGTTACCCAGAGACCACAAGGAATCAAACTGTTCAGCCTGTCATGCCTTCAAAAAGACCATTGGTTATTGGAAGGAACGCCAGTGGACGCACTATAAAATGCAGTGCCAAAGCTCTCCCTTGACAACAACCAAGCTTGACATGAAGGGAACATACATGGACAGAAAGAGTGGAGGCCAAGGTGATTGAAGTCAAGATACTATGTCCCCAGAGGGCTCCCACTACAGGGACCAGCAGTCTCAAGGATCCCCAATGAAATTCCACGCAGAACACAGACTGCACCACCCGTTCCATCTGAGGATCTTCACTTTGGTATTTGCACTTGACAGTGGTCTTGACTTGATGGCGTACATTGGCCTCAAAAAAACTGGGTTTCGAGGCCCAAGACTGCGTCAAAATTGGCACTGATCATTGTGCCTGAACGCTCAACCTTGAAAACCAGCTTCGGCTCCAGAGAAGTCCGGTCACCAACAAACAGACTCCACAGCGAGAGACTCCTCGCCATGGAGATCCCACCTCAGAACCGAGGTTGACACCGAAGTTGGCTTTGACATCACCTTCGATGTGTGATTAGTCTACACCACTGCAGGAACAGCCAGATGTTAGACAGCAGATAATCTACATTGACCTTGTAGCTGGCCTTATGCTTGCACCCTCTCACCTTCTTCCCCTAGTCCACAGCGTGTGCCAGCGGACCAGGTGCATCCTAAGGCGAGAAAGCTCACTTTTGAAGAGCCCTGATCAGAAAAGCATAGATATCTGGCTTCCGACCTGAGGTACAACAGCATCTGTTGAATGTTCCCTTTGATGGCCAACATCTATTTAGGCCCACAGATGGCAATTCGGGCTGGACTGTTCCCATGAGGAGCAGGGTCAAGACTGATTTGCATATGGCTGGTTCCAAACCGGGGTGGCATAGTGAGCAAAAGAACAATAGATTAAACCCAGATCTCTTGACTGGGGCTGAGTGGTTGAACAGTTTCAGCACTCCGTCCATCATCTTGTTGTGTTTGCTATGTTTGCCCTAAGTGGCCTAGAGTATGCCCAGACGTGGGTCCCTTGCTCGCTGTGCCACTGGATTTAAGCTAGCCTGGCTAATGAGGGGTGATACCCTGAAATCGCTCCTAGGATGCTTGTTTCTGGTCCAGGGAGGACCTGGCCTGGCAGTTCAGGATGGACTGTTCCCATGGGGAGCAGGGTCAAGACTGATTTGCATATGGCTGGGTCTAAACTGTAATGGCATGGTGTGCAAAAAAAACCTATTGATTTAGGTCCAGATTTCTGTACCGGGGCCGAATGTTTGACATTGTTTCAGCATTCCGTCCATCAATTGTTTTTTTGCATTTGTCGCTCCAATTGGGAAGGGAATGTCCAGACGTGGGCCCGTGCTCATCATGCCACTGGAGTCAAGCTAGCCTGGCTGATGAGGGGTGATACCTGGCCTGGCAGTTCAGGCTGGACTGTTCCCATGGGGAGCAGGGTCAAGATTGATTTGTATAAGGCCTGGTACCAACTAGAATGGCATTGTGTGCAATAAAACAATGGATTTAGGCCCAGATCTCTGATCTGAGGGTAAATGTTTGACATTGTTTCAGCATTCCCTCTATCAATTGTTCTTTTTGCCTGTTGTCAGCCTCAGCACAAATATGGCATTTGGCCATTCGTAACTAATTCTTCTTCCTATCTGAACACCTTCCATGAATGGACAACTAGCAGACCTACTAAGTAGGATGTATCAACAAACACACGAAACGGAGATGAATCCACTAGTACTTCAGCAGTACTTTCAGAGATGGGGAACACCGACTGTCTGTTTGCTACTACAGAAACTGCAAAATGCCCAGTCATCACCTCCTGGTACCTGCATCCACAGGCCAAGGGCAATACTCTGTGCAAAAAATAGTCTGTGGATTTGTCTATCCTTTTCTTCAACTACCACTGATTGCATAGAGTTACTGACTTGCAAGTTTTAACTGTGGAGGAAATGTTGATTTAGGTTTACAAAAACAGGGTTTTTCTAAGAACAAGCCTTAGCTTCTATCTAAGATTGTCCCCTCGTCCCATTTTAATTAAACTATTGTCTTACTGTAGGAAAGTGACCCTTAATGACATGGTCACCCCCACTTTGTGCCTGGTAATTGTTCCAATTTTGACAAAAGGGCACTAGGTTCCTGCTATCCAGGTCCCCAGTGCCAAATCTCTTTCCCTAAAACTGTACAATTGCTCCCCCAATTGGCAATACTTTTAGCGCCCCTGTAAGTCCCTAGTAAATGGTACCCCAGGTATCTAGGCCATGGGTACTAAAGAGGGTCCCTAAAAACTGCAGCATGTATTGTGCCACCCTAAGGGACCCCTCACTACACGCATGCAAACTGCCATTGCAGGCTGTATGACATGGTGCAGACAAAAGTGAAGACACGACGTGGCCGATCTCTTGTGTGCCATTTCTACAGACACTGCATGCAATATATGTAAGTCACCCCGGTTGTATGACGGTACCACGCATGCAATTACTACGCATGCTTTTTCTACGCCTCCTATACAACGCACGGGTCATTACCACCCATGCATTTTTTTACAAAAAAAATGTCACCGGATATGCCTTTACCACGCATGCCTTTATTATAAATATTTCGTTGTAAAGGCATGGTTTGTAAAGGCATATACGTGGTTAACATTTGGCATACGTGGTAAAAGCATCAGGCAGTATCATCTACTCTGCACCTTCTACTTTTTTATTTAACCTGAACGTGGCATATGCGCACTCGTCACAGAGAACGGATATTATTGGGTTACGTCTGATTAATTTAGTGTTTGTTTTTGTGTAAAAATTGGGTGCTCCTTCATCTACAGTTTTCTGCTTCATCGATTTATTGCAGTGCCTCTTTATTTGGGGATTCATTGTGTGCTCATTCATCTATAGTTTGTGGCATTCTAGTTTACCGCACGATCCCTCATACTGCCAATGCTGCCTGCCAGTTGTTAGTGCTGCACTGGTGCACTGGCAACTACATTCCAGCCCAGCCTAGACGAACAGCTGCTAAATGTAATGCTGGCCGTTTTATGTAAAATTAGCGCCCTCACCTTTGTGTGCGCTGTGGTGTGCTTTCCGGATGTGAGTTTAATCAGCTTCCTGTATCATTGGAGTGCGCTACGGGTTGTGGCTGGTCATGTGACTCAGTTTCGCTGCCATTTAATTCACTGGAACCTTCTGACCGGTAATGGTTTCTAAATATTGCTTGGCATTTGTATTTTGTGCCTGTTGCCTAGATGAACTGTTATATATTTAAATAAAATGCCATGGGGATTATTTAACTCATTTCGTGGGCGGATATGATTCTCCTTGTAAATGTTAACATGTTTTTATCAATATTTACCAGAAAGCCATTACCACGGTAAATGCTTATGTGTGCTAAAGGCATGCGTACTAATGGCATGTGCGGTAAAGGCATATGCGTGGTAATGGCTTTGTGGTAACAGTCATGCGTGGTTGTGACTGCGTTTTAATGGCTGTTTCCCGTCACCCTTACAGCAGGCCTTACTGTCCTAAGGCAGGGTGCATTATATTACATGTGAGGACATATCTGCATGAGCAGATATGCCCCTGTGATGTCCAAGTCGATTATTGGACATTGCCAGTGAACAGGGAAGCCATCTTGAATATATGTACTGGGCACTGATGATTACGAGTTCCCCAGCTAAATGATGGCTTCACTGAAGCTGATTCCAGTGATGGATGTATTAATACATTCACCCAGAGGGTACCTTAGAGGTGCCCCCCTGAAAACCTGCTAACCTCTAGTTGCTGGCTGACTGGTGAGGACCAGCCTGCCACCCCAGACAGGTTTCTGACCCCCTGCAAGTTGAGAGCCCATGCTCTCTCAGGGCAGAAATAAAGACTGCTCCGACCGGAGGTGTTGTCACCTCCTCCAAGCAAGATGGCTAATAATCAGCATATCAAGGCAGGAGGCATCAAAAGCCTCTGCCCCCTTTGATATGCAACCCAGGCTTCTACCAGACAGGTAAAATGCCACCTCCTGCCCGGGGACTATTTGGCACCTGTATAGGTGGTAAAATTAGCTAGTCAGGAGGCATGTTCACTATCAGGCCAGTTCCACCCCTAAGGTGGGCTACCTGATGTGACCACGAAAATTAGAATTCCACCATCTTGGTTTTAGGTGGAATTAGGTTAACTGGGTTAGGGTTATGCCCACTTCCCACTGGAAGTGTTCATATAGGGGGTGTAGTCACCTTAAAGGTGAGTAGCCCATTGGCTACCACCTGTCTCTTCCCTTAATTGAGTATCTAGGCAGCACCCCTGATGCCAGGAACTCCGATTCGATGGACCCAGAAGAAGAGAACAAAGAAGAGCAGTGAAAACTAGAACTGAAGACTTGCTGTGGACGTTTTGGCACCAAACTCTGCCTGCCTGTACCAGTCTTGATAATCGTGAAGAAACAGACTCGTCCTGCAGCTGAGTCTCTGCCAAGAACCCTGTTAGACTGCCATCCCTTCGCAAATTGCCAACAATCTCCCTTGGAGTAGAGGAGCTACTCTACTGCAGTCCGCAAGCACCAAAACAGCAGAGTCCCGTTTACCGTGATGCCGCTACTGTAGGAGAGTAGGATCTGCTTCTTATAGTTACCCCCACTTTTTGCTGATGTTTCACTGTTTTCGACTTAGTCTGACTGGGATCCTGCTATTCAGGATCCCAGTCTATCTGCTTTCTCCTCTAAATTGATTGCATGTACTTTAGGTACACCCCAGATTGGATTCTGGGGTACCCTTATAAGTCCCTAGTATATGGTATACTATGTACCCAGGGCCTAGGTACCCCAGAGGCCTCCCAGGGGCTGCAGCATGTATTATGCCACCCCTGAGAGACCATTTAAAATGACACAACAGGTCTGCTACAGCAGCCTGTGTAAGGTGGTGCATGCACCCCTTCCTTAGATATAGGTTCACTATATCTATCCTAATCACTGCACATATAAACCTATCAGTCACCCCTATAGCAGGCCTTATCAATCCTGAAGGCAGGGTGCTGGGTTTTATGTGAGAGGGTGCCCATGCATGAGCAGAGCCCCTCTGCAGCCTTCGGAACCTCTTTTCCGGGGTTGTCTGTGATGCAGCCAACCATATATACTTAAGTGCATTATAACCTCGCGGTAAATGCTAACTTTAAAACGGCTGCATGAAACATGTCGTGTTTGGTGTCAAACACCTTGGAATCATACCTCCACATCAGTAACTGGTGTGGGAGGTATGATTCCACTCTCCTAGAGGGAGAAATATAACAACACCGGTACACCCGGTACCAGCTTTCTTGACCCTGGCATCACAAAATGGATGCTGCCAGCCACCGACACGAGTCTGCCCTCCTGCTGCTGGACGAAACTCCGGCAGGTGAAGGTTTGACAATAGGTTTCCTATCACAGGGAGGTGTGACCACCTCCCAGACAGGCTTTAGTGTATTGGGGCTGGGTGGGTGCACTCTGAGAGTGCTTTGATGTCTGCACTGGGGGCACATTTGGTGTCCCTGTGCATAGTCCAACTCAAACCGGTTGCAGGAGCCATTTGCTCCTGCTCTGGCGCGAAACTGGACAAAGGACATGGGTGTAGCCACCCCTCTGTCCTGACCCTCCCATAGGTGGGTCCCCAGAGTTTGTCCCACCCCTTCCTTGGGTATAAAGTAGGAACCCCTGACTACAGGACTTTAGATTTTACCTGGACTAAACTCTGCTACAGAAACCAAGTACTTCGACGATCTGCACAACGCTGGATGACTGAAGAATCTCTCTTAGAGTAAAGGAGTTACTCCCCTGCTGAGCAGGCACCTAAACGCATCTAATCGGTTTGCTTCTACGAAGCTCCTGAAGGACTCCGAAGATTTCTGCAACACAGGAGGTGGGTTCCCGAGGTCTCTGAGGTTGATCTGCGCTCTCAGCAATTCTGAGGCCCGTATCCCTTGTGGGGACCGTGTAACCCGTACCCCTGTGCACCGTGTACATTTGCAGCAGCATATGCTTTTTGGCGACCCCTAAGGCTGTTCTTTGGGCTACTTGTAGTCCTGACCCGAGCAGTAATTCCACTGAAGATTTCCGGCCTACACTCCACGAGTGTTCCGTGGGCTGGTATTTAGTGATTCAGCTCGAGGTCCCTTTGCGATCCCTGGTCCGTTGGCCTGCTGGTCCCTGTGAAGGTAACTTTGACTTTCAGTGGACTTTCCTGGTTGCTCCAGACGTGCCCTGACTCTCCATAACTTGGAGAGTCCCCAGGACCTTGCTGGTCCTCACAGAAGCATCTTTCCTCTGACCGCGTGGGTTGCCGTTGCCAAGGCTTGTTGGTGTTCAATCCGGACACTGACCCCCCAGCACTCGACATCCTTCGTGGGACAGCTCACCTCCGGACTTTGGTCGTCGTCGACGTCTCCTGGTCCCCGTGGCTGCAGAGTCAAGCTTCACCTCTTCTCACCTCTTCTCACCTGACATCGGTGGGCATTCGATTGCTCCGCTCCTGGTCACGTGAAGTGACCCAGACTTTGTCCCCTCTGCTTTCAGGTTCTTCTCATCTCCGATCCAGGCTTGGATCACACCGGACACTTTTCTTCTCCACGGCAGCAGTACTTTTTCGCATCACGCCATTGAAAACGACGAGGGTTTCCAACACCACTTGACCCCTATGCACCCGGCTCCTCTGGGATAGTTAACACGGGTACCTCCGTACTCTCAAGGGTGCTGGCCTTAAAACCTTCTATGTTTAGCTGGGTTTGCTTAAAGTCCTCTCCGAAGTGTCCTTAATCTTTAAATTTCCAACCGCGACTTTCCCATAGAGTTGTACGGAGCTCGCGCCTGTGTTCACACACTGCACCCGTCCTCCGTGGGTCCCCTGTGTCACTACCTGGAGTGGTTCCTTGGGGTCCCAGCGATTCTACGTGCTCTAGGCACTGTGTCTAGTCAAGTCGTGGTTGTTATACCACTTTCTTAGTATATGGTTTGGTCTCCCCCTGTGTATTGTGCTATTTACTGTTGTTCTAGTGATTTAATATTGTGTGCTTTGTTCTCTAATCTCATAAAGAGGTTAGTAGAGAGTGTTTAGTAATAAATACATATATTTTATATATTCCTTGTGTGGTTCTCCTTTCATTTAGTCATTCAGGAGGTTATGATCTGGTAAAACAAGCTGCTTTACATTCCTTCGAGACTTAGCCTGAAGGCTGCTCTCCATAGCTACCACTAGGATAGCTTTCAATAAAGGTTGTCTTTAACCTAATCATCAATAAGGGTCGTTTGGACTGGTGCAAGGTGCCCACTTTAATTAGTGGACAGCATATACCAGGCCAACTTCTCACATTGGTGTGCAGCGGTTGGGATTCAAGCTTGCTATTGTTTTACCAGATAATCTCATTGAGTGACTAACTGAAAACCACTAAAGGTACTTAGGTACATATAAATCAAGACTAGAATAAAGTAAGTTCTACTGAACTTAGAGTTGGGTAAGTCAACGGTCTAGCACACCCTTTCTCCAACTCAAGAGAGTTTAGTAGTTCCCACTAGGTTAGGTAGGTGCCACACCACAAAACACTAGTATGTCTTCTAGGCCAGAAGCCAGTGGGCCTCTGCCAACTAAGTATGACCACATCTCATTTCAGGAATTGAGAACCATGTGTACATCTAGAAAACTGAAGACAGGGAAAAACCCAAACACTCAACGCCTCTTAGAGGCTTTGCTTTTAGATGACCTCAGAAAGACCCCAGGGTCTGATGAGGCAGGCAAGTTGGGTGGGACAGCAGAAGAGGAAAGGCCAGGAAGTGAAAACTTCTATGACCTGGACTCTGATGCTGGCCAGGAGGATCAAAATGATCCAAACCTGGACAATCCAATTCTTCCAGAAGGTGAGGAAGAAGGCCTCAGTGGCCCTCTCCTTACCCCACCTGGAAGGGTTAACAGTTTACCAAGAAGATCAAGATCTCCTTCTCAGGAATCTAATCATTCTGGTACTTCTGTAGGGAGCTCTGTTTCCTATAGGACCTCTGCTTCTCATAAAAGGGAGTCCTCTTATGAGAGGAAGTGCCAACTGCTTGAGTTTGAGAGAGCTAAGCTCAGAATCAAGAGAGAGCAATTGGCCTTAGATAGGGAATCCCTGGAGCTTCAGAGAGCTTCTCAAAAGTTGGGGCTAGAGCCCCATGGTGGCAGCAACAGTGTCCCTAGAGGTAGAGAACATACTCATGACCATAGGAACCTGAACAAGATTGTCCCTCCCTACCAGAGTGGGGATGACATCCACAAATGGATAACTGCACTGGAGAGGGCTTGTAAAGTACAGAGGGTCCCTCAGGAGCAGTGGGCAGCAATCTTGTGGCTCTCCTTTGCAGACAAAGGTAGAGACAAGCTCCTCACTGTTAGAGAAGAGGATGCTGATAATTACAAAGTCTTGAAGAGTGCTCTGATTGATGGGTTTGGCTTAACCACTGAGCAATACAGGATTAAGTTCAGAGATACCCAAACGGCACAGACTCAAGACAGGGTTGACTTTGTAGATTGTGCTACTAAGGCTCTGGAAGGCTGGTTACTTGGCAGTAAAGTGTGTGATTTTAAAGGATTGTACAATTTAATTATGAAGGAGCAGATCCTTAATAATTGTGAAAATCAGCTGTTGCATCAGTAGCTGGTGGACTCTGATCTGACCTCTCCCCAATAATTGGGCCAGAAGGTAGACAAATGGGTCAGAACCAGGGTGAGGCAGAAGGTTCAGAACCAAGGTGGTGACTCCAAGAAGCAAGATTCTAAACACTCTGATAATGGTGGGGAGAAGGGTAAAGACCAGAAGTCTTCTCAAGGGCCCCAAAAATCTGCATCTGGTGGGGAGTCACAATCAAACAAGGGTAAAGGCAAGAAGAAGCCATGGTGTCAAATCTGTAAACAGAAGACCCATTGGACAAGTGATTGTACCAAGTCCAAGGACTCAACTCCAACCACCACTGCCCCTAAGGCAACTGTTCCCCCTAGTTCAGCTCCAAATGGTGGTACTCAGAATAAGGGTGTAGTAGGGTTAACCCTGGGATCTGAGATGGACTCTGGCCTAGTCAGAGTTTCAACTCAGGCTGTGTTGATCTGTGATGGAGGCATAGATATGGCCTCCTTATTTGTAAGCCACAGTAATCTGGGCAAATACAGACAGCAGCCTTTGATAAATGGAAAAGAGGCCTTGGCATTCAGGGACACAGGAGCAAGTGTCACCATGGTGACAAAAGATCTTGTGGCTCCTGAGCAAATCATACTTGGTGAGATGTACCAAGTGACCAATGCTAACAATGTCAGGACAGACCATTCCTTGGCAGTTGTTAATTTCACCTGGGGAGGGGTAACTGGCCCTAAGAAGGTTGTGGTAAGTGCAGACCTCCCTGTTGAATGCTTGTTGGGCAATGATTTAGAAACTTCAGTTTGGGCTGAAGTGGAACTCAGGACTCATGCAGAAATGTTGGGTATCCCTGCAGATGTGTTTGCTATCACTAGGTCACAGGCAAAAATGTCTAACACTGAACAGGCCCTGGATCCTGGAAAAATGGACCAGGCGCCTTCCAAGAGAAGGAGCAGTAGGGGTAAGCAGTGTCTTCCCCCCTGCCTCAGAATCCAGACCAGTCTCTTGAGGGAGCTGATCTTGGTCCTGAAGAAGGAACTGTCCCAGATGAGCTTGAACCTGATCAGGTTGAGTTCTTGGGGACAGGGGGCCCTTCCAGGGCAGATCTGAGCCAGGAGCAGCTGAGCTGCCCCTCTCTTGAACCCCTCAGACAGCAAGCTGCTTCTGAGGCTGCTGGGAGTGCTAGTGGGTCCCATAGGATCTACTGGGATGATGGACTCCTTTACTCAGAGAGTAGACACCCCAAGCCTGGTGCTACCAGGAGGTTGGTTATACCTCTGAAGTTTAGGGGCTTCCAATGACACTAGCACATGACATCCCATTAGCTGGTCACCTGGGCCAAAACAAGACTTGGGACAGAATTGTCCCTCACTTTCATTGGCCTCACATGTCTGAAGACACCAAGGAGTTTTGTCGCTCCTGTGTCACCTGTCAAGCCAGTGGTAAGGCAGGTGGTACTACAAAGGCCCCCCTGATACCACTACCTGTGGTGGGGGTTCCCTTTGAGAGGGTTGGGATTGACATTGTTGGTCCCATGGATCCTCAAACTGCATCTGGGCACAGATTTATACTGGTGGTGGTGGACCATGCCACTAGATATCCAGAGGCAATCCCCCTTAGAACTACCACAGCTCCTGTGGTGGCAAGGGCCCTCCTGGGACTCTTTTCCAGGGTGGGTTTTCCTAAGGAGGTAGTATCAGACAGAGGTGCAAACTTCATGTCTAGTTACTTGACTGCTATGTGGAAGGAGTGTGGAGTAAATTACAAATTTACCACCCCTTATCACCCACAATGCAATGGGTTAGTTGAAAGGTTCAACAAAACCCTAAAGGGCATGATTAAAGGTCTCCCAGAAAAGCTTAGGCGCAGATGGGACATACTTTTTCCCTGCCTTCTCTTTGCCTACAGAGAGGTTCCTCAGATGGGGGTTGGTTACAGCCCATTTGAACTTCTGTTTGGACATCCAGTTAGGGGTCCATTGTGTCTAGTGAAGGAGGGATGGGAGTTACCTCTCAAACCCCCTAAACAGGATATTGTGGACTATGTACTTGGTCTCCGCTCCCGGATGGCTGAGTACATGAAGAAGGCAACTAAAAACCTTGAGGCTAGCCAGGAATTGCAAAAGGCATGGCATGACCAAAAGGCTGTGTTGACTGTTTATCAGCCAGGACAGAAAGTATGGGTGTTGGAGCCTGTGGCCCCAGCAGCCCTCCAAGACAAGTGGAGTGGCCCTCATACAATTGTTGAGCAAAAGGGAGAGGTTACCTACCTGGTGGACCTTGGAACTCACAGGAGCCCCCATAGGGTGCTCCATGTCAACAGGCTCAAAACATATGTTGACAGGGCAGACATGGGCTTGCTCATGGCTACTGATGAGGGACAGGAGGAAGAGAGTGATCCACTCCCTGACCTGCTCTCACAGAACCCTGATGATGGTTCAGTTGATGGTGTAGCCTTGGCAGGCAGCCTCACTGTCCAGCCGCAAACTGATTGCATAAAAGTTCTTAATCAGTTTAGACATATGTTTTCACTGACTCCAAGTCAGACTACCTGGTGCACTCATGAAGTGGACACTGGGGACAGTCTGCCTGTTAAAAATAAGATTTACAGGCAACCTGACCATGTCAGGGACTGCATCAGGACTGAGGTCCAGAAGATGCTGGATTTGGGATTGATTGAACCCTCAGATAGCCCTTGGGCTAGTCCAGTAGTCTTGGTACCCAAACCTCACACCCAGGGTGGTAAGAGAGAGATGAGGTTTTGTGTTGACTACAGAGGTCTCAATGCAGTCACTAGGACTGATGCCCATCGAATCCCTAGGGCAGATGAGCTTATAGATACTTTGGCCTCAGCCAAATTTCTGAGCACATTTGACCTAACAGCTGGCTACTGGCAAATCAGATTAGCTGAAGATGCAAAAGCCAAAACAGCATTCTCAACCCCTAGTGGGCACTACCAATTTGTGGTGATGCCCTTTGGTTTGAAGAATGCACCTGCCACTTTTCAAAGGTTGGTGAATAAAGTCCTTACAGGCCTGGAAGCCTATAGTGCAGCTTATCTTGATGATATTACTGTCTTTAGCTCCACCTGGGAGGATCACCTGGTCCACCTGAGAAATGTTTTGGAGGCCCTGCAGAAAGCAGGCCTCACTATCAAGGCCACCAAGTGCCAGATAGGGCAGAGTCAAGTTGTATACCTGGGCCACCTTGTGGGTGGAAGCCAGGTTCAACCATTGCAGAGCAAAATCCAGACCATCATGGACTGGGTTGCTCCAACCACCCAGACTCAGGTCAGAGCTTTCTTGGGCCTGGGTACTATAGGATGTTTGTCAAAGGATATGGATCCATAGTGACCCCTTCGAATGACTTAACTTCCCAGAGAATGCCAAAGAAAGTTCAGTGGACAGTTAGCTGTCAAAAGGCATTTGATGACCTGAAGCAGGCCATGTGCACTGCTCCCATTCTGCAAAGTCCTGACTATTCCAAACAATTCATTGTCCAAACAGATGCATCTGAGTTGGGGGTAGGGGCTGTGTTATCACAATTGAATGATGGTCAGGATCAGTCAGTAGCTTTTATTAGCAGAAGGCTGACCCCCAGACAGAAACGTTGGTCAGCCATTGAGAGGGAAGCCTTTGCTGTGGTTTGGGCTCTGAAGAAGCTGAGGCCATACTTGTTTGGCACTCACTTCAGTGTTCAGACAGACCATAAGCCCCTCTTATGGCTAAAACAGATGAAGGGTGAAAACCCCAAACTTTTGAGGTGGTCCATTTCCCTACAGGGGATGGACTATACAGTGGAACATAGACCTGGGAGTAACCATGCCAATGCAGATGGACTCTCCAGATATTTCCACTTAGAACATGAAGACTCAACTGGTCAAGGTTAGTTTAATGTCCTGACGGTTGGGGGGGGGGGGTTGTGTAGGAGAGTAGGATCTGCTTCTTATAGTTACCCCCACTTTTTGCTGATGTTTCACTGTTTTCGACTTAGTCTGACTGGGATCCTGCTATTCAGGACCCCAGTCTATCTGCTTTCTCCTCTAAATTGATTGCATGTACTTTAGGTACACCCCAGATTGGATTCTGGGGTACCCTTATAAGTCCCTAGTATATGGTATACTATGTACCCAGGGCCTAGGTACCCCAGAGGCCTCCCAGGGGCTGCAGCATGTATTATGCCACCCCTGAGAGACGATTTAAAATGACACAACAGGTCTGCTACAGCAGCCTGTGTAAGGTGGTGCATGCACCCCTTCCTTAGATACAGGTTCACTATATCTATCCTAATCACTGCACATATAAACCTATCAGTCACCCCTATAGCAGGCCTTATCAATCCTGAAGGCAGGGTGCTGGGTTTTATGTGAGAGGGTGCCCATGCATGAGCAGAGCCCCTCTGCAGCCTTCGGAACCTCTTTTCCGGGGTTGTCTGTGATGCAGCCAACCATTTATACTTAAGTGCATTATAACCTCGCGGTAAATGCTAACTTTAAAACGGCTGCATGGAAACATGTCGTGTTTGGTGTCAAACACCTTGGAATCATACCTCCACACCAGTAACTGGTGTGGGAGGTATGATTCCACCCTCCTAGAGGGAGAAATATGACAACACCGGTACACCCGGTACCAGCTTTCTTGACCCTGGCATCACAAAATGGATGCTGCCAGCCACAGACACGAGTCTGCCCTCCTGCTGCTGGACGAAACTCCGGCAGGGGAAGGTTTGACAATAGGTTTCCTGTCACAGGGAGGTGTGACCACCTCCCAGACAGGCTTTAGTGTATTGGGGCTGGGTGGGTGCACTCTGAGAGTGCTTTGATGTCTGCACTGGGGGCACGTTTGGCGTCCCTGTGCATAGTCCAGCTCAAACCGGTTGCAGGAGCCATTTGCTCCTGCTCTGGCGTGAAACTGGACAAAGGACATGGGTGTAGCCACCCCTCTGTCCTGACCCTCCCATAGATGGGTCCCCAGAGTTTGTCCCACCCCTTTCTTGGGTATAAAGTAGGAACCCCTGACTACAGGACTTTAGATTTTACCTGGACTAAACTCTGCTACAGAAACCAAGTACTTCGACGATCTGCACAACGCTGGATGACTGAAGAATCTCCCTTGGAGTAAAGGAGTTACTCCCCTGCTGAGCAGGCACCTAAACGCATCTGACCGGTTTGCATCTACGAATCTCCTGAAGGACTCCGAAGATTTCTGCAACACAGGAGGTGGGTTCCCGAGGTCTCTGAGGTTGATCTGCGCTCTCAGCAATTCTGAGGCCCGTATCCCTCGTGGGGACCGTGTAACCCGTACCCCTGTGCACCGTGTACATTTGCAGCAGCATATGCTTTTTGGTGACCCCTGAGGCTGTGCTTTGGGCTACTTGTAGTCCTGACCCCGAGCAGTAATTCCACCGAAGATTTCCGGCCTACACTCCACGAGTGTTCCGTGGGCTGGTATTTAGTGATTTAGCTCGAGGTCCCTTCGCTATCCCTGGTCCGTTGGCCTGCGGGTCCCTGTGAAGGTAACTTTGACTTTCAGTGGGCTTTCCTGGTTGCTCCAGACGTGCCCTGACTCTCCATAGCTTGGAGAGTCCCCAGGACCTTGCTGGTCCTCACAGAAGCATCTTTCCTCTGACCGCGTGGGTTGCCGTTGCCAAGGCTTGTTGGTGTTCAATCCGGACACTGACCCCCCAGCACTCGTCATCCTTCGTGGGACAGCTCACCTCCGGACTTTGGTCGGCGTCGACGTCTCCTGGTCCCCGTGGCTGCAGAGTCAAGCTTCACCTCTTCTCACCTGAAGCACCTGACATCGGTGGGCATTCGATTGCTCCGCTCCTGGTCACGTGAAGTGACCCAGACTTTGTCCCCTCTGCTTTCAGGTTCTTCTCATCTCCGATCCAGGCTTGGATCACACCAGACACTTTTCTTCTCCACGGCAGCAGTACTTTTTCGCATCACGCCATTGAAAACGACGAGGGTTTCTGACACCACTTGACCCCTATGTACGGCTCCTCTGGGATAGGTAGCACGGGTACCTCGGTACTCTCAAGGGTGCTGGCCTTAGAACCTTCTATGTTTAGCTGGGTTTGCTTAAAGTCCTCTCCGAAGTGTCCTTAATCTTTAAATTTCCAACCTCGACTTTCCCATAGAGTTGTGCGGAGCTCGCGCCTGTGTTCACACACTGCACCCGTCCTCCGTGGGTCCCCTGTGTCACTACCTGGGGTGGTTCCTTGGGGTCCCAGTGATTCCACGTGCTCTAGGCACTGTGTCTAGTCAAGTCGTGGTTGTTATACCACTTTCTTAGTATATGGTTTGGTCTCCCCCTGGAGCCCACTGTGTATTGTGCTATTTACTGTCGTTCTAGTGATTTAATATTGTGTACTTTGTTCTCTAATCTCATAAAGAGGTTAGTAGAGAGTGTTTAGTAATAAATACATATATTTTATATATTCCTTGTGTGGTTCTCCTTTCATTTGGTCATTCAGGAGGTTATGATCTGGTAAAACAAGCTGCTTTACATTCCTTCGAGACTGAGCCTGAAGGCTGCTCTCCATAGCTACCACTAGGATAGCTTTCAATAAAGGTTGTCTTTAACCTAATCATCAATAAGGGTCGTTTGGACTGGTGCAAGGTGCCCACTTCAATTAGTGGACAGCATATACCAGGCCAACTTCTCACAGCTACTCAGTTGGACCGACGCAGCAGCCACCCAGGAAGAGGACACCGTGCTCCAGAAGGTCAGCCTTCTGAGCAAAGCCTGTTTGAGTCCAATCTGAACTCCAACAACACTGAGCAATCGTTGAGGGACGTCTGCTCCGCAGAGACCTACTTCCACAGTGGCCAAGCTGTCCTGATTTTTGCACCCTTAACCGCAAGGACCCGCGAAGCACCAGCTCATCCGACCTAAACCCTCTGCACCCAGCTCGGGTTCTCTAGAACCGACTGTGCTGCCTTGCTCCCAGGACCCTAGTGAACCAAGCCCCCTGTTGGGGCTCCTGGACTTGTCCCCAAGTCTGCAGCCTATTTTGAGGTGCCCTCCATCTCTCCTTTGGTGTAGCAAATAAGGCTACCAACTGGACCAGCAACTCTGCGCCCGGACGCCCCAGAGCAGGTAAGCTCTAACTGCTGGTGGTACTGTGGACCTTACCCCTCTACCACCTTAAGTCCTGAAGGGGACCCCCGGAAAACTACTGCAAGTACCAGTATGCCGTATGTCTTTTTCTCCCATAGGAAGGTATTACGCGTAAAGACGCATTTAAGTGAACATTTTACTTGCGTGTGGAATTTGTACATACTTGCTTGTGAAGTTCTTGGTATCAAAATGCATATATAAATTTGTCTTGGATTTATTGTTTGAGTGTGTGTCGCATTTATTGCCTCTGTGAGTACAACAAATGCTTAACACTACCCTCTGATAAGCCAAAACTGCTCACCCACACTACCACATAAGAGCGTTTATCATTTTTGCCCCTGTAAACCAGTATAGGTTGCCTGGACTCTGCACAGTGTACCTCGTTTTGGTGCACTATTTAGAGAGCCAGCTTCCTCCATTTACCAATCAACCAGCTTTCCACAACCTCAGTCAGTTGCAGAAGAAGCATTACACACATTAATGTCAAAATAGCTCTTATATATTACATTGATTGCACAAACTCTATTTATACATCAATAGCCCCTTTTTGTCACTTTTATAGGCCCCACCTAGGAAATATTTCTAAGGCATACCTTGCACAATGCATAATTACATTCAAGTGATTTAAGCCAAAGCTAAGCAGACACTAAATACTCGACCTAGTGCCCTTTCTACTTGCAAGATAGGATGCTCTATAGCTTTCCTGGGAAACAGACCGTTTGCAGACATATGTAAAGCTGCAATGTGATCCATATCCCACACCTTAACAAAGCATTACTTTGTAGACATTCATGACCATCATGGAGCACAAGTTCGGCAGACTGTCCTCAAAACATTATGCCATACATCCCCTTATTCTGCTGACAAGCCTCTGCTGTAGAAGGAGAGCACTGCCTTTCAATCAGTTTATTTAAAGCATGTGATGTACACCTACACATGGTGCAAACAGAAAATGTTACTTACCTTTAACTATCGGTTTGCAGTCTGTAAACTACAGGCTGCAAACTAATAGTTACAGCTAGGTGACATCTTCCCTTTTACCACATATTAATTATTGATACAGATTCTTTTTACAAGCCTGCTGAATTACAGAAATATACAAAGTTTGCAAGTTTAGAAAAGAAACCAGACTACAAGACAGAGCATTTCTTGTCTCAGGAGTGTGAAACAATGCAATAGCGTACTTTTGTAATTGTTGTTTTTAGTATAAATATATTTTTTGTCCAAATACCTTTTATACTCCTCCTAAATCATATGAAAATGCAAAGTTCAAAACGTTATAACTAATAGCAAAGTTACTAAACCTGCATTGCACATAATTATGTTATAATTTCACTCCCATTCGAACACTCAGCTCATCTGTGGAAGAGTGCTGACCCTGAACAGTTGGACCCCTTTAGGAAACCAGATGTAGACTCCATTTCTGAGCTTCCCTATCACTTGGTGAGTATTGGGTGCAGAAAGTTTTTATTTTAAAGTTTTATTTGAAATGTTATACATCTCTGTTTTTCTGTGATGCCTCTTTTAAAGCTTCTTTGTCAGATCTGCAGGATGTTTTGGTTGGTCGAGTACATGGAGTGTCCCATTATGCAATAATTTATCTTGTATTCCAATATTTAAGAACCACTGATTCTGTTCTCTGCCTGAAGTCAGACAATAGTGGATTATAAAGGCCGTGGTTTTAAGGTCTGCCTAGAGTTGTACAACTACTCTGTAGCTTCCTTGAATATGGTCAACGATTTTCTAGGATTCAGTGCTTATACTTGGACCAGAAATATTTTAATCTATGTATTTTATTGGAGGTTTATAAGCCAAAGCTGATTTGCAGAGGGTAAGGAAACTGTGATTAGGGTAGGAGGTCTGTGACTGGATCGATATGGATTGAGAGCGTTAATGTCGAATTGCTTCTGTAATCTTTCAGTGAATGAGTTAGAAAGCTCTGAAGTACTTTAACCCATGGTGGGGCTTCTGGGATTCCAGAAAGAGCCCCCTATGGGTGGAGAATAGTGAAGTTCCAAACTGCTTTCTTTTTGCAGCCTGAAAAAGTAATTTGATGATTTGTTTTGAATGTACTTTTGCTAAAATTTAAAAGATTCAATACAATGATAAAGAATTGATTGAAAAGGGGTGCAGAGGGTTTTATATCATGGACCGGGTCAAGAATGGCCTTTGCAAGCAAAGATATGAGCTTGCATTGAGGGTTGTCCCATCTTTGAAGCAATGGCTTGTAGAGCAGGATTGCCGTGAACAAGTTTCTGCATCCTCTTTGAGGATTTTGGTGAGTATAATGCAGCTTTGTGAGAAGCTTGCATATTAACTTTTTAGTATTTCCAAGGATAATTGATTTCAGAGCAAGGCAGGAGTTTGTTAGGCGTTTTCTTGAGTGCCCTTGTTCTAGTGATTTTTGTAGGATTTTGTAGACAAAGTAGAGTGACTATACATTGCATAACTGTTTTTTAAAATTCATTATTGGGTCTAAGCAGTTTTTAATTTTTTTTATGAAGAGGCGGTTTTGAATAACCTTAGTGGGTGATCCGGTAGTTTTTGCTGACAATATGGCCTTGGATTACTGAGTGATATATTATTGTAATGTTTGAGTTTAGATTTGGTCGCTGACCTTGTCTTGGCAGGTTCCTTTTTTGGAGTTATGTAAGGTATCCAGGTGAGAGGTTGAATAAAGTTTTCGTTTATTTGATAATGTCTTGATGTTTTGCAGAGGTGTCGGCCACATCTAAGAATTGTAAAAATGTATTATGGAAAAAGTGATAACTATCTTGATAAGAGACGCTATCTTAAAGCACTGGGGTATTTATACAGAGTGGTGTTTCTAAAACTATTTGACATAATCTTTTTATGCATCTGGTCCAGTGTGTTGTATTTGTCACAGTTGGCAAAAAACAATAATGAAGGGTATGACTCAACGGTCCTTCCAAGGTGGAGCAAGAAAGTTCCGAGATATGATCCAGTAATGCTTTTTGAGAGAGCAAGTCTCTGATTTGTCTCAAGGAGTTGTTGCGCTCGTTAATCAGTTTACTCTGTGTGTAGATTTGAAATTTACAATTAAGTATAAAAGGTGGGATCTAGGGAGGACGTTGGTCCTTGGTTTGACATCTTCAAGCAGAGATGTATGTGAGTGGCTTATGTTGGACTCTTACGTGTTTGGTGAGGTTGATGTGTGACTGGTAATTGACTCGCCAAATCACTTTATCAGAGCGAAGAAGTCCTTTGGCTATCAGTGAGCTAGGATGATTCTGCAGTGCATGATAATCCATTTCACTGTGATTAAAAGGGTGTCAGCATTTGTGATGGTAGATAAACTTGTACTTTCATTTTCTTTTATTACTGTCAATTTGGTATTGAGAAAGGACATGATAACTTCTGTTATTGCGTGAGTTTTTGAGTTGGTTAGGTTTTATTTATAGTAACATTAGTGAGATGTGGATCTTTTGAGACTGAGTAGATCTTAAATTGAAGGTATTGAGGGTGGGGGTGGTTATTGGTGAGCAAATAGTGTAAAGTGTGTAGACATGAACTAGGTTTGTGAGGTAGCAGACCTGCCAACTCACACGGTGCCACCGCGTGTCCCACGATTTCGCCTCCCTTCACTGGGTAACCCGGTGGGGAGTCAAAATCACATGGTGAGAAAGAAGACAACCTGGAAAGCACTACAATGAGTGGTTTTCCAGCTTGTCTTTGGAGGCCGCATGCGGCCAGTGTCCATTAAGGGGTGTGAAAACACCCCAGAACAACAGTGACGCCTCACAATCTTTTTTTTGTTGTTGTTTGTTTTAGAGGGGGTGGGTGCACTGGTGGAGGTCAGAGTACCCCTCAGGTAGCTATTGACACAAGGCTCTGCCCCTTCCAAGGCCACACACTCCCTGCTCACACAGTGAACTTTGTTTATAGGCTGAGGCTGATGAGATAATGTTAATTGCAGGTTATTGGTTTGGTGATTGGATGAGCATTTCTTGTGTGTTGTTTAACTGAGAGTAGTGTACTGGTTTCTGTTGAGAGCTGTGTGGTAGTGCCAGTGGTCTTTGCTGGAGGCTGCTATAAGTGATGGGAGTTTGAGCCTCCTGTAGGCCTGCACTGAGGCTGTCTGGAATGAGTCTGCCCCTGCACAATCTGTAACAATTCTCTGCTTTAACCCTTTTCAGATACACAGTGGATGTCTGGACCAGCTCTCCAGTCTTCTGACAAACTTGCACTTCTTATCGGCACATGTGACACTGGGTCTCTTGCCCCATCTCTGCGAGGTTTACAGCCTGTACTGTAAGTAACCTAGGGTTGATGTGAGTTAGTATATATAAAGTATAAATAGCACATACAGAGAATGTCTGGTTCGGGAAGTATAACTTCCACAACATTAGTGTGACTTCTATAAAGCATGCTGTTCGAAACCCACTACATGTATCTTTTTCCCTAAAGACTTTAGCTCGCTGCAGGAGAAAGGAAAGTTGTCTGGAAGATGCAAACTCAGAACCCACCTGCTCGACTCTGCCAAAGCCATGTATTTTCAGACTCTTAAAGACCTCCCTTTCCATATACCTACACAGAAAGTCCTGCTCATAAAAACAACAATCTAAAAGCTTCTGGCAACCATAACTTCCAAAATAAAAACAAAGAAGAATTCCTTCTCATCCTTTCGCAGACTGGCAACATTTTTCAAACTGCATACTATCTATTCGAGTTTTGTGGTTGTCGTTTTTTCGTCACAAAGCAGCCTTTCATCCCATTTCTCTGTGGAGTTATTTCCTTCTCTCGAGTGCCAGTGCATCTAGTACTCCCTCCTACACCTTTGACCTCCAAATCATGAAAGCCACCACCCATTCACTCACATTTTTCTTAATCCTGATGTCCCGTCTTCCACAATGACTCACTCAGTCTGGTTATTCATATTCCACACAGGCGGTGCAAAACATACTCCATGGATGGCTCAGAGTTGGCATGTTGGAACTAGGGCATATGTAGAAGACTTGGTCATAAACTCTAGAATACATTTTTTATAGGGTTACACATTAACCTTTGAAATATCAGTTTAAAAGATATTGGTAGGAAGATTATAGGAAGCAATTGAAAGGCAGCTGAAATTTTCACTAAAGTAATAGATGTCAGCTACCATTTGAAATTCTTTTCTGTGAAGGGTGGCTTTTTGTTTAAGACTTACCTCCTGTTTTTCCTTCTTGAGCTCTTTTGACCACTATATTCTTTGTGTTTGACAAATGTCTCACCTGAGGTAAGAAATGATAAAAACACAAGTGCACCTTATGCATTGTTTGTCTTCTGGACCACCACAGTGGCTCAGTGTGATGTTTGCCAAGACAAAACATAAATATATACAAGAAGAGGGTGAGGCAATGGAAGGATAAGTATTCCACCATCTGAAAGAGACACGTTAGTGACAGATTCCTCACCTTAGAATATCCCCAGGCGTCAGGCTGGATCCGGAAAGTTTTTTGCGTAGCAGTACCCTTGCGCGTCGGTAGGCGGCGTCGTGCGGCTCCGCGTCCGTCGTCGGCGTCGTGATCGCCGGGATGACGTCGCGGGCAGTACTTAGGCGCCGCCCCTGCGCGCTGACGTCAGTTCTTCTTTTTCCGCGCCAGTAAGCGCAGATCCGGGAAGAGCAGTGCCCTAGTCACTTTTTGACTATCTTTTTGTGAAATTTTTCACTGTTCTCTTCAACGAGTCTTCACGACTCCTAAGGTGTCGTAGGGATGCCCGGCTTTAAGCCCTGCGAGGAATGTGGTCGTATGATGTCCATCACGGACCCCCACCTCGAGTGTCTCTTCTGCCTCGGCCGAGGCCACGACACGAAGTCGTGCCCTGACTGCCGGAAACTTCATCCGAAGGCTTTGCGAGAGCGGTCTCGAAAGCTCCTTGAAGTCCGGCAGTCGGCTCCGCGCCGCAGCAAGCCCCGGTCCCGGGAGAGGTCGAGGGGCCGGACGCGGAGTCCCCGCCGTTCGTCGGAATCCAAGTCTTCGCGCTCCTCCGGTAAGTCGAAGCACAAGAAGTCTAAGCGGCGTCATCGCTCTAAGACTTCGCCTCGCCGGTCGCGCGACTCGGCTGAGGTCCCTGTCGGCACCGTCCCCGCCCCCGCGGCCCCGGACGTGCCTGTCGAGTTGCCCCCGCATTACCCGTCCTTCCCGGGTTCGGGGCGACTCCGGCCGAGTACAGAAATTCCTGTCGGCCATGGCCCGCCTCTTCGGGCCTCAAGGTCCCTCCGGTGCGCCTTCGGGCCCCGCGGGCCAGATGGGGTTGCTCCGGCGTCGCCGTCGACTCCGGTCCCGGCGTCGCCTGTCCCACCAGCCTTCGTCCCGGCCTCGGCTCCGGCCCCGGCCTCGACCCCGGTTCCGGTGGTGCCGCAACCTCCATCGGCGCCGGTTGACCTAACCACGCCTCCGCCGACGCCGATGTCCCCGGTGCCGTTTCCGACGCCGTCCGAGGCTCCGGGCGGCGTCGTTCCCGGTTCTCCCGGGTCCGGACATGGAGCCGGACCGGCGTCGCCCGACGCCGGTTCCGGCGCCGATGAGGCCTTGGGTCCCTTATGTCCCTCCTCCTCCATCTTTTCAACCTGAGGAGGACCAGGAGAGCTGGGAGGGGTCTGACGACCCTCTCACACAACAGTGCGAGTTTGACCCGGACTGGGTTGAGGAACTTGGGGATGCCAGTGGGCTGGATACCTCCCCGACTCTGGCATGCTGTCTCCTCCCGTGGCAACGGAGGAGGGGGCTAATTTTGCAACGGTGTTGCGTAGAGCTGCTGGAGCCTTAAATCTCCAGTTGCCTACAGTGGCCGTCAGGACTAACCTCCTGACTGAAGTGCTTCAGCCGGCGGCCTCCTCTTCGGAGCCTGTGCTGCCGTTCAACGATGCACTCACTGACGTTCTTTTGGGTGCCTGGTCCAAACCCACCACAGGGGCTCCTGTGGATAGGAACGTGGCCCGACGCCATCGCCCGGCTCCGGGCGACCCCCTGTTTCTCTCCCAACACCCCACCCCTGAGAGCTTGGTTGTCCAAGCCTCTGCCTCCCAAACAGCCTTCCCTACCGCCCCTCCGGATAGGGAATCCAAGCGCCTGGATCACTTTGGGAAGAAGGCTTTCTCTTCCTCCAGTGCTGGCTTGCGGTCTGTTAATACCGCTTGCCTCTTGGGCCGATACACCCACTCCCTGTGGGATTCGGTGGCTGATGTTTTGCCGCAGTGTTCTGAGGAGGTCCAGACACTGCTTACCCGCGCTATTGCGGAAGGGCGTGATGCGGCTAAGTATACCATCCGCTGTGGCCTGGATACCGCCGACTCGCTGGGCAGATCGCTTGCAACGACGGTGGCGCTGCGTCGCCACGCCTGGCTGAGAACCACTGGTTTTTCAGGGGATGTCCAGAATACTCTCATGGACATGCCCTTTGATGGAGTCGGTCTCTTTGGTTCAAAGGCGGACCATGCGCTGGAGCGTTTCAAGGATTCACGGGCTACTGCTAAGTCCCTGGGCCTTGCTGTTGTGCGCCCTCCGCAAACGTCTGCTTTTCGCCCCTTTCGTGGCCACGGAAGGGGCGCCCAGTCACGTCCACAGCCCGGCCAACGGCCCGCGCAGCAAGCGCCTTCGCGTGGCCGAGGGCGTGGATACCGCCGTGGCGGTTCGGGCAACCAGCGTGCGGGTCAGGCCACCACCTCCAACCCGTCCGCGGCCTCCAAGCCCTCCTAGTCCCTCCTTTCAGGTGCACAGCACGCCAGTCGAGGGCAGGGTCCGCCATCACCTTCACCACTGGCGTCCCATCACCTCGGACAAGTGGGTCTTGGACATTGTCCGAAGGGGCTACTCCCTCCCCTTCGAGACCACCCCCCAGCCATGCCACCTCAATTCCACCGCATGTCAGGGGATCACTTGGTGCTTCTACAGAAGGAAGTCACGGCCCTCTTGGCCAAGAGGGCCATCGAGCATGTTCCGACCCCAGAAGTAGGGCGTGGTTGCTACTCCCACTACTTTCTGGTGCCCAAAAGGACAAGGAGGACATGCGTCCTATATTGGACCTCCGGAACGTCAATCGCTTCCTCCGGAAGGAGAAGTTCAAGATGCTCACCCTAGCTCAGGTCTTGACTGCCCTCGACCCCGGAGACTGGTTGGTAGCGTTGGACTTGCAGGACGCCTATTTCCACATCCCCGTCCTGCCGGCCCACCGGCGTTACCTTCGGTTCACGGTAGGCCTCGAGCATTTTCAGTTCACCGTGCTCCCCTTTGGCCTTACCAGTGCCCCTCGGGTGTCACGAAAGTGATGGCGGTGGTCGCAGCTCATCTGCGCCGGGCAGGGGTTTCAGTCTTCCCCTACCTCGACGACTGGCTGCTAAAGGCGGGCTCGTCCCAGGCAGTTGTCTCCCACCTCCAGACTACGGCCGAACTCCTGCACTCGCTGGGGTTCTCCATCAATGTGCCAAAGTCGCATCTGATTCCTTCTCCACAGCTCCTTTTCATCGGAGCAGTTCTGGACACGACGCAGTTTCGGGCCTATCCTCCCGAACGGCGAGTCCGGGATATTCAGGCTATGATTCCGATCTTTCAGCCCTTATCCTGGGTTTCGGTACGGATGACCCTGAGGCTGCTGGGCCTCATGGCCTCCTGCATCCTGCTGGTCACTCATGCCAGATGGCATATGCGGGCTCTGCAGTGGGACCTGAAGTTCCAGTGGGCGCAGCACCAGGGCGACCTGTCCGATCACGTCCAGATCTCGGAGGGGACTGCAAAACAGTTGCAGTGGTGGCTCTCGAACCGGCAATGGGTCATGGGCAGATCCCTCTCCCTTCCCCAGCCAGAGCACACAGTTGTGACGGACGCGTCCCTTCTGGGATGGGGCGGTCACATGGGAGAGGCGGAGATCAGAGGCCTCTGGTCTCCGGCGGAGTCCCGGCTCCATATCAACCTTCTGGAGCTCCGGGCGATCCGACTTGCACTCAAGGCATTCCTTCCCTCTGTCAAAGGGAAGGTAGTGCAGGTGTTCACAGACAACACCACTGCCATGTGGTACTGCAACAAACAAGGCGGGGTGGGGTCGTGGACCCTTTGTCAGGAGGCTCTGCGCCTCTGGACATGGCTGGAACACCAGGGCATGTTCCTGGTGGTTCAACACCTGGCAGGTTCCCTGAACGCCAGGGCGGACGAACTCAGCCGCAGGTGCATGATGGATCACGAATGGCGTCTTCACTCGGAAGTGGCGCAAGGACTCTTTCTACAGTGGGGAGAGCCTTGGTTAGATCTATTCGCCACCGAAGAGAACGCGCAATGTCATCAGTTCTGCGCGTTGGAATTTCCAAGGCGGCACTCGCTCGGCGACGCTTTTCGTCACGAGTGGAGTTGCGGTCTATTGTACGCCTTTCCGCCTATACCACTTCTACCCAGAGTGTTGAAGAAGATTCGGCACGACCGGGCCCAAGTCATTCTTGTGGCTCCGGACTGGGCTCGAAGAGTTTGGTATCCCGAGCTACTCAATATGAGCGTAGATCCCCGATCCGTCTGCCTCTTCGGGAGGATCTTCTGTCGCAGCAGCAGGGGACGGTCCTCCACCCGAACCTGTCCAGTCTACACCTGCTTGCGTGGAGATTGAGCGGCGGCAGTTGATTCCTTTCGACTTGCCTCCCGAAGTTTGTGATGTGATTCTGGCAGCCAGGCGTCCCTCCACTAAGGTGGTATACGCCTGCAGGTGGAACAAATTTGTGGCATGGTGCACAGCAAAGGCTGTGGATCCCCTTTCTGCCCCTCTTTCTGAGGTCCTTCTGTTCCTTCTCTCTCTGGCCCAACAGGGTTCTGCCCTGGGTACCATCAAGGGTTATCTTTGTGCTATCTCGGCCTTCCTCAGGCTCCCTGATCAGCCCTCCCTTTTCAAGTCCCCTGTTGTTAACAGGTTCTTAAAAGGCATTACTCACCTCTTCCCTCCTGTTCCGTTTGTGATGCCTCAGTGGGACTTAAACTTGGTTCTTACCTTTTTAATGTGCGCTCCCTTTGAGCCTCTACATAACTGTCCTCTTCGTCTTCTGACTCTGAAGACAGCCTTTCTGGTGGCCATCACCTCCGCTCGGCGGGTGAGTGAGCTCCAGGCTCTATCTTGCAAACCTCCCTTTCTGTCTGTTCATCCAGACAAGGTTGTTCTTCGGACGCGTCCGTCCTTCTTGCCAAAGGTGGTTACTGCTTTCCACATTGGGCAGACCATCACTTTGCCCACCTTCTTTCCGCCTCCGCATCCTTCCAGAGAGGAAGAGAGGCTCCACCGTCTGGACCCAAAACGTGCGCTCTCCTTCTATATTGACCGCACAAAACACTTCCGGGTGGATGACCAGCTCTTTATTGGCTACGTGGGCGCCAAAAAGGTCGGGCGGTGCACAAGAGGACCATCTCCCGCTGGGTTACCTTGTGCATCAAGACCTGCTATTCTTTGGCTAAAAGGAGCCTCCTGTTGGGCTGCGTGCCCATTCCACCAGGGCAACGGCTGCTACCACGGCCTTGGGCCGCGGTGTTCCGCTGCCGGTTATCTGTCAGGCAGCTACGTGGGCCTCGCTGCACACGTTTACAAAGCATTACTGCCTTGACAGTCAGGTCCGGAGGGACGGCTTCTTTGGCCGTTCTGTCCTCCAGGACTTCCTTGTCTGATCTTTGTTCGCAGACCCACCACCGGGGTTGGTATTGCTGGGGTATCTATTCTAAGGTGAGGAATCTGTCACTAACGTGTCTCTTTCAGATGCACAAGTTACTAACTTGTGTAACGATATATCTGTAAGAGACAGTAGTTAGTGACAGATTCCTACCGCCCACCCATCCTCCCCGTTCTGCGAACTGATTTCTAGGGTTAAGGACATCCCTTTCAGGGCCCTAGTATTTTTCAGACACCTATGTCAGCTTCTTGCATGGCTCTGCGTTCCTGGCGCGGAAAGTCGTGTACAGAACTGACGTCAGCGCGCAGGGGCGGCGCCTAAGTACTGCCCGCGACGTCATCCCGGCGATCACGACGCCGACGACGGACGCGGAGCCGCACGACGCCGCCTACCGACGCGCAAGGGTACTGCTACGCAAAAAACTTTCCGGATCCAGCCTGACGCCTGGGGATATTCTAAGGTGAGGAATCTGTCACTAACTACTGTCTCTTACAGATATATCGTTACACAAGTTAGTAACTTGTGCTTCAGACCAAACAGAGTTTTTAGATGAGCATCCATCTCTCTACTAAGGGGTTCGAGACCAGCAACAAGGTGTTGTGTCCCTACCTTGGACCTTTCTGGAACTCGATTTGATACTACTATGGGTCCTTCAGAGATAGAGCGCTATTGTCACTGTCATCCGTATTCAGCATTGTGTGGTCTCATCAGCATCTTTTGGCTGAAATTCAGGTTTGGATCTTTATCAATAAGATCCATATAAATAGCTCAGATACGAAAGTCATTATTTTGCACTGTAAAAGGAGACCCTCAATATCCACCATCTCACTACCAATATTCTTCCCCTTGATTTGCAACGTGTAGAAAAAGTAAAAAATCTTGGTGCTACTTTTAATGTCGAATTCACACTGGTAAACCTTGTTAACACACTACTTAGGATATGCCAACTCCAGCTCAGAAAACTGAAGCATACTCTTGAGCTTTTATCAACTCCGGATTAGACGTTTGTTATGACAGTCCCTTTTGTATCTGCCCTAGGGATCCCAACATGCAACTTTCATTGCAATTACTGGATTTAGAAAAAGAGTCCATAATCTCTGTAGCCCATATTAGTAATGGGTTGTCTGTGGTAGGCTACATCCACTTTAAAGTTGCCTGTCTCATCTTCAATTTTCTTCCATCAAGACCGGTGTTATTTTGCCCAATGTTTACTTCCTCATTTTCTTGTTTTAATCTCCTGAGTAAGGAGATGTCTTTGCTTACAGTGTCCCAGTTGCATTTCGACTCTGGTGATATGCTGTTTTTCAGTATGTGTCAACTAACTTGTATGTCTTTGCTGAAGATGTCTAAAAGATTGCTACATGATGTTACAGAAAACCTGGTACCAACGGAAGAAGAAACCAAGCAGGTGCACAAGGCTACAGTGTCGCAAAGATGATAAATGTTGGTGCTTTTGACACAGTAGCTGAGATGCTGAGCTGGGCAGCTGCAATATTCTTATGTTTGGGGAAGGCCGTGATGTCACCAAGCTATGGATTTGGTGTTGTTGGAGACTCTGTTGTATCTGGATTCTGTGCTGGCACCATGAAGCCTTATTGGTGGGCTTTAATTTCTATGAAGCTTAAATGCTCTTGGAGAACCTCTTGGTCATCTTGGAGTGTGGGCTATTGTTTGGAGATTTGCTGCTTCTCCTAAAGTCTAACCTGCCTCTGAATTTAAGTCATTAACAATGATCCTCAAGCTCCAAGGAAAGGAAAAAAGTCTTCTACAGTGCAGGGGTCACCATCCATGAGGGGTCGTCCTCGCTGTCATCTACGTTGGCCGATTTGTGATAGGTAGGGCAAAATATTTTGCGTTACACCACTGTCCGGTTCAGAAGACACTAGCTGATCTTGCCCCAGAGAAGATCCAATGGCAAGTACTGAAACTAGTTTCCGAATCTCCTGAGGATTGTATTGCTCTGTTAAAGGTCTTGGTGTTTCTGCGGGCCCTTGTTGACAATATTCTCTGCAAATCTTGTCTTAAGGTTAAGCATTCATCATTGAAAATGAAGTGGAAGAAGCTTTGAGTACTAGACTGCTCTAGCAATCAGTTAACCAAATGGGTCTCCTGGTACTGATTCTAGAGTCCCGCATAACCAAACAGACTAGCATTGAGATTTTTTCTGAAAGAAGGCAGTGATGGAATGAGCCAAATATCCAATGTAAGGGAGTGGGTGACCGGAAAAAGTACAGAGGCCCAGATAAAGACCTTCTGTGAGAACTAAGCCACCACCAGACTCATTTGAAGTATCACTGTTGCACACTAAGTAACATCTTCATGAATGAGAAAAGGCGGTCTGTAGTACCTACTGCACAATGTGTTGCTAGTAAGTTACATCAGGCCACAGTGGGATTCTTTTGGGCACTTATTTGAGCATGTTGACAGAGACAAAGGAATGATTTCACAGAGTTAGTGAAGGTCTTATTTTGAATTATGTGAATAGTGAAGCCACGGATGGATTGGGCCATGGTGTCTATGCATAGCAACTTCCAGTGCAGTCATATGCCTAGAACAAGACTTGAGTCTAGATGTACGAAGGCATTTTGAATTTGCAAAGGGTCTAATTAAAAAAATTGGGCAGTTTGCGACTGCAAAAAGTATTTTGCAACCAGTGCTTAGTACATCTGTATCTTGGTTCCTACGTTTTTGAGGATCGTTTTTCCTTGGAGCACATGTGAATGACAAGACTGAAGCAGACTCTTTGAGAAAAAGAAAAAGTTCATGTCTGTATAATAAATGATCAGAAGATGAATACTCCTATGGGCTAGTTCAAAGCCCTCTTGGCCTGGTTATCAGTGAAGCGTAATCAAAGGCCTTGTCTTTCTCCCCTCTGTTAAGCCCCATGTCAGTGGAAATGTATATACAACTTGGGTCTCCCACTGTGGTCAAAGTTCTTCGAAGTAAACCAGGCAAAACTCTTCTGTTGCAGATTTTTGAAGTCCTTTAGATGTCAGTGCTTTATGCATCTATTGTTGAAGTCTTCCTGCTTACCTTCTTAAAGAATAGTAACAAAAATCTGATTCAGTATCTAATCCGCAACCTAATGGCAGATAATATAATCTGAAGATGGTGATCATGTATTGTGGCATGGCGGGCTTACTATTGATGCTATCATAAGTTGTACTGATACTGTCTATGGTCAATACCAACATTTTTTTTTACTCAACATGTTATTCAGGACCCATGCAAATCTGCAAAAATATTTTCTAATAGTGACTTGTAGCTGCAGATTCCACACCTTTTGAATATTCCTCGCGTGTCAGACTGGATCCATACAGCATCATACATCTCGATCTCGCCTCCCAAAGTCGATGGACTTTGGAGCCTATACCACCACTTGTACCGGCGCAACCTGAGTATCCGGGGCCTTCCACCACTCCAAAAAAGATTGAAGAGTTCTGCGAGGCCATGCTCCGATTCCTCAGCTCCTAGCCATCTCCATCTAGCATACCTTCGGGTCCCACAGAGAGGAGTTGCTCTCCATCTGCCGGCGGGTTCTCTCTCTGCACCAGTTGGACCCTCTGAGCCCATCATGGGGCAGCCTCTGGCTTCAGTTCTGACCTTGCCTCCGACGCCAAGGTCCACATCGGTTCCCTGAACTTCGATGCCAACTTCATTAACACCAAAAGACGAGGTTCCTGTTGCACTCTCTGACTCAGAGTTGGTGCCGGTTTGACCTTGACCGATGCTGTGCCCAGCCCTGTCCATGTGCCACTTCATCCACTGGACCTGCCACCTCCACAAGGAAAAACGCATACCCTGCATTCCTGGTTTGGCACTGATTCGGACAATGATTACGACGTGGTTGATGAGATTGGAAAGCCATACCATGAGAATTGGTATGATGAACTGCAATGCGCTAGTGGCCTTCATACATCTCCTTAGTCTGGACTCCTCGCACCCTCTGGTCCTGCCACCGAAGAAAGTGCTTCTTCCACCATGGTGATGCGAAGGACAGCCGAAGTCCTTGACCTCCAGCTCCCCACCATGGAGGTCAAGACCAGTGACCTGATAGAAGTCCTCCAGCTAGGGCAAACTTCCACTGAGCCCCTTTGCCTTTCAATGAGGCATCTGTTGTCGGTGGCATGGCCAAACCTTGCCCTGACCCACCAGTCAACTGATAGATCGCAAGACACCACCACCCCACACAACCCTGCGTTTTTATCTCAGCACCTCTCCCTTGAAAGCTTGGTGGTGCAGGCATCTACAGGCAGGACAAACCCAACCACATTTCCAACCCCTACCCTTCATAGGGAGTCAAAATGGGTGGAGACGTTTGGAAAGAGAGACTTTTCATCCACCAGCTTGGCTTTTAGATCAGTGAATTCCAGCTGCCTCCTGGTTGCTGTTCGCATGCCCTTTGTAGTTCGGCGGCTCAAGTCCTTCTGGGTGTGCCTGAAGATCTGACATATCCTCGCCAGGCTATACAGAAAGGTTATGATGCAGCCAAGTTCACAATTCTTTGTGGTTTGTACACCGCAGATTCCATCGGATGGACCATTGGCACTAGTGTTGCCATTCGCTACCACGCTTGGTTGCGTTAAGCTATTTTTTTAAGCAATGTCCAATCACCCCTTATGAACATGCCCTTTGATGGGACTCGCCTCTCTGGAGACTAGGCAGATTCGATTCAATCAATCAGGGGTTTGTAAAGTGCACTACTAACCTGTTAGGGTCTCATGGCGCTGGGGGGGGGGGGGGGAGAGAGTGTGCAGCTCCGTTGGGGTCATTTGATAGGGCCATTTTGCCCCTTTTTTTTGCGGGACTTTCTAGTTTGAGTCCAATTCACAGACACATCCAAATAGATACTGCTGTGGTATTTGGTTCAAAAGGTGACGATTCTGCAGCTAGAAGTCTCCATTGGACTAACAAGTTACATACCGTCAGTAACGCTCTAAATGGTAGAGACTGTCTAACCGCAGATTCCTCTTTTACCCTTCCAACACCCCCATTCTGTGATTGGACTCTATCCATTTAAAAGATCCCAAGTCTAGGAATCTACACACTGGTCAAAACAATTTGCTTTTGGGGCTCTGCGTCGGGGGCGTGGACAGTCTCGAAAGCAACTGACGTCAGCTCACAGGAGTGGCGTCTATATAGGCTCCACCAGTCATTTCTGGAGTGGAAAGGTGTCAGTGCGGAGCAGCATGGCGTCACTGCTGAAATGTTTACTGATTCATTCTAACACCTTGGGGATATTCAAAAGGTGAAGGCGCCACAGCCATATAGAAACTGTACCAGAAAGAGCATAACCAAAGGTAAGTAACTTGTTCGTTGCAAAAATCAACTGGTGCTGGACGGTAATGCTTAACAGAAACTGCTACGTCTCAATCAGAATTCGACATCAGTATTTGCTTGCATGTCTTCTATAAGATCTATAACACATGGACTAATGTCCACACATGCATAAAGTGCTACTGCTTGGCTGCTAATATACATTTGGAGGTACAAATCGGCTAGGCAGTGTTCAGAAACCTAATTGAACATGCTGCATTTCCCTCATTCCACTGAAACTCACCATCAAGATACTGCTCTGTTCAAAAAAGCTTGTGAATCATGTGGATCTATGTAAAGTGTAGTACAGTTGGAAAAAAATCCTTACCTGCAAATGTTGTAAGTGTAATGCTTCAAGTGTTATATTTCACAAGTTTACATTGAGGAGGCTGATGCCTCAGGATATGTTTGATGTATAAAAGAACATAAAATAGCCTTTGAGAGTGTAGCTGAAACTACCAGCACCTCATTGGCCTTGGGCTAAACACACAGAGAAGGATGTAGATAAGTTGAGAGAATGCAAAATCTGCACCAATGCTGCCTTTTCAGTATATTAAGCATAATTCTGTTCATTCTGAACACTAGTGTGGGGAATGTTAAAAAATGATGCAAATGTGTTTTCAATGCTGGGAAATTACTCTTAAGGGTAAGTGATTACTTATGCACAACTGGGTAATTTTTTCTTTATTAAGAATTGTATTTTTGCCTGTTCATTTTCTCCTGCTCTACTTAAATGTACATGTGTAGCATGTTTATTCTTCCAGTCATGGTAACTGAGCAGCTATCCTATTAGAGAGGTCGTGGGCTTGAGACTGTGAGAAGCACAGTTACCTTGGGGAGTTATATATTCTCTTTTTTGTTTATGTGATCTGACTTAATGAATACTGATCTCAAGCCTCACCCAAACATTGCTGGTCCACGTTCCCGACTTTTTAATCCAGGGAAAACTGAGGGATAGAAAGGCTGGTATTGTAGATGTAAAACTGTTAAAGTGCGTCCACGTATGGCCAAAGCCAGTATTCCCTTGGAAAAAATGCTCAGGCCGAAATTACAAGAGTGGGCACACACTAATGTTAGCCTTTGCACTAATGAACCATGGCAAGGTTAAAATAGATGACTACAGAGTGGAAAGCCGCAGGATGGGCTTCCAGGGACCGCCATTGCAACTGGGGGCAACGATGTCCTAGAGTTATGTATCCCAAGGCAGAGGTGACTGAGGCTACCTACAGTCTCTTAGAAAAAGGCAGAGTTTGGCCTAAGAATGGGCAAATGTAATTTTAGCTGGGGTGTGACTGATGGCTTCTCACCAGAGGCTAAAGCGGCATTGTCCAGCAGCAAGGTCGGTTAAGCCGTCAGTACTGTGCTGTAAAAGTGGTATATGCATTATCCTTAAGGATGTACGAGAAACGTTTTGTAAATGTTTTTCTTTTTATCTTTTTAGTTTCCTTCCTTACTAAGAATAGTGATGGTGTACCTCCTGATTCTCAAGGAGTTGAGGTCTACAGAGATTTTATTCAGAGAAACTGCTCTCTTCTCACTCAGAATCCTTCACTCTTTTATCAACAAGTCATCAATGAGCCAGACACCTCTCCCATCACATCGCAGGCCCAGAGGCTTCTGGGGAACAAGGAAGACTTTGAGTCAGCTCACCCTCTGTGTACTCTGAGGTGGATGAACAAGCCCCAGACAGTGAGGAAAGCTGACAGGTACAGACTTTTATTGCCTTGTATCTGGAAAATTGCTGCATGTGCATCAATTAATTGTATGCCATTGTCAACATTTGGCTCTAGTTCTATGGTTATTGTACTGGGAGGTTTGTATGTGCAGTGCTAACATTTACCAACTGTGACAGCGGTGCTGAGGCGCCATCCTGTCATTGACAATATTTTCTATTGTGCCATTGTTTCCCTAGCACGGTGATTAGGCCACTGCCAATGTTTTATCATAGTCTCAACTGCACCAGAGCAGTGTGTTTATCATTGCCAATTAATGTATGCTTCAACACAGCAAGGTAAGTCAATATCAACTATTCTGTGCACACAGCGCAACTGAACCACCTGAGACATTGCCAAAGATTCCCATGAGTGCCAAGTGCTTCCGAGTATTGTGTGTGTATTACTGCCCAGATTTACCACGAGGGGATTCACATTGCTGTGTGTCGACTCTTCTTTAGCACTGTAAGGCTATGCCCTTCATGTATGAGTGTCCGCATCTTATAGGTTTACTTCACTCCCAGGCAGTGTCATGGACCCAGTGAGCAATGTTGTTTTACCACAAGTATCAAGCTGAAATTATTATAATTATTGAATTATCCCCTATATTGAATATTCCTTTTTTAGGTCAGATCTTTTGTTCTTACTTTTCTAAATATATATAAAGCTGTGCTTCTAAGGAACATTCGTCTGTCACTGTATTGCTATTAGCTGTTTAAAGTTTTGTGCCACCAGTTAGGGTGTACTTCCATCTCAATATATGAGTTGCCCCGGTATAAGTAACTCCAAGGGTGGAGGATATCTGTCCAAAATGTGCCCGACTTGGTATAACGCCTTTAGTGGTGGAGTATGCCTAAAATATGAGCTCTGGGGAATGACACCTGTGACGTTTGACAGAAAACCATTAAAAAAAAAAAAGGGGGAAGCTTGAGTGTCTGTGGTGGGTTGGCCCAGTACAGGCGGTTGGCAATGTGGCTAACTGATGCCACACACAGCAAAAAAACATGCATGGTGGGGGGTTGGCTGTCCGCAGAAGTTTGGGCACAAGGCCTGCCCTATGGCAAGGCCCTGCAGCCATCACCACTCTGCACAATGCCTTTGGCTGTGCAGGGCGGGGGCCTGACCCTTTGACCAACCTCCCGCAATTGCCATAGGCAGTGCACCTTGCAGGGTTTGCTGCTTGTGGGGGTTTGGAGGCAGAGCCTGGCCACAAGACACGCCCTGAAGCCCACCCGATGCCCCCATGTGCAGCGGAGTCTTGCCGTGCGCTATGGTAATAAGCGGTTACTTTACGTAAAGAAAAGCAGACATTCACTGAAAAACCAAAGGTGAAAGTAATAACATCTTACTTTGCATAAAAAAAAACCTCAGACATTCACTGAAGAAAACCAAAGGTGAAAGTGGCAATATAGTTAGGTGAAAATGTGAGGGTAAACCTAATATTTTAAACTGAAATTCAGCAGTTATAGTTAATTCAAGTAACCATAACTCGCGCCCTCGCCATGCGCTGCTTATGACCTTGCATATTACAACACTCATGACATGTTCTATGACTTCAAGGATAACATCACTGATGGCAACTGAAATTACATCATTGATGACAACGCTCTGCATGGTGGGGGGTGCAATATATATATATTCATCACTGGGTAGTTCTAATTAGGTCAGCTGTTCGATAGGAAAAGCGTTTTTTGTGTTGCTAATAACTGTCCCTGTTTCACAAACTTTTACAAAAAGGTGCTACTTTTTGACAAGTTTGGGCATGGAATTCTTCAGGGTGATCCGTCAAGCTGGGGCTAAGGGAAAAAAAGAGTGGCCCAAAACGCAAAATCTCAATGCATTTTCCATAGACTTCTGTAAGAAGCACTACTGCAAAAACTGCTGAACGGAATTGCATCGAATTTGTCAGGAAGCTAGATCTTGGGCCACAGATTGTGCTTATTGTGATTTGGTGTAAATCTGTTCAGTAGTTTTTGAAAAGGTAAGGTTTAAAAATATTTGGATATCTGTACGGTTGGGTCACTGAGAGTCCCTCGAGTGTATCGCGGGAGCGCCAATTTAAAAATAGAATGCTCTGATTGGGCCAGGGAGCTTTTTTCCCTTTGACCATCTCGCTCCCGCTGGAGCCAGACTCCAGTGGGAGCGTCTGCTCTGACTGGCTGCCAGCAACATGAGAAAAATGCTGCTGGCAGCCATTACAGGACTCTGGGACTTAGTCGCCTGTCTTGAAGATAAAAAAAAAAACACCCACCCCTGGGGATGAAATGTCCAAAAAAGGGGAAGGAGGCCACACAGCCTCCATCCTCGAGCCATCAAAGACCCGTGGTACCCCATTCCTGGGGCAATAAACTTTTGAAAAGGGAGGGGGGCTGCGTGCCCCCCCTAACAGCCATTAATGGCCCTGGGACCCTATCCCCTGGGCCCGGCTCATTTGCTGTGTTCCGTGGAGCCCACAACCAGGGTACAGTAGTTTCCCTGCCCGCACGAATGCGGACAGGGAAACGGGTTAGCTCTCTTCTGGCGGGAGCATTTTTTAATCTCCTGCCAAATGAGAGCAAGTACAACGTCTGCTCCGAGCAGGCGGGAGCTTTAAAAATGCTCCCACCAGCTGGGAGTAGACTTGTCTTCTGTTTCCCTACCTGCACTGATGCGGTCAGGGAAACAGAACAAGATATTACTCCCGCCTGAAGGGAGCAGCTGAAATAGCTGTGTTGCGGGGATTCTGCTCATACACAGAACTATGCGCAGGAAAACAGGACCTCTGTGTATAGGGGTTGTACCTTCCTACCACCTTAGTACCCAAAATCCCAAAACCGACTAGCTGTAGTGTCTTATTCGTTCTCTACATAATCACGAAGCTACAAATGATTAGACAACCCAGAACACAACAATCCTGACTCTCTAAGGAATCGCGGTAGCAAGACATACCCTTTCGCTCACTCACTCGTACTTGTCCACAATAAGAAATGACAGAGTCACAGTGATAGTTCAAAATGTTTATTTTAACTATCGTGCTCTATAATGCAGTATACGAGCCACTACCAGCAGTGAAATGCATAAACTCAGAACAATTAGCATTGTTACAATTCCATAGAATATAAAGGGGGATGTCATCATATACAGACAGTGGAAAAAGGACTATAAGGCCTAACCACCCTCCCCTTGGTAAGGTTGAGTTTTATTATATAAAAGAAGATCTCTGGGCTTTGTCAGCAGACCCCATACCTTAGTGCCTAGATGGAAGTTTTACATCATAGGAACAGCATAGCTCTTCTCCCTGGAAAGGTCTCTCTCCAAGTGTGTGTTTGAACAACATGCACCCCCGTAATATCAAAGCACGAGTCTCCAGCAGTGCAGCTGTGTTTAGCATGTTTTGTCTTGGTGCTAGGGACTGACTTGAACAGAATAACAAGGGGCATTGTTTATCAACCTTGCACATCTTGTTCAGACTAAACTCTAGGAACTAGCAGAGAATGCGAAAAGCAGACCGTTCTCGTGTGAAAGGCATAAACAGAGTCTTGCAAAATAAAGTCATGTAGTAACGTGCGCAAAAGCAGCATCATGGCAGCAGAACTCAGGCTAACTTAGCAATGTCGACAATGACCCTAATGGCCTTTTAACACCCCCCCCCCCCCCTGGTAAGGTCATAGTATATAGACAAAGTACCAAAACAGAGTTCAGAAGTAAGCAGAGTTCAGAAGCGCCTGGAAAAGAAAAAAAAGAAATTGGGAAAATTAAAAAAAATAAAAATAAATATTGTGACGTTTAAAACATTGTCGTCTCAGGGAAAACGTTATTAAGAGTGAGGTGGCAAAGCCATCAAAGTACGTGAACTTAAGAAGGCAATTCCTTCCAAAAGGTCATCCCTATCATTAGTAGAAAAAAGGGATGTCATCCAATTAAGTAGGTCGAAGGAACAGACATGCTCCTCGTAATGTGATACTTCCAAGAGCATATCCAGACAACTTGCGTGATATTCGATGAAACTCCGTCGCAAGAGGTTCTGCGCAGCCGCACAGATATCCGATTCAGCCAAGACGTGCAGCCGTACACGCCATACCGCCATTCCCTGAACAGGCCTGCTCATGGGCCACTAAGGGACCCATTAACTGGCTATAATCTGGGTCTGAACATGACTTACTGGAGAGGCATAGATCCAAAGCCCAATAGAAGGGGCACCGCTGACAGTAGAACACAGGTTGCACGCAAGTGAAGTAGGCAAAGCGAAAAGTTAGTCCATAACTCACGCTGAGCGTGTCCCAGGCTAACTTGGTTGTTCCCAAGTTTAAAAGAGCTAGCTGGGGAGGCAAGAGCTTTGCAGTGGCCACTGCCAAACTCTGGAACATGATGCCACTAACACTCAAAACTTCAGGAAATCTATTCACGTTCCGGAAAGCTCTTAAAACTTGGTTATTCAACCACTAGTTTATCTTGCTCTTCCGCCTCTCTTGTGTTTCACTAGGCTGGTGTTATTTTCACTCGGACCCACCCCGTTTTGGCAGTCAGCGCCTAGACATCCACGGGTAGTAGTGCGCTTTAGGAATCATTATTTCATTTAATTTCTAATGGCAAGCATCCAAAAAGTTGTTGCAATCCATCATGGTACAGTTGCAATTGGCCTGGTCTGTGCATTACCACAAGATGAGCAGCCATTGCGTAGCAGGAACAGAAGAAGCAGGATTCCACCAGCTAGCGCCAGTAACAAAGGAAATCCTACGAAGACGCTAGAAAAAATAGAATGAATAAAAGCCGGTATTACACCAAATATAATCTGAAAAGAAGTCACAAGGCCGGATCCCACAAATTTAAAAAAATGAGCAAGGCCTTTGGTATCAGACGCATTAAATACTTGATGTATAAGCTTCCCAAAGTGAAGTGGGAGGTTCGTGTTCAGAAGTGACTGAATCTCGCTAGATGTTCTAGCCACCTGCAACTCGAAGGTCTCTCTAACTGAAGTGAGAGCCACTTCTTGTTGAAACAATAGCGCTTTGAGCCTGCTTAATGTGTTGAAATCTGTTTTCAAAGTCGGAATGGAAGGCCAAATGGAACTATCTAATTTCCCTTGCGGGGGCGGAAAAAGCACATTGCTACAACAAGTAACACGTTGTGAAACTGTTACTAAATACGGGATTCCTGCCCGTAAACCACAGCAGTCGTGGTTGTTCAAAATAAGATAACTGCCTTTAGTAAGCAAGGTAAAAGCTGCAATTATTGCTGGGACGGGAGTTCCTTTAAAAAAACAAGCAAGGTTAGGCACAGATACATCACAAGCGCCGTGCAACTTAACGTGTTTACAAACCAGGGACTATCCTACTGTGGAATCGCAGTCCTCCCCTGTTAGGAAAACTTCCTTATCCTCCCGTTGACATCTGTAAGTGAAAGGAAGGGACCATAATTCATGGAGAAATGCACTACCCAGGGGTTCACAGCGGCCTATCGGAAAATGTTTCATACATGATTTAAATTGAAACAGCGAGAATGGGAGAGAGATAACCCCATGAATTAACCAAACCGCTGAATCCGTCTCCGCCACAGAGAATGGCAAGGGATCTAATCGTTCAATGTGTAATAGCGTGTATGTAGCATCTTTCATGGACATAAATCTCTGTTTATCAGTCGGATTAAATGGTAAAAACAAAGCAGAAGCGTTCAAATAATCCCAAGGGACTTTTCCCATTTTGAAAGTCTGTAACGTCCATGCAAACTGCATAACTGATCGTAATTGATTTTGACCATGATATAACACAGATACATCATTCTGAACAATATCAATAACAGATGAAACAATATTATCCAAGGTATAAATGTGTGAAGACAGTGTATTGATGCTATTGTCGACCACTGCAAGGACTTTTTCCAAATTTGCTTGGTCAATTTGGCGCAGACTAAGTGCTGCCTCAATCTGAAAAAGTTTCCAAACTTCATTGTAGGCTGCATAGATAAACCTCTTCGTTCTAGGAATTCTAGGACCTAAGATAAAATCAGCCAAATTTATGTCGCTTGACAAGAGTGACCAGTCTTGTTTTACTGACGACAAAGTGGAGTGTTCCAACCATTGTTGGCACAATTTACCCACCAAGTATGTGTTGACCGAATGTGAATGTGTATAGCGAGGATCCGGTCTAGTCTGTGTGAAACCAGGTGGTACATTATAAAAACGCAGTTGACATGCATTTGAATTTGTTTGCCACACCAACCATCCGGACGGGTCAACCTCAGAGACATTGAAAGTGTCATTTCGAAACAAAGCTTTTAATACATCGATCGTATAATTCGATTGTGCGCGCCAATTGTCATATTCCGCTAGAGACAGAATGGATGGGATATTCAAATTTTTGGCAGTTGCCAAGCCAAAGCAAGTGGTTTGGTGCATTGTATCATTTAAAAATAAAATTTGAGTCGGGATTAGGCAGGCACGATGTAAAGCTTCAGTTCCCTGAACCTGCCAAGCCTTAGTGCCCCAAATTGATTTGAAATCAATGGTATCTTTCCAGTGATCATAACCCTGTGTTGCCAATTCAGTTCTAAAGGAATTGGAATAGATCAATTTAGTATGGGTCAGAATAAATTTGGCCTGAGATGACAACTGCAATTTAAAAAAATAGGATCCCGGATTAGACGTGTCATAATCTGTGAAATAGGTGAACTTATCCCTAAGTGTCTTAGAACTCCCCTGTACGGGAGTTGGACAATGTTCCCATTGCGTGTAATTAAAAACAGGTCTTAACGTGGTAGTTTTATGTAAGAAGTGATGCCCATAGTGTTGATAGCAGAATAAATCAGCATAATTGGCAGAATTTAAATATAAATCTTCAGCATCAAAAGCGGCGTAATACTTCAAATCAGAAAACAATGAATTTACTGCTTGTACATCCCAATCATCCGAATGTATGTCTCGTGTTACCACATCTCCTAATGAGACGCGAAACACGTATGGTATCTTGAGGACCTCTGTCGGGCCGTGAATTTCGAAAGCTACTTTATCCCAAACGATGCCATCTGCAACAGGGAAAGCTGAAATGTTCACAAGAGTTTGATCACGTTTCATGATTTGGGACAATGTATGAGGGGCCAGAATTTCGTCGACCAAGTTCACAGCAGAGCGTTCTGGCAAAAAATGACCATTGATGAGTAAGAAAAATACTGTCACAAATCCAATCGACATGAAGAGGAAAATCAGGATAAGTACCAACCAGATGTAGGTCCCTGGGGGGACCAGGTAAGTCTTTTTGAACCAAGAGATGAAAATACTTAATTTCGTCGGTGGAAGTGCCAAAGTGAAAGGCGAGGAGGATGAGTCATAAGAGAAATGTTTAGTAGTGTTGGTAGGGCAGCATCAGCGTGATGTTGTCGAGGACTTCGGCACTCCACTGTGGGACTCATCCGCAGGCTAAGTATACTCGACTTCTGCGTTGGAAGAGGATGGAGGCAGAACAGGCAAAAGGTCAACAGTAGTTTCCATCTCACCCTCAGCGATACGGGGATTAGTCGAAGAGGATGAAGTTACCGGATTCGAAGAGATAGCGTTGCATGAAACTGCAGGTGTTACACTATTCAGAATCGGCCAGACGGTGTAGCTTGACATTGTCCACTGAGATGTATCTGTTGTCTTTGTGACCAGGTAAAGGTGGTAAAATGACTGTACTGGTACCCTTCAATCCAAGTACTGGAACCGGTGTACGATAAGAGGGACCAAATCCTTTTTTGTTCTCCAGCTTTTCTCGTACCAGATCGCCAATCTTAGGAAGCCAGCCGGCAACCGGAATCAGCAGTGCTGCATCATTGGAAGAGGGTAAATGTTCAGTTGCATAGTTATCACGGTCTTTTGTAGATCTTGCAACATAGAATGATTATCTACGTCAAAGGTTGCGGCATCCGCCACAACGTCTAGACCATCAAGGTCTGGCACAAACATTTTAATGCCAAAAAAGCATTTCGTATGGGGTCCGTCTTCCCAGAGGGAGATTATTAACTGCACGTTGAATTCCATACAAATGGGCCAGCCAGTTCCTGCCAGTACCTAAGACCCTAGCTGTCATAGATTGCTTTAATTCACGGTTCATTCGCTCCACTATAGAATTGCACTCAGGCCTGTATGGAGACGAAAACTGCACCAGCACCCCAATCGACTTCATCGTGTCCTTGTACGCCTTAGAGGCGAACGCCGGACCTTGGTCTGAATGGAAGGTGCCACAGGCAAACATCCCGACAAAGGCAGGCAAATCTCTAATGACTTTTCGAGCGTTAGCGCTGCATTGTGGCCAAACCCAAAGGAATCTAGTGCACGAATAAACTGCAACAAAAATATATTTATATGCAGTATCAGAAGAGAATGGACCGCAGTGATCAAGATATACACAGCCAAATGGCTGATTGGAAATCTATAGCTATGTTTGTGGTGGGCGTGAGACCATAGACTGTTTGATTTGCTGACAAATGTCACACAAAAGTACATCATTACGGGTCTGTTTATATAAACCACGCCACCAGTAACGCTGCTGTAAAATAGAGACTGTCGCAGACACCCCCGCATGTGCAGAAGCCATGCCTTCGTGTGCGGCAATGATCAAAGCAAGTCTGCGGTCCTTGTTGGGAATCAGCCAATCCCCAACTGACGGAATTTTAGCATAAGGAACTTGTTAGGGAGATAAATGATAAGAATACTTCGAAGGGAAGCCCTGCTGAGAAGCAGTTCCATCCTTTGTAGCAGTAATTGCTGCCAAAATTTCATTATCTATCTTAGTCATGGACCTTGTAACTGCTGCTACGGAACACGTGGCTACTGCAGATTTGGCCGCCTCGTCAGCCAAAGAAACCAATAGCATGTGCTCCCACACGCTGATGGCCAAGAGTATGTATAACCTGTGTGAGTGGCAGACGTTTTTTAAGTTCCGCCACTTGAACCCAAAGCGTTTTATGCTTTATTGCACTGCCTTTAGAGTCTCGATAGTCATTTTGTGACCAAAAGAATAAGATGTCATTAAAAGACTGAGCACAGTAGTAAGAATCGCATACAATAAGAGTATCCACATTAGGATCAGCAAACTCGAGAACAAGAGCACGTAGCTCCGCCAATTGCGCTGTACAGTCCCCAAGTGCCTGTGTATGCACTATGGAAGACTTAAATTCTCCATTGACAATTGAACCAGCCACAATAGCACAAGCCGCTGAATAAGCGTGTTTGGAACCGAAGGCCGGTTGGGCCGAGCAATCGGTATAAATGATCCATTTGTACTCATCTAAAGAAAGCAACGACAACGGAGGAGGATGAACATGTTCATACTGTAAAAACTCCTGTGTCTGAAGAGCAGGATCAAAGATAAATGTGACATCAGCCGATGTCAAAGAAGTAGCCCATTGTATCCAACGGGGATGTAATGCCTTAGAGTTTGGTACACTTGCCTTGGTCACTGCTTCTAAAGCAGGGAGAGGCGTGACCATAAGAATAAGTTTTTCCTGCGCCAGCGAGGGTTCTTTTAAAATCGCCATTTGGACCGCTGTTAACTTTTTCAACATTCGAAAATCGCATTTCAGCCGCTGTGTACAAATGTGATTTGTATGCAATAGGTACTGTCTCTCCCTCATTGAACGTCAAGTAAGTGAAACCCACCGTCATCGGTATTATACGTATTACCTGGTTCGTGGTATTGTCACGCGTCAACAAGTAGTTAGTCGCAAGCAAGTCTGGTTGCAAAGACTGTAGTATAGAGGTATGTACCGGAAGCCAGCTGGCAGAAGAATATGTAGGTTGTATCTGAAAGAGACATTAGTTAGTGATAGATTCCTTACCTTAGAATATCCCCAGGCGTCAGACTGGATCCGGAAAGTTTTGCTAGCAGTACCCCTGCGCGCCAGTAGGTGGCGTTGTGCGGCTCCGTCGCTGGCGTCATAAGCGCCGAGATGACGTCACGGAGACTACTTCGGCGCCACCCATGCGCGCTGACGTCAGTTCTGTACATGACTTTCCGCGCCAAGAACGCAGAGCCATGCAAGAAACTGACCACTGGTGCCATGAAACTAGGGCCCTAAAAGGGATGACCTTAACCCTAGAAATCAGTTCGCAGAACGGGGAGGATGGGTGGGGCGGTAAGGAATGTATCACTAACTAATGTCTCTTACAGATATATCGTTACGCAAGTAGTAACTTGTTCATCTGAAAGAGACACGTTAGTGATAGATTCCTTACCTTAGAATAGATACCCCAGCAATACCAACCCCGGTGGTGGGTCTGCGAATAGATTACACCAGAAAGTCACGGAGAACAGAACGGCCAATGAAGCCGTCTCTCCGGACTTGACTGTCAAGGCAGTAATGCTTGGTAAATGTGTGCAGTGAGGCCCACGTGGCTGCCTGACTAATATCCTGCAAGGGAACGCCGCGTCCCAAGGCAGTAGTGGCTGCTGTTGCCCTGGTAGAATGGGCACGCAGCCCCACAGGAGGCTCCTTTTTAGCCAAGGAGTAACACGCTTTGATGCACAAAACGACCCACCGAGAGATGGTGCGTTTGTGCACGGCCCGACCTTTTTTGGCGCCCACGTAGCCAACAAAGAGTTGGTCATCCACCCGGAACTGTTGTGTGCGCTTTAGATAGAACGAGAGTGCACGTTTTGGGTCCAGATGATGGAGACTCTCTTCCTCTTTTGAAGGATGCGGAGGCGGAAAGAAAGTGGGCAAAGTGATGGTCTGCCCGATGTGGAAGGGCGTGACAACCTTTGGCAAGAAAGAAGGACGGGTCCTTAAAACCACCTTGTCCGGATGAACAGAAAGGAAAGGAGGTTTAGAAGAAAGAGCCTGGAGCTCACTCACTCTTCTGGCAGAGGTGATAGCTACCAGGAAAGCCGTCTTTAGAGTAAGAAGACGTAAAGGACAGTTATGAAGGGGCTCGAAGGGAGCGCACATCAGATAGGTCAAGACAAGATTTAAGTCCCATTGAGGCATTATGAAAGGCACGGGAGGAAACGTGTGTGTAATGCCTTTCAGGAAACGGTTAACAACCGGGGACTTAAAGAGAAAGGCTGATCTGGAAGCCGGAGAAAGGCGGAGATGGCCGAAAGGTAACCTTTGATAGTGCCCAGAGCAGAGCCCTGCTGGGCCAAAGAAAGAAGGAACAGAAGGACCTCGGAAAGAGGGGCAGAAAGGGGATCCACAGTCTTAGCTGTGCACCATACCACAAACTTGTTCCACCTGCAGGCGTATACCGTTTTAGTGGAGGGACGCCTGGCTGCCAGAATGACGTCACAGACTTCGGGAGGAAGATCGAAGGCCGTCAACTGCCGCCGCTCAATCTCCACGCATGGAGGTGGAGGCTGGACAGGTTCGGGTGGAGGACCTCAAGAACTACCGTCCCATCTCGCTCCTTCCGTTTCCGGCCAAAGTAATCGAGAAGACCGTCAACAGACAGCTTGCCGCCTTCCTCGAGACGAATGGATCCCTCGACCCCTCGCAGTCCGGATTTCGGGCCAACCACAGCACCGAGACCGCCCTTATCGCAGCCACCGACATCAGAACCCTAACCGACAACGGGGAAACAGCTGCCCTCATCCTCTTGGACCTCTCCCGCGGCGTTCGACACCGTCTGCCACCGCACCCTAGTGAAGCGCCTCAGCAACATCGGAATCCGAGAGAAAGCACTGGAATGGATCATCTCGTTCCTCGCCGGAAGAACCCAGAGAGTCCGCCTCCCCCGTTCAGATCCGAAGCCACCGAAGTCATCTGCGGCGTTCCACAAGGATCCTCACTCAGCCCAACCCTCTTCAACGTCTACATGAGCCCCCTCGCAGCCATCGCACGCCGACACAACCTCAACATCATCTCCTACGCCGACGACACCCAGCTGATCCTCTCCCTCACCAACGACCCCACCACCGCCAGAGCCAACCTACACGACGGGATGAGAGACGTCGCCGACTGGATGAGGAACAGCCGCCTTAAACTGAACTCAGACAAGACGGAAGTCCTCATCCTGGGCTCATCACCCTCCGCCTGGGACGACTCCTGGTGGCCCCCGGCCCCGCGCCCAAGCCAACGGACCACGCACGCAACCTGGGCTTCATCCTGGACTCCTCCCTGTCGATGACCAGACAAGTCAACGCCGTCTCATCTTCATGCTTCAACACCCTGCGCATGCTCCGCAAGATCTTCAGATGGATCCCCACTGAAACCAGGAAGACCGTCACCCAGGCACTCGTCACCAGCCGACTGGACTATGGGAACACCCTCTACGCCGGAACCACAGCCAAACTTCAAAAAGACTCCAGCGCATCCAGAACGCCTCCGCACGACTCATCCTGGACATCCCCCGACACAGCCACATCACCGGACACCTGAAAGACCTGCACTGGCTCCCCGTCAGCAAGAGAATCACGTTCAGACTCCTCACCCACGCACACAAGGCCCTCCACGACCTGGGCCCAAAGTACCTCAACGACCGCATGACCTTCTACACGCCCACACGCCAGCTACGATCAACCAGCCACGCCCTCGCCACCGTACCACGCATCCGCAGAACCACCGCCGGAGGAAGATCCTTCTCCTACCTGGCAGCCAAGACCTGGACCTCCCTCCCCACTCACCTTCGGCGAACCCAGGACCATCTCTCCTTCAGGAAGCAGCTCAAGACCTGGCTGTTCGAGCAGTAACTTACCCCCTCCCCCAGCGCCTTGAGACCCTCCCGGGTGAGTAGCGCGCTCTATAAATGCCGTGATTGATTGATTGATTGGACCCTGCTGCTGCGACAGAAGATCCTCCCGAAGAGGAAGTCGGATCGGGGGATCGATCGCCATGTTGAGTAGCTCGGGATACCAGTATCTTCGTGCCCAATCCAGAGCCACAAGGATGACTTGGGCCCGGTCGCGCCTAATCTTCTTCAGCACTCTGGGCAGAAGTGGTATAGGCGGAAAGGCGTACAACAGACCGCAGCTCCACTCGCGACGAAAAGCGTCGCCGAGCGAGTGCCGCCTTGGAAATTCCAACGCGCAGAACTGATGACATTGCGCGTTCTCTTCGGTGGCGAATAGATCTAACCAAGGCTCTCCCCACTGCAGAAAGAGACCTTGCGCCACGTCCGAGTTCAGACGCCACTCGTGATCCATCAAGCACCGGCGGCTGAGTTCGTCCGCCCTGGCGTTCAGAGAACCTGCCAGGTGTTGAACCACCAAGGTAATGCCTCGACATTCCAGCCAAGTCCAGAGGCGCAGAGCCTCCTGACGAAGGGTCCATGACCCCACCCCGCCCAGCTTGTTGCAATACCACATGGCGGTGGTGTTGTCCGTGAACACCTGCACTACACTTCCCCGGACAGAGGGAAGGAATGCCTTCAGTGCAAGCCGGATCGCCCGAAGCTCCAAAAGATTGATATGGAGCCGGGACTCCGCCGGAGACCAGAGGCCTCTGATCTCCGCCTCTCCCAAATGGCTTCTCCATCCCAGGAGGGACTCATCCGTCACCACTGTGTGCTCCGGTTGGGGAAGGGAGAGGGATCTGCCATTGACCCAATCGCGATTCGTGAGCCACCACTGCAATTGTCGTGCAGTGCCCTCCGAGATCTGGACATGATTGGACAGGTTGCCCTGATGCTGTGCCCACTGGAACTTCAGGTCCCACTGCAGAGCCCGCATATGCCATTTGGTATGTCGCACCAGCAGGATGCAGGAGGCCATCAGGCCCAGGAGCCGGAGGGTCAGCCTGACTGAAACCCGGGAGAGAGGCTGAAAGATCGGAATCATAGCCTGAATATCCCGGACTCGCTGCTGGGGAGGATAAACCCGAAACAGCGTCGAATCCAGAACCGCTCCGATGAAGGGGAGCTTCTGAGAGGGACTCAGGTGCGACTTCGGCACGTTGATGGAGAACCCCAGCAAATGCAGGAGGTCGGCCGTAGTCTGAAGGTGGGTGACGACTGCCGGGGGCAAGCCCGCCTTCAACAACCAGTCGTCGAGGTAGGGGAAGACTGACACCCCTAACCTGCGCAGATGAGCTGCGACCACCGTCATCACCTTCGTGAACACCCGAGGGGCGCTTGTAAGGCCGAAGGGGAGCATGGCAAACTGAAAATGCTCCTGGCCTACCGTGAACCGCAGGTGACGCCGGTGGGCCGGCAGGACGGGGATGTGAAAATATGCGTCCTGCAAGTCCAACGCTACCATCCAGTCTCCAGGGTCGAGGGCAGCCAAGACCTGAGCTGGAGTCAACATCTTAAACTTCTCCTTCTGGAGGAAGCGATTGACGTTCCTGAGGTCCAAGATGGGGCGCAAGCCCCCCTTGTCCTTCTTGGGGACCAGAAAGTAGTGTACACTGGGCATAATCGGGATATAAGTCCTCCCGAAATTAAAAAATCCCGGCAAAGACTGAAGTTTCTTCAGATTAGATGGAGGTTGCAATTGTGCACACTTCTCCAGAAAGCGGGGGTCTAAGCCCCTACCTTCGTTATTGAGCTTTTAGCCCAAAAAGAGCACTGCAAAACAAGCGATGTGAGATTTTGCAAAATTGAATTTGTATCCATAGTCTGCAAACGACAGAATAATTTGGTCGACTCGGACTAGTGCTGCATCAGTTCATCATCCGTCAGATAAATATCATCAACGTACGAGAACGTATCAGGGTCTATGCTGTCTAACAAAGACACAATTCGTGCAGGGAAAGCCCCGGGGCTATTCTTATACCCCATAGGTAAACGCGTAAATTTTTTCTGATTTCCAACTGCAGTAAATGCTGTCAAGTCACGGCTCTCAGGAGCCAAATTGTGACTATAAAAAACCATTCGATATATCCAGTGTAGTTTTGTATTTCTTACGAATAAGGTTATTCACTAGCGCAGAGCTATGTGTGTTCTGTACCGCAAATGTACGACAATGACTATTCAAATTTCGATAATCTAATACAATGCGATATGAACCGTCAGGTTTTGATACCGGAAAAAGAGGATTATTCATCGGTGATACACAGGATTCAATCACTCCTTGATACTCCAACTGAGTTAGAATGTCACAAATGGGAGCCTTAGCCTCTCGTCTGATTGGATGTTGCGGCTGTGCCCTGTGGCATAGACCCTAATGGTATATCATGTGCCGGTGAATCTCTATCCCCAGCCCACCTGATTACGGTACACCACCGGGGCAAGGGCCAAAGCCCACTCAGATGCGTAAGCCTTTGCATGTTCCTCAGGGACGTAACACGAAAAACTCAGAAGAATCACGTCCTCCCCTCTAGGAGCGGCTAGCACAAATGGTGTAGGCCAATCTGCCTCTGCCAACAAAATGTTGTATGAAGAGGTGAGATTTCCCCCCCAAAAAAGTTGTGATTGTACGCTGTATATCACCTTCAATTTGGAAGACAATTTCATAGAGTCTATCTGGGGGGGGGCAACTCGTGCATCTGCTGTTTCTACTGTAATAAATGTATCAGTTACTCTCGCCTCCAGACAGGGACGCAGTGCCTCCCGCACTATGGTAACCTCCGCTGCGCTGTCGAGCAGAGTCACCGCCCATGTCCAATCTAGAAGCTGTGTTCTCACCTTCTCAGGCATATTTCGCTGTTAAAGCATAAACTTTTTTCTTCTGGTACGGGGGTCTAAAACAAGGCAGATCCTCCTGTTTGGCTTTAATGTCAAACTGTCAAGGTTGATTCCGTCCCTGTTGTGTGGTCGGACCTTTGCCACGATCCTGGCTTTCCCCGCCACCGACTTGAGAGTCCGATATGTCCTATAAAGAACGAGGAGAATGCTGATCAGGGATTTGAAATCTATCAGGAGTCTTAATTTTCGAGCTGTTGCGCAAGGTTTAAGTACGCTCAGAAGACTCAGGTGTCAGTGAACCAGCACGCGAACCCTGCTTCTGTTGTTGCTGCCCCTATTTTTTATTTTTCCAGTTCTTTTTAGGAAAGAACGGGCGCCCATCTTTATCAGTCTGGGCTTTTTGTTGAGTTTGAGCCTGAGGTTGCGGTTGAGTAAAAGGCTTAATTCCCAGACTATTGCGCCCTAAGGGTTTATAAGCTTTAGCAATAATCTTCGGCTATTCGCGCAGTTTGTCTGCGTCAGCAACAGCCTCCAAGCGTTGCGACACTTGCAAGCTTACAGCATCACCCTTAACATTTGCAAGGATCATATCGCAAACAATATCTAACACTCCCACCAGTCTCAGTCCCAACTCCAGGGCCGCCTCGGCCCCATGTTCATCCTGAACACGTTTAATCACGGAAGGGAGAACGGTCATTGAGGGGGTGCCGAAACACATTGAATACACCGCTGCAAACACTCTACCCCAAGTGTTACAATCAGCTAATTCGGGAACCAGGCCTTTAGGCAGACTCATGGTCAATATCCTGTGTTTCTCCACAGGCGTGGTATTCGGAAAAACAGCTTTGAGTTGTCCAAACTTTTCAGCAAGCTAATAATGAAGTTCATCCTTATTTTGCGGACGCTTGCCCATCACAGAATTAATCATTAAGGGACTGATGATTACACCACCAGGTGCAGGTGGTTGCGCAGCAACGCCAGGTGGTCCCACCTGAAAGTTGCGCGACATAAAATGGAATAACAGCTCTATGTATACGTATTAACGAAGTGTGCAATACGCGGAGCTCTCTGACTGTAGCATTAAGATAATTTGGGTGAGGGGTATACCCAGCCAAAATGGGCCAGTGGCCCCATCTATCGATAAGGGGCCTAAACGGACCGGTGTTATCGGGTGAGGAAGGGCGCCATTAAACCATATTTGATGTTGCCAAGCCATTAGCGGAACTTCAAGAGACCTATAAGGATGATAATTCTGAGGAAGAGCCGTGGCAGTATATTCGTGAAACAAATTATCTGTTCCATCGACTGCCGGAAATGTGACCCAAGAATAAAACACCTCGAAGCGGTAAGCTGCATCCGCCTCTACAACAAAAATGTGCACAACACCAGCATTAGGGACGTCAAATAAGCTGTGACTGCTGCCCGATTATGCGGCACAATAACAACCGCCATATTCAATAGTTAGAGAATAACAACCTATGCGTGGCAGCGCAATAACGGGTTAGTAAGAAAGAGAAAGACCTTTTAAAATTCAAGCTTGAAAAACCTATAATATATCACAATATAGGAGGCAACACGGTCACAGCAGTCTCCGGAAACAGAAGTGAGGGTTTTGTGGACAAGCACAAGCACTACTCGGGAGTCTCGTAGATAAGAACCAGACCAAACGTTGGTGGCGCCATGTTGCGGGGATTCTGCACATACACAGAACTATGCGCAGGAAAACAGGACCTCGGTGTATAGGGGTTGTACCTTCCTACCACCTTCGTACCCAAAATCCCAAAACCGACTAGCTATAGTGTCTCATTCGTTCTCCTGCATAATCACGAAGCTACAAATGATTAGACAACCCAGAACACAACACTCCCGACTCTGTCAGGAATCGCGGTAGCAAGACATAACCTTTCGCTTACTCACTCGTACTTGTCCACAATAAGAAATGACAGAGTCACGGGGATAGTTCAAAATGTTTATTTTAACTATCGTGCTCTATAATGCAGTATACGAGCCACTACCAGCAGCCAAATGCATAAACTCAGAATAATTAGCATTGTTACAATTCCATAGAATATAAAGGGGGATTTCATCATATACAGACAGTGGAAAAGGACTATAAGGCCTAAACACCCTCCCCTTGGTAAGGTTGAGTTTTATTATATAAAGGAAGATCTCTGGGCTTTGTCAGCAGACCCCATACTTTAGTGCCTAGATGGAAGTTTTACATCATAGGAACAGCATAGCTCTTCTCCCTGGAAAGGTCTCTCTCCAAGTGTGTGTTTGAACAACATGCATCCCCGTAATATTAAAGCATGAGTCTCCAGCAGTGCAGCTGTGTTTAGCATGTTTTGTCTAGGTGCTAGGGACTGACCAGAACAGAATAACAAGGGGCATTGTTTATCGACCTTGCACATCGTGTTCAGACTAAACTCCAGGAACTAGCAGAGAACGCGAAAAGCAGACAGTTCTCATGTGAAAGGCATAAACAGAGTCTTGCAAAATAAAGTCATGTAGTAACGTGCTCAAAAGCAGCATCATGGCAGCAGAACTCAGGCTAACTTAGCAATGTCGACAATGACCCTAATGGCCATATAACAGCTGCTTCCTCTGGGTGGGAGCAATGTGACTTTAGCAGCATGCGGGTAGCCAGCTGGTGCCAAAGGGCCCTGGGGCACCCCCGTGGCCCCCAAAGTGTGCATGGTGGGTTCCCTACGTGGGCGCCCACCTTTAAATAATTTGGACCACCAGGGATTGTGTACCCTGGCCATAATGGGCTTGTGGAGGGTGGCCGCGTGGCCCCCCTCCCCTTTAAAATATATTTATATGTTGGAAAGTGGATTATTAGTAGTTGCAGATATGCATTTACCATTGGCAACAATACCACTAGCACGCTATAGGGCTCAGAACACGTCTTAGAAAATTATTCCCATGCTCAACCCTTTCTGGCTTGGCTGCGAGGAGGCAAGCTTAACTTCAAAGACCGGTATGTAAAGCATTTAAAAACACCAAGTCAGTAAATAATTAAGACACAACACACAATATAAATGCAACACTAATTTATAAAAATAGGAAATATTTGTATCTTTAAAATGAACCAAAAACAAACAAAATCCTCTGTAGGGAACCAGACATGAATTTTTAAATATTAGACACTTTCTAGTGCTTAGAAACCAACAGTGCCACTTTTGGACATTTGGTTCCCTCTCACAGGGATAAATTCACACTTAGCAACTTTTCTGGAGGGTTTCTCATCAGACTCTTGCAGCCTCCTCCAGCAGGTTAATTTCCGTTAGGAACTCCTTCCTGAAGTTCCTCTTGCGGGTCCAAAGTGTACAAAACAGAATCCAAGGGTCTGGAATCTCCAAGAGGGTCCTTTAAAGTTTGGGACTTCAGTTCCTACAATCCACTTGGACAAAACCCTTACAAATCCACTGGTAGTACTCCAGGCTGAGGATTCTTTGTGGTGATGGTCCAGGTGAGCTCTGGTAACCTATAGCTTGCAGGGAGTCCACTCTTCAGTCCTTTTGAAGCAGGTTTGATCCACAGCTGTAATTTCAGATGGTGCAAAAGGTGCAATCTTTAGAGTGCAGGGCCTGGTTAATGCACATCAGACTCCTCAGCATGGACCCTTCTTGTTCTCTTTGCTTTCAAAAAGCAGATCTGAGAGGCACTGCCCCTCTCTGATACTTATTCAGTGTTATCTTGGGTCAAGCAGGAGGGCACTCCTATCCAATGAGGTTCAGGGCAACACCCCAGAGCATGACCACTTCCTCCAAAGTCGTGGCACAATGATATCCCAAAAAACACTATTCCTCCAAAATTCAATATGTCAGAATTTTCAGCAGGGAGAGAAAAGCTGGCTAAACACACCCCCAGTATGGCTAATCTCCATAGTCTCTCCCCCTTGCATCTGCTCATCACTGCCTTAAGCTTAGCATATGGTTGGGTTCAAAGAGTAGAGTTGTAAATGAAAACTGGTTTCTCTAGCTTGTCTCCTCCTTCCCTTGAAGAGCATTATTTACTACACTTCCCCCTGGCTCTGGCAGTCCTATGCCCAGCATCCTCTCCTCCCAGAAAGGCTTCCTAACCCCAGGGGTCATTTATCACCTCTTCAAAGCAGCCAGGCTAATCCACTTATCTCTGACCAATCAAGGCAGAGCACTAGAGGGCTGAATTTCGGCTTACAGAAAAGAAAGTCTCATAACTTCTGTACATTTTAGAATAAATTCAATAATACCATGTTGTTGGATTTATCATTACCATTGTACTGAGTCCTTTAATCCTAGTTGTATGGCTTTTCTTTCTCCAGTTATTAACTAATAACCTCTTCCAATGTTAACCTATGGGCTGGGGATCTGCAATGGAAAAATGAACTGGGCAATTTCTCCAATACCAGGGCCTATAAAACAGGATTTATAAGGACCCTGCTTATACCTACAGGACCCCCACCCCTCGAACACCTATGAAAAACTTTAGGGGTTCTGAATATATCAAAATAATGCAGATCCTCATTTCACAGTGCTCCTAGCACAAAAGTCGGTTTTGGGAAGCACTTTACTACAATGTGGGGAGTGAAATGTGCACTTTCACTAACCCCAGGGTATATAAAAACCTTTTTAATAAGGTTTCTACTTATAAGTACCTGACCCGCCACCCCTGGGACACTTAAGGGAGACCCTGGGGGTACCTACCATGCCCCAACATTGCAGTTTATCCCTTTGTAAGTGCCCCACACTCCAAAGTCTAGTTTGGGCACAATTTGCATTTTACAAGCAGTCCTGCAACACAGGTCTGCTTTTAAACTGACCTCCGGCTCCACCAGTTCACACATGCAAGTGCAGAATAGGCTGCTGGCCTCTAAACTTCCGGCTTCCCTATTCTATACTAGGGACTAAAAGGTAGTTTCAATCCTCCTGCCCTATTATGTACTATGGCCTTATAGGGGAGGTCATGCCAATCATAGGGTTACCCTAACCCATAGTGTACCCTAGTGCATGTAGGTGTTTTCACGGTATTCTAAGTGTGTCTTCAGCATAGCACTGGCCCTGGGCCTGGTTAGGCAGAGCCCAGGGTCAGTCAGAGTCAGTTACCACCAGGACCAGTCAGCAAAATGTGGGGGGTGCCCAGGGCACAGGATGATTTTGCTACTATATATGTGTGTGTGTGTGTGTGTGTGTGTGTATATATGTATATATATATATATATATATATATATATATATATATATATATATATATATATATATAAAATTCACTGAAAAAAGCATAGGTTTCAGACACGTTATAGTTAGAAATTAGCATTTAAAAAACCTTTGAAATTCACTGAAAAAACCATAGGTTTTAGGGACAGTTATAGTTAGTTGGACATTGCACTCGTACAAAACCCGTGAAATTCCCCCGTTATAGTTAGTTCAGCTAACTATAACTCGCGCCCCGCAATGCACTGCTGATGACGTCACATATTACATCACTCATGACATGGTCAGTGACATCACTGATGACATCACTGATGACATCTCAAATGACATCACTGATGACATCACTGATGACATCATCCAGTGACTGTGTGTTTCTGTAAAGTTTAATTTTGTTTTATATATATGCCAAGCTGTATTGAGGAATGAGTGGGTGTATAAGTGTCTGTATGGAGGATTTAGTAGGTACGTGACTGACTGTATAAGTGAGTGATTAAAAGTATCTTACTGAATGCATGGGTTAGTGACTAAACTGGGTGAATGTCTGTATCCGTCTGTCTGTTGCTGTGTAAGTGGCTGCATGGGTTTGTGAATAGCTACATGAGTGTCTATATGAGTTATTGATTGGTTGTCTGAGTATCTGTATGGGTGCCTGAGTGTTTGTGTGGGTGGGGTGTGTGCGACTCTGTGCATAGATGTGTGAGTGGGTGATTCACTGGGTGGATGGTTTCAAGAGTGCATCTGTGATAGACTGTATGGGTGGGTAAGTGTGTGTAAGAGTGTGTTAGTGAGTGAATGTATGTCCCAGTGGTACATGTGTGAATAACTACATATGTGAAAGGCAGTATATATGTGTGTTGGAGTATATAAATGGCTATAAGTGAGAGTGTGTGATTGTGAGAGTGACTGTATGGATGAGTGTGTGCTTGTATCAGTGATTGTATAAGAGCGTAAAAATGTGCTAGTATTTGTATGAGTAAGTGAGCTGGTGTGTGTATGACTGTATAGGTGAGTAAATGGCAGTGTGAATAATTATTTGCATGACTGACTAGGTGTGTGAGTACCTCTATGGATGAGTGGCGGTGTTTGAGTGTCTATATAGGAGTATGAGTGCATATGATAGTCCTGTACTGAGTGACCGTAAGTATTAGTGACTGTACGGGTGAGTGAGTGGATGTGTGTGTAGACCTAAGAATCAGTGAGTGGGTATGTAGTTATTGGTGTTGGAGTGTCTATGGTTTTGCGAATGGCAGTCTGTTATTTAGAGTGGGTGTATCAAAGGTTATATCTGAAAGAGACACGTTAGTGACAGATTCCTTACCTTAGAATATCCCCAGGCGTCAGGCTGGATCCGGAAAGTTTTTGCGTAGCAGTACCCTTGCGCGTCGGTAGGCGGCTCCGCGTCCGGCGTCGTGATCGCCGGGATGACGTCGCGGGCAGTACTTAGGCGCCGCCCCTGCGCGCTGACGTCAGTTCTTCTTTTTCCGCGCCAGCAAGCGCAGATCCGGGAAGAGCAGTGCCCTGGTCATTTTTTGACCATACTTTTTGGTGAATTTTTTCACTGTTTTTTCATCTTTCAAGGTGTCGTAGGGATGCCCGGCTTCAAGCGATGCGGCGCCTGTGCGCGGATGATGTCCGTCACCGACCCGCATTGGGAGTGTCTCTTCTGCCTCGGCCGAGGCCACGACACGGAGTCTTGTTCCGAATGCCAGGCCCTCAACCCGAAAGCTTTGCGAGAGCGGTCTCGAAAGCTCCTCGAGGCCCGGCATTCGGCTCCACGGAGGCCCCGGTCGCGTGAGAGGCGACCTAACGACACCTCCGCCGGCGCCGATGTCTCCGGTGCCGTTCTCGACGCCGCCCTGGGCTCCGGGCGGCGTCGTCCCCCAGTTCCTTCCGGCTCCGGACATGGACCCGGAACGACGTCGCTCGACGCCGGCTCCGGCGCCGATGGGACCTTGGGTCCCAACTGTCCCTCCTCCTCCTTATTTTGAACCAGAGGAGGACCAGTTGGACTGGGAGGGGTCTGATGACCCTCTGACATGACACTGTCAGTATGATGAGGACTGGACAGAGAGTCTAGGGGAGGCCAGTGATCTGGATACTTCCCCTGACACTGGCATGCTGTCTCCTCCCGTGGCTACGGAGGAGGGAGCCAATTTTGGTACGGTGTTGCGTAGGGCAGCTGGGGCCTTACGTCTCCAACTCCCTACTTTGACGGTCAAGCCTAACATCTTGACAGAGGTGCTTCAGCCGGCAGCCTCCTCTGCGGAGACTGTGCTGCCGTTTAACGACGCCCTCACTGACGTTCTTTTGGGCGCCTGGTCCAAGCCCAACACAGGGGCTCCTGTGGATCGGAACGTGTCACGACGCCATCGCCCAGCTCCGGGCGACCCCCTGTTTCTCTCTGTCCACCCCACTCCTGAGAGCTTGGTTGTCCAAGCCTCCGCTTCCCAAACCGCCTTCCCTACCGCTCCTCCGGATAGGGAATCCAAACGCCTGGATCAGTTTGGGAAGAAAGGTTTTTCTTCCTCCAGTGCTGGCTTGCGGTCCGTTAACACCGCTTGTCTTTTGGGCCGATATACCCACTCCCTGTGGGATTCGGTGGCGGATGTTTTGCCCCAGTGTCCTGAGGAGGTCCAGGCACTGCTTTCCCGCGCCATTGCGGAAGGAAGGGATGCGGCTAAATACACTATACGTTGTAGGCCTTGACACCGCCGACTCGCTGGGCAGGTCTATTGCAACGACGGTGGCGCTCCGACGCCGCGCCTGGCTGAGAACCACTGGTTTTTCAGGGGATGTCCAGAATACTCTCATGGACATGCCCTTTGATGGAGTCGGTCTTTTTGGATCCAAAGCAGACCATGCGTTGGAGCGCTTTAAGGACTCACGGGCTACTGCCAAGTCCCTGGGCCTTTCTGCTACACGCCCTCCGCTGACTTCTGCTTTTCGCCCCTATCGTGGCCACGGTAGGGGCGCCCTTCACGTCAGCAGCCCAGCCACCGGCCCGCGCAGCAGGCGTCTTCGCGTGGCCGAGGACGTGGATTCCGCCGTGGCGGATCGGGCAACCAGCGTGCGGGTCAGGCCACCACCTCCAACCCGTCCGCGGCCTCCAAGCCCTCCTAGTCCCTCCTTTCAGGTGCACGGCACGCCAGTAGGGGGCAGGGTCCGCCATCACCTTCCCCACTGGCGCACCATCACCTCGGACAGGTGGGTCTTGGACATTGTCCGAAGGGGCTACTCCCTCCCTTCGAGACCACCCCCCAGCCATGCCACCTCAATTCCACCGCATGTCAGGGGATCACTTGGTGCTTCTACAGAAGGAAGTCACGGCCCTCTTGACCAAGAGGGCCATCGAGCATGTTCCGACCCCAGAAGTAGGGCGTGGTTGCTACTCCCACTACTTTCTGGTGCCCAAAAAGGACAAGGAGGACATGCGTCCTATCTTGGACCTCCGGAACGTCAATCGCTTCCTCCGGAAGGAGAAGTTCAAGATGCTCACCCTAGCTCAGGTCTTGACTGCCCTCGACCCTGGAGACTGGTTGGTAGCGTTGGACTTGCAGGACGTGTATTTCCACATCCCCGTCCTGCCGGCCCACCGGCGTTACCTTCGGTTCACGGTAGGCCCCGAGCATTTTCAGTTCACCGTGCTCCCCTTTGGCCTTACCAGTGCCCCTCGGGTGTTCACGAAAGTGATGGCGGTGGTCGCAGCTCATCTGCGCCGGGCAGGGGTTCCAGTCTTCCCCTACCTCGACGACTGGCTGCTGAAGGCGGGCTCGTCCCAGGCAGTCGTCTCCCACCTCCAGACTACGGCCGAACTCCTGCACTCGCTGGGGTTCTCCATCAATGTGCCGAAGTCGCATCTGATTACTTCTCCACAGCTCCTTTTCATCGGAGCAGTTCTGGACACGATGCAGTTTCGGGCCTATCCTCCCGAACGGCGAGTCCGGGATATTCAGGCTATGATTCCGATCTTTCGGCCTTTATCCTGGGTTTCGGTACGGATGACCCTGAGGCTGCTGGGCCTCATGGCCTCCTGCATCCTGCTGGTCAATCATGCCAGATGGCATATGCGGGCTCTGCAGTGGGACCTGAAGTTCCAGTGGGCACAGCACCAGGGCAACCTGTCCGATCACGTCCAGATCTCGGAGGGGACTGCAAGACAGTTGCAGTGGTGGCTCTCGAACCGGCAATGGGTCATGGGCAGATCCCTCTCCCTTCCCCAGCCAGAGCATACAGTTGTGACGGACGCGTCCCTTCTGGGATGGGGCGGTCACATGGGAGAGGCGGAGATCAGAGGCCTCTGGTCTCCGGCGGAGTCCCGGCTCCATATCAACCTTCTGGAGCTCCGGGCGATCCGACTTGCACTCAAGGCATTCCTTCCCTCTGTCAAAGGGAAGGTAGTGCAGGTGTTCACAGACAACACCACCGCCATGTGGTACTGCAACAAACAGGGCGGGGTGGGGTCGTGGACCCTTTGTCAGGAGGCTTTGCGCCTCTGGACATGGCTGGAACATCAGGGCATGTTCCTGATGGTTCAACACCTGGCAGGTTCCCTGAACGCCAGGGCGGACGAACTCAGCCGCAGGTGCATGATGGAGCACGAATGGCGTCTTCACTCGGAAGTGGCGCAAGGACTCTTTCTACAATGGGGAGAGCCTTGGTTAGATCTATTCGCTACCGAAGAGAACGCGCAATGTCATCAGTTCTGCGCGTTGGAATTTCCAAGGCGGCACTCGCTCGGCGACGCTTTTCGTCGCGAGTGGAGTTGCGGTCTGTTGTACGCCTTTCCGCCTATACCACTTCTACCCAGAGTGTTGAAGAAGATTCGGCACGACCGGGCCCAAGTTATTCTTGTGGCTCCGGACTGGGCTCGAAGAGTTTGGTATCCCGAGCTACTCAATATGAGCGTAGATCCCCCGATCCGTCTGCCTCTTCGGGAGGATCTTCTGTCGCAGCAGCAGGGGACGGTCCTCCACCCGAACCTGTCCAGTCTACACCTGCTTGCGTGGAGATTGAGCGGCGGCAGTTGATTCCTTTCGACTTGCCTCCCGAAGTTTGTGATGTGATTCTGGCAGCCAGGCGTCCCTCCACTAAGGTGGTATACGCCTGCAGGTGGAACAAATTTGTGGCATGGTGCACAGCAAAGGCTGTGAATCCCCTTTCTGCCCCTCTTTCTGAGGTCCTTCTGTTCCTTCTCTCCCTGGCCCAACAGGGTTCTGCCCTGGGTACCATCAAGGGTTATCTTTGTGCTATCTCGGCCTTCCTCAGGCTCCCTGATCAGCCCTCCCTTTTCAAGTCCCCTGTTGTTAACAGGTTCTTAAAAGGCATTACTCACCTCTTCCCTCCTGTTCCGTTTGTGATGCCTCAGTGGGACTTGAACTTGGTTCTTACCTTTTTAATGTGCGCTCCCTTTGAGCCTCTGCATAACTGTCCTCTTCGTCTTCTGACTCTGAAGACAGCCTTTCTGGTGGCCATCACCTCCGCTCGGCGGGTGAGTGAGCTCCAGGCTCTATCTTGCAAACCTCCCTTTCTGTCTGTTCATCCAGACAAGGTTGTTCTTCGGACGCGTCCGTCCTTCTTGCCAAAGGTGGTTACTGCTTTCCACATTGGGCAGACCATCACTTTGCCCACCTTCTTTCCGCCTCCGCATCCTTCCAGAGAGGAAGAGAGGCTCCACCGTCTGGACCCAAAACGTGCGCTCTCCTTCTATATCGACCGCACAAAACACTTCCGGGTGGATGACCAGCTCTTTGTTGGCTACGTGGGCGCCAAAAGGTCGGGCGGTGCACAAGAGGACCATCTCCCGCTGGGTTACCTTGTGCATCAAGACCTGCTATTCTTTGGCTAAGAAGGAGCCTCCTGTTGGGCTGCGTGCCCATTCCACCAGGGCAACGGCTGCTACCACGGCCTTGGGCCGCGGTGTTCCGCTGCCGGTTATCTGTCAGGCAGCTACGTGGGCCTCGCTGCACACGTTTACAAAGCATTACTGCCTTGACAGTCAGGTCCGGAGGGACGGCTTCTTTGGCCGTTCTGTCCTCCAGGACTTCCTTGTCTGATCTTTGTTCGCAGACCCACCACCGGGGTTGGTATTGCTGGGGTATCTATTCTAAGGTAAGGAATCTGTCACTAACGTGTCTCTTTCAGATGCACAAGTTACTAACTTGTGTAACGATATATCTGTAAGAGACAGTAGTTAGTGACAGATTCCTTACCGCCCACCCATCCTCCCCGTTCTGCGAACTGATTTCTAGGGTTAAGGACATCCCTTTCAGGGCCCTAGTATTTTTCAGACACCTATGTCAGCTTCTTGCATGGCTCTGCGTTCCTGGCGCGGAAAGTCGTGTACAGAACTGACGTCCGCGCGCAGGGGCGGCGCCTAAGTACTGCCCGCGACGTCATCCCGGCGATCACGACGCCGACGACGGACGCGGAGCCGCACGACGCCGCCTACCGACGCGCAAGGGTACTGCTACGCAAAAACTTTCCGGATCCAGCCTGACGCCTGGGGATATTCTAAGGTAAGGAATCTGTCACTAACTACTGTCTCTTACAGATATATCGTTACACAAGTTAGTAACTTGTGCATTAGGGTGTGAGGAGGTGCATCAGATTACCACGTGGATGATGTCATCAGTGATGTCATCAGTGATGTCATTTGAGATGTCATCAGTGATGTCATCAGTGATGTCACTGACCATGTCATGAGTGATGTAATATGTGACGTCATCAGCAGTGCATTGCGGGGGCGCGAGTTATAGTTAGCTGAACTAACTATAACGGGGGAATTTCACGGGTTTTGTACGAGTGCAATGTCCAACTAACTATAACTGTCCCTAAAACCTATGGTTTTTTCAGTGAATTTCAAAGGTTTTTTAAATGCTAATTTCTAACTATAACGTGTCTGAAACCTATGGTTTTTTCAGTGAATTTCAAAGGTTTTTTAAATGCTAATTTCTAACTATAACATGTCTGAAACCTATGTTTTTTTCAGTGAATTTCAAAGGTTTTGTAAATGACAATTTTTAAATGTATTAATTGTTATATTTATTTTTTGGATACTGATTTACTACATTTTTTTAAACTATTTATTTTTACATATTTTATTTTTTAAATTACATTGTAATTACATTATACATTACATTACAAAATATACTTTCTCTGAATGAATTACTTTAGTTTAAATACTTTGCAAATAGGCAATAGACTTTTAAGTACAGTAGTTACAGTTGTTGCAATGGGCAACACAATTTCAAACACAATGCAACATTGAGCTCAATGGGAATTTCTAGTTAAATGCAATTAGTTACTTTATGGATTACTTTTCTAACCACAGGACTGGATCCTAGATTCAGTCCTGGGACATCTCCTGTAAACAGTTGAGTAAAAGCGTTTTGGTTACAGTAGTGATTTTTAAGGAATATTATTGTATTTTAAAAGTTGACCCTTAGAAACTTTTTCACATAGAATCACCAATGTTATCCTATGGGAGGAAATTCACTTAGCAGGTAAGTAGTGTTATCGTTACTTTTTCTTACTCAGTGTTGGATTCTGGATCCAGCACTGGTGCATCTCCTGTAAACAGTTGAAAGAATGCGTTTAAGTCATACAGGCGATTTTTAAGGAATATTTGTAGTTTGTGAAAATCGACACTTTGAAACTTTTCTGCTGAAAACCAGACAATGGATTCCTATGGAAGGAAATATAACTTACTGGTAAGTACGGTTAGAATTACTTTTCAGGATCAGTACTGGGCTGAAAGATGCAGCACTGAGGTCTCTCCTGATAACAGGTGAGTAAATCGGAATTCGTATTTCGGCTGATTTTAGAGGAATATTATAAAGTTCCAAAACTGCACACTTAGAAGAATTTCCAAGTGAAACCAGTCAATGTTAGCCTACGGAAGGAAATTCAAGTTACTGGTAAGTACGGTTAGAAATACTTTTCAGGATCAGTACTGGGCTGAAAGATGCAGCACTGAGGTCTCTCCTGATAACAGGTGAGTAAATCGGAATTCGTATTTCGGCTGATTTTAGAGGAATATTTGTATGTTTCAAAAATCGACACTTAGAAACTTTTTCAGCAAAAAGCAGGCAATGATATCCTATGGAAGGAAATTCAAGTTACTGGTAAGTACGGTTAAAATTACTTTTCAGGATCAGTACTGGGCTGAAAGATGCAGCACTGAGGTCTCTCCTGATAACAGGTGAGTAAATCGGAATTCGTAGTTCGGCTGATTTTAGAGGAATATTTGCACAATGGTGAAGGAAGGGATGGGGCCTGAGGTGACATGTCTGCAAACACACCCAGTGGCGCGTTTTAAGTTGGAGAATTAATTCCTTCTCAATCCCGAGGGTCCCTAGGGGCCAACTAGCCCACCAGATACCTCTAGTATGCCCCAGACAGCTGCGTTGCAGGGAGGTGTTCAGAGGCCACGCCCCGTTTTACAACACTCTGCAACGCAGCTCCGTGGCGCTTACTGGAGGTACCTGGTGGGCTAGTTGGCCCCCAGGGACCCTCAGGATTGAAGGGGATTTAATTCCCCATCTTAAAACGCGCCACGGGGCCTGTTTGCACACATGTCACCTGAAGCCCCGCCCCGTGGCGTGTTTTAAGTTGGGGGATTAAGTCCCCTTGAATCCTGAGGGTCCCTGGGGGCCAACTAGCTCACCATGTACCTCCAAAAAGCGCCACAGAGCTGCGTTGCAGAGAGGTGTAAAAGGGGCGTGGCCTCTGTACACCTCTCTGCAACGCAGCCCCTGGCGCATACTGGAGGTTACTGGTGGGCTAGTTGGCCCCAGGGACCCCCAGTATTGAAGAGGAATTCGTTCCTCATCTGCAAACGCGCCAGGGGCGCGTTTGCAGAGTGGTAAAGGAAGGGGCGGGGCCTGCGGCCCGATCGTTTTTTGGGGTTTTTTTCCCCAAGGGGGCTGTGTGGCCCCCTTACTTTTTCCTATTTTTGGGCCCTGGGGACCCCATCCCCCAGGGCTTTATCCCTTTTTTTTTTTTTTAAATTAAACGGGAAGGGGGCCGCGTGGCTCCCTCCCATGGCCGAATCCGGCCCCGGGGACCCCATCCCCCGGGGCATGGCCACACTTTTAAATACATTTTTAAGGAGGAGGGCTGCGTGGCCCCCCTCCTCAGGCCTCGTTTTGCCCCGGGGACCCCATCCCCCGGGGCAGGCCTTTATTTATTTATTTTTTTTATTATTATTTTTGGGTAGGGGGGCCGCGTGGCCCCCCTCCCGGGCCACTACTTGCCCCGGGGACCCCATCCCCCGGGACTGGCCCTATCCTTTGGGGTCCGTGGGGGGACCCCAACTCCCCCACGGACCCTGCCGGCTCCCCGCCTCCTGCGGGAGCCGGCATTGCTTTTCCACATGGGGAGCTGCTAACATGCAGCTCCCCATGTGGAAAGCAATTTGCTTTGGATATTGGAAGCGAGAGCAGGTTTCCTGCTCTCGCTTCCAATATCCAAAGCAGTTTGCTATGACAGGACGGGAGCCGCGAGGCTCCCGTCCTGTCATAGCAAACTACAGTGTCCCGGGGGTAGGCACCCGGGACACTGCAGGAGCCGGCCCTGGGGGTGGTGGTCCCCAGGGCCATTACAGGCTCCAGGAGGGGGCCGCGCGGCCCCCTCCCTCCATTGACAAAGCCCCGGGGAGGTGGTGGTCCCCGGGCTCTGAGGGTCCGTAATGGACCCCCATATTGAAATTTTTAGAGCCCCGGGGAGGTGGCGGTCCCCGGGGCGTGTGGGGGGGCTCGAGCCACCCCACACAGGTAATTTAAAAAAAAATTAATAAAGAAGCCCCGGGGAGGTGGCGGTCCCCGGGGCTGCGAGAGGGCCGAGAGCCCTCCCGCACCATTTATTTTTAAAGCCCCGGGGGTGGCGGTCCCCGGGGCTTGGGGGCCTTAGAGGCCCCCACATATTATAAATACCCCCCCATGCCCCCGGGACTTGGCCCACCCGGGGCCAATTCACAACGAAGCGCGGCAGACCGCGCTTCGTTTTTGGGTTTTTCCGGCGGGATTCGCGCATCCCGCCGATTTTTTTTGTTGTTGTTGAAAAAATGCTTTTTTCTGCCCAGGGGGTCCTTGTGATTTGGAGTGTTGACAGCCAATTAGCATGCAGCTCGTGATCGGGAGGGTACGCGGACCCTACTCGGCCATAGATATATATGTGATTTTATTTGTGATTTTCTCAGAAACTACTGAACGGATTTACACCATTTAAGCAAAAGGCACGACACTGAACCAAGGGCTACCTCTTTGCCAAATTTGGTGTAATTCCGTTCAGCAGTTCGGGCTGTAGCTGCGACTAAAGGTTCCTATGGATAAATGAATGGGGAAAACGCGTTTTGGGACCCCCCTTTTTTCTCGGCCCCCGCTTGACGAATCAACCCGAGACTTTCAGGGTAGGAGCGGAGCGCCCCAACAAGTTGGAAGCTTTCGCGAAGATTCGTCAACCGGCGCAAGAGTTATTTCAAATAGAATGTTGCGGATTTCCTATGGAAAATAGGTTTTAACTATAACTATCTATTGGCGACCGCCAGTAGATAAAATATATATATATATATATATATATATATATGTATATTCACTGAAAAAACCATAGGTTTTAGGGAAAGTTATAGTTAGTTGGACATTGCACTCGTACAAAACCCGTGAAATTCCCCCGTTATAGTTAGTTCAGCTAACTATAACTCGCGCCCCCGCAATGCACTGCTGATGACGTCACATATTACATCACTCATGACATGGTCAGTGACATCACTGATGACATCGCTGATGACGTCGCTGATGACGTCGCTGATGACATCACTGATGACATCATCCAGTGACTGTGTGTTTGTGTAAAGTTTAAATATGTTTAATATATATAGGGAAAGGCATATTGAAGAATGAGTGGGTGTATAAGCGTCTGAATGGATGATTTAGTAGGTGCGTGACTGAGTCTATAAGTGAGTGATTAAACGTATCTTACTGGATGCATGGGTGAGTGACTAAACTGTGTGAATGTCTGTATCCGTCTGTCTGTTGTTGTGTAAGCAGCTGCATGGGTTTCTGACTAGCTAAATGAGTGTCTATATGGGTTATGGATTGGTTCTCTGAGTATCTGTATGGGTGCCTCAGTGTTTGTGTGGGTGGGGTGTGTGTGACTCGTGCATAGATGTGTGAGTGGGTGATTCACTGGGTGCATGGTTTCAAGAGTGCGTCTGTGATGGACTGTATGGGTGGGTGAGTGTGTGTATGGGTGTGTTAGTGATTGAATGTATATCTCAGTGGTACATGTGTGAGTAACTACATATGTGAAAGGCAGTATATATGTGTGTTGGAGTATATAAATGGCTATAAGTGAGAGTGTGATTGTGAGAGTGGCTATATGGATGAGTGTGTGCTTGCATCAGTGATTGCATAGGAGCGTAAGAATGTGCTAGTATTTTTATGAGTAAGTGAGCTGGTGTGTATAACTGTATAGGTGAGTAAATGGGAGTGTGATTAATTATTAGCATGACTGACTAGGTGTGTGAGTACCTCTATGGATGAGTTGCATTGTGTGAGTGTTTATATAGGTGTATGAGTGTATATGATAGTCCTGTACTGAGTGACTGTAAGTATGAGTGACTGTACGGGTGAGTGAGTAGATGTGTGTGTGTAGACCTAAGAATCAGTGAGTGGGTATGTACTTATTGGTATTGGAGTGTGTATGGTTTTGAGAATGGCAGTCTGTAATTTAGAGTGGGTGTATCAAAAGTTATATTAGGGTGTGAGAAGATGCATTAAATTCTCACATGGATGATGTCATCAGTGATGTCATTTGAGATGTCATCAGTGATGTCATCAGTGATGTCACTGACCATGTCATGAGTGATGTAATATGTGACGTCATCAGCAGTGCATTGCGGGCGCGAGTTATAGTTAGCTGAACTAACTATAACGGGGGAATTTCACGGGTTTTGTACGAGTGCAATGTCCAACTAACTATAACTTTCCCTAAAACCTATGGTTTTTTCAGTGAATTTCAAAGGTTTTTTAAATGCTAAACCCTAACTATAACAGGCCTGAAACCTATGGTTTTTTCAGTGAATTTCAAAGGTTTTTAAAATGCTAATTCCTAACTATAACAAGCCTGAAACCTATGGTTTTTTCAGTGAGTTTCAAAGGTTTTTTAAATGCTAATTCCTAACTATAACATGTCTGAAACCTATGGTTTTTTTCAGTGAATTTCAAAGGTTTTGTAAATGACAATTTTTAAATGTATTAATTGTTATATATATTTTTTTTTATACTGATTTACTAAATTTTTTTAAACTATTTATTTTTAGATGTTTTATTTTTTAAATTACATTGTAATTACATTATACATTACATTACAAAATATACTTTCTCAGAATGAATTACTTTAGTTTAAATACTTTGCAAATAGGCAATAGACTTTTAAGTACAGTAGTTACAGTTGTTGCAATGGGCAACACAATTTCAAACACAATGCAACATTGAGCTCAATGTGAATTTCTAGCTAAATGCAATTAGTTACTTTATGGATTACTTTTTCTAACCACAGGACTGGATCCTAGATTCAGTCCTGGGACATCTCCTGTAAACAGTTGAGTAAAAGCGTTTTGGTTACAGTAGTGATTTTTAAGGAATATTATTGTATTTTAAAAGTTGACAGAAACTTTTTCACATAGAATCACCAATGTTATCCTATGGGAGGAAATTCACTTAGCAGGTATGTAGTGTTATCGTTACTTTTTCTTACTCAGTGGTGGATCCTGGAACCAGCACTGGTGCATCTCCTGTAAACAGTTGAAAGAATGCGTTTAAGTCATACAGGCGATTTTTAAGGAATATTTGTAGTTTGTGAAAATCAACACTTTGAAACTTTTCTGCTGAAAACCAGACAATGGATTCCTATGGAAGGAAATATAAGTTACTGGTAAGTACGGTTAAAATTACTTTTCAGGATCAGTACTGGGCTGAAAGATGCAGCACTGAGGTCTCTCCTGATAACAGGTGAGTAAATCGGAATTCGTATTTTGGCTGATTTTAGAGGAATATTTGTATGTTTCAAAAATCGACACTTAGAAACTTTTTCAGCAAAAAGCAGGCAATGATATCCTATGGAAGGAAATTCAAGTTACTGGTAAGTACGGTTAAAATTACTTTTCAGGATCAGTACTGGGCTGAAAGATGCAGCACTGAGGTCTCTCCTGATAACAGGTGAGTAAATCGGAATTCGTATTTCGGCTGATTTTAGAGGAATATTATAAAGTTCCAAAACTCCACAATTAGAAGAATTTCCAAGTGAAACCAGTCAATGATATCCTATGGAAGGAAATTCAAGTTACTGGTATGTACGGTTAAAATTACTTTTCAGGATCAGTACTGGGCTGAAAGATACAGCACTGAGGTCTCTCCTGATAACAGGTGAGTAAATAGGAATTCGTATTTCGGCTGATTTTAGATGAATATTTTAAAGTTCCAAAACTCCACACTTAGAAGAATTTCCAAGTGAAACCAGTCAATGTTAGCCTATGGAAGGAAATTCAAGTTACCGGTAAGTACGGTTAAAATTACTTTTCAGGACCAGAACTGGGCTGCAAGATACAGCACTGAGGTCTCTCCTGATAACAGGTGAGTAAATCGGAATTCGTATTTCGGCTGATTTTAGAGGAATATTTTAAAGTTCCAAAACTCCACACTTAGAAGAATTTCCAAGTGAAACCAGTCAATGTTAGCCTATGAAGGAAATTCAAGTTACCGGTAAGTACGGTTAAAATTACTTTTGAGGATCAGTACTGGGCTGAAAGATGCAGCACTGAGGTCTCTCCTGATAACAGGTGAGTAAATCGGAATTCGTATTTCGGCTGATTTTAGAGGAATATTTTAAAGTTCCAAAACTCCACACTTAGAAGAATTTCCAAGTGAAACCAGTCAATGTTAGTCTATGGAAGGAAATTCAAGTTACTGGTAAGTACGGTTAAAATTACCTTTCAGGACCAGTACTGGGCTGAAAGATGCAGCACTGAGGTCTCTCCTGATAACAGGTGAGTAAATCAGAATTCGGATTTCGGCTGATTTTAGAGGAATATTTGTATGTTTCAAAAATCAACACTTAGAAACTTTTTCAGCAAAAAGCAGGCAATGATATCCTATGGAAGGAAATTCAAGTTACTGGTAAGACGGTTAAAATTACTTTTGAGGATCAGTACTGGGCTGAAAGATGCAGCACTGAGGTCTCTCCTGATAACAGGTGAGTAAATCGGAATTCGTATTTCGGCTGATTTTAGAGGAATATTTTAAAGTTCCAAAACTCCACACTTAGAAGAATTTCCAAGTGAAACCAGTCAATGTTAGCCTATGAAGGAAATTCAAGTTACCGGTAAGTACGGTTAAAATTACTTTTCAGGATTAGTACTGGGCTGAAAGATGCAGCACTGAGGTCTCTCCTGATAACAGGTGAGTAAATCAGAATTCGTATTTCGGCTGATTTTAGAGGAATATTTGCACAATGGTGAAGGGAGGGGCGGGGCCTGAGGTGACATCTGTGCAAACGCGCCCCGTGGCGCGTTTTAAGTTGGGGGATTAAGTCCCCTTGAATCATGAGGGTCCCTACGGGCCAACTAGCCCACCAGGAACCTCCAGTATGCGCCAGGGGCTGCGTTGCAGAGACATGTACAGAGGCCACACCCCTTTTTACACCTCTCTGCAACGCAGCTCTGTGGCGCTTTCTGGATGTACCTGTTGGGCTAGTTGGCCCCCAGGGACCCTCAGGATTGAAGAGGATTTAATTTCCCATCTTAAAACGCGCCACGGGGCCTGTTTGCACACATGTCACCTGAAGCCCCGCCCCCTCCCTTCACCACTGTGCAAACGCGCCCCGTGGCGCGTTTTAAGTCGGGGGATTAACTCCCCTTGAATCCTGAGGGTCCCTGGGGTGCAACTAGCCCACCATATACCTCCAAAAAGCGCCATAGAGCTGCGTTGCAGAGAGGTGTAAAACGGGGCGTGGCCTCTGTACACATCTCTGCAAGGCAGCCCCCTGGCGCATACTGGAGGTTCCTGGTGGGCTAGTTGGCCCCCAGGGACCCCCAGTATTCAAGGGGAATTCGTTCCCACTCTGCAAACGCGCCAGGGGCGCGTTTGCAGAGTGGTGAAGGAAGGGGGCGGGGCCTACGGGCCCGATCGTTTTTTTGTTGTTTTTTTTTGTTTTTTTTCCCTCTGAAGGGGGGCTGTGTGGCCCCCCTTCCTTTTTCCTATTTTTAGGCCCTGGGGACCCCATCCCCCAGGGCCTTACCCCTTTTTTTTAAATTAAAATAAAAAAAAAAAAACGGGAAGGGGGCCGCGTGGCCCCCCTTCCCTGGGCCTGTATTGGCCCCGGGGACCCCATCCCCCGGGGCATGGCCTCTTTTTTTTTTATTTGGAGGGGGGCTGCGTGGCCCCCCTCCTCAGGCCATTTAAGGCCCCGGGGACCCCATCCCCCGGACCGGCCTTGCACTTTTTAAAAAAATTTTTTTCATTTTTTTACTTGGGGAGGGGGCTGCGTGGCCCCCTCCGTGGCCACTTATGGCCCCGGGGACCCCATCCCCCGGGGCCTGGCCTCTCGTTGGGGCCTGTGGGGGGTCCCCAAGCCCCCACAGTCCCGCCGGCTCCCCGTTTCCTACGGGAGCCGGCATTGCTTTACACATGGGGAGCTGCTAAGATGCAGCTCCCCATGTGGAAAGCAATCGGCTTTGGATATTGGAAGAGAGAGCAGGTTTCCCTGCTCTCTCTTCCAATATCCAAAGCAAGTTTGCAATGACAGGACGGGAGCCGCGAGGCTCCCGTCCTGTCATTGCAAACAGCAGTGTCCCGGGGGTAGGCACCCCGGGACACTGCAGGAGCCGGCCCTGGGGGTGGCGGTCCCCAGGGCCACCACAGGCTTCCAGGAGGGGGCCGCGTGGCCCCCTCCCTACATTTTGAAAGCCCCGGGGAGGTGGTGGTCCTCGGGGCTTGGGGGTCCAAAACAGACCCCCATTTTAATTTTTCTTAGTGCCCCGGGAGGTGGTGGTCCCCGGGCGTGTGGGGGCTGGAGCCCCCCCCACACAGGTTTTTAATTTAAAAAAAAAGAAGCCCCGGGGAGGTGGTGGTCCCCGGGGCTGCGGGACCCCCTTTTTTCTCGGACCCCGCATGACAAATCCCCCCGAGACTTTCAGGGTAGGAGCGGACCGGAGCGCCCCACGAAGTTTGAAAATTTTGCGAAGATACGTCAACCGGCAAGAGAGTTATTTCAAATAGAATGTCGCGGATTTCCTATGGATAATAGGTTGTAACTATAACTATCTACTGGCGACCGCCAGTAGATAATGTATATATATTATCTACTGGCGGTCGCCAGTAGATAGTTATAGTTAGGACCTATTTTCCATAGGAAATCCGCGACATTCTATTTGAAATAACTCTTGCGTCGGTTGACGAATCTTCGCGAAATTTTCAAACTTTATGGCCCGCTCCGGTCCGCTCCTACCCTGAAAGTCTCAGGGTGATTCGTCAAGGGGGGTCCCAAAACGTGTTTTCCCCATTCATTTTCCCATAGGAAACTTTAGACACGGCTACAGCTCGAACTGCTGAACGGAATTACACCAAATTTGACAAAGAGGTAGTTCTTGGTTCAAAAAGAACCCTTTTTGTTAAATGGTGTAAATCCGTTCAGTAGTTGCTGAGAAAATCAAAAGTAAAAACACATATATATCTGGGCGGAGCCTAACCACACATGTCATCGTGAGATCTGATTGGCTGTCAGCACTTCATCCTGGAATTGCTGGCAGCCATCTTGGGACCAATATAAATGATAGTACCCCTTTGAAATGCATTGTAGTGAATCGAAGATTTTGAGGGTTACCAAAAGGAGAACTATAAAGGGTGATAACAGACTTTAGTTACATTAGAATTCATTTGTTGATGGTACCATACTAATTTCAGGAATTGTGGTGTGTTCTAAGGTGATTTTACCCTGTGAAAAACCTTCTGCTGGGATATCATGAATCATGTTTGAGAGAAAACTATTTTCACATGCTTGTCCCATACAGTTTTGGAAGGTGCCCCAGAAGCTAAAATGAGAGCATATTTTCTGTAAATTCACATTATCTTTCTCAGTCATGTGAGAATGAAGTCTGACATTCTCAGTAAAACATGTACATCCAACAAGGGCAGAGACTGTCAGTTGATTCCTTTGTGTTCTACTGCAGCTTCCCAGAGTGTTCTAAAGAACAACTAGAGTGCTAACAGCCTTACTTATGACAAAAGTATGGCACACCTGAAGCCATCTTGATTGGAATAAACTGGTAACACTTAAAACATTTAATTTAAAAAGGAACAAAATGATGGGGTTCATCTTGTCATAGAAATTATGGTTAGTGCTCTGGAAAGAAAAAATTAGGACATGTTTCAAGTGTGATCTCAAATATCTTCCTGTTATATTTCAACAGGAGCAGCCTGTCAGTTGATGCCTTGGTGTTCTACTGCAGCTTCCCAGAGTGTTCTAAAGAACAACTAGAGCGCTAACAGTCTTACTTATGACAAAAGTATGGCACACCTGAAGCCATCTTGATTGGAATAAACTGGTAACACTTAAAACATTTAATTTAAAAAGGAACAAAATGAGGGGGTTCATTTTGCCATAGAAATTATGGTTAGTGCTGTAGAAAGAAAAATTAGGACATGTTTTAAGTGAGATCTCAAATATCTTCCTGTTATATTTCAACAGGAGCAGCCTGTCAGTTGATGCCTTTGTGTTCTACTGCAGCTTCCCAGAGTGTTCTAAAGAACAACTAGAGTGCTAACAGCCTTACTTATGACAAAAGTATGGCACACCTGAAGCCATCTTGATTGGAATAAACTGGTAACACTTAAAACATTTAATTTAAAAAGGAACAAAATGAGGGGGTTCATTTTGCCATAGAAATTATGGTTAGTGCTGCAAAAAGAAAATTTAGTGCATGTTTTAAGTGAGATCTCAAATCCTCTTCTATTTCATTAGAAAATTCTGACATGCAGACTGAAACAATCACTTTCAATACCAGCAGTAGACTTCCAGTTAACTCCTTGGTGAGCAGTAGCTTTACTACAGTGATCTAATGAACAACTAGAGTAATAACATTCTGAATTTATGGCAAATGTGTGACACATCTGAATGCCTTCTTGATGGAATCAAAGTAAAAAACTGAAAGCATTTCCTACTGAGGAGACTGCAGTAAATGAGGAAATTAGGAAACTTCATAACAAAGAAGTCTTCCAAGATGGCCACCAGTGAAAAAAGAGCCCAAATGTAGCACAAATATTACCCAGATGTAGCCCACATATAGCCCAATGACAAAAGTGTGCAAAACACTTTTTATTTTTAGTTTTTTTGTAGTTTTATGTAGTGCAGACTGGTCAGGTATTGGAGCGTTGCATCTTAAAACATGACCCCCCTACACTACAAAAACACCACTGCACTACCCTAAACCCTAAAACACTACCCCAGCACGACCCCCTACACTACACAAGCACCACTGCACTATCCTAAACCCTAAAACACTACCCCCAGCATGACCCCCTACACTACACAAACACCACTGCACTACCCTAAAACACTACCCCAACACCACTGCACTAACCTAAATCCTAAAACACTACCCCCAGCACGACCCCCTACACTACCCAAACACCACTGCACTACCCTAAAACACTGACCCCTACACTACACAAGCACCACTGCACTACCCTAAACCCTAAAACACTACCCCCAGCACGACCCCCTACACTACACAAACACCACTGCACTACCTTAAACCCTAAAACACTACCCCAGCACGACCCCCTAAACTACCCAAACACCACTGCACTAACCTAAATCCTAAAACACTACCCCCAGCACGACCCCCTACACTACCCAAACACCACTGCACTACCCTAAACCCTAAAACACTACCCCCAGCATGACCCCCTACACTGCCCGAACACCACTGCACTGCCCTAAACCCTGAAACACCAGCCCCTGCACGACCCCCCTACACTGCCCGAACACCACTGCACTGCCCTAAACCCTGAAACACATACCCTAGCACGACCCCTACACTGCCCGAACACCACTGCACTGCCCTAAACCCTGAAACACCACCCCCAGCATGACCCCTACACTGCCCGGACACCACTGCACTACCCTAAACCCTGAAACACTACCCCCAGCAAGACCTCCTACACTGCCCGAACACCACTGCACTGCCCTAAACCCTGAAACATCACCCCCAGCAAGACCCCCTACACTGCCCGAACACCACTGCCCTAAACTCTGAAACACCACCCCCAGCACGACCCCCTACACTGCCCGAACACCACTGCACTGCCCTAAACCCTGAAACACCACCCCCAGCACGACCCCCTACACTGCCCGAACACCACTGCACTGCCCTAAACCCTGAAACACCAACCCCTGCACGCCCCCTACACTGCCCGAACACTACTGCACTGCCCTAAACCCTGAAACACCATCCCCAGCACGACCCCCTACACTGCACGAACACCACTGCACTGCCCTAAACCCTGAAACACTACCCCCAGCAAGACCCCCTACACTGCCCGAACACCACTGCACTGCCCTAAACCCTGAAACACCACCCCCAGCAAGACCCCCTACACTGCCCGAACACCACTGCCCTAAACCCTGAAACACCACCCCCAGCAAGACCCCCTACACTGCCCGAACACCACTACACTGCCCTAAACCCTGAAACACCAGCCCCAGCACGACCCCTACACTGCCCGAACACCACTGCACTGCCCTAAACCCTGAAACACCACCCCCTGCACGACCCCCTACACTGCCCGAACACCACTGCACTACCCTAAACCCTCAAACACCAGCCCCAGCACGACCCCCTACACTGCCCGAACACCACTGCACTGCCCTAAACCCTGAAACACCAGCCCCAGCAAGACCCCCTACACTGCCCGAACACCACTGCACTGAAGCCTGAAACACCACCCCCAGCAAGACCACCTACACTGGCCGAACACCACTGCACTGCCCTAAACCCTGAAACACCACCCCTGCACGACCCCCTACACTGCCCGAACACCACTGCACTGCCCTAAACCCTGAAACACCACCCCTCAGCACGACACCCTACACTGCCCGAACACCACTGCACTGCCCTAAACCCTGAAACACCACCCCCAGCACGACCCCCTACACTGCCCGAACACCACTGCACTGCCCTAAACCCTGAAACATCAACCGCAGCAAGACCCCCTACACTGCCTGAACACCACTGCCCTAAACCCTGAAACACCACCCCCTACACTGCACGAACACCACTGCACTGCCCTAAACCCTGAAACACCACCTCCAGCAAAACCCCTACACTGCCTGAACACCATTGCTCTGCCCTAAATCCTGAAACACTAGCCCCAGCATGACCCCCTACACTGCCCAAACACCACTGCACTGCCCTAAACCCTGAAACACCACCCCCAGCACAACCCCCTTCACTGCCCGAACACCACTGCACTGCCCTAAAGCCTGAAACACCAGCCCCAGCAAGACCCCCTACACTGCCCGAACACCACTGCACTGCCCTAGACTCTGAAACACCAGCCCCAGCAAGACCCCCTACACTGCCCGAACACCACTGCACTGCCCTAAACCCTGAAACACCAGCCCCAGCATGACCCTCTACACTGCCCGAACACCACTGCACTGCCCTAAACCCTGAAACACCAGCCCCAGCACGACCACCTACACTGCCCGAACACCACTGCACTGCCCTAAACCCTGAAACACCAGCCCCAGCACAACCCCCTACACTGCCCGAACACCACTGCACTGCCCTAAACCCTGAAACACCAGCCCCAGCACGACCCCCTACACTGCCCGAACACCACTGTACTGCCCTAAACCCTGAAACACCAGCCCCAGCACGACCCCCTACACTGCCCGAACACCACTGCACTGCCCTAAACCCTGAAACACCACCCCCTGCAGCACCCCCTACACTGCCCGAACACCACTGCACTGCCCTAAACCCTGAAACACCACCCCCTGCACCGCCCCCTACACTGCCCGAACACCACTGCACTGCCCTAAACCCTGAAACACCACCCCCAGCACGACCCCCTTTACTGCTCAAACACCACTGCACTGCCCCAAACCCTGAAACACCCCCCCCAGCACGACCCCCTACACTGCCCGAACACCACTGCCCTAAACCCTGAAACACCACCCCCTGCACGACCCCCTACACTGCCCGAACACCACTGCAATGCCCTAAACCCTGAAACACCACCCCCTACACTGCCCGAACACCACTGCACTGCCCTAAACCCTGAAACACCACCCCCAGCACGACCCCCTACACTGCCCGAACACCACTGCACTGAACCCTAAAACACCACCCCCAGCATTACCCCCTACACTGCCCAAACACCACTGCACTGCCCTAAACCCTAGAACACTACCCCAGCACGACCCCCTACACTACCCGAACACCAATGCACTACCCTAAACCCTAAAATACTACCCCCAGCACAACCCCCTACACTACCCGAACACGACTGCACTGCCCTAAACCCTCAAACACTACCCCCAGCACGACCCCCTACACTACCCGAACACCACTGCACTGCCCTAAACCCTAAAACACTCCCCCAGCACGACCCCCTACACTACCCGAACACCACTGCACTGCCCTAAACCCTAAAACACTCCCCCAGCACGACCCCCTACACTACCCAAACACCACTGCACTGCCCTAAACCCTAAAACACTACCCCCGCATGACCCCCTACACTACCCAAACACCAATGCACTACCCTAATCCCTAAAACACTACCCCCCGCATGACCCCCTACACTACCCTAAACCCTAAAACACTACCCCCGCACGACTCCCTACACTACCCAAAGACCACTGCACTACCCTAAACCCTAAAACACTACCCCCAGCAGTACCCCTACACTACCCAAACACCACTGCACTAACCTAAACCCTAAAGCACTACCCCCAGCAGTACCCCCTACACTACCCAAACACCACTGCACTACCCTAAATCACTACCCCCAGCACGACCCCCTACACTACCTAAACACCACTGCACTACCCTAAACCCTAAAACCCTACCCCCAGCACGACCCCCTACACTACCCAAACACCACTGCACTACCCTAAACCCTAAAACACTCCCCCAGCACGACTCCCTACACTACCCAAACACCACTGCACTACCCTAAACCCTAAATCTACCCCCAGCATGACCCCCTACACTACACAAACACCACTGCACTACCCTAAACCCTAAAACACTACCCCCAGCACGACCCTCTTCACTACCTAAACACAACTGCACAATTTGTTACAGGCGTTGCAACGCAGGCCTGTGGTGCTTACTGGAAGTACCTAGTGGGCTAGTTGGGCCCCAGGGACCCTCAGGATTCAAGGGGACTTAATCCCGCAACTTAAAACGCGCCCTGTAGCGCGTTTTAAGAGGTAGTTTTAATCCCCCTGCCCTATTATGTACTAGGGACTTGCAGAGGAGGTCATGCTAATCACAGGGGTACCCCAACGCATAGTGTTCCCTAGTGTATGTAGGTGTTTTCACTGTATTCTAAGTGTCTTTTAGCATAGCACTGGCTCTGGTTAGTCAGAGTCAGAGTCAGTTACCACCAGTACCGGTCTGAAAAAGTTGTGGGCACAGGATGATTTTGCAACAAGGCCTCTTTCTGCTCCTCTGTTGGTTCTTTCTGCACATCTTTTGCTTCTTTCTGTGCGTTTTTTCTTCTTTCTTCACATGTCCTACCTCTGTAGGCATAGTTAGAAACTAGCATTTAAAAAAACCTTTGAAATTCACTTAAAAATCATAGGTTTCAGGCACGTTATAGTTAGAAATTAGCATTTAAAAACCTTAGAAATTCACTGAAAAAACCATAGGTTTTAGGGACAGTTATAGTTAGTTGGACATTTCACTCGTACAAAACCATAGAAATTCCCCGTTATAGTTAGTTCAGCTAACTATAACTCGCGCCCGCAATGCACTGCTGATGACGTCACATATTACATCACTCATGACATGGTCAGTGACATCACTGATGACATCACTGATGACATCTCAAATGACATCACTGATGACATCATCCATGTGATAATTTCATGCATCTTCTCACACCCTAATATAACTTTTGATACACCCACTCTAAATTACAGACTGCCATTCTCAAAACCATAGACACTCCAACACCAAAAACTACATACCCACTCACTGATTCTTAGGTCTACACACACATCCACTCACTCACCCGTACAGTCACTCATACTTAGTCACTCAGTACAGGACTATCATATGCACTCATACACCTATATAAACACTCACACACCGCCACTCATCCATAGAGGTACTCACACACCTAGTCAGTCATGCAAAAACTTAATCACACACCCATTTACTCACCTATACAGTTATACACACACCAGCTCACTTACTCATACAAATACTAGCACATTCTTACGCTCTTATACAATCACTGATACAAGTACACACTCATCCATACAGCCACTCTCACAATCACACACTCTCACTTATAGCCATTTATATACTCCAACACACATATATACTGCCTTTCACATATGTAGTTACTCACACATGTACCACTGAGATATACATTCAATCACTAACACACCCATACACACACTCACCCACTCATACAGTCCATCACAGATGCACTCTTGAAACCATGCACCCAGTGAATCACCAACTCACACATCTATGCACAGAGTCACACACACCCCACCCACACAAACACTCAGGCACCCATACAGATACTCAGACAATCAATCAATAACCCATGTAGACACTCATGTAGCTATTCAGAAAGCCATGCAGCCGCTTACAAACCAACAGACAGACGGATACAGACATTCACACAGTTTAGTCACTAACCCATGCATCCAGTAAGATACATTTAATCACTCACTTGTAGAGTCAGTCACTCACGTACTAAATCATCCATTCAGACACTTATACACTCCACTCATTCTTCAATACGCCTTTCCCTATATATATTAAACATATTTAAACTTTACAGAAACACAGTCACTGGATGATGTCATCAGTGATGTCATCAGTGATGTCATTTGAGATGTCATCAGTGATGTCATGAGTGATGTCACTGACCATGTCATGAGTGATGTAATATGTGACGTCATCAGCAGTGCATTGCGGGGGCGCGAGTTATAGTTAGCTGAACTAACTATAACGGGGGAATTTCTATGGTTTTGTACGAGTGAAATGTCCAACTAACTATAACTGTCCCTAAAACCTATGGTTTTTTCAGTGAATTTATGTATATATATATTCACTGAAAAAACCATAGGTTTCAGGGACGTTATAGTTAGTTGGACATTTCACTCATACAAAACCATAGAAATTCCGCCGTTATAGTTAGTTCAGCTAACTATAACTCGCGCCCCCGCAGTGCACTGCTGATGAAGTCACATATTACATCATTCATGACATGGTCAGTGACATCACTCATGACATCACTGATGACATCTCAAATGACATCACTGATGACATCACTGATGACATCATCCAGTGACTGTGTGTTTATTTAAAGTTTAAATATGTATTATATATATGCCAAGGTGTATTGAAGAATGAGTGGGTGTATAAGTGTCTGGATGGAGGATTTAGTAGGTGCGTGACTGACTGTTTAAGTGAGTGATAACATGTGTCTTACTGAATGCATGGGTTAGTGACTAAACTGTCTGAATGTCTGTATCCGTCTGTCTGTTGTTGTATAAGCTGCTGCATGGGTTGGTCAGTAGCTACATGAGTGTCTATATGGGTTATCGATTGGTTGCCTGAGTATTTGTATGGGTGCCTGAGTGTGTGTGTGTGTGGGTTTGTGGGAGGTGTGTGACTCTGTGCCTAGATGTTTGAGTGGTTGATTCACTGGGTGTATGGGTTCAAGAGTGCATGTGGAAACAGCTGTATGGGTGGGTCAGTGTGTGTATGGGTGTGTTGGTGAGTGAATGGATGTCTCAGTGGTACATGTCCAAGTAACTACATATGTAAAAGGCAGTGTATGTGAGAGTTGGAGTATATAAATGACTATACGTGAGAGTCAGTGATTGTGAGAGTGGCTGTATGGATGAGTGTGTACTTGTATCAGTGATTGTATAAGAGAGTAAGTATGCGTTTGTTTCTGTTTGAATAAGTGATGTGGTGTGTGTATAACTGTATAGGTCAGTAAATGGAAGTGTGATTGATTCTTTGCATGACTGACTAGGTGTGTGAGTAACTCTGGATGAGTGGTGTTGTGTGAGTGTCTGTATAGGTGTATGAGTGCATATGATAGTGTTGTATTGATGAGTGACTGCATGTATGAGTGATTGTATGGGTGAATGAGTGGATGTGTGTGTAGACCTAGGAATCAGTGAGTGCGCATGTAGTAACTGGTATCGGTGTGTCGATGGTTTCGAAAATGGTAGTCTGTATTTTACAGTGGGTGTATCAAAGGTTATATTAGAGTGTGAGGAGGTGCATCAGATTTTCACGTGGATGATGTCATCAGTGATGTCATTTGAGATGTCATCAGTGATGTCATCAGTGATGTCACTGACTGTCATGAATGATGTAATATGTGACGTCATCAGCAGTGCATTGCGGGGGCGCGAGTTATAGTTAGCTGAACTAACTATAACGGCGGAATTTCTATGGTTTTGTACGAGTGAAATGTCCAACTAACTATAACGTCCCTGAAACCTATGGTTTTTTCAGTGAATTTCTAAGGTTTTTTAAATGCTAATTTCTAACTATAACGTGCCTGAAACCTATGGTTTTTTCAGTGAATTTCAATGGTTTTTTAAATGCTAATTTCTAACTATAACATAGCAGTTGCGTTTGCAGAGTGGTGGAGAAAGGTGAGCGTGGCCTTCAAACACCTTTTAGCAATCCCACTGTGTGGGATTTAGCAGAAGTAACAGGAGGGATAGTTAGCCCCCAACGTCAACCTTGGGGGCCAACTACCCCTTTTATTACCTCCAGTAAGTCCCACATAGCAGGATTGCTAACTTGTTGTATCAGGCCCCACCCCCTCCCTGCAGCACTCTGCAAACGCGCCCCCTGGCGTGTTCTAAGTTGGGGGATTAAGTCCCCTTGAATTCTGAGGGTCCCTGGGGGCCAACTTAGGCCACCAGGTACCTCCATTAAGCGCCACTGAGCTGCGTTGCAGAGAGGTGTAAAAAGGGGCGTGGCCTCAGAATACCTCTCTGCAACGCAGCTCTGTGGCGCATACTGGAGGTACCTGGTGGGCTAGTGCTGCAGGGAGGGGGCAGGGCCTCCGGCGCGATGCCGGCTTTTTTTTTTTTTTTTTTTACAAGGGGGGCTGTGTGGCCCCCCTTCTTTTACATTATTTGGGGCCCTGGGGACCCCATCCCCCAGGGCCTGCTCTTTTTTTTACATTTTTTTTTTTTAAACGGGAAGGGGGCCGCGCGGTCCCCCTCCCGAGGCCAATTTCGGCCCTGGGGACCCCGGGGCATGGCCATATTTTTTTTTTGTTTGTTTTTTATTTTTTAAGGAGGGGGGCTGCGTGTTTTAATATGCTTTCATTGTGGCAGCAATCACGGAACCCACTGGAGGGTGAAAATTACTTTGCACATACTTCGAATCCCAGCATGCAGCATCAGCGTAATCCAACAGAGAGACCCACCAGAGGGCAATTATCTTTTTAAATGCAGAGGGTGAAGCATTCGTGACCTGCCAGCATGCCTTTGAGAAAGGAGCGAGAGCTCTGAAACGCGTCAGGCAGCAAGATTCATTGGGAAGAAAAATGCCGGTTTTTGGAAATAAAGGTTCGTGATGAACACATCTACTGTGAGTGCGTCTTCAATTTCGGGGCACTTGTTAAGAAAACAAATTACACGGCAGCCAGGCTGTGGAAGACTGCACCACCATCAAAAGAAATATGGGGCTGAGGCTTGAACTTTTCAATGCGCAAGAAAAGCACAGTGGATGTTTTTGAAATATGAACCGGATTTGATTCCTGAGGCCCACTGGAGGGCTAAAAGAATTGTTTTAATATGCTTTCATTGTGGCAGCAATCACGGAACCCACTGGAGGGTGAAAATTACTTTGCACATACTTCGAATCCCAGCATGCAGCATCAGCGTAATCCAACAGAGAGACCCACCAGAGGGCAATTATCTATTTAAATGCAGAGGGGAAGAGAGGGTGTGTGAAGCATTCGTGACCTGCCAGCATGCCTTTGAGAAAGGAGCGAGAGCTCTGAAACGCGTCAGGCAGCAAGATTCATTGGGAAGAAAAATGCCGGTTTTTGGAAATAAAGGTTTGTGATGAACACATCTACTGTGAGTGCGTCTTCAATTTCGGGGCACTTGTTAAGAAAGTATATATATATATATATATATATATATATATATGTGTGTATATATATATGTGTGTATATATATATGTGTGTATATATATATGTGTATATATATATTATCTACTGGCGGTCGCCAGTAGATAGTTATAGTTAGGACCTATTATCCATAGGAAATCCGCGACATTCTATTTGAAATAACTCTTGCGCCGGTTGACGAATCTTCGCGAAAGTTTCCAACTTGTTGGGGCGCTCCGCTCCTACCCTGAAAGTCTCGGGTTGATTCGTCAAGCGGGGCCGAGAAAAAGGGGGGTCCCAAAACGCGTTTTCCCCATTCATTTTTCCATAGGAACCTTTAGTCGCAGCTACAGCCCGAACTGCTGAATGGAATTACACCAAATTTGGCAAAGAGGTAGCCCTTGGTTCAGTGTCGTGCCTTTTGCTTAAATGGTGTAAATCCGTTCAGTAGTTCCTGAGAAAATCAAAAGTAAAGTCACATATATATCTATGGGCGCGTAGGCTCCGCGTACCCTCCCGATCACGAGCTGTGTGCTAATTGGCTGTCAAGTGGCTGTCAACACTCCAAATCAGGAAGTGTTGGCAGCCATTTTATCCCTCGGTAGAACCGAGGGACAGAAACAAGTGCGCAAAGCGCAAAAGGGGGCAGGGTAGAAACACCCTGACCCCTAGGCCTGCTCAGGGGTCCCACAAGGACCCCCTGGGCAGAAAAAAGCATATATTTTTTTTTTTTTAAATCGGCAGGATGCACTCAGGGTGCGCGGATCCTGCCGAAAAAAAAAAAAATCGAAGCGCGGTCTCCGCGCTTCGATGTTTATTTGCCCCCGGGTGGGTCAAGTCCCGGGGGCATGGTGGGGGGTTTAAATTTAATGTGGGGGCCTCTAAGGCCTCCAAGCCCCGGGGACCGCCACCCCCGGGGCTTCTTTTTTAAAAATTATTTTGACCTGTGTGGGGGGCTCCAGCCCCCAACGCCCCGGGGACCGCCACCTCCCCGGGGCCCTAAAGATCTGAATATGGGGGTCCGTTACGGACCCCAAAAGCCCCGGGGACCACCACCTCCCCGGGGCTGTGAAATGGTTGGGAGGGGGCCGCGCGGCCCCCTCCTGGAGCCCTTGATGGCCCTGGGGACCGCCACCCCCCAGGGCCGGCTCCTGCAGTGTCCCGGGTGCCTACCCCGGGACACTGTAGTTTGCTATGACAGGACGGAGCCTCGCGGCTCCGTCCTGTCATAGCAAACTTGGTTTGCATTTTGAAAGAGAGAGCAGGAAACCTGCTCTCTCTTTCAAAATGCAAACCAATTAGCTTTCCACATGGGGAGCAGCATGTTAGCTGCTCCCCATGTGGAAAGCAATGCCGGCTCGCGCAGGAGCCGGCTGGGACTGTGGGGGGATTGGGGACCCCCCACAGTCCCCAACCAGAGGCCAGGCCCCGGGGATGGGGTCCCCGGGGCCATAAGTGCCAGGGAGGGGGCCACGCAGCCCCCTCCCCAAATTAAAAAAAAAAAAAAAAAGGGCAAGGCCGGCCCCGGGGGATGGGGTCCCCGGGGCCTTAAATGGCCTGAGGAGGGGGGGGGGCCACGCAGTCCCCCTCCAAATTTAAAAAATACAAATCGAGGGCATGCCCCGGGGGATGGGGTCCCCGGGGCCAATACAGGCCCAGGGAAGGGGGGCCACGCGGCCCCCTTCCCGTTTTTTTTTTTGATTAAAAAAAATAATTAAATGCTCAGGTCCTGGGGGATGGGGTCCCCGGGGCCAAAAGTGGCCAAGGGATGGGGGGCCACGCAGCCCCCCTCCCATTAAAAAAAATTTAAAAAAAAAAAAAAACGACCGGCCCCGCCCCCTCCCAGCAGTACTCTGCAAACGCGCCCTGGCGCGTTTTAAGAAGGGAAGTAATTCCCCTTGAATACTGGGGGTCCCTGGGAGCCAACTAGCCCACCAGGAACCTCCAGTATGCGCCAGAGGGCTGCGTTGCAGAGAGGTGTACAGAGGCCACGCCCCTTTTTACACCTCTCTGCAACGCAGCTCTGTGGCACTTTTTAGAAGTACATGGTGGGCTAGTTGGACTCCAGGGACCCTCAGGATTCAAGGGGACTTAATCCCCCAACTTAAAACGCGCCACGGGGCGCGTTTGCACAGTGGTGAAGGGAGGGGGCGGGGTTTCAGGTGACATGTGTGCAAACAGGCCCCGTGGCGCGTTTTAAGAGGCCCCCCACATTAAATTTAAACCCCCCCACCATGCCACCGGGACTTGGCCCACCCGGGGGCAAATTAACATCGAAGCGCGGGGTTCAGGGTGTTTCTACCCTGCCCCCTTTTTGCGCTTTGCGCACTTGTTTCTGTCCCTCGGTTCCACCGAGGGACAAAATGGCTGCCAACACTTCCTGATTTGGAGTGTTGACAGCCACTTGACAGCCAATTAGCATACAGCTCGTGATCGGGAGGCTGCGCGGACCCTACGCGGCCATTGATATATATGTGACTTTACTTTTGATTTTCTCAGGAACTACTGAACGGATTTACACCATTTAAGCAAAAGGCACGACACTGAACCAAGGGCTACCTCTTTGCCAAATTTGGTGTAATTCCGTTCAGCAGTTCGGGCTGTAGCTGCGACTAAAGGTTCCTATGGAAAAATGAATGGGGAAAACGTGTTTTGGGACCCCCTTTTTCTCGGCCCCCGCTTGACGTATCACCCCGAGACTTTCAGGATAGGAGCGGACCGGAGCGCCCCAACAAGTTGGAAACTTTCACGAAGATTCGTCAACCGGCGCCAACGTTATTTCAAATAGAATGTCGCGGATTTCCTATGGATAATAGGTCCTAACTATAACTATCTACTGGCGACCGCCAGTAGATAATATATATATATATGTGTGTATATATGTGTGTATATATGTGTGTATACATATATGTGTATATATATGTGTGTATACATATATATGTATATACATATATATGTATATATATATGTGTGTATACATATATGTGTGTATACATGTGTGTATACATATATATGTATATATGTGTGTACATATATATATGTATATATGTGTGTACATATATATATGTATATATGTGTGTACATATATATATGTATATATGTGTGTACATATATATATATGTATATATGTGTGTACATATATATATATATATATATGTGTATATATATATATATATATGTATATATGTGTGTACATATATATATATGTATATATGTGTGTATATATATATATATATATGTATGTGTGTACATATATATATATATATATATGTATATATGTGTGTACATATATATATATATATGTATATATGTGTGTACATATATATATATATATATATGTATATATGTGTGTACATATATATATGTATATATATGTATATATGTGTGTACATATATGTATGTATATATGTGTGTACATATATATATGTATATATGTGTGTACATATATATATGTATATATGTGTGTACATATATATATGTATATATGTGTGTACATATATATATGTATATATGTGTGTACATATATATATGTATATATGTGTGTACATATATATATGTATGTATGTGTGTACATATATATATGTATGTATGTGTGTACATATATATATGTATGTATATATGTGTGTACATATATATATGTATGTATGTGTGTACATATATATATGTATGTATATATGTGTGTACATATATATATGTATGTATATATGTGTGTACATATATATATGTATGTATATATGTGTGTACATATATATATGTATGTATATATGTGTATATCAGGGGTGTGGAATTTAATAAAATATCTACTTGTCCATGGGGCAGGTTGCTTCATAAATCTACTTGTCCTGTAACAAAATCCACTTGCCCCTTTGGTGCCATGTAGTGCAGCCACATATTATGGCAGCAATCTCATTATATAAGAGTTCTAATACAGCCTCTCTGATTATGCCAGGGCTCATACCATAGTAGTGTTTGAATACTTGCAATCCCCTTATGTTGCCACGTTTCCGCAGATCTGCATACTGGGGCTGAAGGTAGTGGTAAGCAATAGTTCCAGGGTTAGAATGCCCTTTTGAGACTGTGCAAACCTAATAACTTGCATGTTTTTAAGGGTTTTCAGCAACTCTTCTCTAATCTTTTCCCATACTGAGAAATATTGGAAATTTACTCCTGACAATGGCAGACGTAAACCTTCTTCCAGAGTTGGGGGGAAAAAAGTGGTTGGAGGGGAAGTGAACTTGCAAAGACTCAGACATTCGCATGAGCAAATCTACACAAGCATATTTGCTCATGCTAAAATGCAGTTCACAAATGTTTCTTGTCCTACTTCTGTAAATTCTTGGGAATTCACGAAAGCCGTATAGCTGCACTTAATGCAAGGACATATACCATGGGTGCACTTTTGGGACTTTATTTAATAATTGGGCCCCTAATTTGGTCTGGCGTGGACCGTGATCTTTTGTGTTTATTAAAATTCTGTCTCTCTCTGTATCGGCTGGCTTCACTGTGAGTGACAGCATTCTGCTCTTTCACAAGGAGCATATCGGCACACAAAGTAGTTTTGTTCAATGCCAGTAACTACTGTGGCAGTGTGTGCTTTTTGAGACCAAAAAACTATTTTTGCTTTTGCCAATGTTTGTTATAATGGTGAGGGCGCAGCAGCTCCCACACCAATAAGGTTTTACAAAAGCCATGCCAAAACAAGTCACACATTGACGAAACTTAAAAGCTGACCACCAATTTCAGACCTACTGGCTTTGCCAATGTTTATTTTTGTTTCCATAATCTTATTGAAACTGGTTACACTGATTTTCCATTATGAATATTTTTGGGAAATACTAGCATGCATCAACACGTTACTAAATGATGCTGCAAAGAAATAGTACCTGAAATTTTACAGTAGTTTAGCAAAATGTTTGTTTTCCTGCTTTCATTTTTTTATGAACATTTTATTTTGAAAGCAAATAATCAATCTTGCTTTCAAGCTTCTGCAAATATTTGCATCAAATCAGAGAGCATTCTGGGAGCATTATACATAGCCTCATATTGCTAAACTTTGAAACTGTGTGTACACATTTTTATACTGGAACCATTGTCAGTAGTGGAGTCAGAGCTTACAACATTTACTTAGAGCGCTCACCCTAATAATAAAGGCTTTCAATAAATGAACCATAAATACAAGTTTGAACAGCTTTAACATATGGACACAAATATTACCTTAACTGCAGACCGTGCCCTTCTCTGATCCATAATGTGGTACTGCAAACTGGCAGCCATAGGGTTTGTGCTACTTGTCTCAAGGACAAAATACACATGAAAACTTGTTGCCCTTGACCCCAAACAATATGTCCTGGGCGTCTGGCTATATGAATTCCACATCCCTGGTGTGTATATATATATATATATATATATATATATGTATATATATGTAGACAAAGTTCGCCACCACAATCGCCTCACACGGACAAAGGACGAAAAGCGGACCCAATGGTTCTTGGTGCAAATCAAGTGAAGTTTATTTCGTGCCCAGCAAATCCGCCATTACGCGTTTCGACCCCCACTCGGGTCTTGATCACATGACGCGTTGCATAATCATATAAGCGACATTTAAAGTGATACAGTGCAGGAAATGACGACATAAAGTCAAAGTGCAAAGAATGGTAACTGAAGAGTTACTTTTAGCAGCATGTTAAATTCAATTGAATGTGCAAAGCTTTATGCGTGTTTCAATAAATAAGCCAATAAATATATAAATATAAATAAATATGCTTAAAAATACTAAAACAGTTATTATAAAACACACAATGTATAAAAGAGAAACCTTTGCATTATGAAGTTGCTTTTAACTTTGCAAAGTTGTCCTATAAATGACAACTAAATCCTGTCTTGATGCCCAAGTGGGCCTTCATACATAAATGTCAATCATATTTATACCCTGCATTAAATTCACCTAGTCAGCTTTAAATATGTGCAAACAAATGTGTAACTCAATATTTGATAAAAAGTGCTAACTAATACAAAAATTATGTAAAAAATCATTATATACATTTCATATGTTTTTGAGGAGGTAAGACCATACAACATACCTAGTTTGTTAATCCTCACATGAGATCTCTAAAATATATAAAAACAACTGATTCTGACACCCCATACTGTTGTGAACCCACATGGTATTCATTAACCCACTAATCTAAGCCTTCAGAGGCATGTGAAAAGATCTTCGCTGGCATTTAACCCTGCAGGATGTTTTGTATCAAGTTCCAATATGTACCGGGTTTCTAGGAGGCGTAACTTTGCCTCCCGGTTTCCACCTCGTTTAAGCGGTAAGACCGTGTCGATGACATAATACTGGAGATACGCAGGGTTACTTTCATGTTTAAGCTCAAAATGCCTCGCGACTGGGTAAGCCTGATCTTTGCCGCTGATTGCCCTCATGTGCTGGAGTATCCTTTTGTGGGCCGGCAGTTTAGTACTGCTGATATACTTCAACCCACAAGGACACTCCAGAACATAGACGGCAAAATCGGTTTTACAAGTCAGCCTCTTACTGATTGTGATAGGGTCTGGTTTGAAAGGGCTATTATACTGAGTTTTGTTGCATCCCAATTTGCATGCCTAACAGCTAGGACACTTCCTAAATCCCTTACATTGTGCCAACCAAGTGGTTGGGGCTAGCATCTCTGGGCTACTACTCTCCAAGGCACTGCTCATTGACAAAGCTTTTCTAAAAGTCAATGCAGGTTTGGCTGGAACTAACATGCCAATGACCGGATCTCCCTGTACCAAATTCTAGTTACGGTAAAAGATTTTTCTAAGTTCCTGATGTTGACTATTAAAAGTCAGTATCACCCGTGGGTATATTGCTTTGGACATATTGTTCTCTGATATCTGCTTGATTTTCGGAGTGAGGGCTTCCCTTCTAGACAGGCCCCTTGTTTTTCTAATGGCACTGTCTATGATCTCAGAAGAATATCCTCTAGCCAAAAATCTCTGCTTGCAGGCCTCCTGCGCAACCTCACATTCATGGTCTGTGCTACATATCCGCCTGATACGCAGCATCTCACCATAAGGGATGCTGCGTATCAGGTGCTGTGGATGATGACTAGTCGCATGCAGGACCGTGTTGCTTGCAGTTGGCTTCCTGAACAATCTGGTGGCTAAGCGATCTTGCTCAACATAGACCTCTACATCCAGAAAACAAACCGATTCAGCATTGATGGTTGAAGTGAATTGTAGGTTGTAGCGGTTATTATTAAGTGTGTCCACAAATTCATTTGCACCCAACTCCGTACCCCTCCAAATCATAAATAAGTCATCAATGTATCGTAAATATACAATCACATGTTCATGCATGATCGCCTTGTTTTGTCCCATCAGGACCTGCTCCTCCCACAGCCCCATATGCAAACAGGCATAGCTGGGGGAGAAGCAGGCCCCCATTGCGACTCCCCTGATCTGCTGATAGATCTGGTTGCTGAACATAAAACAATTCTGTTCTAAACATGCCGATATCATTGAGATCGCTACAAAAGGGGATGATGGACGGAACGTTTGAGCCAATCAAACACTCACCCCCAGTCAACTGATCTAGGTTTAATCCATCATCATTCTTTAGCTCACTCCACCACCCCAGTTCAGACATGGCCATATGCAAATCAGTCTGACCCTGTGCCTCATGGGGTGGTGGAGTGAGCTAAAGAATGATGATGGATTAAACCCAGATCAGTTGACTGGGGGTGAGTGTTTGATTGGCTCAAACGTTCCGTCCATCATCCCCTTTTGTATCGCTTTGTTCGCCCTAAGTTGGCGGGGGTATGCCCAGACGTGGGTCCCTTGCTCACTTTGCCACTGGATTCAAGCAAGCCTGGCTGATGACGGCTGGAATGCCAGAAACCGGTCCTAGGATGCTTGTTTCCGGTCCAGGGAAGTCATGGCTTGGCAGTTCGGGCTGGACTGTTCCCATGAGGCACAGGGTCAGACTGATTTGCATATGGCCATGTCTGAACTGGGGTGGTGGAGTGAGCTAAAGAATGATGATGGATTAAACCTAGATCAGTTGACTGGGGGTGAGTGCTTGATTGGCTCAAACGTTCCGTCCATCATCCCCTTTTGTATCGCGATATCATTGAGATCAACATCTTATTATGTATATAGTAGTGCATTGGACGCAAATTTAAATAATATTCCACAGCTTTAAGGCCATCACAGTGCCTAATAGAGATGCTACATCAAGAGTTATTAAAAACATATCCGGACCCCACACCACATGCTCAATTTTGCGTAGAAAGTCTGATGTGTCCTGCACATAAGATACCAGTCCTTTGACCCAGTCTTGTAAAAAATAATCTACATATTTGGAAGTGTTCTCCATTATGCTATCAATGGCAGAGATAATGGGTCTCCCAGGTGGTTTGTCAAC